>CM051024.1:53160496-53834246 GCA_027627225.1 Congeria kusceri | reverse complement strand
CTAAGCAAAAACGTACAGAAGCGATGTGCTTTTTGCCAGTTTCTTTGGCTCATAAAAATGTTTGTCTTCTGAAACATAAATCATCAAAGCAGCATTATTTTCCTCGAATATGAAACAAATGGCACCAGCTTATTGAGATATTTTCCGCATAAAGAGTAACAAAAACACACCGAGTAAACAGCGGCTTCATCTCATTTCGAAGATGGTTCTATTTTAGTTGTTATGTAATGTATAAATGATAAATTAGTTTAATGAATGGAAGAATGTTAGATGAACTACGTATTTTCAAAACAAACTAAAATTGTTTAACTTAAAAAAGTTAAATATACATATAACATATGAAAATACACGTTTAATAGTAAAATAGTATTAAATCGTGCAGATTAATGAATACACTGATATAGCTGGACCCAAGTCAAATGAAACAAGAGGCACAAGAGTGCTCTTAATAACTGGCTTATTAAGTAAGAAGTGTCAGGAGGGAAAGGGCACTGATGAACCATTTAAGAAAAAAAGTCCCCACACTATGGTGGCCATGTTTTTAACCAATCACAATAATTTTCTGTTTTCTGGTAGAAAATCACCCAAAAACATTTTTGTGTAGTTATTGAAATCCAACCACTGGTTTTTGCGAAGAAAACTGTCAAGTTTTCAATATATCCATATAAAGAAAAACGGCCCTGCCCGTGACAGCCATGTTTGTCAACAAACCGGAACCATTTGAGCAACTTTCGTAGAGAAACACACAAGTAACATTTCTCTGAAATTATTTCGAAATGCAGCCAGTGGTTTCTGCCTAGAAGATTTTCAAAGTTTTCAATACAGCCATATAAGGAAATATGGCCCCGCGCCCTGGCGGCCATGTTTTTCAACAAACCGAAATAATTTGAGCAACTTTGGTAGAGAACCACCCAAGGAACATTTCTGATATCTTATTTGAATATCTGCCCAGGGGTTTACAGAGTATATGTCGTTTTCTATTTAGGGCTTTGGCGGTCATATTGTGCAGCGGACCGGGACCATTTGAGCAGCTTTGTCAGAGGACCACCCAATGAAGAGTTCTGTGAATTTTAATCAAAGTCAAACGAACGGTTTCAGAGAAAATGTCGTTTAAAAAACACGTTTACACAGGCATGCACGGATGCACACACGCACGGACGCACGAATGATGGACGACCTCTATGGCATAAGCTCGCTGGCCTTCGGCCAGTGGAGCTAAAAATAGAATTCACTGAATGGATTCAACATCGGAATGTTGTTTTGAATGGCACTTGGAAGCAAAGTTGCAACTATTTCACAATAACATTCTTACTTTTATCATGCTATCCTGATACAAATACTATCGCTGAGCTTTCAACATACAAAATGATTTGCCGCTGATCTTTTTCATATAAAGAAATAGAGCCAAATGCAGAGAAAACAATAATTATAACACATGTCTGCTTAATCACATCTTTGCGATCCAGGTATGTAAAAATTGTTCTTGTCATTCTCCTCGCAAATCATGCAAAAACACATCTTAATGAGTATTGTCAGTTTT
The DNA here is from genome assembly GCA_027627225.1 of Congeria kusceri. NCBI lineage: Eukaryota > Metazoa > Mollusca > Bivalvia > Myida > Dreissenidae > Congeria > Congeria kusceri. Next base: position 53,832,706 of record CM051024.1, on the reverse strand, counting down.
TATCTTAGCAATTTGTTTTAGCATGTGTGGTGATTAGATTTGTATCGGTAGAATATATGGGAATATAACTAAATTTGTATAAACGTTTTGCAAAAAAAAAACACACACACAATTTAATTTCAGTAATACGTTTCCGAAGAAGGTTTTAATTTCTATTATAAACTATATTTCAATTTACTCTTTTGTTAGAATGCTACTTTATCGTTTGTTGCTGTGATGACAATGTGGACTACAGAATACACAAAAAAAGTTTCTTCACGTTAATCATTATATAAGATTTCTGTTTTGAATTGTTATTCTGTAAAGTGTTCTACTAACATTTAAAACTTTCAGACATAGTGAGCTTAATGTAATTAATTCAAGATTACGATGATTTGACATAAAAAGCGGTGCGCAGAGTTGATGGATTGAAGGCTATAGTAAACAGAACCATACATAAAATAGATATACAACTTGCAAGAAGAGCAAGTCATAAATACCTGAATTACTTTTCTGTCCTTGCCAAGTCGTGTACGTTTTTTGGCATGCTTCCCGATCTAAAGTAGTGATTGTTATTAAAAGAAGTTGTGGTAGTTGTATTGGAAGTAGTGGTCGTTGTAAACAGTAGTTGTGGTAGACGTATTTAAGTAGTGATTGTTGTAAACAGTAGCTGTGGTAGTTAAAAATTTCAGTAGTGATTGTTGTAAACAGTAGTTGAGGTAGTTATAAACATTTCAGTAGTGATTGTTGTAAACAGTAGTTGTGGTAGTTAAAAAAAATATCAGTATTGATTGTTGTAAACAGAAGTTGTGGCAGTGGTATTTGAAGTAGTGGTTGTAATAGTAGTAGTAGTAGTAGTAGTAGTAGCTGCAGCAGCAGTAGTAATAGTAGTAGTAGTAGTAGTAGTAATAGTAGTAATAGTAGTAGTAGAAGTAGTAGTATACATGTAAGTAGTAGTAGTAGTAGTAATAGTAGTAATAGAAGTAGTAATAGTAGTAGTAGTAGTAGTAATAGTAGTAATAGAAGTAGTAATAGTAGTAGTAGTAGTAGTAGTAGTAGTAGTAATAGAAGTAGTAATAGTAGTAGTAGTAGTAGTAATAGAAGTAGTAATAGTAGTAGTAGTAGTAGTAGTAGTAGTAGTAGTAGTAGTAATAGTAGTAGTAGTAGTAATAGTAGTAGTAGTAGTAGTAGTAGTAGTAGTAGTAGTAGTAGTAGTAGTAGTAGTAGTAGTAGTAGTAGTAGTAGTAATAGTAGTAGTAGTAGTAGTAATAGTAGTAGTAGTAGTAATAGTAGTAGTAGTAGTAGTAGTAGTAGTAGTAGTAGTAGTAGTAGTAGTAGTAGTAGTAGTAGTAGTAGTAGTAGTAGTAGTAGTAGTAGTAGTAGTAATAGTAGTAGTAGTAGTAATAGTAGTAGTAGTAGTAGTAGTAGTAGTAGTAGTAGTAGTAGTAGTAGTAGTAGTAGTAGTAGTAGTAGTAGTAGTAGTAGTAGTAGTAATAGTAGTAATAGAAGTAGTAATAGTAGTAGTAGTAGTAGTAGTAGTAGTAGTAGTAGTAGTAGTAGTAGTAGTAATAGTAGTAGTAGTAGTAATAGTAGTAGTAGTAGTAGTAGTAGTAGTAGTAGTAGTAGTAGTAGTAGTAGTAGTAGTAGTAGTAGTAGTAGTAGTAGTAGTAGTAGTAGTAGTAGTAGTAGTAGTAGTAGTAGTAGTAGTAGTAGCGGTGGACCTTCCGCTCGCTAGTTACGCCATGAAAGTGGTAGCTACACATATACTCGTTAGTTGACGGCAGAACGGTACCTGTACTTCTATATCCCCCAAGTCGGCGAGGTGAAAAAAAAAAGTAACTAAGCAAAAAGTCATTAGAAGCACTTGCGTTAAAATAAATAATTTACCTGTTTTAGAACTTTTGGAATATCATAAAGAAATAAGGTTACATTTACTAAGCTTAGACTTGCTGTATAAATGTAGATATAAGTAAAAAATGGATTAAACGTTTTAGACTTTGTCAACGTTGTGTGATTGGCAAATAACACAGAAGCAGGTTTTGCAATTAATGGCTATAATAGATTTAACGATGATAAGAACAGGAACGTCGTTTCACCTTATAGGCTCATAATATAGGTACACTACAGGCTGCGTTTATAATACACGAATTATTGCCAGCTGATATAATTATAAAATTCATTTATTCGTTCTTTTCCGTGTATTTATTCGAATAAAACGATTAGTGTGCGATCGAATAAATGACATTAATAAGAAATAAAGTTATATTGCAACGTGTACCTTAAATTGATACAGAATATAGTTAAAAGTAGCCATATGCCACGAGTTTACGTTATAATATCATTTTCCTTTGAAGAAATATTGATTCATACTGTTGTTGTTTCGTCAGGAAACTGATAGCGATGTAACCCTTTTGTGAGAGTCAATTTATTTTGATAGTTTAGTATATCTTTTGCCATAGAAAGACCATAATGTAAAAAAAGCAACAGACGTGAAATCGGAAACAATTTTAAAAGAAATATTTTTTTGTATTCTTTAACAGCACGCTGTAAAATATTATATACACCGGTAGAACGTCCACCACGGTTTGGAAAAGAGGGGTTTCTTTTCAAGCTAATGTCTCCGCAAAAAAGTTCCGCAGTTGATTTGTTTAATTCGTTGTGTTTTTTTGCTTATCTGTGTCGCATGGTGTTGCTAATGAAAATGCTTGTCTACCGAAATATAAACCAAACTGAATATGCATTAAACATGCCATGTAAGCAATAACATCTTTAAAGCAAAAAATTACTACTAGTATTATGGTATAAAGGTTTGTTTACAAAGCGTGCTTTTAAATAAAAACAAACAGTAATAAAAGTACCCGTATTTCCATAAACACGGGCGTTTGGTCGAAAACCCTCCACCAAAATGCCAGAAAGTATAATACACAATAGTTATAGGTTGCATACTGGCAGCGCCAGCAAAGACACTCAGAACATTGTATCAAGTTACTGAACAAAATGCATTTACTCATAATGCAGCCTACCTTATTCAATATTTTTACTCAAGATTCTTGTTGTGTGCAAAACTAATATAATGTTAAAATCATGCATATTAATGTTCATTTTGGTCGACTGTGATGCCGTTTGCAAATATGTATTTATTATGAAACAATGGATGTGTTGTTTTTTTCTGGAAAAGAAGGCAAAATATGTTTCAAAAAATAAAATAAAAACCTTCAAGCTATACAAAAACTCAATGAGCCAACAAGACTGAATTATCCTATAAAATTGTGAAAAGTACTGCATAACACTGGTTGATTGTCCGTATTAATAATAAATAACAGGTCGTTTTGCAGCGAGTAGTATTGTGTAGACAGTGTGTCTGTATCAATTTATAAATCACACCACATTGCAAATGTATATGTGGCAATGAGTTTAACTTCAAGCCGTAAGCACGTATGCACATGGATAGTTCATTGTACGGAGTGGTACAGATCTGCCGGTAACCAATTTTATCTTTGCAAGGCGGTGGCCTTATCTGTTCTGCTTTTTTCTGGCAAATAGTTTATGTTGGTTTCTGTTTAATGTGTTTATAGTTTTACAGGTTCGGTTTAAACAACGTAATATTTGATAAAGTAAACACCGTTGGAAAATATATGACACTAATTTCAATGTGGCGAAGTCTATTGTCATGTATTTATAAAGAGAAAAACGAATTCCTCAATTTCCGAGATCTCACAACTGTAATATAGTGGTAAATTATTCTGTAAAATGTTGTTTGTAAAATATTACTATATCTATTATTTCATTTGTACTTTGTTTAGTAATTATTAAAAGATACGTGTCTTTGTGAACAAATAACACTTATAATTTTGATTGGGGGAATTTCTTTTTACCTAGCGTTTACTATATTAAACCGCGATTCTTTCTGAAATGTACACGCATGGCACCAACATCCACACAGAAAGTTTACTGGTTCATATCATAATTTGAATCAACTCCCTTGTACGTGTCCATGAATTTTAGTTCGGTTCATTCAAAGCGATAAGTGTTGATTTACCAACCGTTTTTAACGCGCTGTGTCATTAATATTAGGAAGTTTTTGTGTGTGTCATGGCTGCAAAATGTATTGCAACTGCTTACTCTACGGTAATTAGAATATTGGCATTGTCAATTTAATTTGAATACGGAAATGGTCAATCTAATTTGAATACGGAAATGGTCAATCTAATTTGAATACGGAAATTGTCAATCTAATTTGAATACAGAAATGGTCAATCTAATTTTAATACGGAAATGATCAATCTAAGTTGAATACGGAAATGGTTAATCTAAGTTGAATACGGAACTGGCCGATCTAAGTTGAATATGGAAATGGTCAATCTAAGTTTAATACGGAAATGTCAATCTAAGTTTAATATGGAAATGGTCAATCTAAGTTAAGTGCGATCAATGTCAAATTTTATATAACAAAATATTATTTAATACCAACATTAAGAGATGCTATGATAGTTCAGTAATATGAAAGTTGACAATTTGATATTAAACAATCTGATATTCAAATGATCAACTGCCAAATGAACACAATATGCAAAACTTCTGGAGGCGTGAGGTATAACAACAATATGATATTAGCGACGTAAAATACGAAGCGCGTGATTAAAGGCTTCATGACAAGAAGATGGATGCTTTAATAAAAGATATTTATTGAGACTGATTTATGTAAAAATATGGGTTGTGAGTCTGTGAGAGCGTAACATTACAACTGACCCAACCTGTAAATTATCCGCCAGGTACATGCAATGAATTATAACAATTACAAGGGCGATGTCTAAACATATTCACTTGAAAGGAAACATCTTATAGTTTGTCGACAGATGTGTACTTAACTGGTGTACAAAACAACTGTTACAAGAAGGTATGACTTATGATTTTACAAATGACATAAACACACTGTTTACTTACAGAACAATGTTTCATTTGCTTTCGTGCGAGCAATGTCGGAGACCTAGAATTCTGTCAAATACGTTTGACCGTTATAAACGGACAGACAATAACAAGAATTCTTTTGAAATATGCTGTTATAGAATATAAATACTTTATCATGTTAAATTGATTTTCAGACCGAGTATACTCTGAATAAGTGCATTCTATTGACCGCCGAGTTATACATATTTCCTTCTCTGAGTTGAACAATATAAACATGTATATGTTAGACTCTGTATCAATGTATATACTTATTATGCCCCCCTTCGAAGAAGTGGGGGTATATTGCTTTGCACCTGTCCGTCGGTCGGTCGGTCGGATGGTCGGTCTGTCCGTAGACCATTTCGTTTCCACACGATATCTAAAGAACGCTTTGACCTACCATTTTTAAAGTTGGTATGCTGGTTTCTTGGGAGGAAAGAAAGATGCCTATTGATTTTGAGGTCAACAGGTCAAAGGTCAAGGTCACCGTTGCTGAAAATAGAAAAACTGTTTCCGCTCAATAACTTAAGAACGCATCGAGATATTTTAATGAAAGTTCTTACATAGATACCTTATATTGAAACCTAATTTGTTATTGCATATGGGATGGATGGAGTCAAGGTCAAGGTCACCGTTACTAAAAATTGAAAAACGGTCTCCGCTCAATAACTTGAGAACGCATCGAGATATTTTAATGAAACTTCATACATAGAGACCTTATAGTGAGGCCTCGCTTTTTTGCATATGGGGTGGGTGGGGTCAAGGTCAAGGTCACCGTTACTAAAAATAGAAAAAACGGTATCCGCTCAATAACTTGAGAACGCATCGGGATATTTTAATGAAACTTCATACATAGATACCTTATATTGAGACCTCGCTTGGGATTGCATATGGGGTGGGTGGGGTCAAGGTCACCGTTACTAAAAATAGAAAAAAACGGTTTCCGCTCAATACCTTGAGAACGCATTGAGATATTTTAATGAAACTTCATACATATGTATCGAGACCTCGCTTGGGATTTCATATGGGGTGGTTGGAGTCAAGTTCACCGTTACCAAAAATAGAAAAACGGTTTCCGCTCAATAACTTTAGAATCCATAAAGATATTGTAATAAAACTTCATACGTAGATACCATATATCGAGACCTCGCTTGGGATTGCATACGGGGGCGGGTGGGATCAAGAGCAAGGTCACCATAACTAAGAATAGAAAAACGGTTTCTGCTTAATAACTTGAAAACGCATCGAGATATTTTAATGAAACTTCATACATATGTACCTTATATCGGAGCCTTGCTTGAGATTGCATATGGGGTGGGTGTGGTTAAGGTCAAGGTTACAGTTACTAAAATAACATAAAAATAGAGAACGCTTTGACCTACGATCATTTAAGTTGGTATGCTGGTTAATTGGGAGGAAAGGAAGACGCATAATGATTTTGTGGTTACGGGTCAAAGGTCAAGGTCACAAGGGCTTGTGACATGAAATTCGTTTCCGCACAATATCTAGAGAACGTTTTGACCTACGATCATTAAGGTTGGTATGCTGGTTACTAGGGAGGAAAGGAAGACGCCTATCAATTTTGAGGTCAACAGGTCAAAGGTCAAGGTCACAGGGTCTTGTAACATGAAAACTGTTTTCTCCATAGACCATTTTGTTTCCGCAGGATAACCAGAGATGCTTTGGCGTATTTGATGTTTAAATCAAACAGAAAACATGTATCCTTTTTATATAATAGACTCTAAAAATAAATCTATAATTATACTTTAGCTTTCTTTCAGTTTTATATTTACTTTCTAAAGCATCAACTTTAATTTCCTCCCCGTGTGTTAATGTGCACATACAATACTAAAAAAAATTCTTAACAATTGCACATATGCACGACTTGGCTGCAAGTCGGGGGCATACATGTTTTACAAACATCTCTTGTTTCTTTTGAAATCCACTGACTTAATAGTCCAGTGTTATAAACAATGCCTTGATAACTTGGCAACGATCAATCAGCAGTTGTGTTATTCTGATGAGAAATTGAGAATAGCAGACAAACACATTTCAATTTGAAAGGTATATATAAAAATACATAAAAACGTATAAATTTATTTAATAAAAACGTGTCTGAGAAACAATTAGAACTCTTTTGCAATCTACGGCTTTTTGGAAGGCCTAGTCATAGAGAACGATGCATGTAAAAATGATTGTTCGATTTCTGTGATTTCTGTGTGAACATGAATGTTGTGCCAAAATAAATATAAATTTGTTGTTTGTAGTTGTGTGACCAGACTACAACCATTGAAACATACAAATATAAAAAGTAAATGCCAGTAAACACCAGCTGTCTACGCACTTCATTTACAATGACTTACGGGCTGTCTATGCAAATGACTGATGTCTGTGACTGCTCATATTTGATCTTATAAGATGATTATCCATGAGTGAATATCCTCAGATGGGGTACGCACATGAAAGAAGATATATAAAAATAATCATAAATCTGTTAATCTCTTTTCCATCCTTTTACGAGTAAAACTATTGGCAAAGAATTAGCTTTAATTTTTTTTTTATTAGACGATTTGTAATTGTTTGATTTTCTGGCTGGTAAAATTTATACGTGCACGATTTTTTCTCGAAGTATATAGTATCTTTGTACTGACCTGACGGTAGTGAAATATGTTCTAGTTTTAGTTAAGTATTGCAAATGCCATTAATCATACATATATTTAAGTAATGTATATTATTAATATTTTCATAATTTTTTTTTAAATGTCAGTACATTTGTAATAAAACATAAACAATCAATACAACAATCAAAATCAGTAATAAAAAATAGTTTTAGGCTAAAATGCATACAATGTGTATATGAAAATTGTCTTGTGCATTTCGTGTGTGTATTGTTCAAATTGCCCATATGTATTGAAGTAGTTAACATTCATTTAGATGTCAACTTTGCAATATTGGCACCTGAATAGTGCCCCGCACATCTATACAAAAATCAGATACACTATACAAAGCAATAAGTCATGTAGCCAATCAACCTACGCGTCTCAATTAGTACACAACAAGCCTTAGTGTATTGTTCCAGGAAATGTGCTGACCCTGCAATTCTCATTACAGCATTCCTTTTCTCAGAATCATATTGCAGCTTTTGGTCCGTAGTCATCAAACAGAATTTCAGAACGTATAATAAACAACTGTTTTAGGCTGTATAGGGGCAACTCCATTGTCTATAGTTATCATACAGTTGATAGTTTACCCATTTAGATATTGATGGCGTTTTGTTTCTTTTTGATATTCTTATTCTTGTGTACGTGCCATTACTGTATGTAGATCTATCTCGTATTGTAAATGCACGTATTTGTATGTACACCTGTGTAACCATCGATACTTTTTACTATAAAGTGGTCTGTTTTGTTTTTGTTTTAGATGTTGCATAGGCAACCGCAATTTATGTGCAGAGATGGCATGTTTGGTTACGACTGAATAAGAGTATTACAACTATCTGGTAAATCGCTTAGATCGGCTAAGCTTGCCCAGGAAAAGTGTGAGCGTTTGCCGTAATATGACTGAAATACTGTTACAAACGGCGAAAAAAGCCATACAAACAAACAAACTAAACCTCTATGAGGCGGAACAAGCTTGAGAAAAACGTGGTTCTCTATTCTTATTCTTAAAAAAAATCGATCCTTCGAATTTTTTTTTTTATATATTTCTGCATTTATATCATTACTAAGCTTTATCTTTGTTAAACATTGTTCAATTGACAAGTGTTATTGCAACATAATATATATATTCAAAACATGTGGTCTAAACATATAATGAAACATACTTGAACTTTAAGGTATTTCAGTTAAATACATGTATTATTAAACTTAAGTGATCAGTCATGCAACATTCTGAATGATTGTTAGTACGAATCATTTATCAATAATGTAACGTTGTAGCAAGAAGGATTTGTAGACTGTATTCCTTAACTGTACAACCCTACTTCATTATAAAAGTAAAGTGTTTATCCATTATAGTGTCACCCCTAGCGATTAAGGGCCAGCCAGTTTTTACTGATAAGACACCTTTACTGATGAACATCTTTACTCCCGATTCCTGTCCTATATGCCGGACGCTTGGCAGGAAGGCAATCGGTACCCTTTTATTAAACTAGCTGCTAGGTGGGCAATCGTCCATATCAGAACCAGCCCTGAACTCGAACCTTCGACCTCCCTCTCCGTAGGCGAACGCCCTAACCATTAGGCCACGGAGACATTCGTTTGAAATGCACAGATATCTAGTTGTACTCAACCTTGAATACTAAAGGTTCACAGAACGTAGCCGTGCACATCTAACTTTGGTAGCCTTTGCAAGGTAATTATTTATATAAATTGTCTCTGCTTTGCTTTTGAATTGTTTATGGAAATGTTTTGCATTGATTTGAGGTCTATGTGTATTTCTTTGCGAGTTAAATAATCTTATATAAAACTATACTGGTAGAACAGAGGTTTAATGTGGGACGCACATTTTCAGTGCATTATTTACACATAAAATAAAGTTTGTCTGTCAAGTTAGAATGTTCTAATAGTGAAACCATGTTTTATTTTGAGTTTGTGCATTTGATAAAAACTTTTGCCTACACTGAATAGGAAACGCAGTGATACTGTGAGTGTGACCATTGAGCAATCCAACATTGAATACAGGAATGATAAAAATTAGCAGAACATTATTAGTAACAAGCGACAATACTTCAGTAAAATTGATCACACCATTGATGACACATTTTATATACACCGATTATAATCTTAATATTCATCTTCAAAGAGATGTACGCGCTAGTTGCCTTCGCTTGTCAAAACTCCGAAAGTCAACCGAGGAATTATTGCTTGGAAAACATTAACTGGCACACGCCGTTGTCAATGAAAACATTATAAAACGAAGAGACTAGTAGTTTCTGTAAGATTCTAATTCAATTACCGTCGGTCAAAATACCCTAAGAGTTAGACTAATACGAATGGTAAAACACAAGACACTAAACCAAATTTCAAATATAGGAAATAAGAAAATATAGTCCCCGAGTCTCATGTTATATTGTCAGAGTTATACGTAGTGTTACATTAAATGTTACCATTGGAAGTCGACAAAAATTGTCTCAAGTCTTCGTGTTTAGCTTGTGAATTACAAATGACAATTGCAGTGCTGGAACGGCAGAAAATTTTCAGAATACCGAAACAAACCAAAACCTTTTTTATTACAAATGCTTGGACGAAATTTAGTACAAAGGCACTACAGAGGTCGAAATATGCATGGATTATACACCTGACTAGATGAAATGTTGTTTTTCCATATGCATCAGTACAGACACACTGCCCGCAGTTATACCCCCAGATGTTATCAATAGTGAACCTGACATTGTGAACAGGGGCACATCCTGCATTAATTCTCAGCTAATGGGCGATATATACGATATGTTTGGAAAAGTAATTATCTATCATATTTTCATGCCATATTATAACTCCCGCCTGCTTGCCACGGCCTAGAATAAAAACGTCGAACTTTCTTTCTGTCCGTATTACCGGTTTAGTGGATTATTATACGTAACAGTTTCACGTTTCAACAAGGACTTCATTTAAATTCCGCGAACAAATTAGGATATAAATAACAACTACGGAATAGGCTGGTCACTTGATTATCGATGCAAGGTCGTTGCCGTTAAATTTCTTCATACAAAATAAAACAACGTAATAACAGCATTGTAGATTACATAACTCTAAGCAAAATCGGTTTGTATTATAAATCAATAAAGAGTATATCCTTAATAGTTGAAGAAGAAACTATAGATGCAAAAGAAGAAGAAGGAGAAACTTCAATGCGATGTTTGTGTTTATACATATTATCACTAATATCATTGAAATAAAGTTTTATGCTCATCCCGGTTCCGTCTTCCTCACAATGTTTGTACGTTCCTTTTTTTCATCTTTCATATTGCCTTCATTGTTTTCTTTACAACAACGTTCAAGGGAAAAACTCGTATTTTCAGTAAGTCTAAATTAACGGAAAGACGTTGACAGATTTCGTTTTCGTTGCAGAGAATAAATCACCTGTTATTGTTTCGTCAGGAATGCTGACGGAAATGTTGCTTATTTTGCTCAAGACATTTTATATGATCACATACAAATCTAATAATACTCGGTTCAGTCATAAGAGAAAGAAAAGAAACAAAAAACATCAAATGCGCGAATAAACCAACAAGTTTGAACGATTTTCTGCGTTATCATCACGTTAGAAAACGTTATTACCAACAATTATCCAAAGGTAGAACGCCCGCCAAGAATCGAGAGACATGGAATGTTTCTTTGCATTCTGGCATTTTTTAAACCTTACTATTCTGCGAGGAAAATGTGCTTAGGTGATTTGTTTATTTCACCTTTCATCTGTGTCACTTTGCATTTTGCCAGTTCGTTTGGAAGAAAGAAATGTTTGTACAAAATATACCGGTGAATAAATTTCCTAGTCAGCATTTGCTTCCTCAAATAACGGAAAGCCGATTGCGATTTTTCTCCACCTACAGACAGCCCAAAAAACTACACACATAACGCCGTGTAAATACCGAATTCTTCTTTCAGAAGAAATTTAGAAAAGAGCCAATGCTTATGAAATATAATAAAAATACAACACAATATCTTCAAAATAAGGTGAGATGACTAGTTGTGTTTTGTAACAATTTAATACAGTAACTGTCTTTTATAATCGGAAATATATACCAGACATAAATGCAAAAATAATGTTCATATTGTGGAAAAGGAGTCTACGAACCCTAAGAACAAATCATAACAGATTTAAGGTTGTGTTTTCTTGTTTACATTTTGACGTCATATTTTGGGGTATCTTATATAACTTTAATCTGTACGTGTATAAGTCAGAATAGTGCAGGTAGTTATAAGGCACTGTCAAGTGTCATGTGTTCTTACGACTCCGACGACGTGAATCGACAACCGCTGTAGGTTTTCTTCGTTGTGTTTTTTTTTTCAAGTATTGTGTGATCAAAAATATCATAATGTGTTTTACTGATGATGCACGCCTTTGTATGACTCATTTCTTTCTCATTTTGGAGTAAGAAAAAAGTTACAAGAAATGATTCACCTGTTAGACACCTACAGGTGAAAAATGTGTGAAAGGAATTGTATAATATATACTAATCTTAGACTTGCTGTATATCTGTAGAAACATGAAATTCGGGATAACACAGGTAAGTCTCTATCAAAATTATGTGCTCAAGAAATAAAGTACAAGTAAGAGTTTGAGGAAGCCTTGGAACGCAATGTGTGTCACGTATGATTGGGGTTTAAGGTCCGCAAAGGTCCGAAATTAAGTAATCTGACACCATATAAGTTTATATTGACCAGTAAAGCAGCAATTTGTTATATTGCCGGTTAGTAAATATGTTGTTTATTGTACATTCTAACACGGAACAATCATGTGCATATAGAAAGAAATCAAGAATGGCTGAATCTGCAATAAGCCAGGGCAGCACGCGCTACCACGTAAACAGCCAAAAGGCAATGGTGCCGATATATGTTTCCCATGTATTTATAAAAGAAAATAACGTGGCGAAATATGTAACGCTCTCCCATCAAATGTGTAACATTGACATATAGTTCTCGTGTTGTTCGTCTGCAATACATGTTTTCAAATTCGATTAACTCCCTCGCAGTCAATATTAACATTTACAACGATAAATGAATACATGGTTTCGCACTCGTGTTTTAATTCCTACGCATCGAAGCTTTGTCCGGCAACAAACTATAACATGAATGTATTATTTCTTTAGCGTTAAACGTCATAACCGGGAGCGTTCGCCATGCCAACCGCGCTGCTGGCTTGGCTTAAAACAAACACAAACAAAATTGCATGAGCAATATAAACATCATCTAAGCGATACATCGTGTCAACGTCTTTTCGTTGTGCCATGTTGACAGAAAATCAGAAAAGAAAAACAACACAAAAACGCAAACGTTAAAGCATTCTTCTTTTCACACTTATTTTAACGCGTCAGTTCAAACGCGATTTATGAATCGCTGGGCGCTGAGTTCGTACGTTCATGTAACACATACATGAATATATAACGGTTTCACGGGGTTTAATCTTTCATTATTGTCTGTTGTAAAGTGGATTTATGTATGCACCACAATGACTAAATGGCTTACAAGCAAACAAAAATACACGATCAAATTCAAGAGAATTTGTATTAACCGACGCTTACATTGTTGCTGAATTTGATGCGCTTATACAATGTATGATAACTATCGCATACATAATACAATTCGTAAGGACATTGGTTTTTCTTTGAACAAAGATTGGCAGCATGTCCCTTTATTAAAAAGTATCACAAAATTTGTGCCGCTAAAACTCTTTAAAACGTACAAAGTAAGAGTTTTATATACAAGACGCAACATAATTAATATTGCGCTTGTCCTTAAGTCGGTTATCGGGGATAACCCGAATCAAAGTATCATAAACATATGTTCAATCCTATATTGAAACCAAAAGGTAAATCGTTGATTGATCGTTTGATATGTAGATAATACTTGTCAATTAAATACAACATGTACGTATTTACATACCCTCACAGTAGCGTTTTATATGTGTTGTTCTCAGGTTTTACAAATTTACAAATGTGTATTAATCGTTTATAACACATTATATTGGGTAAAATACTTATAGGATCAACAAAACGCACATAATAACATAAGCTTATTCTTTCAGCAATTAATGACCTCAGATAAGATCTAATTGGCAAAATAATTATGAGGCTGTTATTAAGTCATATGAAAACCTACGTTAGTGCTACGCCACGCATTTGTTCCATCAATCATGTATTGCAGTGCATGTGAAAATAACACAAATGTCTTGCATTGACTCGGTGACAAAAGGCCAACGTATAAAATTGCAATGCTGGAGTTCTTTCTTTAGCGTCTGCCAAGGTATATAATAGCGATGTTCCGTTTCCAACCACGTTTCTGTACTAAATTGGAATAGATGCATGTGGCCGGTGTGACAAGAACACTCGACGACAGATAGATATCATTAAGCATACACATATTTAGTTATACGATCATTTAAATCAATACAATAAACTTCATAGGACTTGGCAGACATAAGTATGAAAGCTCATCGCTAGGTGCCTCGGACGAAAGCGAAATAAAAGCAGAGCTCGTAATTTCCTTAGCATCACATACCACTCTGCTTAGCTCAGCGTAGACACGCCGAGTAATTATACAAATCGAAAATTCTGACTCCGCGACGGCGAGTAAAGTATTTATCTCGCTTGAGCTGCGGATGTGGTAAATTAGAACAAAGCAGTCGCAATAAAAGAATGACGAATCTGAAAATCAATAAAAAGGGCACGTCAGATCGCTAGTCAACGGCTGACGTACCATATTTTGGATATTTAAGGAAGCAACTTAGATATAAACATACGTATATGTCATAAAGGTAGTTGACAGAGATCCTCATTCATATTTTTGCGATCCAATTTGTTCTCCCAATATATATGAAAAGAACAATCACAAAACATTAAATCTATGTAGCATAATGTAGACAGTGCCTCTGTTTCCGTAAATTAATCACATCACCTTTCACCAGTGTATGTGGCAATTTGTTTACTGTGCACTTCTTTCTAGCTCCAAGCAAATATGTACGAGTACATTAACAGTTTATTGTGCAGATTGGTACTAACAAAGTATGCAACGCACGTGTTTTTATTTGCAAGGCGGTGGCCTATGTTTGTTTCAAGTTTCTTTGTTTAGTTTTGTAGTGGCAAGTATTGTTCTAAGGCTTGTGTGTGCTTTGGAAATGTGTTGTTTGGGTTAAATAGCATATTTTCATTCATGAGAAATTTCAAACAGGATTGGAACAGAGGCTGCAATTATTTCAATAAAATGACCCACATTTCCAGTTCAAGTGTTAACCAATTAAACTTTGTACAATTAACATAGATATTCAACTCGTACACAGTGAGAAGTTTAATTAACGGCTGTTTGTATAAACATTTCATTTGCATATTTCGTCTGCGTTATGATTTATACACATTCACTTCTGAGTTTCTCGTGTCCGTGAATTTCATTTCCGGTTTAATTAACGCAGTTAATGCAGGTATTGAATCACTGACCCTTTTCTTACTGTGTTTTTTAGAATAGGTAATTTAATGGGTCAAGGATACAACGTAGCAAAATATGTGGAAATTGTGTAATCTAATTTCAAAGTAATTTGAATACTTGTTTTGTGTGTGTTTTTTTTTATTAAGGTACAATGCGTAAAACACAATTAATAACATATGAAATAGCAAGACAATTTGATATACGACAATAATGTTAATCTTTATATCAAAATGAATAACTTCACATGGACTAAACGTATCAAAGCTTCCGTAATAACACTGTAAAATTAGCAGCCAAACATACCTACCACGAGCGAAACGCTTCCCTAGCAAAACCTGTAGTTTATTATCGCAAATTTCATATGACTATGACCATTACACGATGTCTATCACTAATTCTCATTTTTTTCGGCCAAGTACTTGTCACAGGTACAATAAGTATGACAAAATGTGTAGTTCCATATATATGAGTTATGTAGGCATTATTTTTCTACAAATGTTTATATTTGCGAGTTATTTCCCCCACATCTACGATAGATTAACCCATTTTCTGCTGAAGTATGTACTTGTACAATGTGTTACTTGTTTAATGAATTTTACGTGACAAAAGAACATGTTATTTTTAAAGAATCCTGTAAAATGGTTTTATATCAGTTGAGCTCTATTATTTCTGCTTTAGCGTTTATAATGGTTTTGTGTGCACTACTATTATATTTGACTTTGTATTTACGCTTTATTTAAGGTGTGAGGATACATGAAAAAAAATAACAATAATGCAAAAAATTACTGTTTCTTCAGCCCAATTTTCCATTTTATGTGTCCATTGTTCGACAATGTTATCAGTTAAGTGTTTTCAAGAAGTTAAATAAAATAAATTTCTGTGTTGATAATTTAATAAAGACAAAAAAGTGCATCTCTTATGTTTTTTTAGGTTGGTATCACTGTCATGTAAAATACATAAGTAAAACTCATGCATATGTTGACAGCATACTACAGCAAAAAATAAAGCTTTCACAATATGGCCATCTCTTAAAACTCAACACAGATAAGTTCCATTTTCATATTAAACATATATTTGTATGGAAATGAGAAGTCATAAATTTCATATTTATGTTATGCTATGCTTTTCGGCCCAAACAATGTTTATGAGTGCTATAAAATATCATTTAAATTACCATATTTTAAATATCATTTGCATTCTCGTAATTGTATTCACGAAAGACCAATCGTCTAAGATCACCAAAGTGCTAAATATATGTACAACCATTAACAAATATAAATTAACGTAGAAGTAGTATGCACATAAAGTCAAATAATATATATATAGGATCTGACACGACTTGTCATTTCATACCATAATGTATTAAACGAGTTCAGGAAGTTTGTTCCTGGGCGAGTTTAATAAAATATGGTATGAAATGACAATTCGTGTCAGATCTTTTTATCACATGCTTTTAAACGAATAAAACAACCTTATAATTTTACCAAAGATGTTGATAAACTCTAAGTTGTGTATTGACGTGACGTCATTTCATGTTGACGACGTCATTCCACCAAAATAACGTCATGCGATTGGTCAGTCAAAAAATATGTTGCCAATGAAAACACTAAACATGTTATCTTACACATGTGTAAGATCAAAATAATTCGTAATGGCTGTATTACACGGAAAACAAGGTAAAGCATGTGATAAATATATTTAACTTAATATAAAGAAAATAACTCACAATAATTCGATTTAATTGTGTACAAAAGATAAACAAACTTAAATAAACACAGACCCTACTTCTTTAATTATTTAATTACTTTAACATTTTCCAAAGCATTTTCACAAATTGTTTACCTATATTTAAGTATTACCTTTGCATAATTTCGACTTTATATACACACTCTTAATAGTGCAAACTATATTTGATTATTTTTATTATACATTATAATTTCGTGGTTTATTAGGATTTGGAAGGGTAACATTTCCTAAATATAAAACTTTAATCTTATACTTGTTCGTTTAGCAATTTTGAGTGTGAGGGACGCATCATTATAAAGGACCTTACTTGTAATTACATGAAGTTTATTATGACAATTACAACAGCAGTCATCACATTACCACGTCAAAGGAAATGCTTTATTTGTAGAGAGGCAAACGTGTGTATTTCATTGCTGTACAAAGCAATTGCTACAAGCAGGTGTGTTAATTAATGTCTCACAATTGATATAAAAACTAAGATCGCTTCGCAGAACAATAAATGTAAATGCACGGAGACCTAATGTGCCATGAAGATTTTGACTTATACATACAATGAAAATGAAAAATGTATTGCTTAAATATTTGTTTTTGAGACCCTTGTTTCATTTTGACAACAAACAGTTAAACTTATGATTTCAGCGTTGAACCTAAGTTTTAAATTCGCCAATTCATCCTTCATAGTCTTGTATATTCTGAATTGATATTTATAATGACCGACATACTAGTAATATAAGTGAAAAAAGCAAAGCTTTAACTCACATTTGGTAGGCGTGTTTGTGAACATGCATAAATTATTGACGATTGATTTTTGGAATGTATTTTGTACCAAAATAATACACCGGTATTCACAAAATCGTGTTTGATTGTCATAGTGTAACTAAATAATAGCATTTTAAACATAATTGGTCACACTGGCTTTTTAAAGCACACTATAACATTTAAAAACAAACAAACACAATCTTGTATTGACACTGATTTACGGGGTTCTAAAAGAAATACACAATGCATCTAGGCCTACACATACTGTGATTTGATTAATGTTTTATCTCTGAGTGGATGAGCTCAGACGGGGTCTGCACATGAAAGAAGATATATGATAATGCATAAATATGTCAATATATTTTCCATTCTCCGTTGAAAGAAACTCTTAGCAAAGAATTGTATTTTAATTTATTTGACTGTTGACGAGTGCTTGTTGTTAAGTTACTCTATTGACAAAAGTTCTATTGTAGGGGATATTTTGTTGACATGTTCGAAATGCGTCTGGAACAGCTCATACTTTGATCTAATCAGATGATTATCTCTGAGTGGATGAGATCAGACGGCGTCTAAACATGAAAAAAGATATATGATAATGCAAACATCTATCAATCTCTATTACATCCTTCTGTGAGTGAAACTCTTGGCAAAGACATGATTTTATTACGCTGTTGACGATTTGTAGTTGTTTGGTTATATTTAATTGGTAATATTTATATGTGCACGATTTATTCTGTTAAAAGTATATTAAACAAAGCGAAACTCCAGCTGCGACAGCAGGAGAGAGCTCTTATTAGCAGCATGAGGTCTTTTATTTATGGCAAGTGCCCAATTGCCAAAACTATGAACAGGACATTACAAAAACACATAACAAACACAAAACACACATGAATAAAACTGGGGTCACCGCCTTGGAACGGTCAATGCAAAGCATTGAGTGTTTAAACAAGCTTATGTGCGCCCGAACCTCACACTTGGCCCAGAATTATTCACAAAACATGTTATTGTAAATAAACATTAACCTCATAGCATAGCCATTCAAATTAAACAGCAATAAAAGAGAATACTATTCAATTTAATTACCATTTAATTACTCAATGGCTGGATGCAAACCAGAGCAGAATTGCGACTTTCTGAGTACGATGATTTCATGAAACAAAAAACAAGTATCAACTAAATCTCGTCTTTTTATAAAAAGCTTTAAAGACATAGCATCATATAGTTCAATTATCAGATCATCGTCATGCAATTTCAGGAAAAAGCCGTAATGTTGGGTGTAAAAAGCCAGATTACATAGCTTTGTTGTATATGTTTATTTTAAACTGAATAAAACTTCATATATTATTCTACATCTCCCTGCTAACAAAATTGAAAAAAACAAAAACTTAATGAACGATGGTGTTAAAGCCAGTGTATAAATCGGAAATACTGTAAAACATTAAATAAAAGGGCACAATATATCTTAGATAATCTAACGCTACGTCACTGAGACTGTAAAAATATTTAAATGATGACGTAATCTAGAAACGCGCAATGCACACGATGACGTCATAATTTAAAAACGCAAATAAGTTAAAGCTACATATCCACCATTTAAAACGACAACATTTGTAACGATGAAAAAAGTATTGTCTTTCTTATTTATAATGCGTTTGCAGTGACATAACGTAATTGGAATAGCTTTGTATTCACATGCGAAAATATGGTATTCATTTTGGTGTATATCGGACAATATTTTGCAGATAGTCCGCGTTAAATATGTGTATTGCGAATGCCATTTGTTTGAAGTTACATTTATAATGTACGCAAGATGTCCATACTTGTCTTTTTTGTACAGCAGCCTGGTAAAGTCGTTAACATTTCACGGTACCGACATTGACCTTACAAATGACGTTTCCGCTCAATACAATTAATTATAACAACTATATCTTTAACATAACCCTATTATCACTTACAAAAACACTGGTCAATTGCAGGCAGGTTGTATAAATACGTTATATAAATAATACATGTATATACAATAAAAATTGCAACAAAAACGCATTTATATATTTCAAAATTCAAATGAACTTAGCGCGTTACTGGTTTAGGTGGAGACTGGGAATGTTTATGTTTAAACATATGAGGCGTGTCTTGGGAAACCCGAGCTTAATGCATGTGCGTAAAGTGTCGTCCGCACAGGCATATCCAGGACGATACTTTCCGCATTTTTGGTATTTTCTGTTTCAAGAAGGTCTCTTCTAAACATAAATCCACATGCTTTAAGCCCGAGTTTTCCACGACACGCCTCATATAGTTATTGAAATAACAATGAACAGAGACAATAATGCGTGTTACAAATATATCTTTGGCGAAATAATGAAGCTAAACCAACAGAATCGTTCAGCAGTTTTCCAGTTTTCTTTCAAAGACGCACATTGCACATCTCATTTATACACTCTAAGTTAGTGTGCCCATGAAAATTATAAGATGTACACTTTTACAAATTCGAACCATGCCAACATCAGACAATGACGTACTGACGGTATAAAAGAGCGCGACGTAGCCGTAAAACGTCAGTTGCAAAGTAGCTCGCGAGCAGTAAAGACCTGTTACACGGAAAATTATATTTTCACGTTGGAACAGTTAGGTTTATCTGCAGAGAAATTGTAACAGAGCATTGCGTTCTGTGGAACAGGGAAAGCGACAAGCTCAGGTTACTGGCAAAGGAAGATAGGCGACTTATTAGAGGTGGATGACAGAGCTCTAAAATTAAGTGAATTGGATCTTCGTTTTGTTCAGTAAAATATAAATAAAAAGGCCATGTAGCCCGAGGCAAATTTATTATACTTATTTTGTGGTTGATCATCGTCTGATAGTGATAGGCAATCATTATCGTAACATTATTCAGCAAAGTAGTTGTACAATTGTTAGTCTTCTTTTATATGAGCACACTCGGCACGTTACACATACAAACTTATTTGAAATTACCATGTGTAAAATTATTACATGGTATACTTATTTCATCTAATTAAATGTGATAATATTTTTCTCGTGAATTATCGTTAGACCAAACTGACCAAATAATTACAAGGTATATATAAAGGAGTATAAAAAGGTATGCTTACACAGCGCATGTACTCCATCAATAATTGCAGAAATAATTGTGTAACTACATCTAAGCGGTAAATGCATGCAAGAAACAACGCAAGCAAACAATGCACTATAACGAAAAAAACAACATAGTATTCTCCGTAGAAGATAGAATATTGTAAGAACGTACGCAAGCATGCAATGCATCATTACGTAAGAACTTTGTATTTTCCGTATTAGATGAAATATTGCAAAAGTGTACGTAAGCAAACAAATCATTTTACATAGGAAAAATGTTTTCTCCGCAGAAGTTCAACATGAGTTAAGAGTTTTTGAACCCTCGAACATAACAGTTCTATTTCGTATCCGAACTTGATTGTTATGCATACGCTGTCTGGATTGAGGAAAAGCACATTACGAGAGTGACATTGGAACGTATATAACGCATCAATTAATGTATGCAAACAACTGCCAATCATTTATGTATGTGACCAAGGTAAGTATTTACAAAGTTCCTTAGGGAAAACTTAAATATTTTTTTTTATTCATGAAATATCTAAAGTCTATGACAGTTTCATGTATAGGAAATGTTACATTCAAATGTCTCAAACTAGTTACTATTGTTTAGATGTTTCATCTTTAACCCGTAAACAAAAATTATTGGAATTTACACATACAATATTATCTGAAATGCTCACCTACTTCATTTAAGATTTCAATAAGGAGCTTTGTGGATACCAGCCCAAGTCTCATTCGCATTTCAATAAATACATTACACACTACAAGTGTATTGTTGCCGGAAATGTACTAACTCTGCAATTTTCATTGCATTCCTTATCGTAGAATCATCTTGCAGCGATATGTCCAAAGTCATCAACCAGATTGCCAGAAAGTATAATAAACAATTATAAAACATTATTTTCTGCATGCTGGTAACTCCTTGCTCGCCAATGTTTCTGGCACTGAGAGCTTTGTTCTGATGTCAAATCTAGCTCCGAAATGCAATACTCATTATTGTAATGTATATGTCATAGTTAACTTAACAAACAATAAATATATTTAAAATATATTCATTTCATTGTCATGTTGGTGGCCTTTTTTCATATTTGTAAAAAAATATTGCAGTTTCAATAGCAGTGTGCAGAATTGGAGTTTTTAAAACACGGATGTTGAATATGCCCAATGCGCAACAGGGATAAACTCGGCACAAATTATGATACATATTGTCTCCAGATATAGCATCGTGTATTTATTGTACTCCCTTACAGCGTGTGTTGTAAATGTACATGGTACATAAAATGTGAGTATACACTGTAAATATTCGACTAGGCGTATCGCCGAATGGGCGCACTCGAATATACGCCGGTTATTTTCCTTAGCATCAGCTACCACTCCGCTTACCGAGCCCGGCTAGCTCAGTTGGTAGAGCGCTGGACTTTCAATCCGGGGATCGTGAGTTCGAACCCCAGCCCGGCCACATAACCTGTGTGGGGATTGGTCATGAAATTATTTCTACGGCCATTCTTCCACTACCTCTGATTCAAGAAGGACGGTTGTAAGTTACTGGCATAGGTATGTGCACATACTACTGGCTAAGCTTGCCCAGGAAATGTGTGAGTAGGTTAACTGACCGCCGTGATATGACTGAAATACTGTTAAAAACGGCAGAATATTCCAAACAAACAAAAAGCTTCACTCCGCTAAGACACGCCAAGTAATTACGCAAATGAAAAATTCTCACGACGCGACGGCGAGTAAAATATTTATTCCGCTTGCGCAGTGGGGTGGGTGTAACAAATATAGAACGAAGCAGGTCGCAATAGAAGCATGACGAATCTGAAAATCAATACAAAGGATATCGACTGAGCGCTGGTTAACTTATGACATCTCGATTTCTGGATGACAAAGGAAGCAACTAAGATATATAAGATACAAGAAATAACGTGTATAAATGCAATGAGGGCCTGTGACAGAGATCTCAGTTACGAGCCGTTATGTTGACTATTCCAAAGCTATGGCTAACACATGCACAAAACATTAACCCTATGTTTGGATGCAAACAATATAGGAAATCTATGAGGCAAAGAACCTTGGTCGTCTTTAAAAAATAATTTAAATTAAATTTGAAAAATGAAAAATAAATAAAACGTACATAATTTATATTTATAAAACAGCAATCATTACGACCATGTGGCGAATACAGTAGTAGTATTACGCAGACAGTTTGTCTATATCCGTTAATTAATCACATCAACTTTCATCAGTATATGTGGAGATTTCTTTATTTAACGTAAGCAAAGCTGCACATTAATAGTACATTGTACATACTGTTACATATACTAATTAAGTCCCTGAAAACAAACTGCTGAAACTTTGTGAAATGTAAAAGTCGACAAATCCCGTTTCTTGTTTTATCTTATCTAAGTTACATTTCCTTGGAAGAGTTTTCAGGCTGTCTTGAGCAAGATCAAAATGGCAAGCATGCTATACAAGGAGAAAAGTAGAAGCAAAGTAACATTATATATGACGAATTCGATATTTGACAGAAACGACTGCATCACTCTAATTGGTACACAGGTAACTTTGTTTTCTGCAAGGCGGTGGCCGTAGTTAACCTTACGTTTCGAGTAGTAGTAGCGGCCTTATGCGCAAGGGTAGTGCCCTGTGTTGAATTTAGGATGCGGACTGATGTTTGATTACATGCTAGCCTTAAACTAGCTGCTATTTGGAGGGTATCGGTTCATAAAACATATCCAATTTCATAGGGAATTGGACAAGAACTAAATGTCAATAATTTGTTTTGCATTCTTCGGTTCAAATATCTATATTTTCACAGGTGGGTACACATTTACATGTGACTTTAGTTAACAAAATTTATTTGATCTCGACGAGACTTTAATTTATCGTCGTTTTGGCAATTTTAAGGTTTCGATTATGTCAGCCAAGTGTACGCATGCGCGTACGTGCGTTAGCCTAGGCACGCCACAGTGCGCGCTATGCAACTTCCCCAGTCGCTCCCTGTCATAATCGTCACAAGCGTATCTTCAGTAAGTTCTGGTATACTGTACTTTTATAACATCCCATGCAACGAGGATATTTTGCAACGAAGCACAAGGTCATAAAGCAGCACTTAACAAATTGTGTTCCTCATTTCGGAGCATGAAAATGTTTGCGTTACAAGAAATGATTTGCCAGTTAGCGACAGGGCAGAGAAGGAAACTGGAAAATAGAATTATCAACAATTGCTATATGCTGCCTACTGTCAACTACTTGCTCGCAATAGTTCCCGGTACTGGACGCAAAGATTTTAAAAATTTTGTTCTGAAGTTGAACATACCTCTCCACATTTACTAAAGCATCGTAAAATGAACGCATTTTAAACTTATATCAAGAACAATAAAAAACTAACCATTTGATCACAATGCTGGTTGCATTTGCCCCATGCTTTTTACCAAATATAATTGTTTTATGGAAACCTGAAAGGTAAATACATGCATCTAGTTGTTCACTTTTGTCAATTCGGATACTTTGCCAATATTAATTTAATCTAATCTTATATCTCGTATTTTGTACAATTATGACCACATGCATTTAAACATTTTCGGGCCCTTCACTCTGTTCATATGCATATTTATATTACAACTCCACATGGTTAATATGCATCTATTAAATAAATAGTTGAGGTTTGATTAGGTGTAACAAATCGATAGATGCAAGAATATTTATTGAGGCTATAGCTGCTTCAGCAGGCGATAAATACCTGTTCGCATGTACCAGGCAAATTAAATTTGGCCGATGAACCACCTAGGACCTTTAAAGTTGAGCTTGGGCACTGGTATCTGATATATTCCAAATAATATTAACACTGGGATGTACCTTTAATTGACCTGTTTGCAACCAGGTTAAAAATAAAATACCCGTGTTTTTTTCTTCTCTGGAAACCTGACCCAGATGCACAATTTATTGGTCAAAGTTTGATTGCGTGTAAATCTCTGCTAAAATAAATCAAAACAAATGTATTTCGCTGACCAATTGATCATGAAACGGAGAACACAGTAGGCGACACATTATTGAAATAACACACAATTATTAGCACTGGCTTTATCAACTAGAAAATGACTTATGAAACAGACCGATGTATTGACGACAACATTGAAATTCACATAAATAAGCTGATCAGAATCATATTTATTTAATTTGAAACAGAAATAGCAACATAACAAGATAAAGAGAACTGATAAAATTGGTCATGTTTTTATTTTGTAACGATCGTTGACAACCTTATTGTCTTACTAAAATAAGTATATTGAGGCCATACGTTTGTATCCTTTAGTCAATCACACCAATATTCGCCAGGGTGGAAATTTGTTTAACGTGCACTTCTAGCTGTATGCACATATAAACATTAAAAGTTTACTGTACATAGTCTATGTGATAAACATGCATCTTTAAGGCGGTGACTCTAGTTTGTTTTAAGTTTCGGTTCTCGTTTGTTTAACATGCACCTTACATATGTAGGCACACATAAACATCCAAAGTTTACTGTACACAGAGTCTAAGTGACAAACATGTATCTTTAAGGCTGTGGCCCTAGTTTGTTTTAACTTTCGGTTCTAGTTTGCCTTACATGCACCTTCTAGCTGTAGGCACAAATTATACATTAATTGTTCACTGCACAGAGTCTTAATGATAAACAAGTATCTTAATGATAAACATGTATCTTTAAGGTGGTGGCCCTAGTTTGTTTTAAGTTTCGGTTCTAGTTTGCCTAACAAGCGCCTTCTAAATGTAGGCACATATTATACATTGTTTATTGTATAGAGTCTGAAAAGATAAACATGTATCTTTAAGGCGGTGTCCCTAGTTTGTTTTATGTTTCGTTTAATTTGGTTTGGCTTTTTCTTGCAAATGGTTTGTACTTGTTTGTGTTTTTTTTATATTTTGCTGTTGGGGTTAAATAACAATTTAATTATAACTGGGATATTTTCAACTTTAGTGAGACAGTGGTTACAATATGATTAAGCACATTTTTATTACACGAATTTTCCAAAATATGAACGAATGCATCCACCATGTTTTGTTGGAAATTAGCACGCATTCAGCGTACTAGTTTTTATTTCAAACCATGGCTATACTATTTATATATTTCGTATGCGCTATGTTTAGAAATTAATAAGCATAAAGTAAAGCAAACTTAAATATCGAATGCGTGAATGTACTTTTGTTTAGCTTACACTAACTTCTTAATAAATTATACAGCGTATATAACAACTCAGCCTGAAAGCAAGCCATTGAGCGCGAAAAAGAACATAATGGAATAAAATCTAAAGTTAAAATGTATTTTCAATTGCGATTTTTTACGTTTGCATGAATTTAGTGTAAGGCATCATTAATAAAAACTATTGCAAATATTTATTCGCTGCCCGTTTCATTTACTACCCTGTGCTATTTCGAGTGGATATTTATGTGTGTCAGTAATGCATAATGTTTGGAAATGGGGTAATTTAATTAGAATACAGGATTTACATCCAATATGAAATATTAGTATAATGGAAAAAACAATACTGTTAAGTTTGTTTTCAAATGAATGTTCTTGCGAAATGGAGTTATGCCTTTAAAAACAACATCACCATGGCTACGGGGTAATTACAATGTAAAATAAGTGGTGTAAACAAATTGTAGTTAAATGCTTCAGTTGCAAAACAATTGTCTTATTATCCCAATTTCCGTAGTATTACAACCATTTCATATTCGGTGTTTATGCAATGTGTATAGCTGATTGTTGCAATTATTCCATTTTAAATGTCATCTATATCCTCGTAACTGTTTTCCAGGAAAGCGCAACCATTACCAGTATGCACTGTTTTATGGTTTAAGTATATTTTAGTATGTTTCACAATGAGGCCAAAGGTTCTATGGCAATGTATTTGTTTTAATTTTTTTAAATATAAAAAGTAATGATTATGCGTAGTAATGAACATAGGCTGTGAGAGCGTGACGTTACATTTGTTCTAGTCACTTCATACGTTTAAGTATTACAACTTTAAGCGGTATGTTGCTACATCAGGAGAAACCTTCTATCATTTGCAGACAAAAAAACGCGCGTACCATATTAGTTGATAACGCATCTGCTACAAGTGGGTTCATGTTTTACAAATACGTAGATTAAAATAAAAGATCATTCCAACTGAGATCACTTTTCCGAAAAATAAAAGTGAATACGGGCGAGCAACGTTGCTGGAAATGTTAGACCGTAATAAAATACACATCAAAGAAGTATTGTTAAACTATACATTTTGAGATAAATTGAAGTAATTAGTTTTGTGAGTTAAAATATGAAAAATATATGAGTACAATACGTATAACTATTATTGTTTAAATCAGTTTTTCACATATAAGGACTGTCCAGTGAATACGTAAATGTTACTGATGTATACCATATTATCGGTATACATGTAAAAATAGTACTACTAAATATTAAACTAATACGAATTGTTTAACGGACGAAAACATCAAAAATACTTCTTTTTTTCATCTAAAACTCCATACAGCAAAAATGCTACAATACCCAGTCGCCACAGCTCTCGCAGTAAATTATGCGTGTGACAAAATTATGCGTGTGACACAATTATGCGTGTGAATATGTAGAACACTTTGGAAAGAAAACGACGTATATTTATTTCGCGATTATCTTCGTGCCCATGCACATAAGTTAAAACAATTAATGAATACATTGATTTACAGTTCACAATGAACTGTACTATTTAAATAGTCACTTTGTGTAGGTCAGTGAGAGAATAGATTTTTCCAAATATTTCTGTCATATGGAAATGAATCTAGTGTGTAATCCTATCGTTGTAATCAAATATCATGTAGCAATTGTGCAATTTGCAATAATGCTCAAATCATGCGATAAAACTGCGTCCAGATATGATTAATAACAGGAGAATATATGGAAAACATCACCTTTTAGATATACTTTCATTACACATGTTCACAATCAATACTTAATATGCTGACCAATGACACATGGCCAATGGCACAAAATGTCAAAAAAATAGGTTTATATGTTTTAGGAGTGACTACTGCTGATCCAACCTCTAGGTAGAGGAGATTAATTATGGCAATTACCAGATCAAAGTCACCACATTATCACATAAAAGGAAACTGTTCATCAATTGTAGACAGGTGAGTGGTATACAAAGCAACTGCTACACGCAAGTGTGTGCATGTATTACAAATGACATTAAACGTTAACCGGGGATAAAATTACAGAAGAATACATGCACATAGCTGCGAGAAATGTTGGAGATGTAGTTTTATTAAAAATTTAACAGTTATTTATGACAAGAATTAAGGTAGAATTGCTGACCTACGTATACATGTTCAGAGGAACAAAAATGCCGTTCGTTTCTACAGAAATGAGTTTAATAAATTTAATAGATATCAAACAGTTGAATTTAGTTTGTGAGCCGTACTTTTAATTGTAAATTTGTTTCATCCACTGAGTTAGTTCTTTCTATTGATCACCGAGTCACAAGGCAAACAATATAAGTAAGTAGTGTACAGTATTTAGTACCAATAAATGCGCACAATTTATCAAGATGATTTGACTGTAAATCCCAGTGTTTGTCACACTGCCGTGATAAATCATCGATAACGATTCTAATGATTGATATGGAAATGAAGAAAACGGGTGAATGTGAACCTAAATAATCGCGTGCCTGAGATGGGAAGAAATAGTAAAAGCTCATAAAAATTACAAACCTGAAATGTTATTGCATTTAAGGCATGATCATACAGACATATGCCAAAATAATTTGTTCGATCATTGGGTTACATTTTTTAACTGGTTCTATTGTTTTGGATAACCGAATTATAAACTTTAAATATAATAATATCACATTGGCTCATTAAAATGAGACACAATATAAAGTTTTTATAATGATAATAATACTAGCTGTCAGCGCACTTGAATTACGATGATTAAAGGTTATCTATATGAAATGCGACTGGAACAGCTCATATTTTGATCTTATGAGATGGGTTTTTCCGAGTGGATGAGCTCAGACGGGGTCTGCACATAAAAGAAGATATATGATAATGCGTAAATCTGTCAATCTATTTATCATTAACCGTTGCGAGAAACTCTTGGCAAACATTTGATTTTAATTCTATTGACTGTTAACGAGTTGTTGTTGTTTATTTATTGTTTTGACAAAAGTTTTTAATGATATTATCATATGATTGTAGTGATGTTAGCCACATAGACAACTGGGTATTACATTTTAAGCTGCGTAAAAGCTTCTCCATTTTTCCGTAGAAAGAGGTGTTTACTTGAGTTTTGCAAGTGCCATTTGTTTGAAATCACATTTCATCTGTCCATAATTGTATTCGATTAAAGGTATGACGTAACCTTATAACCGACTGTTCATGTAAAAGCAAGCAAATTATTCTAGCAACAATAGCTGTTTCAATTATCACTTCAAAAGAAACCTCTGATCATTTGCGGGCGGGTGTATATACATTTTTTATATAAATGATATATGCCATTACAAATTTCAACAGACAACCATTATAAAATTTTGCCAAGATCGTTTTGCTATCATCACGTATGGGATACACCCTAGAGATAGAAAGTGGGAAATGTTAATGGTCAATAAAACAGTTTTCAAATGATAATTTACCGATACAACGTAGTTTATTAAATAGTGTATATATTGCGAAAATAATGAAGATTAACCGAGACAGTGGTTTTTATTAAAATCCTTTCAAACTTAAGTCCAGCTTTTCAGTTTTTTGTCATTTCAGTCCCATGAAAGCTTTAATCAAGCATTTCCGAAGTAAAGGTTTTACACTTTTATAATTTCAAATCAAGCAAATATTATAGGAGACATGTTAAGTAATATTCCTTTATAATTAAAAGTTTGTTTTAAATTCCATTAATAATAATACATATCAGCGCACTGGACTTCAGAGACAATGATACCAATAAAATTTGAATGAGAATAACAGATAACTGATTCTCAACCTAACAGCAACCAGGAAAAGTAACATCTTCTAGAGAAGCGAAGATTTTGACTTGTGATATAAAAAACACATCCACAAAGAACCAGAGAAGCAATTGCGTCGGTGGTTAAGAAAAAGTCTACTGTCTTGCAGAGAAAAAGGCATCACAATTTGCGTTTGGTTCACGACACAGTGTCTGCAAACGCAGTTTTGATTGATTAACTGATTGTCGAAAGATATGCACATCCTTCCTGTACCTACGTAATCTGGTGAGATTATTAACTCGCAGTATCGGGCTCAGATGGAGTATGTACACGAAATAAGGTATATATTACTGTGACTACTCGCTTTCCGGTTTTATGTGTGAAATCAGTGGCACAGAAATTATGCGTGGTACATGAAATGTACTCAGAACAAACAAACGTTTTTAACTTGACATGTATCGTATTTTTATGTCTTATACATGTGAAAG
The DNA here is from genome assembly GCA_027627225.1 of Congeria kusceri. NCBI lineage: Eukaryota > Metazoa > Mollusca > Bivalvia > Myida > Dreissenidae > Congeria > Congeria kusceri. The sequence continues at coordinate 53,802,583 of CM051024.1, read as the reverse complement.
TTCCTTTGAAGCATCGCAAGAGGCGTAAAACTAACAAGAACACCGTGATGCTATTGGGATTGTTTGTAGAAATGGCATGTCTATTTCATGTACCTATACGAATGCGTGATTGTGAAAGCTTATTTATTGTGCTGCGCATTTAAAGGCCAAGTATAATCGCTCTTTATTTGACGACTCCCCTCTCCCCAAATCTGCGGTATTGTACTCTTGTGTAGTGGCAACCTGCTGTGGTCACAGTGTAGTGTGTGGCGACCCTTATTAGCTGAGATCAATACACTGCTGCAATTGAGGAAGGCCTATGACGTTATAAATCGCGGCCAGCTATGGCATAAAATGATTCTTTCTGGTATCGATGGAAAGTTAATATCACTTATCCGCTCTATGTATAGCGAGGTCAAACTTCAAGTAAAACACATGGGCTCACTTTCCGACCTTTTTAGTAGCAACGTCGGTTTATTGCAAGGAGAGATAACATCGCCGATAATGTTTTTGTTATTCGTAAATGATTTAGAATTTAATCTACAAAACGGAGTAAACGCCGGAATAACGTTAAATCAATTGTCCATTTATCTCCTCCTATTTGCGGATGCTGCTGCTATTTTCTCAGAAACTAAAGAAGGGCTACAGGAATCGTTAAATAATCTAGAAGCATATTGTGATAAATGGAATTTAACTGTAAATATTGAAAAAACAAAAATAATGGTTTTCAGAAAAGGGGGCGTGCTAAACAAAAATTACAAATGGACATACAAAGAAAATGAAATTGAAATAGTAAGCAATTTTAACTACCTTGGTATTGTTATGTCAAGTGGGGGATCATTTATTCCTGCCACGAATACACTATATGGCAAAGCTACAAGGGCGATGAACTCCCTGTTTTGTATAACAAAAGACATGGAAGTCCCAATAAATGTTATGTTCAAGTTGTTTGATTCATATGTCTTGTCAATCCTTAATTATAGTTGCGAAGTATGGGGATTTATTGCGGCAATTAATATTGAACGTCTTCACAGAAAGTTCTGTAAAAGACTGCTAAATGTGAAATTATCAACAAATTCATTGTCATTATATGCTGAAGTTGGTCGATTTCCTTTATATATTGGTAGATACCTAAGAATTGTTAAATATTTTTTTAAATTATATCAAAATAAACAAGGAAATTGTATCCTTAATACTGTCATTAATATGCAAAGATTAGAAATTGATGCACAAAATAACACTGTTAATTGGTCCTCCAAAGTTCACCAAATTTTGAATCATGCAGGATTTACAGATGTATGGTTATTTCCTGAGTCTGTTAGTATTGATAGCTTTATTCCTCTGTTAAAGATTAGACTCAGAGATCAGTATATATCTGAGTGGAGAGTTAATGTTGATTCATCAACCTCATTACTAGTTTACAAAGAACTTAAACCTGTATTTGAAAGGTCTCTGTATTTAGATGTTATTGACAATAAAAAACATAGAAATATCATTGCTAAAATACGCCTATCATCACATAAATTGTTGATTGAAACTGGCAGACATTATAACATTAGCAGAAACGAAAGAAAGTGCACTTTATGTAATCTTAACGACTTAGAAGACGAGTATCACTTTATAGTTAAATGTCCGTTTTATTTAGAAGAAAGAACCAAATACATACCAACATACTTCTCAACAAGACCAAGTATGCACAAATTTTTGAAACTTGTGAATAGCAATAATAAAGGAACGCTTAGGAAGTTAGCTATTTACTGTATAACATGCTTTAAGAAAAGAGATAATTATATGTTTCTCTAACTCAAGGTTTGTTATTGTCATTTATGTACAGTTTATTAAGAAATGAATGTATTTGTTGCCTGTTATCATTGTTTTTCCTCAAACATGTGTTTATATACCAAATCAGTTCATTATATACTACCACACAACACCCTCACGCATACTATATCTCCCCCTACCTTACACACGCACACACACTCACACACACACACACACACACACACACACACACACACATAAACTCACACAAAGACTGCTACTCGTGCAACATACATAGACATTTCGACAGCATATATGCCATTAGGGCTGTCTAAATTTAGTTTTCGTTTTAGACTGCCAAAAAAATGGCATCCCATATTAAAGACTCGTTAAAGTTAATACATACGTACCCTTTATGGCAATCTACCATGTACTAGGTTGCCCTAATTAAAGGGTTTATGTTGTAGCGAAGTTCAAGTATAAATATACGACGTGTCAAAAATGCATGCATACATATACTCACACACACGCACGCACACACACGCACGCATGCACGCACGCACGCATGCACGCACGCACGCACACACACACACACACCTTTTACCCATACAAGCAGATTATTAGATCCATTGTTCATGAATTGTGTATTAGATAAATATGCTGTTATTTACCGGCTCTGTGATTACTAATATTTTATTATTTATTATTATTTATTATTTATTATTTCCACGCATGTCTGTCTTATTATGAATTTGGTCAACACGATGAGCTGTAATATGCTTAAGTGAATAAATATTTGTTGTTGTTGTTGTTGCAATTGAGACAGTGCTCTCAGCAAGTGCTCAGTCAGCTGAGAGAAAAGATTGCAGATAATGTATAGAGATTGTATGGTGGACCAATACACAGAGCGGAATACCCCGTGAAGAGGTCAGACATTCCTTATACTAAGCCTTTAATTGTAGAGACGTTAGCGTGGGATTGTTGTTGTGAAATGTCATTGACATTCGTTCGTAGTTTGTTTCATAAATAATTTATATTTCGTGTATTTTAGACGGGAAGCAATTTTGTAAACGTGGCCTAAACAATTTCCCAAGTCATGTTTACTGATGTTTGGTCAGTATCGTTAAATGTCTGCTCTATTGCGAAGTGCCAATCACAGCTAATCAGCCTGAATGAGATACGGTTATTCATTATCGGCGAATCTGTCTGTGCCGGTATTCGCGAAGCTCCTAAGGAAATCTTAACGTAAGTTGTACTTAAGTGAAAATTTTAGATCAATTTTTCTATGTGAAATCTAATGATTGTTGTTTACAAATTGATGAAATAATACACATCTAAGCAATATTTTCACCTTTAAAACATTTCAAAGATAACAGACCAATACTTCAAACAACCAGAGACTTAAGGAATTATATGCATGTTAGAAATGGACTTAGGTTTTTCATAAGAAGCTTTGTGAATACCGGCCCTGGGTCTATATCCATAAGGAAAATCTTTACTTAGTTCTTAGTCATATTAAAGTGATAATTACCAATACAATTTTCCTTATGAACATGAATACTTTATATTGGAAATGTAGTACAATAAGAAGCATATGTTGATTCTTTGCTCGATGGAAGCCATTTTAGACAAAATAAACTTTAAGTGAACCAGACACATTGTTAAGGAATTGTATTATTTTTAGAAAATTCCTTAAGTTTATCATTTTTGGACATGGACCTTGTTTGGGTTATGTCTGTGTGAGTTCACGTTTGTCGAGGAAATGCATGTTACTCATTTACGTATATCGTTAGTGTTGATGTTATATTTAAGCACTAGTTTCCGCAAAAGAGTGCTTTTTTTTTAAGTTTTCAATATAAGTTTCTATTTAAATATGACATAGACTTGAACATTGATGTTCACGTGATGAAAATGTTCAATCCACACACAATTGGTAATTGTGTAAAGGATGTCAAGGATTTAGTGTTTATTTGCAATATTCGGTATTCGTAAATCAAGCTCTATTCGAGAACTGGCCACCACTTTCAAAGTCAGTGTCACACTTAGATGTGAAATGTCAAATATTAAGATTTAATATTTGTGTCTTGGTCATTGTAGAAATGGCATAATTTCATGTTAGAAATGGCATAATTGCAACGAAATACATTAAGTAGCAAAAACATACCAAAAGTATCATCATCATCATCGCACGTTATTTCAAAATGATTCAATGTTGGACATCATTATGCCAACAAAAATTTCATTTTGATATTTGAGTGTGACCTTGGACCCACAGGTCTTGTTCTCCCATGGTACTCATCATTTCATGACGGGGATCAATTTGTTTTAAGTTATAGCAGAATCCCTCTGGGGGATGTAAAATTTATGACCCAGACACAAATATTAAATCTTAATATTGGACATTTTACATCTTAATGTGACCTTGATTTTCAAACTAGTGGTCTGGTTCTTGAGCGCAACACAATCTGGCGTCTTTCCGAAATGCACGTCTATGAGAAATCTACTGGGCATAGTTTTGTTGGAAAAACTGGCTTAGTTGAAAGATATTTTTGATAGGGGCAATTTAACCTACTCATGGTTACTTCAAAACAATACACTTGTTATGTTACCCATTGTTCGAGCATCAAAAAATAGATAATGTTTTTTTTATGCTTGAGTTGTCACTAAAAATTTCACATCTTGACAGTATTTGTCTTTGCAAGTAACATAGGCGTTAGATCGTGTACTTCAGTGTTACATGTTTTATGGATAAACGTCAAATATCGTACAATATGCAATGTAAACAACTACAAATAAAAGAAATGCATTAAGTACATGAATAATAAAATCCAAATTGTAAAAGAGCTGGCTTATGATTTGAATGTTGCCATTTCTTATCTGTTTGTCTTTATTTTCTGAACACGTATTTTTCATATTGCACAACCGCGCGGTCCATATTCACAAAGCTCCTTAGGGAAAAGTTTTGTAAATTTCTTAAATTCATAAATGTCCTTATATTTCATGATCTTTCATGTGTAGATCTTTTTACATTAAAATGTTTTAGACTAGTAAACACTGCTTAGAAGTTTAGTATTTTACCCTTTTGTAACAGAAATCTTTGGATTTCAAACAGAAAAAAAATGATCTGAAATGTCCACTTGGGAACTTTGTAAATACTAGCCCTGGGCCCATATCAACAAACTGTAGTTGTAGTGCTATATGTAAATACTAGCCCTGGGCCCATATCTACAAACTGTAGTTGTAGTGCTATATGTAAATACTAGCCATGGGCCCATATCTACAAACTGTAGTTGTAGTGCTATATGTAAATACTAGCTCTGGGCCATATCTACAAACTGTAGTTGTAGTGCTATATGTAAATACTAGCCCTGGGCCCATATCTACAAACTGTAGTTGTAGTGCTATATGTAAATACTAGCCCTGGGCCCATATCTACAAACTGTAGTTGTAGTGCTATATGTAAATACTAGCCCTGGGCCCATACCTACAAACTGTAGTTGAAGTGCTATATGTAAATACTAGCCATGGACCCATAGCTACCAACTGTAGTTGTAGTGCTATATGTAAATACTAGCCCTGGGCCCATACCAACAAACTGTAGTTGTAGTGCTATATGTAAATACTAGCCCTGGGCCCATATCTACAAACTGTAGTTGTAGTGCTATATGTAAATACTAGCCCTGGGCCCATATCTACAAACTGTTGTTGTAGTGCTATATGTAAATACTAGCCCTGGGCCCATATCTACAAACTGTAGTTGTAGTGCTATATGTAAATACTAGCCCTGGGCCATATCTACAAACTGTAGTTGTAGTGCTATATGTAAATACTAGCCCTGGGTCCATATCTACAAACTGTAGTTGTAGTGCTATATGTAAATACTAGCCCTGGGCCCATATCAACAAACTGTAGTTGAAGTGCTATATGTAAATACTAGCCCTGGGCCCATATATACAAACTGTTGTTGAAGTGCTATATGTAAATACTAGCCCTGGGCCCATATATACAAACTGTAGTTGTAGTGCTATATGTAAATACTAGCCCTGGGCCCATATATACAAACTGTTGTTGTAGTGCTATATGTAAATACTAGCCCTGGGCCCATATATACAAACTGTAGTTGAAGTGCTATATGTAAATACTAGCCCTGGGCCCATATATACAAACTGTTGTTGTAGTGCTATATGTAAATACTAGCCATGGGTCCATATCTACAAACTGTAGTTGTAGTGCTATATGTAAATACTAGCCCTGGGCCATATCTACAAACTGTAGTTGTAGTGCTATATGTAAATACTAGCCATGGGCCATATCTACAAACTGTAGTTGTAGTGCTATATGTAAATACTAGCCCTGGGCCCATATATACAAACTGTTGTAGTAGTGCTATATGTAAATACTAGCCCTGGGCCCATATATACAAACTGTTGTTGTAGTGCTATATGTAAATACTAGCCATGGGCCCATATCTACAAACTGTAGTTGTAGTGCTATATGTAAATACTAGCCCTGGGCCCATATCTACAAACTGTAGTCGTAGTGCTATATGTAAATACTAGCCCTGGGCCCATATCTACAGACTGTAGTTGTAGTGCTATATGTAAATACTAGCCCTGGGCCCATATCTACAAACTGTAGTTGTAGTGCTATATGTAAATGCTAGCCCTGGGCCAATATCTACAAACTGTAGTAGTAGTGCTATATGTAAATACTAGCCCTGGGCCATATCTACAAACTGTAGTTGTAGTGCTATATGTAAATACTAGCCCTGGGCCCATATCTACAAACTGTAGTTGTAATGCTATATGTAAATACTAGCCCTGGGCCCATATCTACAAACTATAGTTGTAGTGCTATATGTAAATACTAGCCCAGGGCCCATATCTACAAACTGTAGTTGTAGTGCTATATGTAAATACTAGCCCTGGGCCATATCTACAAACTGTAGTTGTAGTGCTATATGTAAATACTAGCCCTGGACCCATATCTACAAACTGTAGTTGTAGTGCTATATGTAAATACTAGCCCTGGGACCATATCTACAAACTGTAGTCGTAGTGCTATATGTAAATACTAGCCCTGGGCCATATCTACAAACTGTAGTTGTAGTGCTATATGTAAAAACTAGCCCTGGGCCCATATATACAAACTGTTGTTGTAGTGCTATATGTAAATACTAGCCATGGGCCCATACCTACAAACTGCTGTTGTAGTGCTATATGTAAATACTAGCCCTGGGCCATATCTACAAACTGTAGTTGTAGTGCTATATGTAAATACTAGCCCTGGGCCATATCTACAAACTGTAGTTGTAGTGCTATATGTAAATACTAGCCCTGGGCCATTTCTACAAACTGTAGTTGTAATGCTATATGTAAATACTAGCCCTAGGTCCATATCTACAAACTGTAGTTGTAGTGCTATATGTAAATACTAGCCCTGGGCCCATATCTACAAACTGTAGTTGTAGAGCTATATGTAAATACTAGCCCTGGACCATATCTACAAACTGTAGTTGTAGTGCTATATGTAAATACTAGCCCTGGGCCATATCTACAAACTGTAGTTGTAGTGCTATATGTAAATACTAGCCCTGGGCCATATCTACAAACTGTAGTTGTAGTGCTATATGTAAACACTAGCCCTGGGCCATATCTACAAACTGTAGTTGTAGTGCTATATGTAAATACTAGCCCTGGGCCCATAACTGCAAACTGTAGTTGAAGTGCTATATGTAAATACTAGCCCTGGTCCCATATCTACAAACTGTTGTTGTAGTGCTACATGTAAATACTAGCCCTGGGCCCATATATACAAACTGTAGTTGAAGTGCTATATGTAAATACTAGCCCTGGGCCCATATATACAAACTGTTGTTGTAGTGCTATATGTAAATACTATCCCTGGGCCCATATCTACAAACTGTAGTTGTAGTGCTATATGTAAATGCTAGCCCTGGGCCCATATCTACAAACTGTAGTTGTAGTGCTATATGTAAATACTAGCCCTGGGCCCATATCTACAAACTGTAGTTGTAGTGCTATATGTAAATACTAGCCATGGGTCCATATCTACAAACTGTAGTTGTAGTGCTATATGTAAATACTAGCCATGGCTCATATATACAAACTGGAGTTGTAATGCTATATGTAAATACTAGCCCTGGGCCCATATCTACAAACTGTAGTTGTAGTGCTATATGTAAATACTAGCCCTGGGCCATATCTACAAACTGTAGTTGTAGTGCTATATGTAAATACTAGCCCTAGGTCCATATCTACAAACTGTAGTTGTAGTGCTATATGTAAATACTAGCCCTGGGCCCATATATACAAACTGTAGTTGTAATGCTATATGCAAATACTAGCCCTGGGCCATATCTACAAACTGTAGTTGTAGTGCTATAGGTAAATACTAGCCCTGAGCCCATAGCTACCAACTGTAGTTGTAGTGCTATATGTAAATGCTAGCCATGGGCCATATCTACAAACTGTAGTTGTAGTGCTATATGTAAATACTAGCCCTAGGTCCATATCTACAAACTGCAGTTGTAGTGCTATATGTAAATACTAGCCCTGGGCCCATATCTACAAACTGTAGTTGTAGTGCTATATGTAAATACTAGCCCTGGGCCATATCTACAAACTGTAGTTGTAGTGCTATATGTAAATACTAGCCTTAGGTCCATATCTACAAACTGTAGTTGTAGTGCTATATGTAAATACTAGCCCTGGGCCCATATATACAAACTGTAGTTGTAATGCTATATGTAAATACTAGCCCTGAGCCATATCTACAAACTGTAGTTGTCGTGCTATATGTAAATACTAGCCCTGGGCCCATAGCTACCAACTGTAGTTGTAGTGCTATATGTAAATACTAGCCATGGGCCCATAGCTACCAACTGTAGTTGTAGTGCTATATGTAAATACTAGCCCTGGGCCCATATCTACAAACTGTTGATGTAGTGCTATATGTAAATACTAGCCATGGGCCCATATCTACAAACTGTAGTTGTAATGCTATATGTAAATACTAGCCCTGGGCCCATAACTACAAACTGTAGTTGTAGTGCTATATGTAAATACTAGCCATGGGCCCATATTTACAAACTGTAGTTGTAGTGCTATATGTAAATACTAGCCCTGGGCCCATATCTACAAACTGTAGTTGGAGTGCTATATGTAAATACTAGCCATGGGCCCATATCTACAAACTGTTGTTGTAGTGCTCTATGTAAATACTAGCCCTGGGCCATATCTACAAACTGTAGTTGTAGTGCTATATGTAAACACTAGCCCTGGGCCCATATCTACAAACTGTAGTTGTAGTGCTATATGTAAATACTAGACCTGGGCCCATAGCTACCAACTGTATTTGTAGTGCTATATGTAAATACTAGCCATGGGCCCATATCTACAAACTGTAGTTGTAGTGCTATATGTAAATACTAGCCCTGGGCCATATCTACAAACTGTAGTTGAAGTGCTATATGTAAATACTAGCCCTGGGCCCATAACTACAAACTGTAGTTGTAATGCTATATGTAAATACTAGCCCTGGGCCCATATCTACAAACTGTAGTTGTAGTGCTATATGTAAATACTAGCTCTGGGCCATATCTACAAACTGTAGTTGTAGTGCTATATGTAAATACTAGCCCTGGGCCCATATCTACAAACTGTAGTTGTAGTGCTATATGTAAATACTAGCCCTAGGTCCATATCTACAAACTGTAGTTGTAGTGCTATATGTAAATACTAGCCCTGGGCCCATATCTACAAACTGTAGTTGTAGTGCTATATGTAAATACTAGCCCTGGGCCCATATCTACAAACTGTATTTGTAGTGCTATATGTAAATACTAGCCCTGGGCCCATAGATACCAACTGTAGTTGTAGTGCTATATGTAAATACTAGCCATGGGCCCATATCTACAAACTGTAGTTGAAGTGCTATATGTAAATACTAGCCCTGGGCCCATATATACAAACTGTTGTTGTAGTGCTATATGTAAATACTAGCCATGGGTCCATATCTACAAACTGTAGTTGTAGTGCTATATGTAAATACTAGCCCTGGGCCCATAGCTACCAACTGTAGTTGTAGTGCTATATGTAAATACTAGCCATGGGCCCATAGCTACCAACTGTAGTTGTAGTGCTATATGTAAATACTAGCCCTGGGCCCATATCTACAAACTGTAGCTGAAGTGCTATATGTAAATACTAGCCAAGGGCCATATCTACAAACTGTTGTTGTAGTGCTATATGTAAATACTAGCCCTGGGCCCATATCTACAAACTGTAGTTGTAGTGCTATATGTAAATACTAGCCATGGGCCCATATCTACAAACTGTAGTTGTAGTGCTATATGTAAATACTAGCCCTGGGCCATATCTACAAACTGTAGTTGTAGTGCTATATGTAAATACTAGCCCTGGGCCATATCTACAAACTGTAGTTGTAGTGCTATATGTAAATACTAGCTCTGGGCCATATCTACAAACTGTAGTTGTAGTGCTATATGTAAATACTAGCTCTGGGCCATATTTACAAACTGTAGTTGTAATGCTATATGTAAATACTAGCCCTGGGCCATATCTACAAACTGTAGTTGTAGTGCTATATGTAAATACTAGCTCTGGGCCATATCTACAAACTGTAGTTGTAGTGCTATATGTAAATACTAGCTCTGGGCCATATCTACAAACTGTAGTTGTAGTGCTATATGTAAATACTAGCCCTGGGCCATATCTACAAACTGTAGTTGTAGTGCTATATGTAAATACTAGCTCTGGGCCATATCTACAAACTGTAGTTGTAGTGCTATATGTAAATACTAGCCCTGGGCCCATATCTACAAACTGTAGTTGAAGTGCTATATGTAAATACTAGCCATGGGCCATATCTACAAACTGTTGTTGTAGTGCTATATGTAAATACTAGCCCTGGGCCCATATCTACAAACTGTAGTTGTAGTGCTATATGTAAATACTAGCCATGGGCCCATATCTACAAACTGTAATTGTAGTGCTATATGTAAATACTAGCCCTGGGCCCATATCTACAAACTGTTGTTGTAGTGCTCTATGTAAATACTAGCCCTGGGCCCATATCTACAAACTGGAGTTGTAGTGCTATATGTAAATACTAGCCATGGGCCATATCTACAAACTGTAGTTGTAGTGCTATATGTAAATACTAGCCATGGGCCCATATCTACAAACTGTAGTTGTAGTGCTATATGTAAATACTAGCCCTGGGCCATATCTACAAACTTTTGTTGTAGTGCTATATGTAAATACTAGCCCTGGGCCCATATCTACAAACTGTAGTTGTAGTGCTATATGTAAATACTAGCCATGGGCCCATATCTACAAACTGTAGTTGTAGTGCTATATGTAAATACTAGCCCTGGGCCATAACTACAAACTGTAGTTGTAGTGCTATATGTAAATACTAGCCCTGGTCCATATCTACAAACTGTAGTTGTAGTGCTATATGTAAATACTAGCCCTGGGCCCATATCTACAAACTGTAGTTGTAGTGCTATATGTAAATACTAGCCCTGGGCCCATATCTACAAACTGTAGTTGTAGTGCTATATGTAAATACTAGCCATGGGCCCATATCTACAAACTGTAGTTGTAGTGCTATATGTAAATACTAGCCCTGGGCCATATCTACAAACTGTAGTTGTAATGCTATATGTAAATACTAGCCAGGGGCCCATATCTACAAACTGTAGTTGTAATGCTATATGTAAATACTAGCCCTGGGCCATATCTACACACTGTAGTTGTAATGCTATACGTAAATACTAGCCCTGGGCCCATATCTACAAACTGTAGTTGTAGTGCTATATGTAAATACTAGCCATGGGCCCATATCTACAAACTGTAGTTGTAATGCTATATGTAAATACTAGCCCTGGGCCCATAACTACAAACTGTAGTTGTAGTGCTATATGTAAATACTAGCCATGGGCCCATCTCTACAAACTGTAGTTGTAGTCCTATATGTAAATACTAGCCCTGGGCCCATATCTACAAACTGTAGTTGTAGTGCTATATGTAAATACTAGCCATGGGCCCATATCTACAAACTGTAGTTGTAGTGCTATATGTAAATACTAGCCCTGGGCCATATCAACAAACTGTAGTTGTAGTGCTATATGTAAATACTAGCCCTGGGCCCATAGATACCAACTGTAGTTGTAGTGCTATATGTAAATACTAGACATGGGCCATATCTACAAACTGTTGTTGTAGTGCTATATGTAAATACTAGCCCTGGGCCCATATCTACAAACTGTAGTTGTAATGCTATATGTAAATACTAGCCCTGGGCCCATATATACAAACTGTTGTTGTAGTGCTATATATAAATACTAGCCATGGGCCCATATCTACAAACTGTAGTTGAAGTGCTATATGTAAATACTATCCCTGGGCCCATATATACAAACTGTTGTTGTAGTGCTATATATAAATACTAGCCATGGGCCCATATCTACAAACTGTAGTTGTAGTGCTATATGTAAATACTAGCCCTGGGCCCATATCTACAAACTGTAGTTGAAGTGCTATATGTAAATACTAGCCCTGGACCATATCTACAAACTGTTGTTGTAGTGCTATATGTAAATACTAGCCCTGGGCCCATATATACAAACTGTTGTTGTAGTGCTATATGTAAATACTAGCCCTGGGCCCATATCTACAAACTGTAGTTGAAGTGCTATATGTAAATACTAGCCATGGGCCCATATCTACAAACTGTAGTTGTAATGCTATATGTAAATACTAGCCCTGGACCATATCTACAAACTGTAGTTGTAGTGCTATATGTAAATATTAGCCCTGGGCCCATATCTACAAACTGTAGTTGTAGTGCTATATGTAAATACTAGCCATGGGCCCATATCTACAAACTGTAGTTGTAGTGCTATATGTAAATACTAGCCATGGGCCATATCTACAAACTGTAGTTGGAGTGCTATATGTAAATACTAGCCATGGGCCCATATCTACAAACTGTAGTTGTAGTGCTATATGTAAATACTAGCCCTGGGCCATATCTGCAAACTGTTTTTGTAGTGCTATATGTAAATACTAGCCCTGGGCCCATATCTACAAACTGTAGTTGTAGTGCTATATGTAAATACTAGCCCTGGGCCCATATCTACAAACTGTAGTTGTAGTGCTATATGTAAATACTAGCTCTGGGCCATATCTACAAACTGTAGTTGTAGTGCTATATGTAAATACTAGCCCTGGGCCCATATATACAAACTGTAGTTGTAGTGCTATATGTAAATACTAGCCCTGGGCCCATATCTACAAACTGTAGTTGTAGTGCTATATGTAAACACTAGCCATGGGCCCATATCTACAAACTGTAGTTGTAGTGCTGTATGTAAATACTAGCCCTGGGCCCATATCTACAAACTGTAGTTGTAGTGCTATATGTAAACACTAGCCATGGGCCATATCTACAAACTGTTGTTGTAGTGCTATATGTAAATACTAGCCCTGGGCCCATATCTACAAACTGTAGTTGTAATGCTATATGTAAACACTAGCCATGGGCCATATCTACAAACTGTAGTTGTAGTGCTATATGTAAACACTAGCCATGGGCCATATCTACAAACTGTAGTTGTAATGCTATATGTAAACACTAGCCATGGGCCATATCTACAAACTGTTATTGTAGTGCTATATGTAAATACTAGCCCTGGGCCCATATCTACAAACTGTAGTTGTAGTGCTATATGTAAACACTAGCCATGGGCCATATCTACAAACTGTAGTTGTAGTGCTATATGTAAATACTAGCCCTGGGCCCATATCTACAAACTGTAGTTGTAGTGCTATATATAAATACTAGCCATGGGCCCATATCTACAAACTGTAGTTGTAGTGCTATATGTAAATACTAGCCCTGGGCCCATATATACAAACTGTTGTTGTAGTGCTATATATAAATACTAGCCATGGGCCCATATCTACAAACTGTAGTTGAAGTGCTATATGTAAATACTAGCCCTGGGCCCATATATACAAACTGTTGTTGTAGTGCTATATATAAATACTAGCCATGGGCCCATATCTACAAACTGTAGTTGTAGTGCTATATGTAAATACTAGCCCTGGGCCCATATCTACAAACTGTAGTTGAAGTGCTATATGTAAATACTAGCCCTGGACCATATCTACAAACTGTTGTTGTAGTGCTATATGTAAATACTAGCCCTGGGCCCATATATACAAACTGTTGTTGTAGTGCTATATGTAAATACTAGCCCTGGGCCCATATCTACAAACTGTAGTTGAAGTGCTATATGTAAATACTAGCCATGGGCCCATATCTACAAACTGTAGTTGTAATGCTAGATGTAAATACTAGCCCTGGACCATATCTACAAACTGTAGTTGTAGTGCTATATGTAAATACTAGCCCTGGGCCCATATCTACAAACTGTAGTTGTAGTGCTATATGTAAATACTAGCCCTGGGCCCATATCTACAAACTGTAGTTATAGTGCTATATGTAAATACTAGCCATGGGCCATATCTACAAACTGTAGTTGGAGTGCTATATGTAAATACTAGCCATGGGCCCATATCTACAAACTGCAGTTGTAGTGCTATATGTAAATACTAGCCCTGGGCCATATATACAAACTGTTTTTGTAGTGCCATATGTAAATACTAGCCCTGGGCCCATATCTACAAACTGTAGTTGTAGTGCTATATGTAAATACTAGCCCTGGGCCCATATCTACAAACTGTAGTTGTAGTGCTATATGTAAATACTAGCCCTGGGCCCATATCTACAAACTGTAGTTGTAGTGCTATATGTAAACACTAGCCATGGGCCCATATCTACAAACTGTAGTTGTAGTGCTGTATGTAAATACTAGCCCTGGGCCCATATCTACAAACTGTAGTTGTAGTGCTATATGTAAATACTAGCTCTGGGCCATATCTACAAACTGTAGTTGTAGTGCTATATGTAAATACTAGCCCTGGGCCCATATATACAAACTGTAGTTGTAGTGCTATATGTAAATACTAGCCCTGGGCCCATATCTACAAACTGTAGTTGTAGTGCTATATGTAAACACTAGCCATGGGCCCATATCTACAAACTGTAGTTGTAGTGCTGTATGTAAATACTAGCCCTGGGCCCATATCTACAAACTGTAGTTGTAGTGCTATATGTAAACACTAGCCATGGGCCATATCTACAAACTGTTGTTGTAGTGCTATATGTAAATACTAGCCCTGGGCCCATATCTACAAACTGTAGTTGTAATGCTATATGTAAACACTAGCCATGGGCCATATCTACAAACTGTAGTTGTAGTGCTATATGTAAACACTAGCCATGGGCCATATCTACAAACTGTAGTTGTAATGCTATATGTAAACACTAGCCATGGGCCATATCTACAAACTGTTGTTGTAGTGCTATATGTAAATACTAGCCCTGGGCCCATATCTACAAACTGTAGTTGTAGTGCTATATGTAAACACTAGCCATGGGCCATATCTACAAACTGTAGTTGTAGTGCTATATGTAAATACTAGCCCTGGGCCCATATCTACAAACTGTAGTTGTAGTGCTATATATAAATACTAGCCATGGGCCCATATCTACAAACTGTAGTTGTAGTGCTATATGTAAATACTAGCCCTGGGCCCATATATACAAACTGTTGTTGTAGTGCTATATATAAATACTAGCCATGGGCCCATATCTACAAACTGTAGTTGAAGTGCTATATGTAAATACTAGCCCTGGGCCCATATATACAAACTGTTGTTGTAGTGCTATATATAAATACTAGCCATGGGCCCATATCTACAAACTTTAGTTGTAGTGCTATATGTAAATACTAGCCCTGGGCCCATATCTACAAACTGTAGTTGAAGTGCTATATGTAAATACTAGCCCTGGACCATATCTACAAATTGTTGTTGTAGTGCTATATGTAAATACTAGCCCTGGGCCCATATATACAAACTGTTGTTGTAGTGCTATATGTAAATACTAGCCCTGGGCCCATATCTACAAACTGTAGTTGAAGTGCTATATGTAAATACTAGCCATGGGCCCATATCTACAAACTGTAGTTGTAATGCTATATGTAAATACTAGCCCTGGACCATATCTACAAACTGTAGTTGTAGTGCTATATGTAAATACTAGCCCTGGGCCCATATCTACAAACTGTAGTTGTAGTGCTATATGTAAATACTAGCCCTGGGCCCATATCTACAAACTGTAGTTATAGTGCTATATGTAAATACTAGCCATGGGCCATATCTACAAACTGTAGTTGGAGTGCTATATGTAAATACTAGCCATGGGCCCATATCTACAAACTGCAGTTGTAGTGCTATATGTAAATACTAGCCCTGGGCCATATATACAAACTGTTTTTGTAGTGCTATATGTAAATACTAGCCCTGGGCCCATATCTACAAACTGTAGTTGTAGTGCTATATGTAAATACTAGCCCTGGGCCCATATCTACAAACTGTAGTTGTAGTGCTATATGTAAATACTAGCCCTGGGCCCATATCTACAAACTGTAGTTGTAGTGCTATATGTAAACACTAGCCATGGGCCCATATCTACAAACTGTAGTTGTAGTGCTGTATGTAAATACTAGCCCTGGGCCCATATCTACAAACTGTAGTTGTAGTGCTATATGTAAACACTAGCCCTGGGCCCATATCTACAAACTGTAGTTGTAATGCTATATGTAAATACTAGCCCTGGGCCCATATCTACAAACTGTAGTTGTAGTGCTATATGTAAATACTAGCCATGGGCCCATATCTACAAACTGTAGTTGTAGTGCTATATGTAAATACTAGCCATGGGCCCATACCTACAAACTGTAGTTGTAGGGCTATATGTAAATACTAGCCCTGGGCCCATAACTACAAACTGTAGTTGTAGTGCTATATGTAAATACTAGCCCTGGGCCCATATCTACAAACTGTAGTTGTAGTGCTATATGTAAATACTAACTCTGGGCCATATCTACAAACTGTAGTTGTAGTGCTATATGTAAATACTAGCCCTGGGCCCATATCTACAAACTGTAGTTGTAGTGCTATATGTAAATACTAGCCCTGGGCCCATATCTACAAACTGTAGTTGTAATGCTATATGTAAATACTAGCCCTGGGCCCATATCTACAAACTGTAGTTGTAATGCTATATGTAAATACTAGCCCTGGGCCCATATCTACAAACTGTAGTTGGAGTGCTCTATGTAAATACTAGCCCTGGGCCATATCTACAAACTGTAGTTGTAGTGCTATATGTAAATACTAGCCCTGGACCCATATCTACAAACTGTAGTTGTAGTGCTATATGTAAATACTAGCCCTGGGCCATATCTACAAACTGTTGTTGTAGTGCTATATGTAAATACTAGCCCTGGGCCATATCTACAAACTGTAGTTGTAATGCTATATGTAAATACTAGCCCTGGGCCATATCTACAAACTGTAGTTGTAATGCTATATGTAAATACTAGCCCTGGGCCATATCTACAAACTGTAGTTGTAGTGCTATATGTAAATACTAGCCCTGGGCCATATCTACAAACTGTAGTTGTAATGCTATATGTAAATACTAGCCCTGGGCCATATCTACAAACTGTTGTTGTAGTGCTATATGTAAATACTAGCCCTGGGCCATATCTACAAACTGTAGTTGTAGTGCTATATGTAAATACTAGCCCTGGGCCATATCTACAAACTGTAGTTGTAATGCTATATGTAAATACTAGCCCTGGGCCATATCTACAAACTGTAGTTGTAATGCTATATGTAAATACTAGCCCTGGACCCATATCTACCAACTGTAGTTGTAGTGCTATATGTAAATACTAGCCCTGGGCCCATACCTACAAACTGTAGTTGTAGTGCTATATGTAAATACTAGCCATGGGCCCATATCTACAAACTGTAGTTGTAATGCTATATGTAAATACTAGCCCTGGGCCCATATCTACAAACTGTAGTTGTAATGCTATATGATAATTACCAATATAACATATTACGTCAAATCTATATAGATTTTTACATTCAAATATATTGAATAAACTATGCGATAAGCAATAGATTGGGCATAATTAATGCAGACGAATTTTCGTTAGGACACAAACTATGATATATTTGAAAATGTTAATGCATGTGCATACTTCACGAAGTAATGTACTAACAAAGTAGCTTGGTGTACATATATTGCATAAACAATATATTTATTATTATGATTTATATAATATTGTCCATTATTTTCTGAGCGAACGTTCGCTTGCTTTGTTGTTTTATTAAATAATGCATGAAGCCAAATAAACGGTAAACATTGTCATATTCAGAATTGACATTTAAACAGATATTCGGCGTATGTGGTACTTGGGCAAAAAGGATGTAAATTGAATATTCTTTTTGCAGTATTTAAACTGCTAAATGCGTAGCTTGTTTCAAATAGGAAAATGCCTTTTATTCGTCGCACTTCCATCTAGACTGATATATGAACGTGCGGCACACAACACCCACACACATAAAATACTACACATTTTATTCCACACTTTAATCGTACTATACTTCTGACAATTCACAATACATATAATTTTACGTTACTTTGTTGTTTTTACGAATAATTTATAAATGTACTCTTCGGTTTCTTAAGCATTCTGTAATAAAATTAAATAAATATTAAAGAGAAATTCAGCAAAACATAAAATACTGCATAATCAGTAATACAAAAGTACAAATAAGCTACTTTGTAATTACATTTCCTGTACAAACAAGCTACTTTGTAAGTACATTCCCTTGTACAAACAACCTACTTTGTAAGTATAATTCCTTGTACAAACAACCTACTTTGTAAGTACATTCCCTTGAACAAACAAGCTACTTTGTAAGTACATTCCCTTGTACAAACAAGCTACTTTGTAAGTACATTCCCTTGTAGAAAACAAATGCTATTCTAACTGATGCACAGTTTGGTTTTAAACCAAATTGTAGCACAGTCGATGCAATATTCATCCTTAACGCTCTCATAGAAAGACAGTTGCAGAATAAAGATAAGCTATATTGTTGTTTTATAGACTACCGGAAGGCATGTGACGTCATCAATCGCAGTCAGTTATGGAGTAAAATGATTAATATAGGCATCGACGGAAAACTCATATCCATTATTCGATCCATGTACGAAGAAGTAAAATTACAGGTTAAACACATGGGAAAACTATCGGACATATTCAATAGTAACGTTGGATTATTCTAGGGGGAGATAACCTCTCCGATCCTGTTCTCTATGTTTATAAATGACATTGAATTTGACCTACAGAATGGTATTAACGCGGGCATTACATTAAATCAAATATCTATCTATTTATTACTCTTTGCTGACGACGCCGTTTTATTTTCTGAAACACAGGCCTGCAAGAATCACTTAATAATATAGAAATATATTGTAAGAAGTGGAATTTGACAGTTAATATTGATAAAACCAAAGTAATGGTATTTCGAAAAGGGGGGACACTTAGCAAAACATTAAGATGGACATATAAAGGTCAAGAATTAGAAATTGTAAATAATTTTAATTATCTTGGAATTGTCATGTCTATAGGTGGATCATTTGTGCCAGCCACAAATACACTGTATGGCAAAGCTATAAGAGCAATGCATACCTTGTTCACTCTAACAAAAGATATGAATGTACCAATAAGTATCATGTTCAATTTATTTAACGCATATGTATTGTCCATCCTGAATGTAAAAATGTCAGCAAATTCATTATCGCTCTATGCCGAAGTTGGTCGATTCCCTCTTTATATAGATAGATATTTAAGGATCGTTAAATACTTTTTGAAACTATATACCGTTAAACAAGGAAATTGTATTCTTAAACATGTTGCTTTATTACAGAGATTAGAATTCGATTGTAAAAATCAAACTGTAAATTGGTCATCGAAAGTACGTGACATTCTAAACCAAACCGGTTTTACCGATGTATGGCTATTTCCCGAATCAGTGAATATCGATCAATTTATCCCACTACTTAAAAATCGATTACGAGACCAGTACATCACAAACTGGCATAATAGTGCCTCAGCATCTAGTTCGATGGTTTTATTTAAAGAACTAAAACCGGTATTCCAAAAATCTTCGTATCTTGATATTGTTGAAAATAAAAAGCATAGGGATATACTCGCCAATTGCGTTTGTTATCGCACACATTATTTATTGAGACAGGAAGACATCAGAACATAGACAGAGATCAACGTAAATGTGTGTTATGCAATCTTAATGAGATCGAGGATGAATACCACTTTGTATTAAAATGTCCATACTACTCAGAGTGCAGAAAAAAACTTATTCTCACGTCAAGCATGTATACTTCATGTTTTTGTACTTGTTATTGACTGATGTATATGTTTGTATTACATACGCATGTATTTTATATACTCATGTTAATGACGATGAGCTGTTCTATGCTTAAGTCGAAATAAACTATTCTGATTCTGATTCTTGTACAAACAAGCTACTTTGTAAGTACATTTCCTTGAACAAACAAGCTACTTTATGAGTAAATTCCCTTGTACTAACAAGCTATTTGTAAGTACATTCCTTTGTACAAACAAGCTACTTTGTAAGTACATTTCCATGTACAAACAAGCTACTTTGTAAGAACATTCCTTGTACAAACAAGCTACTTTGTAAGTACATTCCCTTGTACAAACAAACTACTTTGTAAGTACATTTCCTTGAACAAACAACCTACTTTATGAGTAAATTCCCTTGTACTAACAAGCTATTTGTAAGTACTTTCCCTTGTACAAACAAGGTACTTTGTAAGTACATTTCCATGTACAAACAAGCTACTTTGTAAGTACATTTTCTTGTACAAGCAAACTTCTTTGTAAGTACATTTTCTTGTACAAACAAGCTACTTTGTAAGTACATTCCCTTGAACAAACAAGCTACTTTGTAAGTACATTCCTTGTACAAACACGCTACTTTGTCAGTATAATTCCCTGTACAAACAAGATACTTTTAAGTACATTTCCTGGTACAAACAAGCTACTTTGTAAGTGCATTCCCTTGTACAAACAAGCTACTTTTCAAGTACATTGTGAAGTACATATTTGCAAAGTGCAACAATTAGTGATCGCATATAAAAGTGGTAACTCGAAACGAATGAAATGATGTTATCGTTGCTGAATAACAAGTAACAAGAAAAAATGCGTTAACTCTAATGCAACATACATCTTAAATTGTATTTCTTTATAGCATGCGTAAACATTTCATGTACATGATAGAGGCCCTAGGTTGAATGGAGTCACCAACAATAATATATACACACGGGCATTCATTCGATTTGCATTAATTAGATACGCCGCTGGCGTTTAGAAATTTAATTGAAACAAATTTAATAATTGCAAAGTGTAATTGTTATAAAATGAATGCAATTCATTTATTAACGCTAGGCCTCGCGGTTTAACTAACACATAATGTCGCAATGCATTAATGATTCGAAATACCGCAAAACAACATCATTAATTATGCAAATGACACTTGTTATTTCACAACAATGTAAAGTGAAATTAATAATTTCGAAATTACAGTGCAAAGCGGATGTTCTTCTTTATCGCATGTAAACTTATATTGAAGAACAAATTGTGCATAAAAGTCGATAACACATAAAGGGTTTTTAATCCCATTCTGCATCAGTGTAGTGATAATGTAATTATTAACAGAAACTTAGCTATGTATGTCCATAAAGCGTTTATTCCAAGAAACCAATATACATATTATTACGTTGCGCGCCATCTGGCTCTGTCACACTTGTCAGGATGTGGTTAGCTCTTGGGCAATAATTACTTTACTTAATTTTACCCTTTAATGGTAATTCGTGATAGTAAATAAATAAACAAGTCTTATATAAAGCTTAAACGTTTAATTCTTGACTCCTTGTTCAACACAAACGTAATTATAAACATTCCAAGTAAAAGTTTGTTAGAAAATATGTAAATACAGTATGTATTCCCAGTCACTTTACAGAGTTACAGGTGGTTACAATTACAATAAGGCACTACAATTCTTCAAGATTCGCAGTCTCTCAAAGCTCACTACTAAACAGTAGATCTAAATTCGTGTGGACAACGACAACTAAAAATATTCAGTTCTCCATATAAGCTCTATATAAATGCGTGAACTGTTAAAATATTAACGAATAACTTATACTTCAATAAATCTGTACAGCTTTAAAATAGATATAACTTGCAATAATAAATGAGTGCAATTTTTGTTGTAAAATAGTTTCTTTAATATAAATTACGCTTGAGTTCTAAGTCTTAATTTTAAGATTTACATTTATTTTCGAATACGACGATCTTACGGCCTCACCTGTTACAACCAGACTGAACTGCTCAAACAATTTTCTGGGCGCCTGTATACGCCAGTGACCCAAAAAGATGGTCACTGACCATGTTTACACGACCCGACCAAGAATTTCTGGTCGAACATCCAAAATAAATGGGCCGTAACCAAACAGTTGGTCAGCCGTTACGTCAATCGACCAAAAAAGTGGTCACGAAGGCTCTAAACAGAAATCTGCAAAAATACGCAGCCATATTGAATTTTATGTATAAAAGAAATAAATGAGACTTTAAAAGTACAAGATATACAGTTTTAAATGTACACGACACAGCGATTACACCATATCTATTAATAACCTGTTTCATGGTTCATAAAGCAGCTGCCGAAAATAGTTTAAAATCAACCACAATGCACTGCAACACAATGGCTTCTATACTGGTGCAGTGCCTGAACCCGCCACTTGCCTAAATCCGCCCCCCCCCCCCCCCCCCCATCCGAATAAGCGTTTTTTTACCGGCAATTTCTATTTTGTTGATCTCAGTCAATCAGATACTTTTCCTTAACAATGCTGACGAGTTTTCGTCTTGATTTGTGCTAAACTAAATATTTAATCCAATTATTTTGTACATAACCCATAAAAATGCAAACAAACTGCATGCGAGGAATCTATTTCATACTGCGCGTACGCAGTTTTGAGGCCCCGCATGGTGTCCATGATAAAATTAAATTATCGTGTTTTAATATTATGTCCATATAAGCATGTGCAGCATACCAACCAGTATTCATTGGCATTGCATACAATAAAATGCGAAAAAAACTGCATATTAAGAGCGCAAATATCTCGCTACTCAAAACCCTCATTATTTGTCCCACATGCACACAGGGCCTCAGTTTCAGAGCTATTTTTATAAAAACACATGAGTATTGGGAAGAAATTGTAACATTGTATTAACAACAGACAACAAGCTGCTTAATACAGAAAAAAAATAAGAACAAAAGTCAAATGTGGAAAAAGCATGTCACGGTTCCTGATCTACGATTTTCACCAGGTAACTTCGGATCACCGTGTTTTTTTTTACAACACTAAAAAATAAACCTTTAATAAACAAAAGTGGGAGTTTTGTCAAAAGGAGTCAAACGAAGTTGCTTTGAATATAGAATTCATAAAACATCATTATTTTCGAGCAGTTTGAAAATTTTAAAGAGGGATTGCGGATTTAGGCATTCCCGCGCTCATTTTTTTACACTGTTTAGGCCTTAAATCTCTATAAATATTTTTGATCATAAAAGTATTTGAAATGTTACCAAAACACGCCAGCAAATGCACATTAAACCTAACTTGATTTATGTAAATTTTTATGTCAATCGGTAAACAACTTCTGAAAATATCGTAAAAATACCCCCAAATGTAGCGGATTTAGGCACTGCGCCAGTAGACAGAAAAATGAGAGCGTTGTGACAATAAAGTACAAAATTAACGCATTAATTCAAGGATTATTAATCTGACATGCAGCTAAAATGAAAAGGTACTGTTACTCAGTATTATACTAGCTTAAACTCGTGTGTACTCTTAGTAAAAACAATATGAATCACATGAAATCGATACACAGACTCAACGACAACAACAACAACAGAGTTGGAATTTACACTTGAAAGTTAAAAATGGATTAACTCATCAGCTATGTCACTGGTTTGAATGTTTTCTGTGATATTAACAAGATCACATGCACATTTAAAGTATGGCTATTGAAATAAACATCCAGTGTCAACAAGTACGTAAAAGAATGAAGGCAAGTAAATTGTTCATTCGATAAAATTAATAGCAACAAAGTTATTTCATGTGCAGAGCATATCAATATTACCGTAAATGTATTAACAATTTACTTCTCGCTCCGTATGTTGCTTTGTATATTTATTAAATACTCAGTTAAATTGATATTTAACTGTTGCTGACTATAGCATTGTTAATATTTGTATTTATATGCGCAACCTGTTGTAATTTATTTATGCTTAAAGACGATTTCAGTAGTTTGTTCTGCCATCTTTTCGCGCATCAGTGGAGTTGATTTAAATCTTCATAATGGGAAGTGTTTTGACAGATGATAATATTTATTTAATATTGTCTAGAATCAAATATATTCATAATAATTGCCATGATCATAGTAGGAGTGTCTTGTGACTCGATTTTATTAGCGAAAGTTTGATAATGCACTGAAAAACGAAAGAAGGAACACGCTGACTGAACATTGGACTCGCATATAGTTGTGCTTGCGATTATTGTGAAAGTGTTTTGGATGAAATAACGTTTTGTACATAGTCATAATCAACTGCTGTTACTAAAATAATTATATATACTATATATCTATTTACTTTTATTAGTGTATTGTTATAAATCATGATTGTCATTCCATCCTGTTTTTTTTACAGAAAAAATTTCCAATACGCACATTTAAACTACATATTTTGTCTCGAAAACAAGCAAGGTTACCCCCTGTTTTCTTTTTTGCAGTTTGTTAAGAATATAATTATGTAATAAATATCGAAAATTGAGGAATTTTCATGGAACAGATTTTTTTTTCTATAATCAAAACCAAACTTGTATATGATTACAAAATGCAGAATTGTTTCGTTAAAAAAGATGAACAAGCATTTTTTGGCAAATATGATATTATTTTTTCACTATATAACGGATTGCTTTCTTACAATTACCCATTTCAACCAATAGGGTGTCGTTTTTTTTTACCAATCAATGGTCAATTCTTTTTTTTGGCTGAAACAAAAACAGCATCAAAATTTCCTAAAATGCAATCACGGGTAGGTCATTTACATGCATTTTCAAAAAAATATCTCATGCGGTGACCCCCATTATTTATGGTTTCATTGAATCAAGTATTGAACGATCTGCAAAATATGTAAAAATTAAACATTATCACGGAAGGGAAAAAACTGTAGAAATCGTCTTTAATTCAGTCGAGAATTAGTAATACACAGATGACCACTATGCATGCATTTATATATATTTTTGTGTACTATTTTATATATACTCATGGACTGTATGTCTGATGTATATTGAATAAACCAAAACCATCAGTGGTGGAGATACTTTTATTTAAGGCAAATGCCTAGTAGCCTACAACACGAACAAGAGACACAAAAGCACAAATCACAAACAAGATTGAAACGGTGGTAACCACCATGGAACGATCAATGAGACGCACTGTGGTTCGAGACCGCTCTTACATACTTTCAATGACACCAATCCTCAAACTTTTAAATATAAACTTCATCAATATAATGTTGAATGTACATACAAATAAACTTTTAAGCGTTGCAATCAATGATTGATAACAGATAATACGACGTGCAATTAATCAATAGCGGGACTGTGTGATTTAAGAAATTATGTTCGATTTAACGCCCTCGTGGTTTAATTCCTACGCATCAGATATCCAAATCGTTGTTTATTAGCAGATAAACAACAATAATGCAAAATTTGTTCGATTCTAACATGACCTAATAACATAATCTGCAATTACAATGCGAACTATATTTTACAGTTTCGGAACTAATTTTCTAGTTGTTTGTTGACAATTTAACAACGGATATTGTGCGCGGATCATGTTAGAATATTGATTCTATAAAAAAAATCTGAACCAACAATAAGACATATCCTATCATTAACATACATTTTCAACAATAGCTCCAGCGTGTCGAAAGCAAAGGTTCAAAACTTACTAAATCTGAAATTCTAGTTGAGTGAAGGTCAAATTAAGCTCCAATTTGAGCTCAGTTGCTGTGTAAGCGTTGGTTTCAGTCTGAGTACTGATACATTGCACTGACAGCATTAGCCAACACTCGAGCACAACTAAAGACTGGTTCCATATATTTCCTTTCTATACGTACATCTAAACAGTGTTGCCAGCATCTGTTATGTTTATTTGTTACGAGTTAATCCGGCGCTATACTTAACTGATGAGTATTATTGAGCAAGAGCAACAACAATATAATACATACATACATAAAAAAGTAATCAATCAATCAATAGCCTAATAAATAATTTAAGGAATGAATGAATGAACGAACGAACGAACGAACGAACGAACGAACAAACAAATTAATTAATTAATTAATTAATTAATTAATTAATTAATTAATTAATTAGATAGATTGTGAGTGAGTGAGTGAGTGAGTGAGTGGGTGAGTGAGTGAGTGAGTGAGTGAGTGAGTGAGTGAGCGAGCGAGCGAGTTAGTGAGTGAGTGAGTGAGTGAGTGAGTGAGTGAGTGAGTGAATGAGTGAGTGTGTGAGTGAGTGAGTGAGCGACTGTGCGAGCGAGTGAGTCAGCGAGCGAGCGACTGAGTGAATGAATGACTTTATAAATAAATAAATAAACGTTAACTGTACAAATACATCTAATATATAAACGTATTCTAGAAACATAGCATAGTAACTCACCTGAGGCAATCCAAACAACGTAAGTCCCCATATCAGATTAACACCTGAGGAATACAGTTAACAGTGCTCAGTGCTTCATAGCTTATATACCTGTGACATGCCTTCTTCGTTAGACTGGCAGCCACAACACAACTCGCTGCTCATAATGTGTACTTTAATTTACTTTTTCTAGTTTAGACTAGAAGCCGGAACACATACCAGAAAAAATGCAGACTGAATTTTACTGAAGCCAAGACCCTCGTAACACCATAACTTATATAAATTATGTTATTCAAGAAATACCTGATAATTGTTAAAATGAGAAAATCTGGTTTCCTTAACATGCACGAAGTGTACATTGGATAATACTCGTACATATATATAATCACCTTGCTGCGGTGATGTACATTCGTTGATGACGGATGATCAGCACACAGAAGACGCTCATGTGTTATGATGTTGTAACAGATTGCATTAAAGAGGGACTGTACGATTTTGTACGGAAATATCTAGTGGTTATCACTAGTGGTTTTTTATAGACAAAGAACAAATTTATGGTTGTTAAACTACCCAATAAATAACGCAAACAAGTTCCGATTCTGAGCGGAGCATGGTAAAAGGTAGTTCCAATTACAATTGCAAAAATATATGTCAAATCATGTTAGAATCGAAATAATTTTCGCATTATCGTTGTTTATAGGCCAATAAAAACTCTTTGTCGTTCTGATGCGTGGCTAATAAATAACTCGGGATAACACCCTCGTGGTTTAATTCCAACGCATCAGAACTCCAAATCGTTGTTTATTGGCCGATAAACAACGATAAATCGAAAATTATTTCTTAATTATATAATTAAACAAATATATGATAAATGTTGAGAAGACCATAAGTTCGGAAATGCATATTAAGAGAGGAATTTGAAAATAAAATAGTTTTACTGCGCAGAAAAAATACGAATGTGTATATACATGTAGCACATACATGTATATACGAGTACAGCCTCTCAACAGGTCAGATCGATTGTTGACGCATGCGCAGTTCTTATTTTCATTTCTCAAAACCAAACGTACCTGTTGTTGACAAATAAACGGGTCTGCATCGACAAATTAAATAGTGTGTTTTTTTTGTCAATGATCTTGTTTTTATGTTATAATAATAATAATAATAATAATAATAATAATGATAATAATAATAAGAAGAGTAATGATACTACTACTACTACTACTACTAATAATAATAATAATAGTAGTAGTAGTAGTAGTAGTAGTAGTAGTAGTAGTAGTAGTAGTAGTCGTAGTAGTAGTAGTAGTAGTAGTAGTAGTAGTAGTAGTAGTAGTAGTAGTAGTAGTAGTAGTAGTAGTAGTAGTAGTAGTAGTAGTCGTAGTAGTAGTAGTAGTAGTAGTAGTCGCAGCAGCAGAAGCAGCAGCAACAGGCGTAGTAGTAGTAGTAGTAGTAGTAGTAGTAGTAGTAGTAGAAGTAGTAGTAGTAGTAGTAGTAGTAGCAGCAGCAACAGGCGTATCAGTAGTAATATTAGTAGTAGCAGCAGCAGCAACATGCGTAGTAGTAGTAGTAGTAGTAGTAGTAGTAGTAGTAGTAGTAGTAGTAATAGTAGTAGTAGAAGTAGTAGTAGTAGTAGTAGTACCAAAATCTAACCACCAATATGCTTGATTTTTCAAAGGGATATAATACAGGAAACAAACCAAACTGAGCACATGTTTTACCTAAGTTACGTTTCCTGCACCAAACATTCTGAGACGTAAAAATAGTTTCATCACGGTCCTAGATGGGACTTTCAATTCTTTATTAATTACCAATTCAACATAATTTAGTTTTTAGTAACATTTCACTTTAACAAGCGAAGATCCACAGTAAAAATCCATTTAACATTTGCGTGGAATTTCCCACAAAAATAAAAAAAGAATTTCCTATATAAATGAAAAAAAACACCAAATACTGTATATAATATGCTTGCAAAATTATGCAAAGAAAATATAACTTCAAAGAGAGTAGGCAGAGTTGTCTTTACCTCAACAAATAGTCAGAGCAGTAACCGTGGGCCCGGCTAGCTCAGTTGGTAGAGGGCAGGACTGTCAATCTGGGGATCGTGAGTTCGAGCCAGGCCCGGCCACATAACCTGTGTGGGGATTGGTCATGAACTTATTTCCAAGGCCATTGTCCTCCTACCTCTGATTCAATTAGGGTAGTTGTCGGTTACTTACGGTGGCATAGATGTGACATGTGCTTGTTTTTATTTATGTCGTTCCCACGACATATTAAGTGGTTCCCACGAGATCGTATCTCGTGGGATCGACATAATTATGTCGTGGTAACGACATATGAAGTCGTGGGAACGAGATCTTTTCTCGTGGGAACGACATAAATAACTTGTGGGAACGACATATTAAGTCGTGGGAACGAGATAATTAACTCGTTGTAACGACATAATTAACCAATCAGAATACACGTTGTTTAAAAGCATGTTTCAAAATGGCAGATACAAGAGACGCTTACATAAATATCGTATTTCAATGCTGGATTAAGATATAAAGAAATAGTATTTCTTCTGCGAGAGCGAGATGGAATTTGATTGGTTGATTAAGTGGTTCCCTCGATAAAAATATCTCGTTCCCACGACATAATTATGTCGTTCCCACGACTTAATTATGTCGTTCCCACGAGATACGATCTCGTTCCCACGAGATACTATCTCGTTCCCACGAGATACGATCTCGTTCCCACGACTTAATATGTCGTGGGAACGACATAAATAAAAACACGCACATGTCACATCTATGCCACCGTAGTTACTGGCATAGGTATATGCACTTAGAACTGGTAAACAGCTTAGATCGGCTAAGCTTGCCCATGAAAAATGTGAGTAGGTACACAGACCGCCGTGATATGACTGAAATACTGTTAAAAACGGCGAAAATTCCGAACAAACAAACAGCTAATCCATGTGGTTTTCCTATCGAACCGACAGCACATTTGAAAATGCAATGCCTAATACTGTAACTTACGTGTGATTTACGTTGGTATATGATTTTAGTTAATATACTTAGTAAAATAAGTTATGCAACAAAAATAAAACTTGATATATTTGATTGAGTCATCATTAAATAAATAGCATTTCATTTCGTCTGATGGTAAGTGGTCCTTTCCTGTAAAACAGTTAGTAAATGAATATCAACACCACGCTTCGTGTAAAGTCCACACTTGTATCACACATATTTCATGAAGAAGTCAAACTTCAAACATAGCTAATTTATTTAATCACAACGTTTCGGCTGAAAAGCAATTGTATAATAAAACACGATCAACAAATAATGTCGTATTGCCACTTTAAGACGCATTTTATATTTGCTAACATCTTAGTTGTTGCTAAACTTATTTTACTTAGTATATATAATGCCAAATTTACTCTACATGTATGTGTGCCTTTGATCATCAAATACGGATACGCCCATCATATTAAATCTCTATCAGGAGCTAACACCTCTCGAAAACAATCGAGAACGAATGCATCTTTTTATAGGGCTCTAAAAGTGCAATAAAATACTGACCACCTGAGTCAATAAACGACAATCTGTTACGATGAAATTTTAATATCATTATTGCTGCAGCAATTGGTGGGAATACGATAGACCATGATACTATTATTTCTGCAAACACTTTCTTTGTTTTGTATCGTATTCGCGCGTACTTGAAACTGCATTTAAGGTTGGACATATGAAACAGGTTAATGTAGCTGTTTTATTGTGTGTTTGTGGAATTTAAAAAACGAGAAATATTATGGCTTAAAAATAAACTGGTGATACGTAGGGCAGGGAATGCTTGCAATTTACTTGCCAAGTACATGCTTTCAGATTATCTGCGGTTACCGAGATACCTGCCAGGGTTATTTCTCTTTAGCACAAACACAAACAAATTACCCCCTGTGTCAAGACTGTAATATGCCATTTATGCAGGCTTAATAGGCCTTGCCGAAAAGCAAGATCATTTAATCGGAAACAGTACAATAACCACTAGCAATAATAATTTTATTATTATTATTATTATTATTATTATTATTATTATTATTATTATTAGTAGTAGTAGTAGTAGTAGTAGTAGTAGTAGTGTTATTATTATTATCATTATTATTATTATTATTATTAGTTATCATTATTATTATTATTATTATTATTATTAGTAGTAGTAGTAGTAGTAGTGGTAGTAGTAGTAGTAGTAGTAGTAGTAGTAGTATTAATGTATTATTTTTATTAAATTTAATTGTACGATCGAGTAGAGCTATGTAGTATTCATTTATTTAACATAATTCTAAGGACAATTAAAATAAACTAATAGTGCATCATAGAAATAGATTAAGAAATATAGACATGTTATTGATTTTTGTTTCGAAACGGCCAAATTCTGCTGCTTATCCAACGTTTACAAATATTCCTGATTTGTTAGCGTAACATTAACGTCCAACCATTTTGCCTTTTCTATTTACGGAAAGTACCCAGGATAAAGACAATGAATTAATAAGCGTTGTTTTAATTGGATAATTTATAAGCCGTATTATGACGTCATCGCAATCGACGTCAATGACGTTATTGTTGTTAGAAACGCGTTCAGCCATAAAACTGAGAAGACGCAGTCATATTTAATGAAATTTAAACATCGAAACAATGTATGATATTGCGCTAAATCAAGACACGCGCAACTTATTCCAGCTGACCCCAGTCGGGAGGTATTTTGTGAGCCAATGCGGCTATCCGGCTTACGTAAATGACGTGATTATGCCAATGATTGCGAAATGTGCAGTTGAACTTTTCGAAAGGGGCGTCCCGTGCAGTGAGATGTACGAAATGGTACGACGCCGCGTGCAGAATTATGTACTTGAGAAGGCGACCAAAGCAGGGTTTCTGTGCGCTAGACCTCGTTGTAGAAACAATCGTAAGTAGATCGTGTGCCGTATTGGGTTATTGAAATTTAAAGATACGTTGTTTTAAGTAGGGTATTGCATTTCAAAACACTGTGATACCTGTCTTAAGGACTTACGCGGCAGTTTATTTTCACATTATTTTTAACTAGAATATTTCATTCAATGGAGAATTGATATTTATAAAGTTCCTATGCATGTTCATTTGAATTTGAATTGCGGTTGCGTTTTATTAAGAATTATTTAGAATTGCACCTTTGTATCAACCTCTCCAGTAGATTTATCAGTCAATCTATAAAAAAGATGAAAAATCATTCTATACATTTGCAATACTAATTATTTTTCTTATCGGGATCTATGACCAAAATTTTGAAAATTGAAAATTTGTCAATCTGTGATCAAGTCCCTTTAAACTGACTGTGAATGTATGTATTGTAAATCTGCATGGTCATCTGTTGTATTGAGTATTGCTGTTCATTATTTCGAACAGAATTCTGAACAAAAGACCCTGGTGACCTATCATTTTATTTTTATTTTCTTGTCAACTGACTGGTCTGTGGGTGGAATCTATGTATTGAAATAGATGAAAAAAATCAAAAATATGTTTTATATAAATATGCTGCCATATGTTAGTTACTGTCATACAAGATCTTTCTAATATTTTCTGTGAGTTTACTCTTTTCACCTGGAACATTTAAATATCGTTAAAAGTGGTGATAGTCATAGTATTTAAGTGCCAATACAATCATAAGAACACTGGTGACAAAGATTTTGTTCCATTTTTCTGACTGCAAAGATAACTTTAGCAAAATACGGAACTTCGAATCTATATGTGTACAACACAAAAACATTTTCGTTATTTTCGAAGCGGTTCCATTAGTGATGATTTTGTGTTGCTGGTTTTCATTTATAATGCTCCACAATTGACATTTACAATACAATCATTATCATTTAATACAATAAAACATGGATATTAACAATCACTCATTCTGACTTCAATACACACGCAACATTACTCAATTATAAAGTACGTAGTTATTCCCCATACAGTGACACGTACTATTGTAAATATATTTAAACAAATGATTTCTTCTTCTTCTTCTTCTTTTTATTATTATTATTAGTATTACTATTATTATTATTATTATTATTATTATTATTATTATTATTATTATTATTATTATTATTATTATCTTCTTCTTCTTCTTCTTCTTCTTCGTTTTTTTACTTCTTATTATGTTTCCAATTAAGTGCTGTATACCTTCTGGGGCATTATCGCACAAATAATTCATTTGTTCATTGTAAAGTATTCTGTTGACTTGTTTCGTAGTTTGTATAAGATGGCTTATCGTTTTGCTTCAAATGAAAATAAATTCATTTCAGATGTATGTCCGTCATTTAATATTGATCTCATGGTTATGCATGAACATAACTGTAGACAATTAGAATCGGAAACGAGCAAAGGGATATACGAACACTTGCTTTGTTTCGCCTATGTCTTTGGAATTTATTTTACTCTCGCATCATTTAGATTAATATTGCAAAAATGTATGTCAAAGTAGCCACCTAGTGCACAGACAAAATGTAATAAAATAACAATACAAATAACTGCCGATGAATTTTATAATCCATTTTAAACATCCTGATAGCTAGACCAACCGCAATTTCCCATACCAACTCGACTAAAAAAAAGGATGTTAAATGCGGTAACCTTCTGGAAAATGCTAATGTTAAGAGTTAGGGGGATGTGGTAACTTATTGTAATATTATGTTGTTGAGTAGGGTTACATTGTATGAAGCGAGTCGTGGGGAATTCGGGCTTAATGCATATATGTAAAGTGTCGTCTCAGATTAGCCTGTGCAGTCCGCACAGGCTAATCCGGGACGGCACTTTCCGCTTTTAGGGTATTTTCTGTTTCAATGAAGTCTCTTCCAAACATTTTTCCACTGTTGGCGGAAAGTGCCGTCCCGGATTAGCCTGTGCGGACTGCACAGGCTAATCCGGGACGACACTTAACGCACATGCATTAAGCCCGGTTTTCCCACGACACGCCTCGTATATAGAATAATCCAGGCGGAGATGCTCTTTCTAGTTGCAGTTTTGTTATGTTTTCATTGTAACCAATGAAAAATACGTGTACTAGATTATTGTGGATTTATCTTTACATTTCAAGGTTGCTTATGGAACGCAAGGTTTGTTGAGAAACAAAAATATTTTTATTTCAGGTACACCACAACCAATGCAGCATTCAAAACAGTTCCGATTATCAATGGCGGCATCATTTGCTGTAAACATGAATCAAGTCTGCGCTGCGGATGACAAGAGCCTAACCATAGCAAGTAATGACAAGAGCAAGGCCATTGCTGGTGATGACAAGAGCAATGCCACTGCTGGAGAGGACAGGAGCAAGGCCACTGCTGGTGATCACAAGTGCAGGGTCACTGCTGGTGATGACAACAGCAAGGCCACTGCTGGTGATGACAAGGACAAGGCCACTGCTGTTGATGACAAGAGCAATGCAACTGCTGATCATGACAAGAGCAAGGCAACTGCTGATGATGACAAGAGCAAGACCACTGCTGTTTATTACAAGGGCAAGGCTACTGCTGGTGATGACAAGGGCAAGGCCACTGCTGGCTATGACAAGGGCAAGGCAACTGCTGATGAGGATAAGCTCAAGACAATTGCTGATGATGACAAGGGCAAGGCCACTGCTGGAGATGACAGGAGAAAGGCCACTGCTGATGATGACAAGAGCAAGACAACTGATGGTGATGACAAGGGCAAGGCCATTGCTGATGATGACAAGGGCAACGTCACTGCTAAAGATGACAAGAGCAATGCCACTGCTGATGATGACAAGGGCAACGCCACTGCTGGTACTGAAAAGGGCAATGCAACTGCTGGAGATGACAAGGGCAAGGCCACTGCTGGTGATGACAAGGGCAAGGTCATTGCTGAAGATGACAAGGGCAAAGCCACTGCTGGAGGTGACAAAAGCAAGGCCATTGCTGATGATGACAAGGGCAAGGCCACTACTGTCGATGACAAGGGCAATGCCACTGCTGGAGATGTCAAGAGCAAGGCCACTGCTGGTGATGACAAGGGCAAGGCCACTGCTGGTGATGACAAGAACAAGGCCACTGCTGGTGATGACAATTGCAAGGCCACTGCCGGTGATGACAAGCACAAGTCCACTATTGGTAATGACAAAGGCAACGTAAATGCTGGTGATGACAAGGGCAACGCCACTGCCGGTGATGACAAGGGCAATGCCACTGCTGGAGATGACAAGAGCAAGGCCACTGCTGGTGATGACAAGGGCAATGCCACTGCTGGTGATGGCAAGGCAAAGGCCACTGCTAGTGATGACAAGGGCAAACGCACAGCTGGTGATGACAAGAACAATACCACTGCTGGTGATGAAAAGGGCAAGACTAGTGCTAGTGATGACAAGAGCATGGCCACTGCTGGTGATGACAATGGCAAGGGCATTGCTTGTGATGACAAGGGCAAGGCAACTGCTGGTGATGACAAGGGCAAGGCCACTGCTGGAGATGACAAGGGCAATGCCACTGCAGGTGATGACAAGAACAAGGCCACTGCTGGTGATGACAAGGGCAAGGCCACTGCTGGTGATGACAAGAGCGAGGCCACTGCTGGTGATGACAAGGGCAAGGCCACTGCTAATGATGACAAGGGCAAAGTCAAAGCTGGTGACGAAAAGAACAAGGTCACTGCTGATAATGACAAGGATAAGGCCACTGTTGGTGATGACAAGAGCAAGGCAACTGCTGGTGATCACAACTGCAAGGCCACTGCTGGTAATGACAAGAGCAAGGCCACTGTTGGTGATGACAAAAACAAGGTCACTGCTTGTAATGACAAGGATAAGGCCACTGTTGGTGATGACAAGAGCAAGGCAACTGCTGGTGATCACAACTGCAAGGCCACTGCTGGTAATGACAAGAGCAAGACCACTGCTGGTGATGAAAAGGGCAAGGCCATTGCTGGCGATGACGAGGGCAAGGTCACTGCTGGTGATGACAAGAGCAATGCCACTGCCGGTAATGACAAGGACAAGGCCATTGCTGGTGATATCAAAAGCAAGGCCACTGCTGGTGATGACAATGGCAAAGTCACTGCTGGTAATGACAAGAGCAAGGCCACTGGGGGTGATGAAAAGGGCAAGGCCACTACTGGTGATGACGAGGGCAAGGTCACTGCTGATGATAACAATGGCAAGGCCACTGCTGATGATGGCAAAAGCGAAGCAACTGCCGGTGATGGCAAGAGCGAGGCCACTGCTGGTGATGACAAGAGCAAGGCCACTGCTGGTGATGACAAGTGCAAGGCCAGTATTGGAGATGACAAGAGCAATGCCACTGCTGGTGATGACAAGAGCGATGCCACTGCTGGTGATGACATGGGCAAGGCCACTGGTGGTTATGAGAGTAGCAAGGCCACTGCTGGTGATGACAAGGGCAAGGCCACTGCTGGAGATGACAGGAGCAAAGCAACTGCTTGTGATGTCAAGGGCAATGCCACTTCTGATGATGACAAGAGCAATGCCACCGCTGGAGATGACTGGAGGAAGGCCACTGCTGATGCTGACAAGGGCAAGGCCACTGCAGGAGATAACAGGAGCAAGGCCACTGCTGATGATGACAAGAGCGAGGCCACTGATGGTGATGACAATATCAAGGCCACTGCTTGTGATGACAAGGGCAAGGCCACTGCTTGTGATGACAAGGGCAAGGCTACTGCTGGTGATAACAAGAACAAGGCCACTGCTGGTTATGACAAGGGCAATGCCACTGCTGGAGACGACAAGGGCAAAGACACTGCTGGTGATGACAAGGGGAAAGCAACTGCCGGTGATGACAAGGGCAAAGCCACTGCTGGTGATGACAAGGGCAATGCCGATGTTGGTGATGACAAGGGCAAAGGCACAGTTGGTGATGACAAGAACAAGGCCACTGCTGATGATGACAAGAGCAGGGCCACTGCTGGTGATGTCAATGGCAAGGTCATTGCTGGTGATGACAAGGGCAAGGCCACTGCTGGTGATGACAAGAGCGAGGCTACAGCCGGTGATGGCAATAGCGTGGTCACAGCTGGTGATGACAAGTGCAAGGCCACTGCTGGTGATGACAAGGGCAAGGCCACTGCTGGTGATGACAAGAGCGAGGCCACTGCGGGTGATGGCAATAGCGTGGTCACAGCTGGTGATGACAAGTGCAAGGCCACTGCTGGTGATGACAAGGGCAAGGCCACTGCTGGAGATGACAAGAGCAAAGCCACTGCTGGTGATGACAAGGGCAAGGCCACTGCTGGTGATGACAAGGGCAAGACTATTGCTGGAGATGACAGGAGCAAAGCCACTGCTGTTGATTGCCAGGGCAAGGCCACTGATGGAGATGACTGGAGCAAGGCCACTGCTAATGATGACATGGGAAATGCCACTGCTGTAGATGACAGGAGCAAGGCCACTGCTGATGATGTCAAGTTCAATGCCACTGCTGGTGATGACAAGGGCAAGGCCACTGCTGGTGATGACAGGAACAAAGCCACTGATGGTGGTGACCAGGGCAAGGCCACTACTGATGATGACAAGGGTAAGGCCACTGCTGGAGATGACTGGAGCAAGGCCACTGCTGATGATGACAAGGGAAAGGCCACTGCTGGAGAAGACATTAGCAAGGCCACTGCTGACGATGACAAGTTCAATGCCACTGCTGGTGATGACAAGGGCAAAGCCACTGCTGGAGATGACAGGAGCAAGGCCACTGCTGATGATGACAAGGGCAATGCAACTGCTGGATATGACCGGGGTAAGACCACTGCTGATGATGACAAGAGCGAGGTCACTGCTGGTGATGACAATAGCAAGGCCGCTGCTAAAGATGACAAGGGCAATGCCACTGCTGATGATGACAGGAGCAAGGCTACCGCTGTCGATGACAATGGCAAGGCCACTGTTGATGATGAAAAGTTCATTGCCACTGCTGGTGATGACATGGGCAAGGCCACTTCTGGTGATGACAATGGCAAGGCCGCTGCTGGAGATGACAGGAGCAAGGCCACTGCTAATGATGACAAAAGCGAGGGCACTGCTGGTGATGACAAGAGCATGGTCACTGTTGGTGATTACAAGGGCAAGGCCACTGTTGGAGATAACAAGTGCAAGACCACTGCTGGTGATGAAAAGGGCAAGGCCACTGCTGGTGATGACAAGAGCAATACCAGTACTTGTTATGACAAGAGCAATGCCGCCGTTAGTGATGGCACAATATCTGACACCCAAACCCCAAGCTCCACTATGTGTGACACTGATCCGGTCTTCATGAAGACAGCAAAGAAGACAAAGAGAAAATTTATTGACAGAGTCCGCTCAATGTTCTCTCGGATGTGTTGCATTCGGAAGAACAAAGATTAACTGAACTGTTTTTTATTGTTTATAGTGTTTTATGCTCGTATATTTAATATACTGCATTTTAATAAGATGCGCATCGGATTAAACATCTTATCAAACGAAATTCTTGAATTCTTATGCATGCACCCTGTATTGTTTGTATCATTCATATAAAACCAGGTTTCAGATACTTATAACAGGCGGGGGGATACAGGATTTTGGGTTAGAGGGGGCGGAAATATTCAGTAGCTGCCAACAAACTTTCGTTGGTCTCTCGTAGAGCGAGGATATATAATATCGGAACGGTACTGTATCGTCAAAATGAAACATTTAAGGAAAGTACCACATAGCGGGTGTGACAATAGCAATAAATTGATTGAAGAACTCGTCTAATGCAACTAAATGCATATGTAAATGTTATTGTTATGGTTAAAATATCGAATGTTGGAAAATTTTAGAGGGGTGTACGACGCTTCCATCCCCTTTAAATCCTATCTAAATCATAACTATTACAATTAAGAAATTGTGTACTGTAGTAAAGCATAATTTAAATGAAACTGCTACATATAGGCAAGTGAGAATTGCCTGAGACGTCCATCCTTTTGTTCAAAGGGTAATAACTCTTCAAAATAAAAAAATAAAACACTATAAATTGAATACTTATTTGTAAATGTAGTAACAAGTATTATGATTTTGTACACATCTTTTTCTTCCGATACTGGCCACCTTCAACAGACTAAAGTTATTGCCGGGGTTGCAATAGACATTATAAGGTCAAAATAATTTACACAGTAGATATAGCTTTGATGTACTTACAACAACTTGCACGAATTGTATATAAACGTTAAAATGTCTACCTTTAAAGGGACTTGTTCACAGATTTTCGCATGTTTTTAAGTATGCCATTAAATGTCTTACTTGACAGATTTAAACATGGAACTGAAAAGCTAAAGTATAGTACAAAGAAAAGTACTTAAAAAAAAAGAAAAAGAAAAAAATGGTGCGGCCGGGGTTCAAACACGGGACCTCCGGATTAAAAAGTTATCGCCATAACCACTCGGCCATTCTGACATCTGTATAACACTGCATGATTCACTTTATGTAAGTGTTCCACGTGCTGTCAACTATTTCAACGAAAACAACAGAAACACTCCACATTATTCCATCGTTTAGCGTTACAAAAGCTTTATAATTTTATCAATTAAACAATTGATTACTCATGAACGAAACGATTTTTACAGTATATTTCTAGCTCCGTAGTGTTATTTTGCTCCCTTGTATACACTGTCAATTCGTCAGTCTGTGAACAGGTCCCTTAAAATGACACATTTACAGATTTGCACATTGTCAATTTCCAAATGGCCTGCTATTTAAAAAAGATAATAATGTAAAGGAGCGAGAAGACACTCCTGACACAGAAATATATTTGAAATAATGTGCTGTTTCTAAATAATTGAAATCGCAAAATTTATAAAGCGTTTCTAATGCTTTTCGTCGATATTAAAAAAGAGCTGTTTGTTTGCATTGTTCGCAGTATTTAACAGAATTTCAGTCATACAACGGCGGTCAGTTAACCTACTCTCACTTTTCCTGGGCAAGCTTAGCCGACCTAAGCGATTTACCAGTACCAAGTGCACATACTTAATCTAGTAACAACTGACCGATTGAATCAGAGGTAGGGGGAGAATGGCCGTAGAAAAATATTTAATGACCAATCCATACACAAGTTATATTAAAAAAGAGCATTTAAAGATATAATATATTTATATAAAAAAAACATCGCACGCGTGTATCATTTAC
Organism: Congeria kusceri; assembly: GCA_027627225.1. Classification (NCBI taxonomy): domain Eukaryota; kingdom Metazoa; phylum Mollusca; class Bivalvia; order Myida; family Dreissenidae; genus Congeria; species Congeria kusceri. The sequence goes on along the minus strand of CM051024.1, from coordinate 53,762,842 downwards.
TGATTGGTACATAATCTTGATAAAATTGCAAGAAAATCGTAGTTCATCCGTCCAAGCAAAACTTCAAACTATTTTATTTTCAAATTCATGTTGAAACTCGTTGATCGCAGATGTATCCCGTGACAGTGTGTCAGGGGTATTGCATAGTATTATAAAGTGCATGCCTATTTATGCAAGCCATTGTGGCCTTTTGGTTAGCGTAACATACTTTTGATCCATAGGTCGAAATTCTTATATTCTGACATTTCCGAACTACCACTGTAACCACAATAACATTAATGTTTTCAGATAGTTCCTTGACTGGTATTCACGTCGCTAGTATCCGGTGAAATTTAAAGACAATATTTCAATAATACAAGGATTCAACAGACTTCGTTGGAAAGAATCTGACCATTTTGATAATGGTTATTATATTACTAATTTTGCTCTTCGCTGCTGTTTCGACAAGTTTATATAACAATCTGTTTATTAGACATTTTTAGACCTTTTTAATGTAATTTTAACGAAACCTACTATGAACGGATCAAGATAATCGTGTAACCATCAATGTGCAGATGAAAAAAAAACGCGTGTATCATTGACTGATTGGTACATAATCTTGAAATTGATTTAGTGTCTTGTAACCTTAAAGTTTCGCACAGTTACTTCCCCTTGGTATGGTTTGCCATTGAGATGTATACCGTTTTGTGAAACTTGTTGGTTTGGTTTACCAGGTACACACTATTTAAATTGATTTGTCATAAATTATAATCCTTACGTAGGTCTAGTATTAAAATAAAGTGATCATTTTACTAATTCTGTACATGCTAATGTTATAAACGGCAGTTTGGTACAGCTATAAGAAACGATGACTCATTTTGTCAAGTCATTTACAGTCACAATAGACACTTAGACAGTGTTGGAACTTGGGAGTAAAGCGTATTGCAAAATGATTTAATCTGAGTTATATATACAGATATATTCAAATTGAGATTTAACAACATCAAATCAGGTATGTTCTAATATTCTGTCCTGTTTTATATTATAAAACAGTAAAATACTTTTTATTTTATTTTTTTATTATTTGTTTCAATTTATATTTGAACAAATTAAGTACAATATTATATTTGCTACACTTCTCTGGGTAACATAACTTGCTGGGCCATATTTACTTGACCACATCATGAATATTTATTGTGCGGACAGTTTTCTTTTCTTAACAATAACAAATGTTGGGAATGACTCTGTAAACTACTGAAAAATCATTTACTGTCATTATTATAATTTGCAGATGTTCAAATTATTAAATGGCATATTATAATTTGCAGATGTTCAAATTATTAAATGGCATACATATGTTGCTTTCTTGACATCCTTTAATTCAGTGTTTGTATTGTTTTTATTCATCAAATGTGATTGTCAGTATGTGAACTTGTGAATTTTTTTTTTGTCCAATATACTTCTAAATTTGAATGTGATCTTAAATAATTAGCCAGGAGATGATCAGGTCTGAAATGATTTTGCCAGTCAGTATAATAATTATACAATATTGGATTTGAAAATAAAAAATTTTAATAGCAAGTTCCCACTATTCAGATCAATCAAGATTACTCTTATGCTAGGTTCCCACTATCATGCAATCCTTAAAGAACACCACGATTGGCCACTCTTAGCTGATTGTGGTATTTCTCTGATATTTCAGGCTTGGATAAGATGTGATGCGAGTCCATACGTTTCGATACGATGTTTTGTGCACATGTCAAATAAATCTTGTCACAGTCTGATCTCCAGTTTAGATACGATTACATACATTCCGTTGGGATTTTTTCGATTAAGTCCCTGATTGGGTCTCGATTTGACATGATCATCATGATTGGGTTCCCCGAATCAGGACGTTCTTGTACGTACAGATAAGTTCCGATACGCTTACAGTGTTCAGTCTGGGCTGCGCCTTTGCGGGATTCCGCAAAAAAATAATAAACGGGTGCAACAAAAATATTGTCAGTAGGCCATTTGGGCGCATCGAAAATTCCATTTGCAGGCGATCTTTTTTCGCATGAAAATGATACAAAATCGTATTGCGAATTGTAAACATCGCATAGCCGGATTGTTAGTGGAAATTAACCATTGCTAGGCTACCACGCGCGCACTGATTTATAACTAGTGATTTTATTGGCCATTTAAAGGTTACGTGCCATTTGACCTCGCTTACATCATCACAAATTGCTAACAGTGCTGTCTGAAAGTTACATGCGGTTTAAGATGATTTTAATTTTTTTTTATAAACGATGTCAAAGCAAAAAGCAGATAAAGAGAGCATTGAGGGACAAAATCTTCAGAATTTTCCACCAAAATTCCTAGGCAAAATGAGAACACTGTGGAAAATGAGGGCGAGAAAACATCCGTTGATCTGGCCGTACCCATAGTGCCATACTTCGTCTGGAAGTTTGGGAGAACAAACAGATAAATATTCCACAAAGGTTGACGGTCACAAATTGTAGAAGGGTTTGTTAGAGAAATGTTTGTGGTTAGCGCGCAATGATAAGAGTAATTTTATGTTTTTGACAATTAAAATAAAAACATAATAAAAGTAACATGAAAAATTATAAATATGAGATAGTATGTTGCACCTTCCCCCCCCCAAGATAATCCTTATATGGCGCACTGATTGTGTGGCTGATGGGCCATTGGCCCACCTGCAACTCGGCCCAGAATGAACACTGGCTTATCACGAATAAATGCGCTCCTTTGCAATAGGATACGATTGTGTTTGTGATGTCTTTCATGATCATGACCGATGGAGATCACAATTTGAGCTATGACTGTACCCGAATGATATAAATACAGCCCGACTGATTATTGACTTCATTGTTTCTTGAGATCGCAACACATCTTAACAGAGCATGGTGTTTTTAGCTCACCTGAGCACAAAGTGCTCATGGTGAGCTTTTGTGATCGCCCGTTGTCCGTCGTGCGTGCGTGCGTGTGTGCGTGCGTCAACTTTTCATTCAAACAACATCTCCTCCTAAACCGCTTGGCAGATTTTCACCAAACTTCACAGGAATGATCCTTGGGTGGACCTCTTTTAAAGTTGTTCAGATCTGTCCGGTTCGCTGCATATGTAGGTCACCAGAGCTAAAAATAGATTTAAAAAGTGAAAACTTTAAAATCTTCTCCTATGAAACCGCAAGGCTCAGGGCTTTCATATTTGATATGTGACATCCTCTAGTGGTCCTCTACTAAGATTGTTCAAATGATGCCCCTGGGGTCAAAACTGGCCACGCCCCAGTGGTCACATGGTTTATATAGACTTATATAGCAAAATGACTTTAAAAATCTTCTCCTCTGAAACCGCAAGGCCTAGAGGTTTCATATTTGGTATGTAACATTGTATAGTGGTCCTTTACAAAGATTGTTCAAATGATGCCCCTGAGGTCAAAACTGGCCAAACCCCAGGGGTCACATGGTTTATATAGACTTAAATAGCAAAATGACTTTAAAAATCTTCTGCTCTGAAAGCGCACGACCCAAAGGTTTCATATTTGGTATGTAGCATTGCATAGTGGTCCTCTACAAAGAGTGTTGAAATGATGCCCCTGGGGTCAAAACTGGCCACAATCCGGGGGTCACATGGTTTATACAGACTTAAATAGCCAAATGACTTTAAAAATCTTCTCCCTGAAACTGCAAGGCTCTAGGCAAGGTTTCATATTCGATTGGTAACATTGCATAATGGTCCTCTACAAAGATAGTTCAAATGATGCCCCTGGGGTCAAAATTGGCCACACCCCGGGGATGACATGGTTTATATAGACTTAAATAGCAAAATGACTTGTAAAATCTTCTCCTCTGAATCCGCAAGGCCCAAAGGTTTTATAAAGGGTGTAAGTAAATTAGCTGGATGTAATGTTTAGGCAATGTGTAAGATATGTAGTCGATCAGTCTTAGTATATAAGACCGTCTTATATCATATATTTTCACTTTAGATCTACTACATTGAATTTGCTTACAGGCGAAGTGTAAATTTCTAATTTAATAATGAAATGCCAAATATGAAATGATAGCATTAGATCTAGAAGTAGTCTAACTTAGGTGGAACTGCACAATATTTTGTAAGACAAAATGAATCAGCAATCGAGTCTGTGGCTCTGACACTGCAGTCTGTTTCACCAGCATGTACAGAAACATGTAGCATAGAGCCTAAAGTCTAGTCATCTGCTTTAAACCTTTCATTTGTACAGTTTAATTAAATGTGTGCAGCATACAAAAAACTACACACAGATCATGTCTCTCCAACAAAGTTCTTAATGCTTTGTTGGCAGCCTCCACCCAAGGACCTCTTCTCAGAAGAACAACTTTTTAGTACCAGATATTGGACAGGGCTTTCATATTTGATATGTGACATCCTCTAGTGGTCCTCTACTAAGATTGTTCGAATGATACCCCTGGGGTCAAAACTGGCCACGCCCCAGGGGTCACATGGTTAATATAGACTTATATAGCAAAATGACTTGAAAAATCTTCTGCTCTGAAACCGCAAGGCCCAGAGGTTTCGTATTTGGTATATAACATTGTATAGTGGTCCTTTACAAAGATTGTTCAAAGGATGCCCCTGGGGTCAAAACTGTCCACACCCCAGGGCTCAGATGGTTAATACAAATGTAAATAGCAAAATAACTTTAAAAAACTTCTCCTCTGAAACCACAAGGCCCAGAGGTTTCATATTTGGTTGGAAACATTGTATAAAGATTGTTCAAATGATGCCCCTGGGGTCAAAACTGGGCACAACCTAGGGGTCACCAGGTTTATATAGACTTAAATAGCAAAATGGCTTTAAAAATCTTCTCCTCTGAAACTGAAAGGCCCAGGGGTTTCATATTTGGTGTGTAACATTGTATAGTGATCCTCTACAAAGACTGCTCAAATGATGCCCCTGGGGTCAAAACTGGCCACACCCCAGGGCTCACATGGTTGATATGGACTTAAATAGCAAGATGACTACAAAAATCTTCTCCTCTGAACTGCAAGGCCTAGAGGTTTCGTATTTGGTATGTGACATTTTATAGTGGTCCTCTGCAAAGATTGTTCAAATGATGTCCCTTTTTTTTTTGGTCAAAACTGGCCCTGCCCTGGGGGTCACATTGTTTATATAGACTTAGATAGCCAAATTACTTTAAAATCTTCTGAAACTGCAGTTTTTCGTATGTGATATGTAACATTGTATAGTGGTCCTCTACAAAGATATTTCAAATTATGCCCCTGGGGTAAAAAGTGGCCATGACCCGGGGCGTCACATGATTTATATAGACTTGTATGGCAAGTGGGCCTTAAAAATCTTCCTTGTTGAAACCGTAACGCCCAGAGGTTTTATATTTTGCGTGAAACATTGTGGAGTGGTCCTCTACAAAGATTGTTCAAATGATATCCCTGGGGTAAAAATTGGCCACCCCCTGGGGGTCACATGGTTTATATACATTTAAATAGCAAAATGACTTGAAAAATCTCCTCTGAAACGCAAGGCCCAGTGTAATCATATTGGGTATGTAACATTGAAAAGTGGCCCACTACAAATATTATTCAAATTATGCCCCTGGGGTACAAGGTGGCCATGCCCTGTGGGTCACATGATTTATATAGACTAAAAAATTATCTGAAATTGCAAGGCCCAGATCTTTATACTTAGGTAAGGCGTTAATTTCTATTTTTCCCTCTTGTTATTAGCCATTATGCCTTAAACTCAGGTGAGCGACCTAGGGCCATCATGGCCCTCTTGTTTCTTGTCTAGGATCGCTCCCGATATCCATGGTTTGGATGCACGATTTTCGCACTTTGTTACGATGCAATAAGATCTGGTACGACGATCTTGATGGACAATTGTGTTAATCGTAGAGAAATTTTGAACTGTTAAAAATATTTCAACGATTAACACAATTGCCATGACTGACCTCAAGATCTAATAAGATCTGATAGGATCACCATGATTGGTCCACTATTAAGACCATGATTTCAATCGTGACGGGAATCGTGATAGTGGGAACCTAGCATTACAAAAAAGTTCTCATATATAGATCTTGTTTAGCTTTATGAAAGTAACACTAAGTGAATTACATAAAGTAAGTGTATTATAAACACCAGAATGCGCAAACTTGTGCAGAATTGTGAATATTAGAAAATACAAAAGTGTATTGACAAAACATACAGTAATTTTCATCATTGCTGCTTAGTTTAGTTTAGTTACAAACTTAGAAAACTGTGGTGCATATACATGTAGTCCAGATGTCTGAAAATATTGGGCCAAGTTTAAACAGACACTTCTTTCCATGCGACCACATTAAAATAATGCACCTGTCAATGTTTTCCCGGGGGGGGGGGAGCGGCGGGCATATACGGGACTTCAGACTGAAAGCAATTTCCGACAGGCAGGAATTTAACATTTAGAATTATTCCGGTTCCCTGGGTAATAGACTGTCGGATTTTTGATCCCGGTAATTAGGCCCCCGGGCCATTTGGTAGGCATATAGCATCTCCCACTGAGGGTATTTAGACAAATATGCTTGGCTCTAAGGTGGAGAATAAGACCCCAAAAACTAAAATTTGTCAAATTCCCCTGGGTCAGCCTTCCCCCCCCCCAGAGAAGAATTTTGATAGGTGCATAACCATTAATAGGGAAAGATCAAATAGAGCAAAATAGCAGGCTGCTGCACTGTGCTTCTTTTTGGCTCCCCCCTGCTGTCCCTCTGGTCTGGTCAACAAAGGAATGTTATATATGTTTTGAAGTTTAAAGATATTTTTGCAAATATTCAGTTACAAAGGAATAGACTATGCTTAAAAACCTTAAAGCTGTTACTTCACAGATGATTAGACATATATACCGGTAACTGGGGCCAAAATTGTTGTTTGTAATGTAAATAATACTATACTCATTAAATGCAGTCACTAAAGCGTCACTTAAAAGTATAATAACAATACAAATAATAGCGGACTAAACCACTCTTTTGGGAAAGCCCTTCTAAAAATAGGCTAGGACTATTCGATGTATGATATTGAGTAATTGTAATTTCGGACTGTTTATGACCATGCCAGATACGATTCCAATAGCTTATTTAAAGACAATTGTCATGCTATTCATAAAAACAAAGTGGTGACTTTCACAAGTTCCATGCTTTTCATGAATAACTGTATTTCTAACAGTAATATCTTGTAATAAATTAGACAAGTCATTTTGAGGGCCGTCTATGAAATATGTTTTACAGTATTTGACGTTTGAAACATTCAACAATTTACGAACTAAAATCACATGGTAAATTTCTGACCACTTATAAGTAAATTAGCAAAGAAACAACCATGTTGCTTTGTTTAAAATTACCTGTTTTGTCAATTTGTTGTACCAATGTCTGTATTCAACTTTTGATACTAGTATGGGCGACCCTCGAAATTGAAACACTTCACTGGCCACAATAACAGGATTTCTCCATGCAAAATTCATGCATGGGATTTACATTCCTTCAACGAGAAATTAGGACACCAAATGTCTTTTAAACAAGAGATTTTTTAGTATTTTAAATGATTTTAAGATTTACGGATTTCTTTATTACCTGTCACACTCTATTATTTGAAGTTAGAATAAGACATAAAACAGAATGGACATGAAATATTTATTTTTCACATAACACTGTGTATTTGGTGGTGTTAGAGTATGTTTATTATATTCTGTCAATAACTATGGTATTTTGGAATTATCCATAACACTTTTAGTAAATCTGATTGTGTCTTTGATCGTTTTTTGTGTCGCCTGACTAGGCAACATATAGGGGTAAACTTATGTCAGCGGCGGTGGAGGCGGCGGTGGCGGCCCCTTTCGCTTGTCCGGTGCATAACTCTTAGACTATTAAAGCTGTCAACATGAAACTTTATAAGTAGATATATCTCATTGAGGGAAAAAAATTAGCATTAACCTTCAATGCTTCTTCATTTAGATTCAGGTAAGCTATCCGGCGTCAGGCGACACATCCGACTCGCGGAGTTCTAGTATTATATTAAAAAACTGTGTTCATGCATGCATGGACACAGTTCTATGTTTTTGTGAAAATTTTGTAAATGCATACAAGTATACAGTTTTGTAGTAAAATCTATTTTACTGATGCAATTATGCAGGTGTATATTACACTAATAACTCTGCACAATTTTAAAATTGCAAATGTTTAACTGCATATTAAACATTTGTATAATAACATAATTTATGTTTGATGTCTTATTCTAACTTCACATAATAGTGTGTTCTGTCTGAAATATATTAGAAAAATGTCGTTAGATTTGTTCTAATACCACTGAAATGGAAAAAGTCTGAGCACTTGCGGGGGATTGAACCCGGGTCTTTGGCGTTACAGGCGGATGCTCTAACCGTGCCGCTAAGTCATTTGCATATTGCGCTACTTGTAATTTCGGGCATATGTTTTGTAAACATACGGACTCCGGAAGTGAAATTGATTGGCTGTTTGGACCATGTGGAGATTTTACAACAACAACCTAAGAGTTAAAAATAGTTGAAAAGCGTTACGAGACGCTTTTGAAATTGGTTTAAAAGAATGAGTTGTAATGATTAAACCAGGGTGTTTGGAACTTATGTAAATGTGCCAACAATGTTATTTCAGTCAGTTCTATTAAATAATATCGTGTTTTACTAGATTTGAAACAATTTTTCACATTTTTGTCATCTTCCCAATCTGTGACGTAGCAGCTTTAATGATATGCATTAGACTCATGAAAACCAAGGATTTAGTAAATATGAAAATGTCAACAAACTGTTCCGGCTTTCCACCGTGCAAATATGAAATGTCAACAAACTGGTCCGGCTTTCCACCGTGTAAATATGAAAATGTCAACAAACTGGTCCGGCTTTCCACCGTGCAAATATGAAAATGTCAACAAACTAGTCCGGCTTTCCACCGTGCAAATATGAAAATGTCAACCAACTGGTCCGGCTTTCCACCGTGCAAATATGAAAATGTCAACCAACTGGTCCGGCTTTCCACCGTGCAAATATGAAAATGTCAACAAACTGGTCCGGCTTTCCACCGTGCAAATATGAAAATGTCAACAAACTGGTCCGGCTTTCCACCATGCTCCTTTTAAGCAGCACTCTGTACCTTTTTTATCCTTCCTTACTATCGTTTACACTTAACGTTTCATTTCCAGATGTTGTCTTTCATATTCACACAAGAAGAAGTAGATTCATCCAGGTTAAAACTGCATGGTTTCTTATTGAATTTGTGAAGACTGCAAGTGCGAGTCCATTTTAGTAATTCAGATACTTATTATATAAATTTTTAATACAGGGTTTTGCAGATAGGCTGGATAACAGACAAGTGTATTCACTGTTTCTCTCATGCGGGTACAGCAACTGAAAGCTGCACAATAGCAAGGATTCAGTTGACTGCTGTGTGATTGAAGAAACGTGCAAACTATCGCCAAGTAGGTGTGATTATCCCCCACAAACAAAGTGAGCTTGTCGGTCTGTCGGTCCATCGGTCGGTCGGTTTTTGGTTTCCGGATGATAACTCAAGAAAGGCCTGACATTTTCAAATAATTTTTGGTGCACATGTGTAACATCATAGAGTACAGTTTAAGTTCGATGTTGGTTACACACCACTAAATTTTGACACAGTTATGGCCCCTTTTTGACTTAAATTCCAGAAAAACATGGACAATAACTCATAAAAGCCTTCACATATTTAAATAATTTTTGGTACATCATAAGGTGTAACATAATAAAAACAGATCAAGTTTAACTTTGGTTACAAACCACTAAATGTTGACAGAGTTATGGCTTCTATTGAAATTATTTTTTTCCAAATACACTGTTGACCATTCACAAATGGATGCCATAATTTTGTGATAAGGCCATATTGTGGGGGTATATCGGTCACTCATGTGACAATTTTAGTTTTAATTGTTTGAAAACCTTTCCTGAGCTGTTGATTGAAATTTCATGAGTAAATAATGTCATTATGTTGGACCTAAAATATTATTTAAAGAAGCACATTTTTGTAAGATTAATAGTTGCTACATGTATTTGCTAAATGGTATAAATTTGATAGTGAAAACATATTTTTAAGCCCCCGCTTCTTGATGCGGGAGGCATATAGATTATAGTGATTGTCCTGTCCGTCCTTCCGGTCAAGTAGATTTTACCATTTCGTCTAGCACCAACACCTCTTGCTACAACACTTAAATACTTGCACAGTTGTTGCTTATGACCATCCCTAATCCACCCATATCACCCAACCTCACTTTGACCTTGACCTGATTTGCAATTAGAATAATTCAAAGTGCCGTTTCTTGGTTAACTGATTTTACCGTTTCGTCTAGCACCAACACCACTTACTACCACACTTGGATATTTACACAGTTGTTACTTATGTCCGTTCCCAATCCACCTATATCACTCACCCTCACTTTGACTTTGACCTTGACCTAATTTGCACTTAGAATAATTCAAATGGGCTATTTCTTGGTTAACTAGACTGTACCGTTTTGTCTAGCACCAACACCGCTTACTACAACACTTAGATATTTACACAGTTGTTGCTTATGACCATTCCCAATGCACCCATATCACCCAAGCATACTTTGACTTTGACCAAATTTGGACTTAGAATATTTTAAATGGGCTGTCAAGCACAAACCAGGGGCATATGTGTTTATCGAACGCAGTGTATTGTTTCAGAAAAAATGTTGATTGTTCTTCATTACTTGATGATGTGTTATTATAAATGATGTGTTAACAAATTATTATCACAGCCACATGCTAAACACCTGTGCATAATACTAGGCAAATAAACACAAAATAGAGTGGCAGATGCATTACGTACATGGCTTGGGAAAAGATGCAGAGTGAAATTGCATGGAGCTGGACCCTTCTCCTTTTTGACCACCACCTACTTCCCCTTGCTGCCCCTCTGGGGCATGTTTGATATCTTTTGCAATTTAATGTATATATAAAAGTATTCAATTAAAAATAAAGAGACCATGTTTAAAAACCTTTGTTAAAAGCAAAAAATGATAATTACCATGGATTTAATCATCGTCGGATACCCCCGGCTGCTGATTACGCTTCTCTCCATCTATCGCTTCAAAATGGCGATATGCTATTGAAATGTCCCACGGTCTAGGAATGGAGAGTAATGTAATGAATTGATTGTGGGTGTCCGACGATGGGATTTAATAAATTATTAGAAATTGTCAAAGAATTGTTTCGGCTACCCCTGTGCTCCTTTTGTGCTGTACCTTGTACCTTTTCTGATCCTCGATCTTCCCCGACATGACATTTAGTTGCAGCCAGTTGTTTTAGCAGAAATCTTCTAGTGTTAATTGATAAAAGGGAACAAATAATAGTTGTTTTACATATGCAAGTTAATGTTGTGTAACTTTGCCTGATTTAAAGAATGTTTGGTAGGGGAACTCCTGGAATTCACATTTATAAAGTAAAAATGCCGTGTTTTGTTATTGCAAATCATGGTTATGATTGATAAGCCAATGTTAATTTTTATTTTGTTCTTCAGAACTGCTTGGGAATGAAAGCATTCCGGTCTCCTATTGCGAAGATAACAGACACCGTTTTCCTGTGTGGTGTTGGATGCATCAATATTGAAAATCTTCAAACCAGGGGTAGGCTATATCCTTAGATGTAATTTCGATACAAACAAACATAAAATGCTGTTTATCATTAAACATGTTCTTTACTTTTCTTAAGCAATATACCCATAATAAATGTTTTAAGCTTCAAATGGTAATGCTTTTGGTTCATCATGAGCACATACAAATGAGGTGTGTCGTGGGAAAACAGGGCTTAATGCATGTGCGTCAAGTGTCGTGCCGGATCAGCCTCTGCACAGGCTAATCCGGGATGACACTTTCCGCCTACAGTGGATTTATGTTTAGCAGAGACTTCCTTGAAACAGAAAATACCATAAAAGTGGAAGGTGCCATCCCGGATCAGCCTGTGCGGACTGTCCAGGCTGATCCGGGATGACACTTTACGCACATGCATTAAGCCGTGTTTCCCATGCCATGCCTCAAATGTATTTAAACATTTCTCACAGTTGCCGTGGAATAAGATACAATCTTTGACAGTAAAATTTCCCAAATAAAAACCTTTAACAATTAATGTTTTGAAATTTTCCTAAGAAAAGCGCTACAAACGGTAGTAAAATTGTGCTTTTTTGCTAAATATATGAATCTTCCATCACTGAATATAAAGATAAACTTCAACATTATTTGCATCTGAACATATTTACTCTTTTCAGGAATAACCCACATTCTGAATACGGCAGAAGAATTGGCCGATTTTAGATATCCGTTGGAGAATGTGAACGTAAGACACATTCTAATGAGAGATACTGAAGACGAGGATTTGCTAGCAATCCTTGACACTTGTGTCGACCACATTCATTTAGTGGTGTGTAACCCACAGTCTCGTATCCTCGTGCATTGTGTGGCTGGAGTGAGTCGATCAGCCAGCGTTTGTATTGCCTACCTTGTAAAATACAGACGCAAATCTTTGAAAGATGCATACATGCATGTGTTTAATAAACGACCGTGCATTTTTCCGAATTTTGGTTTTTGGCAGCAGTTGGTTGCATTCGAAGTAAGAATACGAGGGGAATCCACTGTAGAAATGCTACCGACAGTGATGGGAATGGTTCCGTCTGTCATGATGAAAGATGTTGAGGAAAGGATCAAGCTTGCATGGATGCTTGAACTTGTGTCTATGTTTAGTATTCATTTTCTTATTCTAGTCTTTCAAATGCTTTATTTGTATTTATTTGCTAATTAAAGCAGCATTCCAGAAATATGTTAATAAAAATAAAACTTTGCAGAAATCATGTCATATGAACATCTTACCGATCAAAATACAAAAATAAATGCATTGAAATCGGTAAAATAATAACGTTTTGGTAACTTTTTATCTTCTAGTTATCTGTATTCGATAGCTGGTGCATAATGTCTGGTGCATAATGTCTGGAGTAAATCAGCGCGCACATTAGTGTATATTCCGATCGTACCAAGCGTTTTCAAACATAGACATTATAAGATGCTTTTCGTAAGTAAGAAACAGTTTTCAGCCAAATAAACGTCATAAACGTTCATTAGAACTAATGCCAATTTAAGATGTATTTATTTATATTCTATGGACTGCGTCTTTAAAAGACAAACTGATGTTATGTCATCATCCTAGAGTAGTATTGTATTCTATGGACTGCGTCTTTAAAAGACAAACTGATGTTATGTCATCATCCTAGAGTAGTATTGTATTCTATGGACTGCGTCTTTAAAAGACAAACTGATGTTATGTCATCATCCTAGAGTAGTATTGTATTTTATGTCATCATCCTAGAGTAGTATTGTATTTTATGTCATCATCCTAGAGTAGTATTGTATTTTATGTCATCATCCTAGAGTAGTATTGTATTTTATGTCATCATCCTAGAGTAGTATTGTATTTTATGTCATCATCCTAGAGTAGTTTTGTATTTTATGTCATCATCCTAGAGTAGTATTGTATTTTATGTCATCATCCTAGAGTAGTATTGTATTTTATGTCACCATCCTAGAGTAGTATTGTATTTTATGTTATCATCCTAGAGCAGTATTGTATTTTATGTTATCATCCTAGAGTAGTATTGTATTTTATGTCATCATCCTAGAGTAGTATTGTATTTTATGTCATCATCCTAGAGTAGTATTGTATTGGTATGAAAGCTTATGTGCAATAAACATAGGTTATGATTATTTGTATCAGTGGATTGAGTTGCGGTAGGTTGGATAAGTTTGAACATTGAAAATTTACTGTTAAAATCTCGCCGGGGCATAAAATAGAATGTTATATATCAATGAGCACATGGTAATGAAAGTTTCTGTTAGAAGATATTCACACTACCTCAAAGATATATACAAAATATTAAGGACCTCACTAGTACTTGAATGGTATTACTTTGATATTGTTTATATTATGTTTTATATAATGTTATGTTTTCCTTGCTATTCTAGAACAATGTATATTGTGATATAAAATGCTTTATAAATATTTATTTTTCATATTTTACTGTAGAAATTATATAGTCAATCATATTTTTTTACGATGAGAGATTGTCCTATGTCTGTAATTTTTGTAAAGTGGTCGTCTTAAATGGACCTATTCACTCATTTGCAAATTAACAAATTCCAAAACATTTGTCACATCTAGATGTCAAAAAAGAACATTTTAATTATAATAATAATCTACATAACATTTCTGACACAGTAATGTATTGAAAATAATGTTTTGTTTATGAATACATGTTAATTGAATTGTTTAAAATTACAAATCATTTGGAACAAATTTTTTTTTTTTAACTTGTATCACATACATAGACTATTAAAATAACATGTTAATAATCATTAGTCTGACTGGCCTAGTTGTTAGCGTGACAGATTTTTGATATGGTAGTTGTAGGTTCAAGCCCAAGCAGAGAAATACGTTTTATTTTATTTTTCTTGTTATGCTCTTCGATGGGGGGAGCATATAGTCGCCGCTTTGTTCATCGTCCAAATTCTAATTTCACCGCCATTCATTTTGTCTGGGTGTGAAAAGAATTTCCCCGACAATTTTATCCATCATTCTCCATGTCCGTCATTCCGCCCTTCCGTCCGGTACGTCATTTCCACGAGAGATCTCATGAACTTATGACTCTAATTCGATGGAACTTTTTATGCTGCATCCCTATAGGGTGTACATGCATCTTTTATCAGGTTCTTCCGGTCTGATGATTTTTATGGAGTTATTGCCCTTTTATTATAAATAGGACATGTTATTAGGACATTTTCGTTTCCGCGCGAGATCTCGGGAACTAATAACCCGAATTCAATGAAACTTCATATGCAGCATCCTTACCAAAGGACATGCGCATAATGTCAGGTTGTTCCGGTCCGATGATTTTCAGGGAGTTGTTGCCCTTTTTATATTATAAATACATGTTAATAGAATAATTTTGTTTCTGCGCAAGATCTCAGTAAGTTGGCAGGAACTAACAACTTGAATTCAATGACACTGTATACGCACCATCCTTACCACGAGGACATGGGCATACTAGTATTGTCAGGTTGGTCCGGTGTGATGGTTTGTCTTGGAGTTATTGCCCTTGTTATTATAAATATGTCACTTAAATAGTATAGTTTAAGCTCACATATGCACAAAGTGCTCAAGGGTGAGCTATTGTGGTCAGTCTTTGTCTGGCTTCAGTCGTCCGTAGTCCATCGCAAACATTTTTACTTCAAACAACTTCTTCTCTGAAACCGCTTGGCGGACTTTAACCAAACTTAGCAGGAATGTTCCTGGGATGGTTTTATACAATTTATTTAAATATGTTAAAAACTGGTTTCCATGGCAACCAAAAGCATAAAAACTGGAAATTTTAAAAAATCTTCTTGTCAGAAGCTACTTGCTGGATTTGAAAATAGTAGGGATGGCAACGAATATTCGAATAATGAAAATTATATGAATATGTTTTAGGTATTCAAATAGTTACCTGTCCGATTAATTAAATTTTAATAAACATACATTATACAGTATATGTCAATGTTAGCCTCTAAATATGAAGCATTCATGTCGCCTTAGCTTCTCGAGTACGCAGGTTAGGTTTAAATATCGACCTAGAACCCTATTGTTAAGTAGATGACAGTTTGTTGGTGCTGCATGTTAATCCCATTATGTCTCTATCAGTAGTACGAGATTAAAGCGTCTTGTGGATGCTAATCTGGGTTACTGCGTACATGTGCTCTGAAATAACGCATTGCGTCCCTAGGTATATACTTTATTAATCGAATATTTGAATATCCATGTTGGTATTAGTTGCCATCCATAGAAAATAGTTTTCACAGAAATGTTCCTTGGGTGACCCTCTATCAAATTCCTAAAAATCATTTTGATTCATTAAAAAATATGGCCACCAGGAACAGGCCCGTTTTCCTTAAAGGCTATATTGAAAACTTTGAAAATCTTCAGTTCTGAAACCACTGGTTGGATTTAAACATAATTTCACAAAAAATATTTATTGGGTGACCCTCTTCCAAATTCCTTCTAATCATATTGTTTCAAAAAAAGGCCACTAACGGGTGTGGAAGTTTGACCATATATGACTATATAGGCAACTTTGACAATCTTCTTGTCAGAAACCACTAACCGGATTTCGAAATAATTTCACAGAAATGTTGCTTGTGTAAACTCTACCAAATTCTTTCAAACAATTTTGATTTGTTAAACAACATGGCCAGTAGGGGGCGTGGAAGTTTGACTGTATATGGCCGTATTGGCAACTTTTACAATCTTCTCACCAGGAACCACTTACTGGATTTTAAAATATTTTCTAAGACATGTTTTTTTGGGTGGCCCTTTACCAAATTCCTTCAAATAATTTTGATTAATTAAAAAGCATGGCTCGTAGGGTGTGGGGAAGTTTGACCGTATATGACCATATAGTCAACTTTAAAAATCATCTTGTCAGAAACCACTTGCTGGATTTTGAAATATTTTTATTCCCCCGAAGGAGGGCATAATAGTAGTCGTACCGTCCGTCCTTGGGTGGGTGCGTGGGTGGGTGCGTGGGTTTTCCGTCTGCCCAGACTTCGTTTCCGCTCTGTAACTTTTTAATGCCTGGATGGATTTAAATATAACTTCAGATTATTATTCTCCATAACTAGGCGATGTGTCGTGTACAACTCCCATGCTCGTCGGTCAAAGGTCAAGGTCACAATTCACGGTCAAAGGTCATGAATTTTCGTTTCCACTCCATTACTTCTAAACGCCTGGATGGAATTTTATATAACTTCAGATTATTATTCCACATGACCAGAGGATGTGTCGCGTACAACTCCCATTCTCGTCGGTCAAAAGTCAATGTCACAATTCAAGGTCAAAGGTCATGAATTTTTGATTCTGCTCCGTAACTTCTAAATGCCTGGATGGATTTTAATATATCTTCAGATTATTATTCCCCATGACCAGACAATGTGTCGCGTACACCTCCCATGCTCGTCGGTCAAAGGTCAAGGTCACAGTTTAAGGTCAAAGGTCATGAATTTTTGTTTCTGCTCAGTAACTTCTTAACGCCTGGAAGGATTTTCATATAACTTCAGATTATTATTCCCCATGACTAAACAATGTGTCGCGTATAACTCCCATGATCGTTGGTCAAAGGTCAAGGTCACAATTCAAGGTCAAATGTCGAATTATTTTTGTTTCCACTTCATAGCTTCTAAATGTTTGAAGGGATTTAAATGTTACTTCAGATTATTATTCTCTATGACCAGACAATGTGTCGCATACAACTCCCATGCTCGTCTGTCAAAGGTCAAGGTCACAATTCAAGGTCAAAGGTCAAGGATTTCTGTTTCTCCACCATAACTTCTACATGTCTGGAAGGATTTTAATATTACTTCAGATTATTATTTCCCATGACCAGGCGATGTGTCGTGTACAACTCCCATGGTCCTCGGTCAACGGTCAAGATCACAATTCAAGGTCAAATGTCAAGGAATTTTCTTTCTGCTCTTTATCTTCCAAAAGCCTTGAAGGGTTTTAATATTACTTCAGATTATTTTTTCCCATGACCAGATGATGTGTAGCATACCACTTACATGCTCCTCGGTCAAGGTCTGTGGGTTCAAGGTTACACTTAAAAGATCAAATATTAGAATGAACTTTTTGTAGGAAGCATGATTTTTGCCAACATGTAAGGAATGTAATAATTTGGTGGGAATGAAGATCATTATGAGGCAGTGTGCTACAACAACAAACAGTTGTGTTGCTGAAATCTCAAGATATTTGTCCAGGGCATAATACTGTACTCTGACATTGTTTTGCCTTCCTCTGACAAGCATATGCTTTCTTGCATGACTATCTACCCTATTCCTTCGAATATTTTTTTTTTAAAACAAGTTTCCAGTAGGCGGTGCATTTTGACCAATTATGGCTATGGGTGTTAGTGGTCCATCATTATCATAATTATGTGTCAACATTTAACTTCAAACATCTGTGTACCCGCTATTAAATTTTGAAACGCTATTATGATCCCTTTAACTCAGGTGAGCGACCTAGGGCCATCATGACCCTCGTGTTGTTTCTGCGCAAGATCTCAGGAACTAATAGCTTGAATTCAGTGAAACTTTAAATGCAGCATTCTTATTTAAAGGACATGCGCATATTGTCAAGTTGTTCCAGTCGATGTTTTATCAGGGAGTTATTGCCCTTTGCTTATGAATTGGATGTTGTGCATGTCCACACTATAACTTGGCCATTGATGGAAGGATTCTTAATTTACTTGGCACCAATGTTGCTGCCATGAGCTGAAGTGTTCCCCACATGAATCAGGTCCCTAGGTGAAAGGTTAAGGTCACACCTAGAGGTCATCGGTAAAAAATGACACTTTGCTTGTCTTTACTTTAACTTGCCATGGATTTTAAATCTTCCTGGCACAAGTGTTAACCTCAATGAGACAGCATTACATGAACCAGGTCCGTAGGTCAAAAGTCAAGGTCACACTTACAGGGCAAAAATCAATATCAGCTTTTTGCTTGTTCGAACTATGACTTGGCCATGGATTGGGGGATTTTCAAATTACTTGGTACAAATGTTTGCCTAAATGAGACGACATGTCACGCACATGAACCAGAACTGTAGGTATAAGGTCAAGGTCAGACGAAAAATCCAAACAAAACTTAACAAAACAAAACATCTAGAGGTGAAAGCGGCATCGGGGAGCATTCATTGGTTCTACTAATTTTTTTTTGATATTTTTCTTGAAACAATATATCGGTTGGTTAGCGCTGATTCTTTACCAGTTTTTGCATACAAGACGTTTTTGCACATTTAAAAAATGAAATCTGTGAATAAGTTCACTTAACTGTAATGATTATGCTGCTGAACTATTTAAACCGTTTTTTAATCAAAATGATGAGGAACTATTTACCCCGTAGGTATAGTTCCTCCTGTACAAATAAGTTTGCGGATCAGTATTGATCTTCCTTATTAAATATTGATTGGTTATGAAGTTTAATCTTTGTTTTTATCAGTACGTTTTTTTGGCATACATGCTACTACATTCTATCACGAAATCACAATGGCAACCATGCGACAGCTTTTGTGTAAAGGATTTGATGTTCATCATGAGATTATAAGGTCATTAGATTGATCCATACACAGAGAGCATTCATTCTCCTCAGAAAGAACACAAGGACTAGAATTTTTTTTTTGTTTCGATCAACTCTGTCTTTTGACATATCACATATTACTTTTTGGTCACTGAATGTAGAAGTCATTACTGATGCTAAGTGAAGCTGGACTTCTGGAATAACTACTAATTACTAGATATTGCTGAGAATTGGCAGATTTTAAATTGTATACATTTGAGCTATTAGTAAAAGTATTTTGTAACGACCCAGCAATATAAGCATATCATATAACTGTTAACTGTTAATTGTAATTCAAATTGTTTACCTTGGATCATCTTACTCTTAGGGTCGAATCGATTGCATAATTATCCTCGATTACCGTAAATTCGCGACATTTAATGTCAATAATCAAATTATTTCAACAATTTGAACATAATATTTAAAACAAATATTTGAAAATATTTTTTTTTTTACTTTTTATCCAAAACAACGTTTAAATCTTATAGCAGGTCAACATTGTTTACGTAAGTGTCAAGCAGTCGCCATCTTATCTAACTATCATTGATTCGCGGATATGACGTCATCCCATCATTCCTAGAAAATAATCTTCAATTAGGCCGCATGTACAACAAGTTTTGGATTACCGTATTCAACAGTGAATTTTATTTTAAAAAAGAAATCTGAAATGTAATTCTTCCTTATCACAAAAGCACATTTAAGTAATACTATACCAGTGGGGAAAAACGTTTTTAGACAAATGGATTATTTCTTTTAAGGTGGCTTATAGATTCTAAAATCCAGGATTATTAAGTTTAAGCAAGAAAACATAATCAATTACTGTTTTCATTTTGTTTGCAGTATATTATTGTATTGTGTGTTTTTAATTTGTAGGTAAATAGAGCCTGTACAATTTCCTACATTCCTCTTGTGTAACCATAATACTATGAAAAAGGCTAAAATTCACTTAAAATTAAGGTACTGAAAAACACACACAAAACTTTGCTCGGCCTTAGCTAAGAGACACTGCCGAATCATGTCCCATATATGGAAGTTCTACTACAACATCGGACGAAAACAACTATTTCCGGTTTGTATTTTTATTCAAAAACACAAAATGTAACTTCCTGGTGTTTTGGGAATAAAAAAACATGGTGTTTTTATATCAGGTATCATGTCCAATGCTTTCGTCTGTTTAAAATGCAGTATCTTCACACAATATCGGTCACATGGTCCATTGGACATGTATAAAGAAATTCCCGCGGCCACGTATGCGCATGCGCAAATGCCGTAGACGATCACGTGACAATAACAACATCCGCGAATCATGGTAGTCGCGAATTTAGGGGAGTTGACGATACTCATTCTTGTTCTTAAATGTCGTTTATTCCAGCCTGGTCACATAATTAATAGTGCTGATCATTCAAATATTAAAGACCAGACACTAGCCTCACATGTTTAGGCTAGAATTAGTTTTGCTGTATGCTTCGATTTTAACTCCATTCATTCGATTTTAACTCCATTGTTATTGTTCCAATAAGAATACTTCCGGTTGGAAGACAGGCATTTATTTAATAAAATCAACATAGTTTAATTAAGTATTCATATAAATTTATAATGTCTATCAATTATTAATATTACTTTGCACATTTCTGCCGAATGTTAAACAATTTAAATTGTTTTAATCCATAGATGTTTCCATTTAAAATTCAACACTTCCTGTTTTGCAAGCAACGGCAGCCATCTTGATTTTTATTGTGCCCGTTGCTAGGCAACTAAAAGTCGGCTTAGTTTTAAAGTTTTTTCAGCATTCTTTTCATAGTCTAAATAGTTAAATATCACTATGAATTACTTATCTAGCAGTAGAAAACGTCCATTTGAGGTTATTATATTGTTATGTGTCTTTGTATTTGTTAATTTCCCTTTCTGACTTCATATATTTAGAAACATTCCTTTTGAGCACCTGTTTAAAGGCACACGGAGTCTTGTGTCTCGCACAATTTTTATAGCTACAGGCGCACTGTGTCGTGTGTGTTTGACAAAGGGCACAGTTTGTCCTGTAGAAAAGTATATATAGTGCAGATTTTTTTTGTGTGTTAAAAAAACCATTCCATCCATAGTAACACGACTCTAGTCAATTTAAGTAAAATCTCTTTAAAGAACCTATAGCATCTAATCTGGCGAGTTCGTTGCCTCCGGTAAGTTCGTGGATGAAATTACGACGTTATTTTCTCTTGAATGACGCAACGTCGCGTGTCATAATTCTATGAAAGTGTGAGCCGAAGAACAGCCTGACTTTATGAAAGCATAAATGTGCGTAAAAATACATAGACAGATAAATATACCATGTTAGTTAAGTTTATTGCAGTTATTTGTGTTTTAAACTTCTTAATTTTTTAAAAATAATCAACCCCTCAGTAGAATGGTATATGCCTATGCGTCTTCAAAAGTTGCCCACGAACTTACAGGAAGTTGAAAAATATCAAAGTCGTTGTTGGGTCATGTTTATTTTCAAGTAAGATTACGGATTTCCGAATAAATATTGGCAGTTTTGACTTATGAAATAGTTAGTTTACATTCATATCGATTTTATGTGATTTGTTTATATTGTAACAAGTGGGTTTTTATGCGCATGCGCAAAGTCTAATGCTTAACACCCACGAACTTGCAGGTGTAGAGGCTATATAGAAATTGTAAGTTAAACAGCAATACTCAGTATATATAATTCGTAAGCATTACATTTATTGAATATTTGACATTGCACATTTATAAAAGCTAGTCAAGTTCCTTGCTGGAAAAATAAAACACATAGAACATTCAGTTGAGTTGACTTTACATAATATATTATATATGACGCGGTCAGCGAAAATGAGTCCTGTTGCGGTAACGACGTTATCGAGAAAAAACGAGATTAAAATTTCTGCACGATTTTCTCCAATTGTTTCCTTGCTTAATTTAGCGTGCATGTCATTAATATGCAGTAGTTTCGATAGCAAATGCCATAAGTAACAAACTTCATCTCTTTAGCCCTAAAATATTGTGAAATCAATAGGGTTACTGTTTGGTAAACAGTTTATTAGGGTAATTTCCCCCGAGCGGAAGGTGTCGCTAGTCGCCATTTTTTGTAAACAATGTCGTTTTGATACCGGAGATGTCCTTTTTTGCGGTTAATTTTAACATAAAAGCTGTATTGTTGGACTTTATACATGGACAACCAATTCCAGAAGGTATGTATGACATTTTCTGTTGTCATTGTTTATCTATTGAATAATTTGCCTTTTCCTTGTAAACATTATCAGCAGAGTTTGACCCGGAAGTAATTTTGTCTGACAATATATTCAAGTGGCGGCAATTTCAAATTGTAACCTATTTATAAAATAACAAACAGTCACATACATGTTATAAGTGTGCTAGTTTTGATAAGAAAAGTTTGTAAAGGCTTTTTTTATGCGAACACAACTACTGTATGCCAGTAAATGTTAACGGAAGTCTTCAAGACATTATTAATGTGTTTTGCATTTTTTCATACTGTGGTTTCGTCCATTTTATGTTGAATTCATGCGTTTGCATTGATCGCACTTAAAAAGTATTTGCATGAGTAATGTTTTAAATTGTAATTGAAACCAATAAATATTTCTGACTAACAATACCAATGGTAAAGAAATTTTACTGCGTAAACAAACTTTAAAAAAAAGTAAGTAGTATTTTTCTAGACGTTTCTTATGTTTTGTGAATTCTGAATGGCTAGCTCATAGCAGGTACCCTGAGAAGCCCAGACGGTTGCGCTGTTTCTTATATCATAGGCCGATTGTTTCTTAAGAGCATTAAATGAATTTACGGCATGGCCTGATTGACCCGCCTCATTGCTTTATTAATGTAATGTCATTTGACCAACCACAATATCTGACAATACACATGTCTGCAGGAGCTTTTTTCTACTTGAAATAGTATTTAATCATAGCATGAGTACAGAAACTTTTTATTAATAAAATTGAACTTGTTAATATTTTGTTTTGTTGCAATTTTGTGATCAAATATATTTGTCAAAACTTCTGTTGGAAAATGTACAAAATTTGAATATGTGCTGTGTCTAGAAACAAGGTTAATGTTCAGACAACTGTTAGGTTGGCTGAATCCACCATAAAGATGGTGTCTGTGATGCAACAGCAAAAACTATATTTGTTTTTTTAGAGAAGCAAGTGTTTTATCTGGCATATGAAGGCTTGGCACCAGGAAAAGGGGCCTACACAGCTATAAGCTTCCAACGCCATTACCTTAAATACTATGGTCTTGGTGAGAGGTATGCTCAATTCCACTTCAACAACTGTGATGGATAGAATGAACATAATACTGTCCTGGTGTATGCTGTGTGGAGAAAATTGACTGGTAAGTATTCTGCCTTAAAATGCTTATACATAAGTCATTTACCATGCACATGTTATTTTCTTTTACACTGGGATGATTTAATTTTATTACCATGGAAAACATGAGTGACTAGTAGTTTTCCAGAACTGAATGTGCACATTTTCCACATTGTTTAACAAACAGTTCCAAAGCCTAATGTATTTAACATAATATCTTCATTTGTTGGAAACTATATCTTAAAATTGCTATCTTAAATTTATATTTTGAAGGAAACCACTAGAGGAATGAATACTTCTTGATGCTGGCAGGCCACACCAAGTTATCAAGTGACTGGCAATTTTGGCTGTGGGAAAACAAATAGCGACATATGGATGCTGTAACCATGCATGTATTATGAACCATGAACCAAGTATTATTCCACATGATATTGGATGATCATGTCAACAAATTACAGGTACCATACATAGCTTGAAAGATTAATCTGATGATGAATGCCACAAGAAATCCCGACTATATGTACATTTTAATTAAAAAACACATTTATTAAGGGCTTGATAATTAATAAATGACATTAAATTAAAATAAATTTAAATTTGGGACCTATAATTACAAAAAAATCATGACGGATTTTTGTTTACAAAAGAATACTTGTACTGTACTATTTATACAGGACACGGCCACAACAATCATGAAGTCGTGCCGGAATGACCGTAATATGCCACATCTGGTTTCTTCAGTAGAATGTAGATGCACCTTGTGTTAAAAGCTTAATGATGGTCCCGAGGTGAAAGTAAAATGTGGGGAGGCCAGGTGTCAACCTTCATACTGATGCAATGGCGAACCAAATATTTGGACCAGGTTTCACCGTTTGTCTTCAGAAAGGCAGGGGTATCTCTATGATGGAATGTGACAATTTTTTCATAGAACTGTTGCTAACCTGGCAATTACCTCTAATTCCTAAATGGGCTCATCAAAGACAAAAATGAACGTGTTGAATGTTTGTTTTACTGTGTACACATTCAATAATGTTTGATTACAACTGGACAAAAGGAATGCGTTTTTTCATAACTGTTAAACTTAACTAAAATCACACTACATACTGTACAACGCATTAATAGCTTAACCTTTACGTAAGACCACGGTCTTGCAATATTATGCTGTAGGAGTGGGAGAAAACATAAATTACCATTTTGTTAAGTCACAGCATTCACAAGTTGTAATACTATATACGGATTTGCAGGTTGGACTTACTTCAGAAAAACTGTTTTTCATTGTCATTGTATGCTGTCATGGAGTATTACATGTACATACGGACTAACCTTAAGTTGTAGCTGTTAAAGAATAGGAGTCTTTTGTTTGTAATTATAATGGGCATTCTAAAAAATATTGTTATATTCATTTGATATATACTTATCTATCACAAGATTCAAGTGTGTTTTAAACATACGTGGTATTTTTGTTTTGTTTTTGTTTCCTTTGTTTCTGATGAATGAATGGTACCTTGCCTTTTGAAACAATGATATCAGTAAAACTGATGGATGCTCCCCAATGCGCTTTGTCAAGCAATATAACTGCAATGAGAAGGGTAAATATATTAAAATGACTAAAAATCAATAGAAATGCATACTGTGCTATATTTCATAAATTTTTCAAAGTCCCATAACTATAAGAAAAATCATTGAAGTGTAATATTCTGCTAATATCTGTCGGTCTGTTGGTTTTTCGTTTCCGGATGATAACTCAAGAAGGGCTTGACATATTCAAATAATTTTTGGTACAGATGTGTAACATCATAGAATACAGGTCCAGTTCGATGTTGGTTACAAACAACTAAATTTTGAAAGAGTTAAGGCCCCTTTACGACTTAAAATTCCCTAAAAACATGGTTTCCGGCTGATAACTCAAGAAAGGCTTGACATATTCAAATAATTTTTGGTACACATGTGGAACATCATAGAATACAGGTAAAGTTCGATTTGGGTTACAAACCACTAAATTTTGACAGAGTTAAGGCCCCTTTTTGACTTAAAGTTCCCTAAAAACATGATTTCCGGACGATAACTCAAGAATGGCTTGACATATTCAAATAATTCTTGGTATACATGTGTATCATCATAAAATACGGCTCAAGTTCGACTTTGGTTACAAACCACTAAATTTTGACAGAGTTATGGCCCTTTATTTGACTTAAATTCCCTAAAACATAGTTTCCTGACGATAACTCAACAATGGCTTGACATATTTAAATAATTATTGGTACACACGTGTAGCATCATAAAATACAGGTCAAGGTCGACTTTGGTTACAAACCACTAAATTTTTACACAGTTATGGCCCCTTTTGGACTTAAATTCCCGAAAAACATGGACAATAACTCATGAAAGGCTTTACATATTTAAATTATTTTTGGTACATAGGTGTATCATCATAAAATACAGATCAAGTTCAACTTTGGTTACAAACCACTAAATGTTGACAGGTTTGTGGCTTTTTGTTGAAATTAAATTTTTCCAAATACACTGTTGACCATTCACAAATTTAAGCATTCTCTCTCTGTCCATTTCTTTTGAATGGATGCCATAGTTTTGTGACGAGGCCATATTGTGGGGTATATCCGTCACTCATGTGACAATTCTAGTTTTAGAAATATTTAAAGTCACATAACTCTGAGAAAAATCACTGAAGCGGAATAGTTATATGCACACCTCCTCATGGTGATCAAACTTCTCATGAAGTTTCGTTGAATTCCGGCCAGTAGTTGCTGAGAAATCTCCGGACAAGAAATTGGGACGGATGGACGGACAAGGCGGCGACTAAATGCTCCCCCGAAATTTTTCGGGGAGCATAATAAACAGTAATTGATGAATATAACCCTGTTTGTTTTTCTTTAAATATGATTATTCTCAACTGACATGAGCGAATTGTTTTTGTAAACTCAGAAATCTAAATATATTGCGTTTATTATGGCATATATCTAGGAAAGAACAAAACTTATTCTTTCTGTCATTATTTCTGTTTCCTTCAATGAAGAAGATGTCATAAAGGATACGTATTACTTAATTACATAAAGGCTTCTAGGTTAAGGAAGATCTTTAGAGTGTAATAAAATGCAGAAAAGCTTGTCAGAGCATTATAAAAGCCAATTAATTGTCTCTTTGTTGTTACTTTGAATATATAAAAATGTTAACATTACTACTACAAGTGCTTCTTATTAAACATTTTTAAATAGGTAGGTAAAATACTTTTTTTTACGAATTACAACAATGCAGACAAACCGTTTTGTTTCTAGGTTCCATTATTCAAGCATGGGAAATAAGTTTTCAAAGTTTTCAACTATTTGCGTTAAGGATAGATTACAAACAGTATAGTGATGCGCAATTCTTAGCAAACAACATTTTCTTCTCCAAGATACAAGTCACGCAAACACTTGTTATAGATAATCTCAAAAGTGCACACACAAAATAAATGATCATTCAATTTCACTACCCGCCTACAATTTAAAGTTTTAATGTTAAAATGTTTACATTTATCACCTCAGATTGATAGCGCTAACAATTGTTTCTATTTGTTTTTGGTTCTGTTCAACTGTTTCACATCAAATGTGTTATTGTCGTTACACACAACCATACACAAAGACCTCTATAAATTGTAACACAGGTATCTGGCGTACCCTTTCACTCAAGAAGGACACGTAAACGTCAGTTACAATCCAGATTTCTTAATCCATGCCACATCACTTTTTTACTCTGTGAATTCGTAAACATAAAATGCAACCATTTTTATTTGAATCGCCTTTCACCAACTAGATCTAGTGGTACGTTGTACATTTTGAATAAATTAAAAATTCCATCAAATCTATTTCTTGCTTAGTAAAATATTGTATAGGCAAGCTATTCTTTTTTTAAGGTTGTTAAGACGAGACGATTTTAATGTTTTCATCCAAAAGTCCTTAAAAGTTTTAAAGTCGCAGGGCGGCGCCATTTGTTACCCCATGATTTTCATTTTTGGTAAACAAACCATTAGGCGATGCTACATACCAAATATCAAGAGCCTAGGCCTTGTAGTTTTACGCAAGAAGATTTGTAAAGTTGTGTTAACAACAAATCTAATTTTAGATCCTTTGCTCTAGTTATGCAATGGACCACAACCATATGAACAAATTTAAATCTCTATCGCCTAAGGATGATTTCTGTGTAATTTGGTTGAATTCTGCTAAGCAGTTTATGTGGAGGTTTTTACAAGTGTAAACGGACGCACAGACGCACTGACGCACGAAAGCACGTACTTACGAAGGACTAAACACCATCGCATAAGCTCTTTTATTTATAAAGCGAACGTAAATTGGTTAAAAGTTATTAAAGCAATTCAGTTTGTTTCCTTTTTACCATGCGTATTCGCTTTTATATTTTATTTACATTCTGCACGCTGGCAATGAATCGATTTGAAAGTGTAAGGTTTTTACTACGATATATGTAGTTACTTTATTCACAATAGGCACCCTTAAGGTACATTTAAAATTAAACAAGGGATGAGACAAGGGTGTCCCCTTCTTCTACGTTGTGGAGTATAAGACTTGAAAAAAAATAATTATCTTAAAAAATCCCCAAGTAATGTTGGTTTAAGAGTAAACGACGAAGAAATGAAGCAAACATTTATTGCAGATAATGCAATATTCTTATTGGACAAAACAAACATTCGAAAGTTCTTTTGAAGCGTTTTCAAGCTCTAATGAAATACCATGTCACAACTTTAACACACCAAAAACTATAATAATGGAACTAGGTTCATTGGCAAAATCGAACATCGATTATTGTCTCGATAAAAACACACCTCCTATATAGAAAACTACAAAAACATTAACTATAAACTTTCACAATAACAGAATTTTAAACATCCGCAAGAATTTAATTCTAAACGTAAATATAAATCTATTTATCGTCTTTAACAATGGCAACCTCGAACATTCATAGCGAATGGGCAAAATAATACATGTAGTAACTGAAACATTCATTTGGTACTCCCGAACCTACAAGAGGCTGTAATAAATGATATAACTAAAGCAATTTACTATTTTCTATGGAATTCAAACACTGAAATGATTTAACGGAAAACGGATACAAGATTATAAGTATACGGGTATCAATTGTAACGTTTCGCCTGAGCTTCGGGTATGCAAGTATGGCGAACACTATTTGTTATTACAATAAAACCAATAAAACAAAATATATATAGAATTTTCCTCAAGCTACCTTGCTTACTGATTTTCTTATTGTAGAAAAATGATTGATATTGAACAGAAAATTAATTAGAATCAAATAGTATTAAACAATAACCCCGAGCACTACTTCGAGTCGTATATGATACCCTTATTGTGGTATGGAACCATGTATTGACCTCGAATCACTGAAACACTGCCCGATACGCCGGGTTTGGAACACAGGAGTATGGTGTTTTATTGCTATATTACCCTGTACCCTGGGTATGGAACCTTTGAAGTGACTTGGAGTCTTGGTACGGGGATATGGAACTTATATATTATCGATTACGAGCGACCCGAGCTATTGATGGGTAGGAATCCTGCTAACATGGCCCATATGTCGCAAGAAGAGGTTGCCAGCCTCAGCGCACCCAACGTCCCTAGTGTTTAATCAATAATATAATTCTAAATACCTTCTATATTCGTGTCGATGTTAACTCGACGAAAGCTGGAGCAGATCTGCTAGAATTTACCAACGCTCACGCTTTTATACTACCCGCACATAACATAACTACCTATTTACTCATGCGTAATAAACACGGGCTTTATTACCTAACGCATGCGACTGTCCACACATTACTTTCTTTGCGAAATATTTGCCCTTAGGCGAAATCAGTGTTATTTTGATCCATTGGATGGGCACATTCGTCACATTACCCACGCCTCCGATTTAAGCGTCCCGCTTAATATTTCCAGAGACGAAACACAATTGAAGTTCAAATATGTAAAATTTCTCATTTGGTATTAACACAAGACCTATGTATGAAACACATATCGAACACACTTATCTAAGTGAAATATATCTACCAACGAAGTAAAGGAACAGAACGGACATAAAATTCTGTTAACTATTTATCGGCTACATGCTCCAAAGTGGTGTGAACAAAAAATGACTGCCTGTCATTGCACACATGTTGGCAAATATTGCATGTCCATGGCTGTCCAAATGTATGACAACTCTGGTGAATACATTGCATCGTCATACCTTCAAAGTAAATACCGCACAATTGGCATTTGTACAGTTGTCTACAAATACAGTCATTCGTCACTACGTTATAAACAACTGTATTCTCTTCCATTTTCTGTGTCTGAGACTCTTTCTCAGCAGTGTCTATGACATTCTGCGTACATTCATCTTGTTTCTGTACCACTTCTATCATCTCTACTTGAACACTGCTCTTCCTATATAAATGCTCACCATTTGATGATTTCAAACTGATGTCATCATACCCTTTTGTATGAACATCTCTCTCCTCCGCCTTCGACCACACGTCTTGATTGTGAGCATCAGTGCCTATACCACTAGTCTCTGTGACTGTCGTTCTCGTTACTGCCACTCGTACCTGGGCTGGTACCTTACGTCTCTGAATTGGCCTCCTCGACTCAAAATTGCGTTCATTTGGTGTATTCAGATCACTTCTAGTAGCGACTGTGTGGCTTTTGCGTTCTTCAGCCTTAAGCTTCGTTTGATAATGACCGGTTTTCTGACGGTGTATGCGGAGGTATTTAGCCTTTTTGTAGCTTTTGTCACACACTTCACATACGTTTCGCTTGTGGTTTTCACATTGTGACTGTGTTTTAGGAAACCTCTCTCTAACCAGAACGCGATACCATCTGAATATTTCATGGCTTGCTAGTGTGCAAATATTTCCTTGGATACTTATTTGTTTAGACTTAAAGTCTATTTGACACTTGTACTTTCTAAAGAAATCAAGCCCCAAGATAACATCTTCACCCATGTCCACAACGATCACGGGTACTCGACACTTTCTTTCACGAATGATCAAATTTACTGTTCCTTGACCTCTGACTGAGAACGCCGTCCCAGATGCCGATATAATATTTTTGTCACAAGGTTTGAGGTCTGTGGCATTGGCACGGGTTGAACTCCATGTTTCTGACGACATCAGGGAAAATGTAGCCCCCGTGTCAATCAGACAGCTAACATTATATCCATTAATATGCGCCTTCACGAATAATCCTGCCCCATTGCAAGAGGAGGTCTTGACCTCACCACACTTTTCGCCTGCACCTCGATCCTTTCGATGAGCGTCTTTCACATTGGACCTATAGCTATTACGTTGCCTGGGAACGTTCTTGTGTCTCGGATCCCATATAGGAGGTCGGTATCTATTCCTCTGTCTACCTTTGCCAATGTTTCTAGGCTGATACGACTTTTGTGCGTTGTGTCCTTGTCGTTTCCACTCACGAAACTCGTTTTGTAACTGTAGTACAGCAGACTTTAGCAATTGCAAATCATTCTGCTCTCCGATCTGGGCATTTGCTTCATGAGCACTTGTTGCCAGTACCTTACCTGTGTCACAATGCTTTTGTTCAGCCTTGAAGTAGGCTTCCATTTCAACAGCATGACGCACAGCGTCTTTCAGACTCGTAAGTCTGGCCTGTTTGGTACGTATTCTAAGCTCTACGCTGTGTAGCGAATCAAGGAACTGCTCCTTTGCAAGGGTCTCCTTAACATCTGCTGGAGCAGTAGGATAGGCTAAATGTGTCAGTCTTCGGATATCCTGCGCAAGTTCTGACAAATTCTCAGATGCTCGCTGCTTGCGCTCACGTAGCTGCACCCGATACAATTCTGTCTGATTGGGCGGTAGGAACCTCTCTTGTAGAGCTTTCCCAAGTTCCGTGTAGTCATTAGAGTGCATAGACAGATTCCCAAATACGCCCTGGGCCTGACCTCTCAACGATACAGCAAGGTACAATCCCTTCTCTTTATCTGTCCATCTATTTAATTCTGCACAAGCATCAAAATGTGCTTTATAATCGGACCAGGACCCTGAACCGTCATACGTCGCCGGTCTCATCATTGTTGTGTGTTGGTCTTGTTCGGGGTCTCTAAGTCGGGTCTCGAGGTGCCCCGTCTTTTGGTCACATATGGTGGGGTATCTTCACCATACTTCCGGTCTGGTAATTTGTCAGGTTCCGATGTACAGGTGTTTGGAGTTTCTTGTTTAATGCCAGAACCTCGGGATTGTCTTCCGCGGTCTATGGACTCGGTGTCCATGTAATTCAGCTCCCGCTGAAGCCCTGAGATTTCGTTCTCCAGTCTCAGCCTCTGGTTTTGTAAACGTAGTCGGTCCAACTGTGCATAAAGTGCCTCGAGCTCTCTGTCTCGGGTCGTCCCTGAAGCCATATTTGCTGCTGTGAGTAAGGGATAACGGTCTGTTGTCCAGCTATCCCACCGACGCTGCCACCAATTTTGTAACGTTTCGCCTGAGCTTCGGGTATGCAAGTATGGCGAACACTATTTGTTATTACAACAAAACAATAAAACCAATAAAACAAAATATATATAGAATTTTCCTCAAGCTACCTTGCTTACTGATGTTCTTATTGTAGAAAAATGATTGATATTGAACAGAAAATTAATTAGAATCAAATAGTATTAAACAATAACTCCGAGCACTACCTCGAGTCTTATATGATACCCTTATTGTGGTATGGAACCATGTATTGACCTCGAATCACTGAAACACTGCCCGATACTCCGGGTCTGGAACACAGGAGTATGGTGTTTTATTGCTATATTACCCTGTACCCTGGGTATGGAACCTTTGAAGTGACTTGGAGTCTTGGTACGGGGATATGGAACTTATATATTATCGATTACTAGCGACCCGAGCTATTGAGGGGTAGGAATCCTGCTAGCATGGCCCATATGTCGCAAGAAGAGATTGCCAGCCTCAGAGCACCCAGTGTTTAATCAATAATATAATTCTAAATACCTTCTATATTCGTGTCGATGTTAACACGACGAAAGCTGGAGCAGATCTGCTAGAATTTACCAACGCTCACGCTTTTATACTACCCGCACATCCGGGTAACTTAACTACCTATTTACTCATGCGTAATAAACACGGGCTTTATTACCTAACGCATGCGACTGTCCACACATTACTTTCTTTGCGAAATATTTGCCCTTAGGCGAAATCAGTGACTGTGTGTAATTTTGATCAATTGGATGGGTACATTCGTCACACAATTACAAATGTATAATGCTTTTACTTGCTACAAAAGCCGGATAGATAAAATCGTTTTCGACACCAAAACAACAAAGGAAAATTGACACATTTTATGACAACCTCCGCGCAGAGATTTAAAAGAGCATAGCTCATTAAATCCCTGCCAGCATAAATTTTCATGTTACCATAGACAAACACTTGACGCGAAATAAAATCTTTGACGAGCACATGATAAAAACGTGCACAGCGTAAAATCCTTACGTTGTTATGTTTACTAATTTTTGTGTATTTATTTTTTGTTTTTCATTTTAACTCGTAATATATACCTGGACCAATAATGAAACATGTCTGTGCCATTTTTATAAAATAATAATGATACAATTAAAATTTTATAAAAAATTAATCTTCAATCTCCTCATAATCGTCTCCCCTGAAAACTTTCAAATCTGTACGTTTTTAACTGGTGGTGGCAGTGGTAACTTAAAAGAGTACATATGGAGAAGTAACCACTGCGAGGAGTTTGATTTTAAGAAATACAGACTTAAATATTCGAGAATTAATTAATCGTTGATAGCAATATTGGTATTGGAAACATAAAACGATGTTGCGAGACAAATAATTTGTGCATGATACACTTATCTCTTTGGGTGAGACAAAACACAAATATAATATTAAAAAACAAGAGGGCCATGATGGCCCAAAGCGCTTACCTGAGTACTGGCAATGACAGAGATCAGCTAAATGTCATCACCTACAAAATGACCCAAATCAGACAACCTGATCTGGCAATTCGACAGGTGCAATTCAGATGCCTGTCCGGCCTTCTTCTGCAGCTAACCTGGCAATCTACAGGCGATCTACAGTCTCAGGCCTACCCGGCCAACTTCTGTTATTTACCTGGCAATTATATGGCGCAATACGGATGCATTTATGGTCGAAACTGTTAGGACCAAGATGAACCACAAGCAAACGATGATATGTTTACCCTGAACAATTACACTTTCATAACACAGAGGTTGACATCCAATCTTTGCAATGGCACATTTGTTAGGTTCAAACATCCAGCTGAATTCCATGTACTGTGCGTTGTTCTTATTTCAACAGAACAATACATAAAACAGTCACAAAAGACAGCAATACAAGACAACTGTCAGAATTATGTATATCATCGATTAGGATTATTCAATCAAACAGACCATTGTACTTGATGTATTTCCATTTTAAATTGTGTTTCGAGGTTTTGTAAATGATAATTTATTTAGCTCACTGGTTAACAGCTCAAATACCAACACTAATTAACCGGTTGTTGAAGTACTATCTGCTGCCATCCCAAATGAAAAATGAAGTCTCTATCCTGGACATAGTTCATTTTTTACTTCTTTTTCACAAACAAATGGGCAAATAACTTTGTTCTTTATACCCTAATCAGCGCAAAACCTTGGTTTATTATAAGATCTTATGTTCATACACAAGCTGCCTAATCAGCGCAAATTCTTGTGTTATTATGAGATCTTATGGTCATACACAAGCTGTGCAAGTATTATCAATATTAGATGAAAAATGAAGTTTCTATGTCACAAAAAGTCCATTTTTGCAATGTTTCTCACAAAGAAGTGGAAATAATTCCAGCGTTCCTGGATCTATCATTGCACCTTGATGAAATCTTATGGCAATACACAAACTGTGCAATTTAAGTCAACAAGGAATGAGTAGTTAATTCTCTATGTATACTGAAAGCCAATTTTTGACAAATTATGGATTTTGTTTTCACAAACAAAGGGTCATAAAACTCTGGTCTTTTCTCGTCTGATCTGTTCCATATTGGGAATATACCGAGACCTTATTGTCAAACGCAAACAGTGCAAGTTGGTCAAGATTAGGCAATAAATATAGTCTCTATACTCCACATTGTCCATTTTTTTCACACAACCAAGGGGCAATAACTCTGGTGTTTTTAGCCCAATCTAGGCCATTTTATTTATTATTTTGAACTATTCAGTTCAATTTAACTATGCAAGTTAAATTTCTATGTTGCACAAAGTCCAGTTTGCAGATTTTATCATGAAAAAGGGACAATAACTCTGGTGTACATGGTCTGATTTGGCCCATTATCTATCCGAGGTTTTATGGTCAATCACAAACTGTGCAAGTTTGGTAAAGATTGAATGAAAGTGAAGTTTGTATCACGTCCACAAGCCCAATTGTTCCGATGCACTACGGACGACGGACGACGCAGGACAGTCCCCCCATACCAATAGCTCATCGAGCATGAAGTGCTCAGGTGAGATGAAATGTAATGAAAGTGATGCACGGGAAGTCACTTTTATTTTGTTGAACTCTTAAAAGAGTCCCCAAACTATTAGCCCTAACTTATATATACCATACAAGCAGATACTATCAAGTAGCATGGTGCACTCTAAATAGTGTAAACATATTTCTCAATTAATGAGAAAATGTAAAACCGTGTATAAGTATTTTTCAATTAAGGAGAAATAATAAATCAGCTGCACAAAGCATGTAAGTTAATTACTTGAGTTTCCAAAATCCCAATTCAAATGTAAAAGTCAGTCCAAAAGTTACATGATTAAATGATACTGAATAAGTTACTAACTAAACAGTCAAAAAACTACAGAAAATAATTAACCCTTTCAGGCACTAGATCACATGATCTAAATCCTATATTCTGATTGCTTGTTTACAACATGAATTCTAGCTATTGATTGTTGTTTACATCT
Organism: Congeria kusceri; assembly: GCA_027627225.1. Taxonomy (NCBI): domain Eukaryota; kingdom Metazoa; phylum Mollusca; class Bivalvia; order Myida; family Dreissenidae; genus Congeria; species Congeria kusceri. Next base: position 53,727,323 of record CM051024.1, on the reverse strand, counting down.
TTTTCCTGACCGGATGCCAAGACAGACAGTGGAAAATTTTATTGCTGCACACATAGCCAAAATGTAGGTCAGAAGCAGGCTATAAATGGTTACTATGTGTAATGATGCTGATCTAAAATAGAAGTATCATGCTGACTCAGAGTGATGTATTGATTTTACTGATAAGCAGACTCCAGTATCTGGGTTATATCTGTGACTGAGCTACAAAGGGAAATAACACATTTTTGGCAATTATATTTCTGATACCTCATTTACCTCCCTTTACCAGCCGATTTATTCAGGAATATATGTATTTGGGGCCAAAAAAGGGACAATAACTCTTGTGTTCCTGGTCCGATCGGGCCCATTATCGAACCTGTCCAAGATTTTATGGTCATACACAAACTGTGCAAGTTTGGTCAAGATTGAAAAAAAAAGTAGTCTTTATCGCGATAACGGGCCAAATTGTTGACGGCATACGGACGACGGACGACAGACGCCGGACGACGCCGGAGAGGTCCCCTATACCAATAGCTCACCGAGCACTTCGTGCTCAGTTGAGCTGACAAACACAAACAATGAGTATTGTGCGAGTTTATTGACTTGGCGCTCATGAATATTCGGTTTATTTTTTCAGATAGGAGACTTAGACTATATATTGATTAAATCTTTATTCCATTACAGTTGTTACTGTAGTGCAGTGGTAAGCGGACAAAGTTTGTAAGCGTGATCTTTTGGGTTTGAATCCCAGAACAGGCACTTTTAATATTCATTTTATTTATTTCATGGATCATTTTGCTGACCTCTTGACACGGAATCTCATCGTCAACCTCGATTCTGACACAGAAGAGATCTGCACCGATACTGCGAGCGAAACAGAATCTTTGTGAATGCATTTTTATGTAGATAAAATTAATTAACTAATAAAAATAAAACAAATGAAAAAAAGAAAAAAATGATCAAATAAAGAAAGTGATGTTAAAGAAAAAGAAAATGATACAGCAGATAAATTTTGGCAGGACTCGAACCGCTGTCATTGTGATTCAAAGTCAAAAACACTATCCACCGCGCTATTCTTCCCGACGCTTGTTGTTGGGTGCATTTTGTAATTTGATTAGGAGCTCCGTTTTTCAGTCGCTAGGTAAATGTTAAACGGATATAAATAGAATAGTCGAGCGCTACCGGAGACTAATGAGTGCTAGGTCAATACAATCGCATAATACAGAAATTATTTGAAACAAAAACATTATAACATTAAACACAAAATCCTTATGATACGAAGACTGGTATAACAGATGAATAACAAAAATAGAAAGAAATAGCATTTTACAAATTCAATAATATTCAGCTTCTATATAGCATACTAAATAGTGATTACTTAATATACGTTTCCCTGGTATCTGCAATCTCAACGGAATACAAACTAAAACAAGAAATTCCAAACACATCAGGAAATAATTAAAACTCATTTAGTTATAAAGCAAACAGGCCCAAGAACTTTTTTTTTTATAAAAGAAACAGATACAAAACAAAACCGAAAATAATAATGTCGAAAAACAAATGGAGAATGACGTGTAACTGCAAATTAAAAGAACAATGGGGAAAATACCTTGTCCCATATAGATCCACTTTAGACATATCGCTTAGAAGTTTTCAGTAAATATTTGTTATGAAAATTATTCCCACAAATAAATTCTTACATGCATGCAAAAAGAAATACATGTATAACCATTTTTGTAATCTACAAACAGTAACTATTGACCAGTTAGTCACTCTGCCAACTGTTTATACAAAGAATATACTTATAACAATAACTAAACATATTGTTTTTGTATGTTTTTTTTTTTAGTATTAGTGAACAAAAAGTGTATAGTTAAGAGGTATGTGTAATTAGATATTAGTAATGTTTTAAGGACGTAGGTGTGCATGCGTGTGTATCATTATAGAAGTCCAATTAATATTGATACATTGATATGTATGAATATTTCTATAAGTGTGGATGACAATAAATGACAAAAGGCCTAATTCGTGTAGTGAACCATTGTGGGAGTAGTTTAATTACCAAGAGTACGTTGTGCGAACTTGCACAGGTCAGTTTTTGACCGGCGTGTAAACAGTGTAAGTTTTGACCAGTGTTGATAAATTCAATATTTGTTTGTTCCGGTGCGTACGCGATGTCAGTTTTGTTTTTATTGTAACGTTTATGTCGACAAATATACATGCAGTTTTTTTACCGGTGTGTAAACAGAGTTGGTTTTTGATTGTTCTGTACACAACTTCAGTCTTTGACCGGTGTGTACACAATTTCAGTTTTTGACCGTTGTATGCACAATGTCAGATTTTGACCGATGTATACACAGTGTTAGTTTTTTACCGGTGTGTACACAATGGCGATGAAACGGTTATTGGTGTGTGGCGTCAACGACATTATGTAATATGCAATGATGTCATACACAAGAACTGCATTGTTGGAAACAATGTGTGTGATATCAATAGACCCAATTCTAATATTAGAATTGGCCACATTGTACGTGATATTAAAAATGACTGTAAATAAAAATACATGATACATTGTACTGAAAACATTCTGCATATATAGACATTTCAAAGAATCTAACATTCTATCGAACGTGTTGAATTAAATCAAATTAAATGAAGGATACAAAATAGGAGAATGTGACAGTTGTTTGTCAGATGTGTATGCCATTACTCATTACTTAGTCTTCAATCAATCACATGTGAATCTCGACAGTTTTATGAGTCGGTCATGTAAGTTAGGTTTCATAAATATGCTATACAAGTCTGTCATGATTCTGTCACGGTTTGCTATGTGTCTGTCATACGAGTTGGTCATGAATATGACATACACGTTTGATTTTAAGCTGAAACAAGTGCTTTGGTAGTTTGAAACCTAATTTATTTAAAAAATGTTCAATATTCAGTCATAATGCACCAGTAACATCACATTTGTTGTAATTTGGGGCAAAATACTTGTATCAAAATTTGCACTGTAGATACTTTTCAGTCACTCTTGACCATGAATTTATACTGTCTCACTTGATTATATTGGCCAATGTCAGGTATGTGGGCCATTATGACCCTTTTGTGCCCCAGTGTATTGGTGTTATTGTGTGTTACTTTTTAAAAAGATATTTTAATTTCAATACATTAATATAATATTGTTTTAATTATGTTAATGGCACTGTACTTCGTTCATGTTTATAGTTGTATGCATATAAAATCTAAGTTTTTTATTCCAAACAGTTAATGTGTTTTAAACACCAGAATGTTTGCATTATCCCATAACCCCACAACGAGCGAGTCTGTGTGTTTACTGTAGTAGACCGCTGATGGCCAGGACACACCATCATTATTACCTACCAGCTCTGCCAGTATCTTCCTCCCATCTCTGTCCACCTGGGAAATTCTCGTTTGATAGTATCCACACACCAGTACTTGTTCCATTTCTGTGACATGAAGAACAGGTGGGAAATCTTGGCCGGCCCATGACCATGCATCGTCAGACAGTGTGGATAGCACTGTGCTGTCCCTTAAAAGTGTTATCAGTGCGTGACTGCACGCATTGGCCACATATATTCTGTTACCGTCAGGACTGACTGCACATGAAGCTGTGAATAAAAAGAGTGGCAACAGGACAGGGGTCATATGCACAATCTCCTTAGGATAATCTTAGCTTAAGTCATATTTAAGTGAAAAATGCAAATATAATATTTCTGGTGAAAATAAATATTTTATATATAAAAGATGGTAGAATCAGACGTATCTGTTGATTCTTTAGCAGATTTACACAATTTAGGATATGATAAACTTTAAACCAACCGCAACTACAGACTTAAGGAAATTATTTTATGATTTTAAGAAAATTACCTAAGTTTTCACTAATAAGCTTTGTGGATAAGTACAAATATAATATGCTAAATGTTAAGTTTCTAAACAATATACCGAATTTTTATTACTATTTTAATGTAAACAATACAGCAAAATGTATAACATAATTACATTGTAATGACTTTTATGACCTGATAGAAGCTATCCTAGAGTCATCAAAGTAATAATAAAAACATGAGTGTCATTTACTTGGAAAATTTGCGTCTTTTGGCTAAATTTTAAGAACAAACAAGTCGTCATGTAGTAAATCTAAAAGTAATTAAGGTACTACCAGTGGCATTTATTATGGATTTACAAAAAGTAAAAACAGGAGCACCACCTACTTGTGCTAGACGGTCGACTGTCCCATATTTGATGGTATTCTGGCTTGTATTATGTTGGAAGCATTAAAACAATTTAGGGGGACATAATTGTTTACAAAACATTTTAGAAAATGAAAAAAGTGTATGTTTTTAGTAAAGACGGCAGATTTTTAAAAACATTATAGTACCTTTAAATTATCTATTCTTTTGAATGTCGGGGACAAAAAAAAGGAATAACCCCCAAACACAACATATATATGTAGTAATCTCCTCTGGTCAAACACAAGCATATTAAATATTAAGTTTACGTTTTTTATAGTTTATGAGATCTTTTTGTTTACCTCCCAAAAATATGCAAAAATACAGGTTCCAAAAGCAAACTAGAATGGGGTAAGCTGATGGGGGGAGTCACTTATTGTTAATAAAGTTACCGATTGCTAAGGGATGTACATGTAAGTAGTTGCTAATGAAGTCATTGGTTGCCAAGGAAATCACGTGTTGCCAAGGAAGTCATTGCTACGGATATCAACTGTTGCTAGGTGAAGTCACTGGAAGCTACTAAAGATACTGGTTGCTGAGGTGAGTATGTTGTTTCTAATGAAGTCATTGTTTGCCAATGAAGTCACTAGTTGCTAAGGAAATAATGGGTTGCTTAGGAAACAAAGTGTTGCTAGGGGAAGTAACTTGTAGCTACGGTGAATAAGTTGTTGCTAATGAAGTAATTATTTGTCACTTATTGCATGGAAATGAATTGGTGCTAGGGGAAGTCACTGGTTGCTAAGGAACTGACTGGTTGCCGTCTGTTTATAGAAGGCTTCATCACTCTGATCAGGTATTTTGCGTTTCAAGTCAATAATTCTTATAGATATTGTAAAATTTTACCAAAAGCGAAAACTCTTAGTTGAAAAAATGACAATTATTCAAACAAAATCCTTGATAGAGTTACCTCCTCTTGTAGACAGTATAAGTTCATCACTGATATCAAGTACTTTGAGTTTTAATATCATGTAGATGTTATTTATAAAATGTATTGTTACATTTTAGTTACATCTTGTTTTGAAATGTAGATTTTATTTTCTCAAACATATGAGTTTTAACTTATTTTTGCTTTTTATGATAATTTCTTTACGTTAACTTAAGAATTTTATGATGAATGGAAATGTAACTTAAACCACATGGTCTAATTTAGGTAGCAAATAGGAATACTAATTTGATGGCAATAAAGTTGTTGAACATCAATACCTAATGACCCTCCTGATGTATCCGCGTACATCTTGCTAACCAGTTTCCCATCCAGAGTGTAGTGGCACAGTGCTGTACCAGATGTACTAGATGCGATCATCTTGCTAACCAGTTTCCCATCCAGAGTGTAGTGGCACAGTGCTGTACCAGATGTACTAGATGCGATGTACAGGTTGCTTTTGTGGTGGGCAATACCTTCCCATGAGTGTTGGAGTTTCAGTGTCCTTTCCAGAACCATCTGACCTTTGCTCACTCTGATGAAGTGGATCTGATTGTTTTCCACTGCAACAGCCACCTGATTGGAGACAATGCTGCGTATGGACAAAGGATGATCATCCATGTCACAGTGTGTCACCACCTTGTAGGCCTGATCCAACAGCTTGACTTTCTTGTTTTGGTAGTCTGTCATGAGTAGGTCTCCCTTAGCTGTGTTACATATGCTTGATATGGAGCTACACCACGTATCACTTTTCACCTCAACTTTTTAACGTCTTGCTCCTTATTATTTCAATGACTTGGTTAGAGTTGGATACCAGGCCGGGCTGGTTCATACCACTTGTATGATTTTCAGGGTCAGGCTTACGCACTCCACATTTCGTCGAAGTGGTACATATGTCGTGTTTTGTTCTACTCACAGTTTGTAATAACTTCACATGGCTGTGTATTATTCTTAATCCATACAAATCGGACAAAGTTTGTTTGATAGTTGTATCAGGAATAAATTTGAATGGCATGGCATTATTGGCGTCCATTTCCTGTAAAATCACTTCTGCCTTGTAGGACTGGACAAGACATTTTCTGTATCTGATAAAAAGGAGAATTTTATTTGTGTCTTTGATTTTCCGCCAATCTTGTTTTACACAATTCATCTTTTGTATATACTCAGTACAGGTTTGGACATCATCCTTAATAGACGTTCTAACGGTAGCTAGTAATGTGTCCAGCTCACGTGTAGTATTTTTCTCTAGCTGATATTTATATTTTTTTCGTAATGCAGTTATTTTTGCCAGACTTTTCTTGTAGGATTTTTCAAGATACTGCGTGCTTTCCTCAAAGTCTTGTTTCTTCTGAACTAATTGCCTGTGTAATGTGTCGACATTTGCAGTCAATTTTTTGAATTCCCCTTCCTGGTGAAGAACGTTCACTTTATCAGCTATGAGCACCACATGACTGCATTTTCTGCATAAAGAAACCATTTTAAATGCTTGGAGTAATTTTGTGTAAACATTAAACATTTTGCTTAGAATCTTTTTATTGAATGCAAAAGTGTCAGTACATCAACCTGTAATAAAGATGTTTTATTTCTTAAGAGCCACCACCATTTAGATGTAATTACTGATTATTTAATTTAATTTAAAGTTTATATTACACAAACTATGTCAAACGCAGAGAGTTTTGGTACTTACTGATGATTGTAGATATGGCAGAAATGACACAGCAGCTCACCGTTTTCCTCGCAAAATGCTTCAAATTTCCTGCCCTTGTGCTTTTGACATTGCTCAAGTACATCCAATGTTACATTGGCAACCGGCCACTTGGTGATGTCTTCTTTTCCCACAGACGAATGTTTTTTTTATAAAGAAAGTTATGGTACTCCACACATTTGCCACAGTAAAATTTATAACATTCCTCACAGTAAAAATCAGCCTCTTTGTTTATGTCATTACCCTGACAGATAAAACAAGGAAAGTCATAATACAAATCCGATCCTTTCTGGATTGAACCTTCAAAATTGGAAGCCATTTTGTCGCCCTTCAATATAAGTAAGAAGGTGAACAAATGGCTTCTCAAATGAATAGATTGTTTTTCAAACCAATCTCATGTTTTATCTGCTCAAGCTTGTATTGCGTCGCCTGATAAGAATAAAGAAATCAATACTTCTACTAGAACAAGGTAAAACCGACGTATGAACATACCATATTCAAATGTTTATCGTAGGTCCAGTTGTAAAGCGTTACAGTTACAACAGCCGTATAGTTGGGTACTTTGTTTTGCGTAATAAACATAGTGGTAGGTTAATTACCCAGAGTTAAGACATGACATTATATCGTTCACATAGTCCCGATTTGTGATATGATGAACTGTATGAATCGAAATTAAATTAAAAGTATCAATATATTGTCAATCACATCTCATGACAAATGAAGCTCTAAATTGTACAATATCTTATTTAACTCCTAAAATACTCCATCTGTCATTATGATGGCCGTGCACTTAAATCAGATTGAATTGTAAACAAAATATACATAAATAGGTGAATATATAAACTGCTCCAAGCTGAGAAATATGCTCCAAGATGAAATACATGCTATTTGGCATAAATACGTAGTTTATCACTCAACATATCTGTGCTTGATGCAAACTTTTATCAAGGCACTCAATAAGACAGATGCAACCTGATCAGATAAAAATTAAGATCATAGAGAGTAAATTCACTTCACATTCAAGTAAGCATGCTGATTATGGTAATCGATCATCTGACCTTGTGTATGATTGCAGATGACCCATGTTAACCAAATATAAATTTCGTAGAGGCCTGCATTCTAAATAAGTTTTAACCTGCTTAGAAGAAAAATGTGGTCAATTGACCTTGTGACATAGTTTTAACCCAAGTGACCCTAATTCGAAACTTGTCCGGATTTCATTGAGGTTATTGACAAATTTTATCCGACTAAATCGGAAAAGAAAATGACAGCTCTTGAATGTAAACGCTACTTTAACTGTTGGATAACAGGCGATAATTTCATTTAAACTCGTCATCTATTTTTTAATCTCAGATGCCCCATATGTTGATTTATTTCTTGGAGGACTGCAAACTCAACAAGTTTAACGTGATCTGTTACAACATGTTGTATATAGAGTGCATATAGATTTGTAATCTATTTTAGCAAAAGTCTTGGAGGGCAATATTGGTCAGACAAATAGCAATGAAAATTTGTATAGTAACTAACATAGTAATAGTAAAACAAGAAGCCAAGAAAACTAGAGCTATCACCAAAGGTGATTAATATTCCCACATACCACTTTGACACAGATGAAGAGGCTTGACACAGAACAATGTTATGACAGATAAAATGGCCTGCATAAGAGGGAAAATGGGCTTGAATGCAAAAGGACGAGTACAGTATATGCCCTATACCCAAACCCAAAAATATCTAAGCAAATTACATGTAACATACTAGTACTATACCAGTAAAGTACTGTTTTGTCATTTACTGCAGTCATTTAGTTGTCTTCCATATAATGGAGGACTAGTAAGTGACTTTTCATGTCAGGGTACTGATAGTCATTTACTTGTCATTTACTGTGCCAGTATATTACCTGTCTTTTACTCAAGTTGCAAAATGAAAAATAGTATTGTTCTGATCATCTGTTGAACTTGCATTCTTTTATTAGTATTTTAGTAGTCATGCACTGGAAACAAACCCTTGGTATGGTCATTTAGTAGTACAACATTCAACATATGATTTTACGTAGTCAATTAGATAGACATCAATGGTTAAACTTCTGTATACTCCAGATCTAATCATTTACTAGTCTTTCATTGCATTTTTCACAATCTGATAAGCACTGACCAACACATGTGGCATTCAGATGTTCGTCTGTTACACGATAAAGCACCTGCTGATCTATTGGTTAACCACTATACACATTCTTTTCTGATTGGTTAATTCAAACACAGGAAGTGTATCTCTGAATTTAAAAACAAGAGCAGTGTTTTTTAGAAACTTATTGACTTAAATTGTAGTTATAAAGCAACATATTTACTTTAATTGTAGTTTTAAGGTTATACTGAAATACTGACATTAATGGACATTCTGTTAAGAAAATAAAGTATTGTGGAAATCAACATATAGTGTGGTGAAAGAGAGGTAGAATACATTAGCAGTTTGGTTAATTGGAAATAGCAGAACAACTGATGGTTTGTAATATTTTATCTCTATATTCCCTAAAATTTCTATTTTTATGATATTTTATCATAATTATATTTGTTCTTACTGCAATGCGTGTTAAGTGTGTGGTTACCAAATTAAATGGATACTGAAACTACTGTATGATTTTGTTTAGGTTTACATAAAAGACAATGCAGTAAAAACATTTTTTCAGGATCTTACAGAACCATAGGGTTGTGTATTTTATTTGGCTAAATAAAATCGCTTTTATATAAATTGTATTTCATTATTTATTTTCATAAAAACTGTTAAACTAATAACACCAGAAGGATTGCCTGGATAATATTATTGACGTGAACTATGAAGATACATTGGACGGTATCCTTTTCGGATTGGGTCATTCAAACACAGGAAGTTTATCTCTGAATTTCAAAACAAGAGCAGTGTTTTAGCAACTCATTTACTTAAATTGTAGTTATAATAACCCTTATTTACTTAAGTCCATTACCGGTCTTATTGTTGTCAGTAAAAGGTAATTCAACGTTTACCTAATTGTCCATTTATCGTTGTTTGTCGGCCAATAAACAACGATTTGGAGTTCTGATGTTTTTATAGTAATTAAAGCACGTGGGCGTTAGCCCGAGTGGTTTAATAGCCACGCATCAGAACTACAAAGAGTTGCTTATTGGCCGATAAACAACGACAATGCGGAAATATTTTCGATTTTAACATGATGTGACAAATATTTTTGCAATTGCAATGAGAACTAATTTTTACTATGCTGCGCTCAGAATCGGGACTAATGTTTGCGTTGTTTATTGTGTAGTTTAACAACGATAATGTTGTTCTGTCTCTATAGAAAAGTCATCGTGTATAATGTTAGAATAGTCAATTACTGGTCATTTACTGCAGTCAATTACTTGTCATTTACTGAGTAATTTACTTGTCATTTATTGAGTAATTTACAAGTCATTTACTGAGTACTTAACCTGTCATTTATTAAGTCATTTACTTGTCATTTACTGAGTTATTTTCTTGTCATTTACTGAGTAATTTACTTGTCATTTGTCTTATTTCCACTTGTTCAAATAGTACTTCACTTTATTTGCCTCATATGCATGTGAAATTTTACACTACTGAATCACTAGTAAAGTATATTCTTCAGAAGTCGTTCGTTGCAGTCATTTACTTCCACATATTTTTGGTTTGGGGCTGAACACCTATTTTGACCTCTGACCTTGAAGAGTCACCCAGAAACAGTATTACAAGAAAATGATACTTATATTAAAACAAATGTAATATTTTCTTTAGAATTATATTCTTTGTTGTTATAAGCATTTTGTTGTGGGTAATTTTGTCAGCCGAAACTGAAGATCTAGCATAAACACTAAATTAACCCCTTATTGAATATAGCCTCTTCACGTTGATCATTTTCTCACAAACAGAAAAGAATCTCGGTCTACCGACCCTATTTTTCGACCATGTTACCTGAAATAAACATTTTTTGACGCCTTACGTTTAACGTTTACCACTCATACACAGAGTTCAATGCTACACCTATGACACACTGATGAAAGCTCTTATAAATGATTTAAACATATTTTATTTCCAAAATACTGACATAATTACAAATAATCCCGTTTTAACATAAGTACAAATTGGAAAAAGGGTTAGACCTGAAGTTCTACAACATTATCGAGGGTCTTTCCCTAGAAATGTTATTTACATGTTGTAATGGTGACAAGTGCACTTTGAACAATTGTTGTAATTAGGAAATCAAAAGTAAATAATAATAATAATAATAATAATAATGATAATAATAATAATAATAATAATGATAATGAGGATAATAATAATAAGGACATTTTAAGTACACATTATGAACACATTCGTGAATAAAATATATAGTGAATAGACATTCAAATTACAAATATAGATAATTGTAAGTCCTGTCCAGCAAGAAGTTAAGTTTTAAAGTTAAGTTTTAAACAAAACACTTTGTCGTATTAATATATATTTGAACTTCGGTAAAAATAAATGTATTGTCTTCATTATTAAATGAGGGGTACCGTACAGGAGCAAATCACAATTTAAGGGATGAAATGAGATATTCGTTGCATGTGGTAATTAGGGTATTGAAAAAAGTAATGTGTAATATTTTCAACATTTCCACATGAACAAAGGGGTGAGTTTACAAGGAGGTTGTGGAATAGGTCGGAGTTTAGGTTGCTGCAGTTATTTCTAAGTCTAGCATGTAACATCGATGTGTTTCTGTCCCCAGTGTAGAAATATTGAGGGTTATCGTCGCATAAAAGAAACATTTGTTTCAAGGAAGCTTTAAATTGCGAAAGGGTTTCGCTGTTGTGGATATCAATATGCAAGGAATTCCAAAGATCTGTGGCAGATGGCAAGAACGAACGTGAATATAAAATGTTCGCCATGAAAAAAAAGGTATAGTCTTGTGCATTGCTAAGATAATGAGGGGACTGTTCTTGAACTGTTTGCGGAAGAAGGTTAGACAAGTAATTAGGACACTGTCTGTAATGCATTTTGTAGATGCTAATCAGTTTGAGATATCGCCGTCGTTTATCTAGACTTGGCCATTTAACCTCAGTATAAAGATTTCTAAGTGATACAGATCTAGTTAGGCCCGCAACTATACGCGCGGCTTCATTTTGGATTTTTTTAATAATAATTCCTTATCATATAAAGAACAACCATCCAACACAACACACGCGTATTCTAGTATTGGCCGCATATGAGTGATATATATTTGGTTTAAACTTTTTCTTGAAAGTCTGTATTTAAGTTTTCGCATAATGCCAAGAATTTTCGACGAACATTTCAAAATGTGATTTATATGATCGTGCCATTTACCATCATGGCTTAAAGTCAGACCAAGATGTTTGTGACTTTCAACAAAGGGAACGGGTACATTTCCGAAAAATAATTTCGGTAAAAGAACATTCTCTTGCGTTGTGAATAATATTGCTTCAGTTTTCTGTGGGTTTAAATCAACTAACCATCGTTTGGCCCAAATGTTTATGAGGCATAGGTCGTGGTTCAAGATACCCTCGAGGTCAACTAAATTAGATGTAGCACATGATAAAGAAGTATCATCTGCAAACAAGAGGGTAATACTTAGAAGATTATCGACAATATCATTTACGTAAGTCAGAAAAAAAAACGGCTCTAATACTGAGCCCTGTGGAACTCCGGCATTTACTTGTAATGACAGAGACATAGCGGAGCCCACAAATACTTTTTGGGTTCGGTTAGACAACTACTTCTATCCATTGTAACATGTTTCCACTGATACCATTTTGCTTAAGTTTGAATGACAGACCTTGATGCCAAACTCGGTCAAAGGCTTTGGAAATGTCACAAAATAATGCAGTTAAATTTCGTGTCATCAATAGAACGAGCTATTTGATCAAATATATGGGACGATAATTGAAAGGTATATGTGAGCCACCTTTTTTAAATAGGGGCATGACAATTGCATCTAATGTTGCCTTGACAACCGGCCACTTGTTTTGATGTTTTCCTTTCCCAAAGTCACATGCTTTTTATAAAGAAAGTTATGGTGCTCCATACATTAACCACAGTAAAATTTGGAACATTCCTCACTGTAAAATTCAGCCTCTTTGGTTGTCATTTCCCTGACAAGTAAAACATGAAAAGTCATAATTAAAATCCGATCCTTCCTGAATTGAACCTTCAAAATTCGAGGCCATTTTGTCGCACTTCCATATTAGCCAGTAGGTTAACAAATGGCTTGTATAAATGTATATGCTGAAAAACTGGGTAAACAGATTGATGAGCGAACCGTATTCACATAATGATCTTCAGTATTTGAAACATGGTATGGGTTTAAGATTTGTAAATCAGACAGAATATAAAGATTGAAATTGGTTTTAAAACATAGCCATGGCCAGTTCATCTAAAATTGTGTAATAGGGGCAATCCGGGGAAATACGGACAGTTTCACAAGGACTCCCCTTGTCAATATGTTGCGCCTAGCCCTGTAGTCTATCTGCATATGCTGATTACGTAATAGGGAAACGACCATGTCTTCCTCGTATTTTATCTTTGATTTCATTGAGCTTTCTTTATTCGAAAATACGTAACTACGTCATAAATGAGGCCACCCAAAACCAAGTAAATTCGGACAGAGAAGGGAAAATACGAACGGTACTAGTTTGCAATTGCAAATTACATTGGGAAACTACGGACACTATTTTATACTTAAAATTCAGGAAAACACGGACAGAATCAAAAGGTTGTTCCCATCATGCAACATTTAGAGTAACCATTGCATTGTGTCTCTTGCTATTTTTAAACATGTAAAACCCCAAACAATACTCTTCTAAAATGAGTCAAAATCATTTTAAGAAACTTGAAAACAGGTAGAAAAGTCGGTCTACTAATGTGACCGGAGATCTAGTTACCCGCTGTGCTTATTTCCCCGGATTTCCCCTATGACATTCATATTTACTTCCGTAGAGTGGGGAACTGAAAATTTTAACTTCGTTTACACCTTCATCCTACGCACTGGATAACAATGCAAACAATCTAAACGACACAGATTAACATGGATGCTCGGCATCTTAAAATACATGTACCGTATGTCTGAAGCATTATTTAAGATACATGAAACGCCACCAGTAGAGAAACCCTTATTTACAACCGTTGGTCCTTTATTTGTGGCATGTGACAAATTGCCTATACAACACAATACAATACCCACAACACAACACAAAACATAACAAATTATTAAAACTGGGGTCAATGCCTTGGAACGGTCAATGTAAACACAAATTTAAATTAATTATTGTCTACAATTTTGTTTGTATATATTAAATCATTCCTTGATAGTATAATACGCAATTTCCAAGTGTAACGTTTCGCCCGCCAAGCATTGGGTATCAAGTATGGCACACACAAATAATTTTTTATGTCATTGTATTGCGATTTTATATAGGTCGGAATTATCATTATGTAATGGTATTATAAAGTACAGCATTTAGGAATAGCATAAATTTCTTTGTTCACATTATTAGCTAATCAAAGCCGTCCGTTCACACCACGTGACGCTTATCAGCCAATCGTAGCACGCGCCAGCGTGCTCAAGCGCCCACCGTAGTGCGCATCAGTCATTCCTTTGTTTGTTGTTGGCGTGGGCAGTTGCCTCGCCATTTTTGCAGTCGATTTTATTTTTATTAACACTGCAATTTCACAGAGGTACTTTTATAGATTAAGATTTAAAATCTTGTAGGTGTACTTTTCATGGACACAGTTATTTGGGCGGCGACCCATTTTATCTGTTATTTGGAAGGATAAAGTGGCAACATTTCGGATCAGTGTTCTTTTGTTTTCGGAACTCAAGATGGCCGCGCTCTCGACAAGGAAAGTGCATATTTTGGGACATTCATTTGTTAAACGCTTACGGAACTTCATTATAGCTACGGACTCACTTAAAATTTCATCTGGATCTTCCGGGGAAACCCCTCATTCAATATTCAGGGTTTCCAGGCGCCACGACAAAGGACCTGCATCAACATCTCGATGTAGTTTCGGATTTCGAACCTGACTTATTGATTCTCGTCGTGGGAACAAATGATATTTATGGTCGTTCCAAGTCTCCGTAAAGTGTGGCTTCAGATATTATCAATCTCATCGACACGTTACTTGTGACTTTGCGTGTCCCACAAGTCATTCTTCTTTCTGTGCTCCACCGGTCTGGTTCTTCAGTCCCTACCAGATACCCAGTGGATTTAGCATGGTACAACGCCCGCGTGGATCTACTAAATCGCTTGCTGAGTTCTCATCTGAACAATACTTCCCACCCACAAGCCTTCTTCTGGCGCATAAAGGGTTTCTGGTCAGCCACGTCTAAGATCCAAAATTTTGCCGAAGACGGTTGCCATTTATCGCAGGCGGGTCAGCTTCGTTTGATCTCCAATATTCGAGCTGCTGTGGTCGCCGCCCAGAAGGGTTCCATTGTCTAATGGATCTTTCAGATACGTATTCCACTTGTTACAATTTTGTTGTCGATTTTCTTTTAGGGGATTAAGAGAGCATTTGTTATGCCACTCAATATCGCACAGAACATCGTGTTGATTTTTGTAACTTTAGCCTATTTGGAGTTACATTTCGATAAATATTGTAATCGCCTGAAGTTGGCTGTTCCAGGCACCACCTAATTTATACATTTATACTGTAAATGCACGCTGATTTACATTGCTTTTGCCTGATGTCGGTTGTTCCAGGCACCCTTTTACATGCTCGGCAGTTTGCCGGACACACATAGATTATACATTCTACTGCAAATACACACTGTCATTGCTTTTGCCTGATGTGGGTTTTTCCAGGCACGCTTTTACATGTTCGGCAGTTTGCCGGAAACACATAATTTGTACATAATACTGCAAATGCACGCTGATTGTCATTGCTTTTGCCTGATGTCGGTTGTTCCAGGCCCGACCCTATTTTGTGGGTCCTTAGTTTATATCCACCATACTGTTGTTGAAATCAGGTAAATTATGCCATAGTTATCCATGCCTGATGTCGGTTGTTCCAGGCATCCTTTTCAGTAAGGATTTATCATCCGTTGTTTGTTTTTTTTATATTCATACACAAATTACATCGTTTTTTGTTGTTGTTGTTTTTGCCTGATGCCGTTTGTTCCAGGCCTATCTTGTTTTGGTTACAATCCGGTACAGAGTTGTTCTGTTGGTATCCCCTATATGTATCGGACGTTACTGTTCTTACCTGTTGTTGGTTGTTCCAGATGAAACCTAAACGAAAGGCGGCCACGATGACCTCCTTCCCTTGCGGAGCTTCTTCGTCCAATATGACTGGGGCTAAACGGAAACGACCATCTCCAATTTCCCCTGTTGGACCAGTGTCTACGCCACCTCCTCCCCGAGTCACCGTATCCCTGGAGGACCACATTAATCCAGCAACACACACGGTTTTACTGGAGCCTCTTACCATTCCAAGAGGTGATGGCCCAGGTCATCTACCCCGAACCATCTGGATACAGAACAGGACAGCCCCGCCCACCTCTCTGATACCAGCGATTCAAGCGACCATTCCTCGGACCCGGACGAGGACCCTATGCTACTCGGCTTGCCATCGGCCATAGCGCAACATACAGCGTCATTGATACAAGGTAATGGCACCCAGTTCTGCGAGCCAATAAGTACAGCAATTCTCCCTCAAATTAAGAAATCCATCCGAAAAGCCATAAGGCACAATAAATTTATTGATATTCCATCGTTGATTCCATCGAATGCTACTCAACAAAACCCTAAGTACACATTACAACTGGACAATCAGGCAAACTTATCTATCACCGCCTCTCATCGCTCTAAAAAAATCAATTCTATTGAGGCTTGGACTTCTTTCCTTTGCTTCACTGCGGTATATACAACAAAATATCCCCTAGAAACTCCTCAGCTAATGAAGTATGCTGAGATTGTCCGGGACATCGCTTCACGCCGTCCCGGGTTAGCTTTCGCGTACTACGACGCCCAATTTCGTATGCACCGCGAATCCGTTCCCAACCCTTGGGATCGCCTACATACTGAGTTTTGGCTGATGGCTTGCGCCTCCTTTTAGTCACCCCAGCCCTTTCGTTCTCAACGCCCATCCCCCCGTACCTACCACCAGTCCTCCTCTCGTCGATTCCTTGATAACACCTGTTGGCATTATAATCTACGATCCCAGTGTCATTATCCCAACTGTAAACAGCCCCACATCTGCGGTTTCTGTCGAGGGTCCCATCCAGCGTATGAATGTCGCAAGTCTAGCAAAACTCAGGTCACCGACTCAGGAAACAAATCTGTCGCACTCGCAAGAAATACTGCTCCCAAGCCACCATCGAAATAAGTCCCAAGTGGTTACCCCAGTCCTCATTGACCGGCTTGCTCCTTTGCTCCATAAGTACCCTCATGCTGCATATTTGATTGAAGGTTTCTCTTCATAGGTCCTCTCATTTCTACATCATCACCCAATTTGAAATCTTGTTTAGAACACCCCGACTTAGTAGCCCACAAAATACAAAATGAACTCAAAGCGGGCCGTATCGCGGGTCCTTTTGCAAAGCCACCTCTGCTTAACCTTCGTATTAGTCCGTTTGGTCTTGTACTTAAAAAATCACCAGTTGAATTCCGTCTTATTCACCACCTCAGTTACCCTACGGGCGCTTCCGTCAATGATTTTATTGATCACGATCTAGCTACGGTCTCTTACTGCACATTTGATGACGCAGTCCGTCTACTTTTACAGTTAGGTCCAGATACCCGCATGAATAAAACGGATATTGATTCGGCGTTCAGTTTAATACCAATTCATCCCGCAGACCATCATCTTCTTGGCTTTCAATTCCATAACCAAATTTACTATGATACATGTCTTCCAATGGGAGCTTCTTCGTCATGTGCCATTTTCGAACGCTTTAGCTCTGCATTACAACATGTTGCAGAATACACACTTCATATACAACATATGGTTCACATTTTAGATGATTTCCTATTTTGGGGGCCTGCGAATTCTCCAATCTGTCAGCAAAACCTGGAAAAGTTCCTGGCCCTATGCTCCGACATTGGTGTCCCTATTAAGGCTGACAAAACTGAATCATCCACCACTACTATTACATTCATGGGTCTTGTACTCGATTCTGTTCGCATGGAGGCCCGTCTTCCACCAGACAAACTGGACAAACTACGAACCTCCCTTGCCTCCGCGGCAAAATCACGGAAAATAACACTTAAGAATTTACAGTCACTGCTAGGCCTTCTAAATTTTTGTTGTCAGGTAGTTCTTCCAGGGCGCTGTTTTCTACGTCGCCTTACTGACTTAACGAAAAAGGTCTCAAAGCCTCATCATCGTATCACACTTACACGCGAAAGTCGTAAGGACCTGTCTGCATGGCTCATTTTTGTGGAACATTTCAATGGCAAGCAACTACTAATAGAACAACGCTGGTTGTCGTCCGATCGTTTGCACTTTCATACAGATGCATCAGGAACTTTAGGTTATGGCGCAGTTTTTGAAACTTCACTGGTTTTACGGATCCTGGCCACTTCATTGGTTACCTTTTGATATCACCTTTAAGGAATTAGTACTGATTGTACTATCTTTAGAATTATGGGGTCCCATGCTTACCAATCGTTGTATCATTCTACACACTGACAACGCAGCAGTGGTTTATATTATTAACAAACAAACTTGCAAAGTTCCTACTATCATGGTTTTAGTCCGACGTCTTTTTCTTGCCTGCATGAAACGTAACCTACTTGTCCAATCTGAACACATTCCTGGCAAATATAATGTGTTACCTGACCTTCTTTCCCGTTTGCAGGTCGCCAAGTTCCGATCCCAGGCTCTCCACATGGACAAGTTTCCCACCAAAGTACCAGACGGTTTGCTCTTGCACCGTTAAATCAAGCAGTTTATCTCATGTTAAATTCCTCATTGGCTCCCTCTACCAAATCCTCCTATCGCAATTCTATTCAACACTACATCCGTTTTCACACCATGTATTATCCTGACACCCCCGCCATGCCGGTCACCACTGAACAGTTGGCTCAATTTATTGCAGTTTGCAATAACCGCACTCTAAAAGGGTCAACTGTCACTTCATACATTTCAGCTATTTCATATTGGCACAAGATACATGGTCTACCAAACCCAGCTGATTCCTTTTTAATAAAAAAATTGCTACAAAGCTTACGCCACAACAGTCTCCCCGACAAGCGAAGTCCATTCTCCATTGACCAGCTAGGAAATCTGGTTACTAGTCTCAAAACAGTCATTTCTGACCGTTATCTTCGTCTCGTTGTTCGAACCATGCTCCTTGTTGCCTTTTTTGGACTGCTTCGTGTGGGCGAAATGGCCCTTTCACGCTCCGGCAGGCATAACTTGCTGAGTCGGAACGATATATCGTACAATTTTCATAACGACTCGATTACATCCATTACTCTTACACTTCGTCGCTTCAAACACTCACAAGGAAAAATCTCCACCATTCCTATTTCACGCCAAAAGCGCAAACGAATTTGCCCAGTTTCAGCCTTGCTTCAATATTTGCAGGTTTCTCCTCAGAGACATGGCCCACTATTTACTGATAAGCTGGGGCAACCTGTCACTACTGCATTTTTCCGCTCAATACTGCGTCAGTGCGTACTCCACAACCACTTGGACCATACAGTCTACACCCCTCATTCTTTTCGTATCGGGGGAGCCACACTTACGCTCACCAAATGCGCATGTCTGCATCCGATATTCAGCGGTTAGGTCGTTGGAAAACATCGGCCTATCTTAAATACATTCGCCACACCACCCAACCGTTGCACTCTACAATGTAATATCCGGTCCACACTCATTCGCCTTCTCTTCATTAAATAACGGTTTTCTGTCTGCACGGGCTGACGGTTTTAAGCAGCAGCCCTGGGGTATACTCTACTGATACTTCCTATGTATAAGTTGGGTGCCATTACTAATAAATCGAACTGTGAACTTTTAGGTCTACCCTGGCTGACGGTTTTAAGCAGCAGTCACGGTTTCAACTAATGTTTCATCAAACTGAAATTCTTGCTGTATATATTACGTAATATCGTCTACTAGTATGGTTGTGCTGATTATTAGTTTTAATTACGTTTTCAGCAGTCCATGTATATATGTTACGAGAAGTTTATTCATTTGGCGCACAACAAGTGCGTGTTTTATTATCCTCATGTTCGTCATTACTGTATATACATGTTTGTTTACCCTTTTTCCTAGAATTTTGTTCTGATCTCCGCCATATTGCTGTTCACCCAGGCTTTCGGTTTTAAACCACAGTCTTGGTTTTACTCTCTAGTAAATTTTTCTCAGAGTATACCAGGTTATTGTTTGTTTTGGTTTTGTTGTCAAAACTGTATATATGTTATCAAATTGTTAGTACGTTGCGTTTACTACGTCACAGACGACAGCTTAATATGGGTCCACCCAGACTGACGGTTTCAAGCAGCAGTTTTGGGTTTACGCAATTACATGAATATTGTTCCCGTATTTTTATTAGTTATTTTCGCGCTTTCCATTTATGTACACAATTCAAATTTCACTTGTATGCATTTATTTTCGTTTAATGTCTCCTTTACGTTATTCGTCATTTTAGTATGTATAACCGTGTCCCAGTTTCCCCCCCCCCCCCCCTCGGTCTCTCTGGGCGGCGTCGTTCCTCCTGGTGGCGGTTTTTTGCCCGCCCAGACATGTCATTGCCTTGACGTAATACGTTATGATATACATATTATATGTGACAGTTTTTGTTTTTGTATATTCAGGTATATATTATGTTTTTAAGGCATTTTAAATAAATGCCCATTTTCAATCTACATGTTTTCAGTGTGTATTTCATGACATGCGAGTTCGACCTCGTGTTAGGAACTTATTATTAATAGGTGCTAAGACAATACATAAATACTTTTTTATGGCCACATAAAAATTTATGTCATTGTATTGCGATTTTATATAGGTCGGAATTATCATTATGTAATGGTATTATAAAGTACAACATTTAGGAATAGTATAAATTTCTTTGTTCACATTATCAGCTAATCAAAGCCGTCCGTTCACACCACGTGACGCTTATCAGCCAATCGTAGCACGCACCAGCGTGCTCAAGCGCCCACCGTAGGGCGCATCAGTCATTCCTTTGTTTGTTGTTGGCGTGGGCAGTTGCCTCGCCATTTTTGAGTCGAATTTATTTTTATTAACCACCGCCACCCCTCCACCACCCATTTGTTATGTATTGCTTTATGTCATTCTTAGTTCTGCGCCGTTAGGCGAAATTTCTACAATAGCCATTCATGTTTTGGGGTCTCTGCATCGGACGGTTTGTTGTCCGTCCATTGCATATGTGCCAATTTTCTTTCATATCATTCTTGTGTATGTACCATTGATATGTATTTATAATATTGTAATTGTTGTTTTCATGTCTGGCGGTTTTTTGCCCGCCCAGACATGTCATTGCCTTGACGTAATACGTTATGATATACATATTATATGTGACAGTTTTTGTTTTTGTATATTCATGTATATATTATGTTTTAAGGCATTTTAAATAAATTTGTATATATATTTTTCCTCAAACTACCTTGTTTATAATTAGCTTATTGTAGATAAATAATTGGTATGGAACAGTAAATTAAATAGAATTAACTATTATTATTATACTTTATTGACCTCGAACCCTTGTTATGAAACACTGTCCGATACCCCGGGTCTGGAACACAGGAATGTATGGCGTCTATACGTATATTAACCTCGTACCCTGGGTATGGAACCGTGTACCCTGATTATTGTGACTTTGCGTCTTGGTACGAAGGTATGGAGCTTTTTATTATCAATTTACTAGCGCCCCGGTCTATTGAGGGGAAGAATCCTACTAACATGGCCTATATATCGCAAGAAGAGGATTGCCAGCCTCAGAGCACCCAAAGTCCCTAGTGTTTAATCAATAATATAAGTTTAATTACCTGTAATATTTATCATGTTGTTAACTCAACGAGGTCGGGAGCAGATCTGACTGTTCTATTGGAATGCGCTGTTTTATACTGCACTTACATCCGGGTAAACTACTCACGCGTAACGTACACGGCTTTAATTACGTGACTATTACGACTGATCCTATACATACGGACTGTCGAAGAAATACTAGCATATGAAGGGCAAATTTGTTACACAAGATATAACGCTCGTGTTTCTAGAGTACATAATTCGTTCATTGTTTTAGAATCTCTATAGCGGATAAACAAGAGGGGGGAGAGATAGCCTTCATGGATCACGTAGTTCAGTAACAAAATGTAAAGAACCATGAATCGAAATTTAATTAGAAATACATTGCACTGTTATATGCTGTTTATTTCTAATCGTTATGAACCAAGACACATAGTCGAGCAAAGTTTCATCAAGATTGAAAACAAGATTAATACACTATTTGAACATGAAACATAAATTCGGACTTTACTCGAATGTTATCAAGGCAATCAATCTGACAGTTGCAACCTTATCAGAACACGAAGCTCTTCGAGTTTAAACACGCGTGCATGTAAGCAGGCCGATTATATAATTTGATATATTGACCTACTAATTGACCGCAGGTGAACAATGTTTACCATTACCTAGATTTCATCGAGGACTGCATTATGAATAAGTGTTAACCTTTTTGTGCTAGTGTGCAAATAACGATTACATCATTTGACCTAAAGGCCTAGGTTCTCTTTCCAAAGGTGACCCAAATTCGGACCAAATCAATATTTCGTCAAGGTGATTCCACTTTAAGAGGTGAGCTGGCGGTTATGGTATTTGGCCTAGTTACCTAGTTTCCCATTTCGGATGACTCATATTTTATTATCTCAGGGTGGACAACAATCAGAACAAGTTTCAACCTGATCTGCTGATGGTGGAGTGAAAAATATATGTACTTTATTTGAAAAGGTGTTTTGGAAGGCGATATCGGCAAGACATTCAATGCCAATGGAAATTTGCATAGTACCTAACGTTGTCACACTAAACGCAGATATTATGTGCGTCACCAAGACAAACTGGTAGCATGAATATTTTATTCACTAAATTGAAACCTTGAAATGAACCACTTTAATTCTGGCTCTGCATTGTCTGCAGGCTCGACAAACTTGCCCAAGTCATTTACAACCACAATATATCTTACAGGTACAATATTTGGCCAGACTGGATTATTAACACCGGAGATGCTAACGTCAAAACCATATAAAAGTCTGAAGACATTTTTTAAATTGTATATAGCATAGATGTTAGCATTACACACAAGTACTTTTTGATGAGCAAAGATTATGTCAATAATTCAAATAATTAAGACAGTCATTCAACCAGATGAAACATATACATGTAAGACCGTTGTGGCACTAATGTTTCATCAGCTTTGTTCCAATGTGTTCCGGCACATACTTAATATGTAAATAATGTCTGCACTTTGGTGAGCAATTTGGGACCATCATCATACTCTTGTTTCCTTCCAATACATACATGTACACATCAAAATGCTTAATGAACTGATTAAAGAAAATAAACAAAACGTACATCTATCTACATATTTTATTGGCACATTTTAGTAAAATAATGGAGACAAAACTTCAGACGACAATTAAATCATCAATCTATGTGCAAAACCATTACAAACACTATGTATAAGAAAACATGATTCGAATATTTAAAACATCTATACACATGTTAAATATAAACTTTTCTAAAATTAATGTATCACAGCTTGAATAACAAGTTCGTAAAGAATATACAATTACACAGAAATATTAAGAACAAGTCCTGTCGCTATCAGGTGACATATGACCCGAATGCACTGTCAGTAAGTGCCACCTTTGACACCAAAATAAATCTTTGTAAATAACAGTGAATGAATAATGTAAACTGAATTATTTTAGTGAAAATGGCTGCTCTGGAAAAACTTTTGAAAACCTTTAACCGAAATTTTGAAGTTAAAAAAGGGGCATAAATCTCAGTTGAGTTAATGAAAAAGTTAAACCAAAATGTCAAGTTAAAAAAGCGGTATAAATCTGTCAAAACACACAACAGTGTATGCGGGTTGCTTTCCCTGGAAAAGACGTTGATAGTAAAGTATTTAAAGTTTCAAATTAATATACCTTTGATAGAATTGAAGATATTGGACTTTTGGAAAAACTTAAACCAAAATGTTAAAAAGTTAAAAAAAAGGGCAAAAATCTGTCAAAATACAAAACAGAGTTATGGGGGTTGCTTTCCCTGGTGGAGACATTGATAGTAAAAAAGTATCTAAAGTTTCAGGTAATTACCTTTGACTGTATTCAAGATAGCTGACATTATCAAAAGCTTTAACCTTGGCCGGACGGCCTAACGGACGGACTCATGGACGGTTTGATTTTAATATGCACTGTGATGGGGGGCACAAAAATAAAACATACATTTATAATAAACATATATTACATAATTGTCAATTATAAAATTATAAAGATCCATACTTTTTAATGCATATACAATCTGTCTTGATCATGAGAGAAAATAACAAGACAATGGAAATATTGGGAATGTCTCACTACCAGTATCTGCAATTTGATATGTTAAATAGCATAACTAGAAAGCCCTGTTGTCACAATATAAAAGTTCAGCTTTTTATTGTTATTGCTGAGTGTAAAAAGGCTTATGACTGCAAAATACATCATTTCTTGAACAACTTAACTGGATTATAAAGTACATTTCTAAAAATGTTTTGTTTTACTTTTTACATTTAGAACTGTTACATTTTTAAGACTGCTTGTAATGTTGACCTCAATACAGTATGCGTGATGTAATTGAACCAAAAGATGATTTGGTATATTGTCTTTGGTTGTTTTAGTAGAATAACTAATAAGTCAAAATAGAACAACAATGTGACACGTGCTTATACACAGTGGCAGGATGCTGGCATGAAAAATCCAACAGACATACACGATAGTTCTTTACGATGCAAATAATTAAAGCAAGTAAAATATTATACCTACATAAAACAATATTCAATACACCAGTCAGATACACTAAATAAATGTATATTTATGCAACACAGCTAAACAGATGTAAAGCATTTCTTAACCAAAAAATAAAAATATGGTCTTAGCACATCACCAGTGCCAATAGAGCTAATAAACTTTTAATTAATAACAAATTAATCAGTATCAAATCTCAAAAATATGTAACTTTGTTTTCTCATCCATGGTATTCCAACTTTTGATAGGTCAATTAAACCAATTAACATCATTTAGCTAATTACAATTTTGTATTTTTACATCTTTAAAAGTAAAACACTGTTGTCAAACTTGATTATGTAATAAGAGGCAAGGAAATAAATTAATTAACAAATTAAAATAAATGTTATATTTATGTCATACATTTTGATTATCTGCTGAAATATTCAATTCATCTCAGCAAAAACACAACAATTCAGTTCAATAATATTTTACATTTTTACCTGCATGCTACCATTTTTATCATACACAATGGTTGAATAAAACATGCATAAAATGATAAAATGCCTAAAATAAAACATTTAAAATAACATGCAAAACTTTCCCTTTGTATTAATGGCCATGTCATGAAAAGCAGGGGAAAAAACCATGCAACGAAAACAACTTATATGATAAACATTTACACTAATGGACAGGTTAATATAAATAGCTAATCAATGTTCAAAATACATTTAACATACAAATGTATGAAGAATACAGAACACATGCTACATGAAAACTGCATTTATGAATCAACAAACAATTATTAATGAAACACAACCATTTAAGGGTCTGATATGTGTATTCATGAGAGAACATTGTGTGTATAGTTTCTACAGACATGGGGAAAATTGAATGTTCATTTACAACATTTAGTACTTTGTTCACAAAGACTTTTTTCTTGAGTTTTAGTTAAAGCTCCACCTGAGTAGTAAATATCATATTCACGTAAAAATTGGCATACTGATTTCATAAAATTCAGCATTGTTTGAATAATTTGCAAACATACATGTAAAATTCCCCATTGGAAGGGCCCCGCAACCTTTCCCCCAAATGTGCAAAAAACACTGAAATCCGATCAGGCTAAGACCCTGATAATACATTTGTATATGAAATATCCTGAGACATTTTGTGGAGATGTGACATTATCTGTCAGATGGGTAACCTACATGTAGTCTGAACATCGTCGTATATGGATGTGTAAGTGTACTGCGTGTCGTATATTTCAAAACAAAATTATCATCAGACAACCCTGTGAGTGTGTGTGCAAGTTAAGATGTAAGAATATAAATGTATCTCTACGAGAATATGTACTGATTAATGATACAAACAGGTAGTAAATAAATGATTATTTCAATATATCATAAGTATTTAAAATAAACATGTAACTACTTAATCAAATAAGATTTTTTTTTAAATCTATATAATTCCAAAATGCACCAAAACATGACCAATGTATAGCAACAAGTCTAAATCTTTATTGTTTTGAAATGATTTAAAACATAATTTTCTTTTATATTACTTGTTATTTTTTTAATTGTGAACATAATTTAACATCAAGCCAGTAGACAGTATGTACCAGATTTGTTCAGGCTGATGATACATGATGAAACTATCCAGGGCCCATATACACAAAGCTCCTTAGTGAAAACTTAGGTAAATGTCTTAAAATCATAAAATTCATTAAGTATGTGGCTGGTTCATTTAAGGTTTATTTGGTCTTAAATGGTTTTAATCTGGTAAAGATGCTTCTTATTTAACCATATTTAAAACATAAAACTTTCGCAACAAAATTTTTAGATATTCTTCCTTAAATATGCCTTAAAAAGTTACGATTTTCCTTCGGAGTACTGTGGATATGGCCCCAGATTTGTATCTCCTACTTTCCTTGGCACGCACTACCAACTCCTACTTTCCTTGGCACGCACTACCAACTCCTACTTTCCTTGGCACGCACAACCAATCAGATAGCTGCATTTTTCAAGCTGCATTTTTCAATGAAAACATCATAGATTCTGAATCATAATATCAAGCAATTGGAACAAATAATAAATTCAAACCAAAACATCAACAAGAGGGATTTCAGTGTAGCTTTTAAAACATAAAACATATGTTTCACTTGTATTATATTTATATGAACTTTAACTAGAAACAGTTCTGTGAAAGTAAAAATTCAGTTTAGTTGCTCAACAAACAAAAATATTCCATTCTACCAATTAAATAAACAATATATCACAGAATAAAGGATACAAATAAATACCTAAAACAGCATGTCCAAAGATGTCCTAAGATATGTTTTCAATATAACTGGTAGTTTAATTTAAATGGATTATAAGTACAACAATAATAGATCTAACTTTCCAGTGCTCGAACTTTTCAAAATTTTCCTTGCTGCTTGTAGCAAAATAATGTTATAAACTTAACAGTGTACATGTTAGCAAAGTGATAAGGAATTTCTACAAAAAAAGGTACTGCTAAGAAAAAGGAAGCGATGTATTTACCAGTATTACCGAGCTAAGTCATATACGCACAACGAGCACTTCTGAACCATTCTATGCCAACTGTCTAACATTTGTGGAGCCTGGAAAATTGCTACTTTGGTGAATCAGCAAACAAAGAGTTTATATAAGACCCGGGACGTTCCGCAGCTTAGAACCGGTAACCGTAGTAATCCACGTACCGGAATGAGTTGGATTCCTGGATGGATTTTGATAAAGAGATGGATTTCCGGGCTCTTCGTGCTGCCAGTCTCTGCAACTTGGCCTTGGTTCGCTCAGCAGCACGAGCCTTGCGTGCATCTATTGCTTTCTGCTTCAGCCATCTGTAAATAGTAGAATTTAACTCAATAGAATTGTTTCATATCAGGTATATTGTTAAATTAAATTACACATCATGTGTCTTGTTATTATTGTTTATCTACTTTTTTGCTTGCTTTTGCAGTCATCTGTTAACAAACCATACCAATACCCTTTAAATAAAATAACTTATTGCAAACATCATTGTTTTTTCAACTTCATGAAGTACTTTAAGACCACTGGGAGCTTCGGTAAGATGGCTATCTTACAAGTATATACGATACCTGTAAAATGCTGTATTAAGTCAGTTCTGTTTACAATTAGTTAACATAGACATGAAATTAATACAGAACAACCAAGAACCTCAATTTCAATGTTTGTTTATGAAACTGATTTAGAGTGGTAGAACAAGGAATATACCTGTCAAAAAATCATCTGCTAAAAAAATGTAGGTAAATCTGAGGATTCAGCTTCATTTAACTTTCAATGATTGCAATATCAAAAACTTACATTTAAAAATCATGGGCAAACATAAAGTGATTTTTTCTTTCCTTCTTTAGGCGGCTGCATTTAAAAAACCCATTCCCAATCCAGGCATTAAGAAGCTGTGGAACGGAAACAAAAAATTCCTTGACCTTTGACCTCGAATTGTGACCTTGACCTTGGACCAACAAGCATGGGAGTTCTACGCGACACATCGAGTGGTCATGGGGAATAAGAATCTGAAGTTATATTAAAATCCTTACAGGCGTTCAAAAGTTATACAGCAGAAACGAAAATTCATGACCTTTGACATTGAATTGTGACCTTGACCTTGGACCGACGAGCATGGTATTGTACGCCACAATTCATCTGGTCATGGAGAATAATAATCAGAAGTTATATTAAAATCCTTTTAGGCGTTTAGAAGTTACAGAGTGGATACAAAAATTTACATTTGACCTTGAATTGTGACCTTGACCTTTGACCGATAAGTATGGGAGTTGTACGCGACACATTATCTGGTCATCAGGAATAAAAATCTGTAGTTATATTAAAATCCTTCCTTGCATTTAGAAATTATGGAGCGAAAACGAAAATTCATGTACATTAACCTTGAATTGTGACCTTGACCTTTGACTGACAAGCATGGGAGTTGTACGCGACACATTGTCTGGTCATGAGGAATAATATTAAAATCCATCCAGGCTTTTAAAAGTTACAGAGCGGAAACGAAATCCGGACGGACGGAGCCAACCACGGATGAACTACTATATGCCCTCCTTAGGGGGCATAAAAAAACATCAAAAATACTTTGGTTCGACCAAAATGCTGCTAATGGTCAGATCATAAGTAATTTAAAGTCTGATTTCTATTTTTCCCCACACAATGCAAAATATCCTAATCTGTAGGGTACTGAACCAATTTCCAAAACTGTGAAATAAAATTGCGTAAAAGAAGAGACTCATACTGTTTGTAAGCCTTTTCGCACTCCTCGCGGCTGCGTATGTAGTACCCATCATGCATTTCCTGCTCTTGACGTCTCTTCAGAAGTTTCTCCTTCTTGAATTGAACGCTCTTCTCCTTCAACCACGTCTTAAATGCCTCTTCATTCTCTTGCTTCTGGAACAGATGGCATCAGCATACATTTGAACACAAGTATGGGTTTGGATAGCCATGGTCCAGCTACAATACACTGATTTTTTGTTAGGGTTATTAGCCAAGTAGGTTACAAACCAGCAGAAGTCTGACAGCTACACACCACCATATTTCTGATTGGGTCAGTAGAAGATTATGCAAAACTGCACGTTTTGTACATTGTCATTTGTTTCAAGCACAAGAAACATGGTCAGAAAGACAACACAGCTTTAATCTAAGGCCAATTTGAAGCTGACATAGTCTATTTCAAATAGAGACCTTCTTTAACCTATCCCATTTTCTGCTTTGAATTAAGTTCCTGCTGGTATTGAATGTTAAAGTGGGATGAAATTATGAATATAATATATGCTATCATCAAAGAATATAAAACCTGAAAAGTTTCCTGGATTTTACAGCATGACAAGATTTCCCCCTACTAATGGACCCAGATGCTTGACCTACCCCTAACCCTTCCATACTTCTCAATGACTGGAAAAATACAACACTGAAAAACAACACACAAAAATAAAACTGAACAGCAGATGCTGACTAAGAAGACCACTGTATCGAATGATTACTACATTATTATGTAACAGTTATAGTGGATATAACCTTTTTCATATAAAAACATACACGAATGATGCTAGACTACATGCACAGTTATGACAGATATTTTTTTTTTCCGAACAATGAGTTTTTGTTGAAATCCAACTTATATTAAGCAATATTTTTGCCTTGCATTCTACAACATGTAGGATAAAACGCCGGCCTAACTGATTAATCTGCTAAATTTGAAATATTCCAATTGACACACATACATATGTCAGCATAATAACAACATGGTAGCCCAACTTTATTTCTGATTTATACAAGGAAACTATTCACAGACAGGCAATTAATCATTTCCACAATGTTTGTCACAGAATCCAAAATCAAATGATAGATTATATATAAAAAAAAAAGAAGCATAGTGTTAAAGACTTTTTATCAGGATGTGGTAGGTTTGAGCCCTGACGTAGGCAATACTTGTAACGTTTTAAAGCCTTACTATAAACAAGAGGGCCATGATTGCCCTAGGTCGCTCACCTGAGTTAAAGGCATCATAATGGCTTATAACAAGAGGACCAAATGGCACGAAAGCACTTACCCGAGTATAAAGATCTGGGCCTTGCAGTTTCAGGAGATTTGTATAGTCTATATAAACCATGTGACCCACAGGGCGTGGCCACTTTCTACCCCAGGGGTATAATTTGAACAACATTTGTAGAAAATCTCATTAAAATCAAATCGTAACATTGTTAGGATCTGAAGACATCGTGTAACAGGTCACGTTCAAATGACCTTCCAAACAATAAAATATCAGCCCTGCTGCGCCCAATGAAATTGCTTTTTGCACAGCAAAGCTTGGCCACCGTTTTTGAAAAGGTGATGCATTTCAAGCTGATCCTCTGGAATAAATCATTGACAGTTAATTTTCACATGGATAACAATGGATATAGTAGTACCTTAGGCAAGTAAACATCCAAAGTTCCCGTTAATTTCGTGCAGAGTTTTTGTGGTTTATATTAGGAATGGGACCGAATACTGAAATCAATATTCGAATATTCGTTTTAGGTATTCAAATATATTCAAATATTTGTTTTGTAAATACTACTATATACAGCACTCTGTCCTAATATTTACCTATCCGGAATATGTATACTACGTGTACGCAGTTTTTTACCTTGTTTCAGTGGTAAATGAGCGATATAACTTAGTGAGTGTTAGGCGAATATAAAGAAATGTAACATATTGATTAATGTATTGTTAATTAATTTGTTAATCGTTGCGTACACAAATTTCTCATTACATAGATTAGACGTTGCCTGGGTTTTGTCTAATGGCCGCGTAAAGTACTTCCAAGCACATGATGGTGGCATTGTTTATTAATCAAGACTCTTGTATAATATACGGTGTTGAAAACTGTTGATATAATGGAGAATAATTTATAAGTGACGTATATTAAGATTGACCAGATCATGCTAATTTTGTTAAAGAAATTAATTGGCTGATAATAGATTCATTTCGATTGGTTTACTTAGAGAGTAATTGTAATTTACTGTAAACAAGTTATCCCTATAGATGTCACGTAAGGACAATAAACAACAATGTACGCCTTGTGCAAAAGGTGAAACCGTTATCATAACATGGCCTAGTTTTGTTATTTGTGGATACAATGCGTCATATTCGCGCCTCCTACAAACAGTTAATTCGCGGCCTTTGTAAAGACGTGGCCCCCCTGCCAATTATCAATTGTCGTTGCTTGGACATATTTGGCATGTGTTGTAAAAACGTTACAATGCCCCTGCCCACCTGCTAGGCAGGAAATACGACTGGAATTCATGTTAACTCTGCAATCAAACTGGAAAAAAAAACATTATTTTTTTAAAGAAATTTTTTTATAGAAATGAATTTGAAAATCGAATATTCGTATTCGATTTTTTATATTCGAATATTATCCAATATTCGAATATTCGAGTATTCGGTCCCATCCCTAGTTTATATATAAAGTTATATCACAACATTTTGAAGGCAACAATTTGATTGGCTCAAGAAAAGGTCATCTGAACCTGACCCCTAATGCGAAATCATCAGATCTAGTCAGCGGATAATATAGTAGCGTCAGACTGGAGATGATTTTAATGAGATTGATTTGTAGAGGACCACTATACAATGTTACGTATCAAATACCAAACCTCTGGGCCTTGCGGTTTCAGAGAATACTAAGATTTTAAAAGTCATTTTGCTATTTAAGTCTATTTAAGCCATGTGAGCCACGGTGTGTGGCCAGTTTTGACCCCAGAGGCATCATTTGAACAAACTTTGTAGAGGATCACTCGAGGATCAAATATGAAACCTCTAGGCCTTGCAGTTTCAGAGGAAAATATTTTAAATGCCATTTTACCATTTACGTCAATATAAACCATGTGACCCCCAGGAAGTGGCCAGTTTTAGCCCCATGGGCATCATTTGAACAATCTTTGTAGACGACCACTATACAACGTTACAAACCAAATATGAAACCTCTGGGCCTTGCAGTTTCAGAAAAGATTTTTAAAGTCATTTTGCTATTTAAGTCTATATAAACCTTCAGACCCCCGGGGTGTGGCCAGTTTTGACCCTAGCGGCATCATTTGAAAATCTTTGTAGAGGACCACTATACAATGTTACATACCAAATATGAAACCTCTGGGCCTTCCGGTTTCAGAGAAGAAGATTTTAATAGTCATTTTGCTGTTTAAGTCTATATAAACATTGTGACCCCTGAGGTGTGGCCACTTTTGACCCCAGGGCATCATTGGAACAATCTTTGTAGAGGACACAATGTTACATACCAAATATGAAACCTCTGGGCCTTCCGGTTTCAGAGAAGAAGATTTTTTAAGTCATTTTGCTCTTTAAGTCTATATAAACCATGTGACCCCCGGACGTGGCCCGTTTTGACCCCTGGGGCATCATTTGAACAATCTTTGTAGAGGACCACTATATAATGTTACATACCAAATATGAAACCTCTGGGCCTTGAGGTTTCTGAGAAGATTTTTAAAGTCATTTTGTTATATAAGTCTATATAAACCATGTGACCCCCGGGCGTGGCCAGTTCTGACCTCAGGGGAATAATTTGAACAATGTTTGTAGAGAACCACTAGAGGATGTCACATATCAAATATGAAAGCTCCAAGCTTTGTGGTTTCAGAGATTTTAAAGTTTTCAGTTTTGAAATCTATTTTTAGCTCTGGTGACCTACATATGCAGCGGGCCAAAACGATTTGAACAATTGAAAGAGGGTCACCCAAGGATCATTCCTGTAAAGTTTCATGAAAATCTGCCAAGCGGTTTAGGACGAGTTGTCGATTAAAGGAAAATGTTGACGCACAACGGACGACGCAAGACGGACAAAAGGCGACCACAAAAGCTTACCATGAGAACATTGTGCTCAGGTGAGCTAATAAGATTTGGTCTTGGGTAGTCCTGATGCCTTAGCTTTTGCAGTTAAGATATTTAATAACAATTTTCATAAATACAAAAACCTGTGAACAAGTTCCTTTAACGTTGGACAGCATGACCTGCCTTAGTTTTGTAATGTTCACAAAATAAGATGAAGTTCGTCTCATTGACAAAAAAGTACAGAAAAACATGCAGAAACTTAGAAGTAATACAGCATTACTGCGACAACATGCAAAAAGAACAGTGTGCAAATTTTGCCAAATAAAAATAAATTATGAATATATTGTTATCTGCAAATTATAATTAATAGAATTAAATTTGTCATCTACATTTATACATTTTTAATAATCATGCAAAACAAAAATTTATGCGGGGTCTTAAATTGGCTCGATTCAGACGGCAAAAATTAGACTACCGCAAAAGTTAACCATTTTAAAGTACTAAATTGTACGTCAAAACTGTAAGACTGAAGATCAACTGGAAATAGACAAGAAAGTAGGACAACTGGCATGCAAACAAAATCCACAATTTACACAGTTTTTACCAATCAATATTGGAACATTCAAGAAGGTAGTAGTTACATGCAGATCTGCCAAATGGTGACACATGGTTTGCAGGAAAACAAGTTGATATATGTTAACACTCCAACGATTTTTAAAAGACACGATTTGCAAATAGCCTCTTGTAATTCGAGCTTATTGTATCTGCAATACTGCTAATTGATATAATATTGAATTGCCTTTGTGCTTTGTATGAAATTACAATATTTTAATTAGTAAAAGCAACACAAGATCTTTGTAATTAAAAAACTGGATGGAACTAGGCTTTACATATACATCAAAATATTTAAACATGATTCACAATTACTGAAGTTTGTCTTAGTTGTGCTTAAATTTTTTTCCATGAGATTTCACATCATTTTTTTCCAAAAAGCAATAGGTACCAGGGTGCATATATATTTGAGAATGGTAAATGTATAATGGTAAACAAATTTGTTTTTCAACTCTTACCCAATCAGTGAAGTCAATGTCAGTCTTTTTTATGAAACAGAAAGAAAAACGATTGGACAAGCTTACAAGATTGCCCACTGAATTTCAAAAAGGAAAAAAGGGATGGGTACATGTATATATTTCAGAATAATAATATAAGGCACGTCATGGAAAAAACAGGCTTAATGCATGTGCTTAAAGTGTCATGCTGGATTAGCCTGTGCTGTTTGCAAAGGCTAATCTGGGACGACACTTTCCCCCTCCAGTGGATTTATGTTTAAAAGAGACTACCTCGAAACAGAAAATACCATAACAGCGAAAAGTGTCATCCCGGATCAGCCTGTGCGGACTACACAAGCAAATCCAGGACATCTTACGCACATGCATTTTAACCCACTTTACCCACGACACGCCTCATAAATTAATGATGGTGAACAAATCTGTTTGGCGACTCTTACCGAATCATTGTAGTCAGTTTCAGTCTGTTTTATGAAACGGAAAGAAAAAAACATACGTTGGACATACATGTTATAACACAATGCATTGGTGTACATGTACATGTACAAACCCACAGCAACAGCATCAATACAAAAACACTGCAGGCTTGCTATTTGTTTTGCTGAATCTACAACACCGCATTAAATTCAGTTTTTCCTATAAATACTTCATAGCCAATGTAAAAGAATAATTCCAAATTTGTTTTGAGAGAAAGTCTAAAAATTCAAAAGAAACTGCTGTAGAATGCAAGGCAATATAGTTCTGCTGTAAAATATAAAATCCACTTTCTGAGCATGTGAGGAGACAAAGTAAAACGAACACTTCTGGGATTGCATAAAAAAAGCGATTACAACAGACCCACAGCTGGCACAAACTGAATTCCACATTAAAAAGTGATTACAACAGACCCACAGCTGGCACAAACTGAATTCCACATTAAATCTAACATTCTAACATATCTGTCAAGCAATGGTTTAAATTTGAGAAAGTTTGTTAATAACTTTTTATTTGATTCTTTCCCTGTGGAGAATAAATATATACCCAGTACTATCATCTTCAGGAGAAAGCACTTTGATCAAGAAACTTGGTGATCAGAAATTAACATGTTTCATTACTTAGTTACATTGAAAATTGTGCAGCAGCCTTATTATAACGCAACTGAGATATTGTAAAACCATAATATTTTGTGCTGCCTAAATTAAGCACATTTCTTAAAGAACAGCTTCTTTGTGTGATCTTCAATACAAATTGTTTTCATCTTTTTATATTTTCTAATAATTATGTAAAAACAAAACTTCAGTTCACTCTCGGTCTGAACCGGAAAATAAAACCACCACAAAAAAAAACATTACATAGTAAGTGATGCGACACAATAGAAACTGGTAGTTTTTCTATATGTTCTGACAACTATAACATTATTTTAACATTATTTAGTTTAATAAAAGTTTAAAAGAGGCAAAGGAAAGACACGTTCTTCACGACTTTGTGACGAAAATGTATGCACAGCAAGTTTTAAGTTTGAATAGTCAATTTTACTTGTGTTGGCTGTACTTTTTCAATGAGATATTTTAAACATCCAAAAAAGAAATGTGGAAAAATGTTCAAAACCTCTAATATGTGTATTACATCCTTAAAAAATACATCATAATTAATGAGTGTTCTAATAGGTTTTTGTTACATTATTTTTGTATATTTTATATGTGACGCGGTCAGCGAAAATGAGTCTTGTGGCGGTAACGACGTTATCGAGAAAAAAACGAGATTAAAATTTCTACACGATTTTCTCCAATTATTTCCTTGTTTAATTAAGCGTGCATGTCATTAATATGCAGTGATTTCGATAGAATATGTCATTAGTAACAAACTTAATCTGTTTATCCCTAAAATATCGTGAAATCAATAAATGTTACTGTTTTGTAACCAGTTTATTAGGGTAATTTCCCCCGAGCAGAAGGTGTTGCTGGTCGCCATTTGTGTAAACAATGTCGTTTTGATATCGGAAATGTCCTTGTTTATTTCGGTTAATTTTGACACAAAAGCTGTATTGTTGGACTTTATACATGGAAAACCAATTTCAACAGGTACGTATGGCATTTCTGTTGTTGTCATTGTTTATCTATCGAATTATTTGCCTTTTCCATATAAAAATTATCAGCAGAATTTGACCCGGAAGTACTTTTGTCAGACAATATATTCAAGTGGCGGCAATTTCAAATTGTAATTTCTTAATAAAATAACGTTAAAAACTCACATACATATTATAAGTGTACTAGTTTTGGTAAGAAAATTTGCAAAGGCTTCAGTTTTTATTTCTAAAATGCGAACATAATTATGCCATTAAATGTTTTGCATTGTTTTCATATAGACTAACTCATGCCTGCGCATTGATCACTCTTAAAAATTATGTTTTTGCATTAGTAATTTTTACCAGTCATTGAAACCAATAAACATTTCTATTTTTTAGTATTAACAATAACAATTGGTAAAGAAACTTTACTGCATAAACATACTTAAAAAAGTTGTATTCTTCTAGACGTTTCTAATGGTTTGTGAATTCTGATCGGCTGGCTCATAGCAGGTACCCTAAGAAGCCCAGACAGTTGCACTGTTTCTTATATCATAGGCCGATTGTTTTTTAAGAGCATTGAATGAATTTAAGGCATGGCCTGATTGACCCGCCTCATTGCTTTGTAACTGTAAGGTAATTTTACCAACCAAAATATCAAACAATACATATGTCTGCAGGAGTTTTACTACTTGAAATAGTGTTTAATCATAACATAACGAGTACAGAAACTTTAAAAAAAATAAAATTAAACTTGTTAATATTTTGTTTTGTTGCAATTTTGTCATCAAACATTTGTCAAAACTTCCGGTGGAGTGTGTACGAAATGTTGATATGTGCTGTGTTTAGAAATTAGGTTAATGAAATGTTCAGAAAACTGTTAGGTTGGCTGAATCCACCAGAAAGAAGGTGTCTGTGATGCAACAGTAAAAATTATATTTGTTTTATTTGTTTTTTAGAGAAGCAAGTGTTTTATCTTGCATATGAAGGCTTAACGCCAGGAAAATCATGGCCCACCGAGCTATCAGCTTCCTCCGCCACTACCTTAAATACTATGGACTTGGTGAGAGATATGCTCAATTCCACTGCAACAACTGTGATGAACAGAATAAATATAATACTGTCCTGGTCTATGCTGTGTGGAAAAAATTGACTGGTAAGTATTCTGCCTTAAAATGCTTATAGTTATACATAATTCATATACCATTCACATGTTATTTTCTTTGACACTGGGATGATTTAATTTTTTACCATGGAAAATGTGCACACATTTTCCACATTGTTTAAAAAACAGTCCCAAAGTCTAATGTATTTAACAGAATATCTTCATTTGTTGGAGACTCTATCTTAAAATTGCTATCTTAAATTTATATTTTGAAGGAATAAACTAGGGGATTGAACTCAGGCCACTCCAAGTTATCAAGTGACTGGCATTTTTGGCTGTGGGAAAACAAATAGCGACATATGGATGCTGTAACCATGCAGGTATTATGAACTATGAACCGAGTATTATTCCACGTGATATTAGATGATCACGTCACCAAATTACAGAAACCATACCGAGCTTGAGTGATTAATCTGATGATGAATGCCATCAGAAATCCCTACTATATGTACATTTTAATTAAAAAACACATCTATTAAGGACTTGATAGTTAATGAATGACATTAAATTATATTATATTAAGTTTAAATGTATGACCTATAATTACAAAAAATCATGAGGGATTATTGTTTACAAAAGAATACCAGTACTTGTACTGTACTATTTATACAGGACACAACCACAACAGTCATGAAGTCGTGCCGGTATGACCATAATATGCCACATCAGGTTTCTTCAGTAGAATGTAGATGCACCTCGTGTTGAAAGCTTACTGATGGTCCCGAGGTAAAAGTAAAATGTGGGGAGGCCAGGTGTCAACCTTCAGACTGATGCAATGGCTAACGAAATATTTCGACGAGGTTTCACCGTTTGTAATCAGAAAGGCAGTGGTATGTCCATAATGAAATCTGACAGTTTTGTCGTACAACTGTTGCTAACCTGGCAGTTACCTCAAGTTCCTAAATGGGCTCATCAAAGACAAAAATGAACGTGTTGAATGTTTGTTTTAATGTGTACACATTCAATAATGTTTGATCATAACTGGACAAAAGGTATGCGTTTGTCCATAACTGTAAATCTTAACAAAAGCTCTAAAATTCATGTTAATTTGACCAGGGCTCTATTCACAAAGCTGTACAGGGAAAACCTTAGTTTTTTTAAATCACAAAATTCCTCAAGTCTGGAGGTTTTATTAAGAAGTCTTTTTATATTTAAATGTTTTAAACTAGCAAAAAATTGCTTAGGTGTTTAGTATTTTACGATTTTGTAAACAGAAATAATTATCACATGTTTAACACATAAGTACTATTTCAGATTTCCCTTAGGAAATTTCTGAATACTAGCCCAGTACATGCACCAGTATCTTATTATACCCTATTACATTATTTGTAACGATGAAGAATTATTTACCTTTTTTTCTTACAAACTAAAATGTTTAAGTATTCTGTTATGGGTAATTGTTCTAGTGTTGTCAAGTTTGAATAAATGATACTAGTAACTTTTTGTTTGATTTTGTTAACCTACCGTTTAAGTATGTAAGTAACACAAAATTATATATTGTTAATTTTGTTCATGCGTTTGATATTCAATTAAACAATACTAGTGTGCGTGCTTAAACTGTAAAGGTTGTTTTTATAAACACATGTGGCATGCATTACTTCATGTGACATGCATTACTTAAATCATTATTGAATGTTTGTTATACTGCCCCATAAGCATCTAAAATGTTGTTGCTATGGAGACAGTTACTGTCTTCAACAATGTGTGCATTCGATGAAATGAATCTTTTATGCATCAGCTGTAGTGTGCATATTAAAAAGAAGTATATTGGCCGATAGAAACAAATATTATGGATTTCATATAAGTAACACAGATTATTATTAAAACTACATACAAGTAAATTGATTCCAACAGGTTTGTAAAGATATTCATGCCAGTGCAATGATCACATTGTACTTTTATAAGCTTCTAAATAAGATACTAATATGCAAATACGGTGTTCACAAAGATTGTGGTAAAAATAATTGAAATTGGTAATTTGCACTCAGTTTTTAATTTGAATAACTAATTTTCTAATTTGATTACCATGGAAACTGTGTTTTGAAACATTTTTTTGTAACAATGTGAGGACAAAATGAAAAATAATTATTTATTTTATACAACTGTAGTATAGTCTTTGATAATAGTATTGTCATTGTGTATTGTTTGTATATCAATATAAGTAATATAAAGTGTACTTTTTGTTCTTATTTTTGCACAAAATATGACATTTTGTATTAAACGGTGGTATTACGTTTCTGGCAATATCTAAAAAAATAAAAATGATAGAAGCATACTTTTTTCAGTGTTTTATTTCTTAACGATAGTACTAAATGAAAATGTAAAAAACTGAAAGTGATTTTTCATCCATAGGACCCATTTTTGCAGCACAGGTCACATATATTTTATATATATCTAACATGTTTGAATAAGCTGAGCAAACACAATGTGTATGAAATATGCCTTTGATATAAACATAAAATAGCCACATCTAGAAAACAGAAACAGAAATACATATGAGGCGTGTCGTAGGAAACCTGGGCTTAATGCATCTGTGTAAAGTGTCGTCCTGGATTAGCCTGTGCAGACTTTCCGCTTTTATGGTATTTTCTGTTTCAAGGAAGTCTCTTCGAAATATAAATCCACAGTAGACGGAAAGTGTCGTCCCCGATTAGCCTGTGCAGACTGTACAGGCTAATCTGGGACAACAGTTTACGCAAAAACATGAAGCCTGGTTTTCACACAACACGCCTCATATAGATACGTAGTGTGGGTAAGTCAGAAATAAATAGGTGTGTAAACCCAATTTTGTCTTCATACTTTTCCAGCACCTTTAAACATGAAATTCAACTGAAGAAAAATAACTGCAACTGTTAAATGAACCAAGAATCAAACTTGTTATTCATTGTTGGCCTTTTCTTATTACAAAAAGAAACATGTCAATTTGCATTTGCTATGGCAATTACTTACATAAAGTTGAAAATACTCTACAAGAATTTTAAATTTTTTCTTTTGTGATTTTCAAACAGTGTCATACGGTCACTGTCATTTGCAGATGTATAAGTGAATTGGTTATTTGTATCTAAGTATGAAAAAAATCCCAATATACAGCCGATAATAAATCTCACACTTTGCTGAACTGTACATCAATTCATTAAAAGAGAGATCAAATGTGACACAGCTTTGAGAACTCAATAACCAAATTTGATAATTTAACCAATTACACTTCTATAATAAATTTCTTCTGAAATAATATAAAAATATCAGGTTTCATCTTCCCAACAATTTGTGCAAGTCGAGAAAGAAGTAGTTAAGCCAAAAACAAAAACATCATTTTTCTTTTCATCTTACGAATGGGACTTTTATAGCATTTAAAAATGATGACAAATTAGACACAAATTACCTACAAGCTTTGTTACTAAAAAGGTTTTTAAATTTGGAAATAAGAAAAGGCAAACAGGAAGAAATGTTTGTACTTTTGGCTTTGGAAGGTTTGTTTCTAACTTACCCCATCATCTGAGTCTACCCCTCCCTGTTATATGAAAATAGAACAAAGAAACAACAATGAAAGACATATTCACAAGCTTGCCCATGGGCGGGTTACCTCCAAATTACCAGTTTTGCTACACTCCATGTGGTGCTTTCACCCTACAGCAAAATTATGTGTGGATTTGGGGAGTGCCAAATCATGCCAACATGCATTTTGAGAGACTTCGAAATTAGAAAACAAAACAATTCTGGTGTGTCTTGTGCTGTGGAGAAAATAGGAGTTTTAAAAGATCCACCCGTACAGCATTTTGACCACCAAATAAACCCACATGAGCCTCGTGGGAATCGAACACCAATTGCCTACATGAGAAGTGAATGTGCCAACTACTGGACCAGCCAGACTATCATTACCATATCAGTGTTTCCATATAAAGAATGCAGAAATCTGATTGGCTGCAGTAAGATGATGCTCTGTTCTCTTCAGCCAATCAGATCGCTTCTTTATTGTCTACAGCCAATCATACTGTAAAATTAACAACTATCATTTTTATGCTCTATTGTTGCAGTTTAGTTATCATCATTATTAATTTAAACTCTGTCTTGACACACATAATTATATTTGTCTATAGAAAAAGCAAAAATCCACTGTTGTTTAGTCGCCAATAAACAACACTAAGAAAATAGCTCCGAAACTGACATCGTTGTCACATATATAGATTGCACTTCAGAATATTATGAAACTGACATCGTTGTCACATATATAGATTGAACTTCAGAATATTATGAAACTGACATCGTTGTCACATATATAGATTGAACTTCAGAATATTATGAAACTGACATCGTTGTCACATATATAGATTGAACTTCAGAATATTATGAAACTGACATCGTTGTCACATATATAGATTGAACTTCCGAATATTATGAAACTGACATCATTGTCACATATATAGATTGAACTTCCGAATATTATGAAACTGACATCATTGTCACATATATAGATTGAACTTCAGAATATTATGAAAGGATAGTTGGTAGAAGCGTTACATACAGAATACAACATACTCGAAGAATGGAGTGCAGCAAAATAGGACTTAGCATTGGAGCACTGACATTGTTCGGCCTGACAACCAGTCATGTGTTAACATCAAACCAAAACCATTGAGCAGATATTATTAATATGACTCGAAAGCATTTCTAAAATATGATATACAGTCGACTTCCAATGCCTTGAACTCATGTGTTTTGAATTCCTCATTAGCTCAAAGTTTTGTTGAGGGACCGCTATTTTTTTGCTATATATTCATATAAATTTGTGTTGTTTGGCTCAAATTTGCGAGGGTCAAATTTTCCAATGGCTCGCAGTGTTTGTCACAGACCCATTGACAATTTTCACACATTTTAATTGTTTGTCTGGCTCGAAGTTCCTTTGCATCGAGTCGTTATTAGATAAGATGAGCTTGATTAGTGTCAAGTGATGAGAGAATGAAATGATTGATTTCCCAGATTTCGGAACACAAATAAATAACATTAAGAAAATATACAAATAAATGTTTGATGTATGTTAATTACGTTATATAGGCATATATATCTGAATACTCATCAATTAGACATTTGAAAACATTTGAAAATATGGCCGAAAATTGTTCGCCCATATAATGATTACACATTGTCGAACCCCGAGCTCAAAGTTTTGATGGCTAGAAGTTTCTTTGCCCGTCCCTGAA
Source organism: Congeria kusceri (assembly GCA_027627225.1). Lineage (NCBI taxonomy): Eukaryota > Metazoa > Mollusca > Bivalvia > Myida > Dreissenidae > Congeria > Congeria kusceri. The sequence continues at coordinate 53,684,625 of CM051024.1, read as the reverse complement.
ACTTCGAGCCAACGGGAGTCGACTGTACATATAACAAAATAATTGCACACAACATTTAAAGCACTCCTAAGCAACATCTCAAGCCAGTCTCCAGAAAATACTTGGTAGATAAATTGGTACAAGTTTAATAGACTTATTTACAAATTTGCGTATTAAAAAAAAGATTTCATTAGACCGTGTAACTTCAAAAACTTAAGCATCTGGACTTCATATATAAAATCAAGAAAAAGCATAAGAAGGTGCTGCGCCATGGCTTGAACATTGAAACTGTGGATCAAAATTCAGACATGTAAACCACTAGGCCAGATAACTAATACTTCTTATGCAATTTTGACATTTAACATGAGCTGTCAGATGACAGTGCGCTCGACTATTATAAATATGTCACATGTACATATTTTGGAATGTGGAAGGGGCATACATTTGTTCAAATACAAAGCTGAGTTTAATACCTTATGTAGATAAGAAATTGTAAGACTTTGGAACAAAAACTTTAACCCCAAAATCTATTTGAAAATTCAGCACTTATTCTTCGAATAGTCGCGCTAAAAATGTATACTTATGAAATAAATTAATAATATACTGGCAAGCATTGAGATGAGATACACATAGGAACATCAAGCATGGTTGTTTCTTTTACATTTTACAATTTTAAACTTTATCTACATTTGTAAGCTTTTGTAAGCTTTCAAACTGTTATTCAATACAATTTAATAATAATATGGTGGAATACAAAATAGTTGAGCCGAGAGTTAAATGTATTTAAATGAACACACTTATAGATGTTAGAGGTTTTAAATAAAACAAGAGGGCCCTGAGGGCCCTAAGACGCTCACCTGATACTTGTAACCCAATTGGAATTTGCATCCCCGAGGCGTGGCTTATTTTCATCCCAGGGACATAATTTGAACAATCTTGAACAAACCTCTGGGCCTTGTGATTTCAGGTAAAGATTTTTAAAGTCATTTTGCTATTTAAGTCTATATAAACCATGTGACCCCTCGAGGTGCAGCCAGATTTGACCCCAGGGGCATCATTTGAACAATCTTGGGAGAGGACAACTGTACAATGTTACATACCAAATATAGGAAAGCTGTGGGCCGTGCCGTTTCTGAGGAGATGTTTAAAGTCATTTTGCTATTTAAATCTATATTAACCATGTGACCCCTGGGGTGTGGTCAGTTTTGACCCATGTGGCATGATTTGAACAATCTGTGTAGAGGACCACTATAGGATGTTACATGCCAAACACAAAACCTCTGGGCGTTGTGGTTTCAAAGGAGAAGATTTATTAAGATATTGAGCTATTTAAGTTATATCAACCATGTGACCTCCGGGGTGTGGCCAGTTTTGACCCCAGGGGCATAATTTGAACAATCTTTGTAGAGGACCACTATATGATGTTACTTACCAAATAACAAACCTCTGGGCCTTGCAGTTTCTGACGAGATGATTTTTCAAGTCATTTTGCTATTTAAGTCTATATAAATCATGTGAGCCCAGGGCATGGCCAGTTTTGACCCCAGGGGCAAAAATTTAACAATATTTGTAGAGAACCACTATAGGATGTTACATACCAATTATGAAACCTCTGGGCCTTGCGGTTTCTGAGAAGATTTTAAAAGACATTTTGCTATTTTAGTTTATACAAACCATGTGACCCTCAGGGCGTGGCCAGTATTGACCCCAGGGGCATAATTTGAAAAATCTTTATAGAGGACCACTAAAGGATGTTACATACAAAATATGAAACCTATGGGCCTAGTGGTTTCAGGGATGAAGATTTTTAAAGTCATTTTGCTATATATTCTTCATAAATCATGTGACCCCCTGAGCGTGGCCCGTTTTGACCCCAGGGGCATAATTTGAACAAACTTTGTAAAGGACCACTAAAGGATGTTACATACCAAATATGAAACCTCTGGGCCTTGCGGTTTCAGAGGAGAAGATTTTAAAAGACATTTTGCTATTTTAGTTTATACAAACCCAGACTTCCAGAAAACCGTCGGTCCGACGGACATGACTCGCAAATTTTGAGTGGGTCCGACATTTATTTACTAAGAATCAGTCCGACCGTCCGACAACTTTTTAAAGACTTATTCCTATAATTTATTATGTAACTGGATAAAAAAATACCTAATATCGAAGCAATTAAATACAGCTCCGCTATATCAAAACCCGCACTTTGCGAATCGGCTGTGGATCTGATAAATTTTTTTTTCATGCTCTTTATTGATTATCTTATTACCCCAACTGCCATAAATAAATCCTGTTTGGTCCGAATTTTCGCGCCTTAATCGCTACTTTTTCATTCAAACTCGTGATATGCGCCCAACAATAACACAACCCGCGCAACATCAACGTGTAACAGTATAATGTCACCAGCTTACATCGCGCAACATCCTTTACTGCAGTCGCTTTAATTAGCAGCCTAATAGTTGTGGGTCGTGAAAAACGTGCTGCACGCCGTCCATGTGGTGGGTGTTTACCGTCACTGTAAGTGATAGATCAATACTAACCTATACGACAACAATGTTATCGATACTGCGTAACTGCTTTCGCGTTTTATAGGTAAAATAAATGGTGTCTACAAAAGATCTAGACTGAGTAAATAAATGACACATACAATATGCACATCTTTCGCGATTTTATAGACACCTAATTGTTTTGCACAAAAGTAAAGATTTCACAGTTCTTTGCGCTACAAAATTGTTGTATCACGGTCATTACTGTAACGTCCACATATTCCATGCGGATGACGTGACATTGTGATTGTCAGCATAATTTTCGCGGCGGACTTATTTTAGCTAACCACGGGTTTTACATGAACAACATGTGCATACGAAATGTAAACAGAATATGTGTGTATGTTTCGTGAACAGTAAAATTCGGATAGGTATTTCGGATTGGCGTTGTCAAATCGTAGTTTGATATTGATTAAATGTATTGTATATTGCATGTTATGGGTGTTAACAACAATTAAAAAGGTGAGCAAGTTACATTTGCTGTTTGAGATCGCGAAAACACACTAGTGTATACATGTATAATGTATACTATAGACTATACATAAATGAATGAATTTTCGCTCCGGCATGTTTTGACTGGTTGTAGGACCAAATGTCTGACACTTTTTTTGAGATTTCGGGAAGTCTGCAAACCATGTGACCCTGGGGGCACCACTATAGGACGTTACATACCAAATATGAAACCTGACTGGGCCCTGCAGTTTCAGAGAAGATTTTTAAAGTTTAAACTTTTAAAATCTATTTTTAGCTCTGGTGACCTACATATGCAGCGGACCGTAACGTTTTGATTAACTTTGAAAGAGGGTCACCCAATGATCATTCCTGTGAAGTTTGTTGAAAATCTGCCAAGTGGTTTAGGAGGAGATGTTGTTTGAATGAAAGTTGACCATGGACGCACACACGGGCGCACGCATGGACGACGGACAACGGGCGATCACAAAAGCTCACCATGAGAACTTTGTGCTCAGGTGAGCTAAAAATGTGAGTTGTTTGTGTTTATAAATATATTTTGCACATCAATTTCTTGCTGAATACATGGGTAAGATTATAATAGAATTGAGGCATGTCGTGGGAAAACCGGGCTTAATGCATTTGTGTAGTGTCATCCCAGAGCAGCCTGTGCAGTCTGCAGTCCGTAGTCTGCAGTCCGTAGTCTGCAGTCCATAGTCCGCACAAGTCAATCCGGGATGGCACTTTCCGCCTTTAGTGGATTTATGTTTAGAAGAGATCTCGTTGAAACAGAATATACCATAAAAGCGGAAAGTGCTGTCCCGGATCAGCCTGTGCGGACTACACCATATGATCTGGGACAGCAATTTACGCACATGCATTAAGCCTGGTTTTCCCACGATGTGCCTCAATTATGATAGATAAATGCAAATAAGTTCAAATTAGTTCCAGACAGACTGTTACAATAACACAAAATATTTTGAAGAAATTAAATGAATGACATTTTTAATGGTGCTGCATCAGTGTGTTTGCAAAATTGTCTTGAAAATCAACCATATGATGTATTAAACTGCTAGCTGTAACCCCCAGTGTCTAAATTAAGGCAATTTTAGTTTATTAAAAAGAGCTATAATGTAGAATTCATGCCAAGACAATGATATGACTATTCAAAATTCTTGCCTAGATGATGCTTTAATGTATAAAGGCCTAAACGATAATAGTTGTGTTTCTGGTGGCATGACCAAAACTGTAAGGTTGGTAGGTCGCAATTTAAAAAAAATTGTATTTGAATGTACAAGACTTTGGTTAAATTGTGTGATTTTATGACCACGACTTTCTAGAAAAGGGATGACTTTTTGTCTTTAGTAATTGTATGTTGGAATATCAGTAGCAGTTCTATTTTTTGAACTGCAGAACTCTTAAAAAACAAATTACGGTCTGCATGAAAAAAGTAGGGTCAGTAGGGCCACCAGAAACATCACTATTTGTTTGCATATGGAAAATGAAGCATCTGACTTTACACACAAGAACTTGAAGAAATTTGCAAACGATATGTGCTTACGTGACATTGTCACCCAATAAATGACTCTCAAACTGCAAAATCATTCTCCACATATTCAGTGAATTATAAACAGAGAATACTAGGTTAGTGCTGAATAAAGGTAAGTTTATTTAGCTTAGAAAACCTGAACCATGAGCCTCGGCGAGTGGATCACATTTTCGCGCCGAGCAAACAAACTTATCTTTATTCAACACTAACCTAGTATTCTATTTATCCCATCGATTTCTGTCTTTATTTTGCGAAAGAAAACACACTAAATGTTATGAAAAACATAAAATGACGTCAGGAAAATCAACGATGGTGCGATGGTGTCATTATATTGTGCGTGTTTGCTTTATCACCACAGTGTTGAAATAAAGCAAAGTTTATTCCATGGGCGTTTATTTCGTCAATGCACGCACCATGATGAGATAAAATCATGTATCCATCCTCTAAATTAACACAACAACTGTACAGAATAAAATATTTTGTTAAATGTTAACATCTTTTTCCCACTTGCATGCAAACTGCAAGAGTTATTATTAAATATGTAATATTTATTGTAAAATTACAGTTTTTATTGCATTTTGTTTAAATTTGATGCACACACTGCTGTTTGCAAATGGCTCCAGTTAAAAATTGCCAAAAGAAAAATAATCACTGCAACCACTGCCATAAATAATGAACACAATGAAAAATATGAAATTATTGCTTAAACCATTTGTAACTATGACAATTATTTACTCCAAAGAAATTGTAGGAAAAGTAGTTATCATCTTTAGATTATGTCCTGTTATTAAGAGAAATGTTAATTTACAAACAAAAACTGTTTATTTAAATAAACGTTTGATTGACAAAATTCTTAAAATGATTTTGGTCATTAAACAAACATTGTGTCATAAAAACATAGGAACCAATAAAACAGACACATCATAAACCTGATGTTAAAATAATCAGTTTTATATACTATTATATATGACTTAAATTATCCATAAGGAATTTCTTGAACTACAAATATTTTCCAGGAATTACTAGTGTCTTAAAAATCGATTTCGCCCCTATCAACTATGTTGTTACGCAACATGCAACTATGATGTTATGCAACATAGTTTAACATATATGATCCCTTTCTAATACTTAGTTCAAAACTCTTTCAAATTGATCAAACGTATGATCAATTTGTATTGTATTGGTATATTCCAACAAGGGTTTACTTATACTGGGTTTAAAACTATTTCAAAACAGCCAATCAGCAAGTTTTTTACAAAATGAGAATAAATAAAGTAGGATGAGAATGAAAATGTTAATTTCCTATGACAATTTTTATGACGGCAGTCAGTTTTCACACCGAGGGATACCTTATAGTAGAGAATATCATAACTCTGGAAGCCTTTGTTTTTCTCAAACTCCCTGATTCTAAGCTGTGTTCAAAATAAAAGATTCTAAGCACCAAATGCATTTCATTTTCAACAAATACATTTCTAGGACACTACTCAAGTTGAATATTGCTACAAGTTAATTGAGAAAACAAGGAAAGCTCCAATTAGACAATTCTTCAGATATTTGTTTTGTTTAACATCTTTAATGTACTCATTGGTAAGGTAAAAATTATAAACTCGCAGTATAAAAAAATGTACATTTACAAATCCTAATTGTTTATAATTTAAGTAATTGATAAGAATAATTAACCCAATCTACACGTGCAATATGTCAAATGTATACAGAATTTAAAAAAGAGGGCCCTGAGGGCCCTAGGACGCTCACCTGAGACCTTGTAACCCAATTGGAATTTGCATACCCGAGGCGTGGCTTATTTTTATCCCAGGGCCATAAGTTGAACAACCTTGAACAAACCTATGGGCCTTGCGATATCAGGTCAAGATTTTAAAAGTCATTTTGCTATTTAAGTCTATATAAACCATGTGACCCCTTGGGGGGTGGCCAGATTTGACCCCAGGGGAATAATTTGAACAATCTTTGAAGAGGACCACTATGCAATGTTACGTACCAAATATAGGAAAGCTGCGGGCCTTGCCGTTTCAACGGAGACTTTTAAAGTCATTTTGCTATTTAAGTCTATATAAACCATGTGACCGCCCCGGGCGTGACCAGTTTTGACCCCAGGGGCATACTTTAAACAATATTTGTAGAGGACCACTATACAATGTTACATACCAAATATGAAACCTCTAGGCCTTGCGGTTTCAGAGGAGAAGAATTTTCAAGTCATTTTGCTATTTAAGTCTATATTAACCATGTGACCCCTGGGGTGTGGTCTGTTTTGACCCATGAGCATAATTTGAACAATCTTTGTAGAGGACCACTATAGGATGTTAAATACCAAATACGAAACCTCTGGGCCTTGCGGTTTCAGAAGAGAATATTTTTTTAAGACATTTTGCTATTTAAGTGTATATAAACCATGTGACCCCTGGGGTGTGGCCAGTTTCAACCCCAGGGGCATAAATTGAACAATATTTGTAGAGGACCACTATAGGATATTACATACCAAATATGAAACCTCTGAGCCTTGCGGTCTCAGAGAAGAAGATTTTTTTAAAGACATTTTGTTATTTAAGTTTATATAAACCATGTGACCCAGAGGCGTGGCCAGTTTTGACCCCAGGGACATAATTTGAACAATCTTTGTAGAGGACCATTACAGGATGTTACGTACCAAGCATGAAACCTCTGGGCCTTGTGGTTTCAGAGGAGAAGATTTTTAAAGTCATTTTGCTATATATTCTGTATAAACCATGTGATCCCCGGGGCATGGCCCGTTTTGACCCAGGGGCACAATTTGAACAATCTTTGTAAAGGACAACTAAAGGATGTTGCATACCAAATATGAATACTCTGGGCCTTTCAGTTTCAGAGAAGAAGATTTTTAAAGTAATTTTGCTATATATTCTATATAAAACATGTGACCCCCAGGGTGTGGCCAGTTCTGACCCCATGGGCATAATTTGAACAATCTTTGTAGAGGACCACTACAGGATGTTACATACCAAATATGAAATCTCTGGACCTTGTGGTTTCAGAGAAGATTTTTACAGTCATTTTGCTATATATTCTATATAAACCATGTGACCCCCAGGGCGTGGCCCGTTTTGACCCCAGGGGCATAATTTGAACAACCTTTGTAGAGGACCACTATAGGATGTTACATACCAAATATGAAACCTCTGGGCCCTGCAGTTTCAGAGAAGAAGATTTTTAAAGTTTACACTTTTAAAATCTATTTTTAGCTGTGGTGACCTACATATGCAGCGGACCGGAAAGATTTGAACAACTTTGAAAGAGGTTCACAAAAGGATCATTCCTGTGAAGTTTGGTGAAAATCTGCCAAGCGGTTTAGGAGGAGATGTCGTTTGAATGAAAAGTTGACGATGCACACATGCACGCACGCACGCACGCATGCACACACGCAAGCACGACGGACAACAGGCGATCACAAAAGCTCACCATGAGCACTTTGTGCTCAGGTGAGCTAAAAAGAAAAAAAAAAAAGAAAGAAGAATCAAGCTGTCTACACTTTCAGCACCTGTTGTAATTATAATTCAATTTGAATCAAATCTAATTTATCCCATAAGGACTGAATACCCCTAAAAACGCCAAAATTGAATTTTGTAAAAAACACCTACCCGGTCCTCCTTATCGTTCTTTTTCCTGTCTTCCTCTTCTTCTATTTTCTTACGTCTGTCCATTTCCCGCTTTTTCTTCAGCCAGCATTCAAACGCTTCCCGATTTTCATGGTCTTTGTCCTCTTCTTCCTTCTTCTTACGACGATCGTTGTCTAGCTTCTGCTTCTCCATTGCCTTCTTTCGCTCCTCCAGGAGTTGCTTTTCTCGCGGGGATAGTGCGTATGGTGAGTTGTAATTTTCATTGGAGTGACCTGTCGTGACATGAGCAGACTGGGGTCGCTGTTTTTGAGGTGTCGTTTTAACCGTTCGTCTCGAGGTCGTTGCGGTAGCAGGACGGGGTTTGTTGGGTGGAGCCGGTTGCAACTGTTTATTTTTTTTGTTATCTTTTGAGTTAACAGTTTGTGTATTTGATTTACTTTTGTTACCTTTGTTTGTATTACTGTCTATCGCAAATCCCATTTCGTGAGCATAAACTTCATCAAAAGTGACGAGTCTAATTTGTCCATCGATTTCAATTAACACAGAATCCTTCGTCTCATTAGTAGAATTTGATTTCGTGCTTCCCTGAACCGTTTCGGACTTTTCGTCAACCTTGTCGTCAAGCTGATTTTGAGTGGGTTTAGCTTTAGCATTTCTTGGACTGTTGGCATCTTCTGCCCCGCTCTCTTCCCCGTAATCAGGCGCTGGGGCCACCAAATCTACAAGGTTGTCTTTGAATACTACCTTGGAGTCTTTCTGCTTTTCAAGAGGTGTTGGGTCGTTTTTCAGATCTTCGTTCAGCACTTTTAGCCTTTCTTTCACATCATAATCTGGTGGGTCCTCATCTATAAGATATGAAACATAATGGTGTCACTGTATTGCATATTTTGATTGTTTTTACTATAATCTATTAACCTATTAATCCTATGTGTAAAGGCTTCATAAGTGCTTGAAATCTTATAACAAATTCTAATTTCCAAGATGTTTATTTCAACTTTTTCATGCTGTAGACAGCAACATTCCTAATAGTGTTAAAAACATTACACAATATTTTAAAGTATTTCAGTCCACCAAAGATTGTAAATAAAGGAGAAATTCTGTTTTTAAAAGTTTAAAATGATAACAGTGATCCACTGTCAATCTACAATTGCTATTAGCAAATTACATGCAAGAAATTTGGTTTAACGAAATTAAAAATAACGGTGAACCACTATTAATTTAAAAATACTTTCCGCAAACCTAGAAGGTGTATTATTCAAAGACAAACCAGGATAGCCCAATTCTGTTTTGAGATTATCCAGTTCCTCCAAAGCACGTTTCTGGTCCTCTGTGAGGTTATAATCGTCCACCTCAGAGTCCTCGTTATCGGACGCATCGCGTGTCGGACTGCGGTCCATCGTTAACCGTCCTGGGGCACCGCTTTCAGAGGTGGACTTTTTTACTTCCTATTGAAAGACAGCATGTATTTAAGTTAACTATTTCATATATTTTTATATATTCTTCACATATTTGTTTTTGTTTACTGTAAATAAACAGAAATTGCAAATCATATTAAGAATTAATATCTAATTATAATAAGCATATAAAATTATCAGGTAATGTTTGTCGAATAGAATTTCCACTATCCATGACTTGAAAATCCCCTTATTCAACATTAAAGTTGTATCATACACTTCATAATTATTAAAATATAATAATGTTAATTAATATTAAATATTAATTTAGCTCCTTACGATAACCATGTTTATATTAATGTCACCAAGAAACCTGACCCTAAGGCCAAAATAATTTCCTGTGTTTCGGGCAACCCGACCCTACCTAGTGAACACGCCCCCCCCAATCCAATAGTTTTTAGAGATTATTGTTTTCCATGAAATCTATATTTGTCATATTTTATATAATTTTCAATGCTTTTTGACAGAAACGCGTCTATAAAAAAATTTAAAATAAACTAAATCCCGACCCTACCTAACTTTTTTGAGACCAGAGCCCGATTTTTATTTGGGCTTACCTTAAGGTTTTAGTTTTTAATATAATAATTATGCAACCATTAGACCATTAGAGTTTGATATTATTAACTAACTCCCTCCATGCATATGTCAAGATCCATTATTCTTCCTTGTTTAAATGTCTCAAATATCAGCCTAAAGCAGATCAGTCTTGCATTACTGGTATATATTTTCTGTAATCATAGATTCAGAACAACAACTATATTAGATTTCAATATTTGTTTTTGTTATTTTTAAATGTAGGTTAGATCAAATAACTGTTTTAACTAATGTGAAAAGTTTATTGGTATAATATTTTTTTTTATTTATCTCATCATACATCTAAAAAGGTTTTGTTTGTTTTGTTTGTTTGGATTTTTTGCCGTTTGTAACAGTATTTCAGTCATATCACGGCGGTCAGTTAACGTACTCACACTTTTTCTGGGCAAGCTTAGCCGATCTAAGCGGTTTACCAGTACTTAGTGCACATATCTATGCCAGGAACTGACAACTGCCCTACATGAGTCAGAGGTAGGGGGAGAATGGCAGTAGAAATAATTTCATGACCAATCCCTACACAAGTTATGTAGCCGGGCTGAGGTTCAAACTCACGATCCCGGGATTGACAGTCCAGCGCTCTACCAACTGCGCTAGCCGGGCCCGGCATATCTAAGACACATGTAATTTATCAATGTCAATAAATATTTTAAAGACCTCAAATTTCTTATTAAAACCATAACATGTTTTAATGAATATACTGCATACTCAATGATTATCAAATGAATATACTGCATACTCAATGATTATCAAATGAATATACTGCATACTCAATGATTATCAAATGAATATACTGCATACTCAATGATTATCAAATTTCAATTTTATAACGAATATTGATAAACAAAATTTTCCACTAAGTTAGACACGTTCACAAATTACATGTAACATTGCAAATAATTACTTTCCTTATTCCTTGTTCATTTTTGTTTTCTTCATCAAACTTTATACAATGTTTGATACAAATTTTACATTTTGTATTTTCTAAAACTCTGACTATTGAATTAATACTAACATGTACAATTTCCGATGTACTGTACCAAAGTTATATTATTTTATCCAGATAAATCTATGACTAGATGGTTTACACAATTCCACAAACAGGCGCAGCATTACCTATAATGTAGTCACTTTCATTATCATAATTTTACAATGACCATGATCAGTTAATGAATTTCCCAAGGGTATCCACATTAAATAATGCAAAGGCACACAGCAGCAGTGCACTGTGCAATAAAAAATCCCCAATAATTTCACTTTATTACCCTGGACATTGTAACACACTGGTCACATGGTTATAATATTGACCAATACTGGTACTTTTGACCAACGCATTCTGGGAATGAAATATTTTCAAAGCTTTTTGTCAACGTAAGGAATAATAGCAAATAAAATTGTAACATCACATTCCACTGCAAAAAGAATAAAAAACTGATTTGCAAGAATAAATTTATACTAGGTAATACTCGCTTCAGATAAAAAACATTTATTTTAGAAGTATGTTTCATAATGTACTACATTTGTATTTTCAGAACTATATTTCAAATCTATATTGCTGCATAAGTAGATAAAAATCGATGTCCATCTCAGGGCAGAGGCCAGTGTCTGTGATCGACATGGCTGCCATTTATATGTTTTACAAAATAATATAAAACAGAGGGCCATGATGGCCCAAAGCGCTCACCTGAGAACTGGTACAGATGAAGACCATACTGTTGTGACAGGTTTGGAAATTAAGGTATCTGAACAATACGCAAAGGTGGGATAGGATCAATATGATTTAAAACATCGGTTAGTGCAATAGGCTAACTAAAGTACGAGTTGGGTAGTAGATGTGCGTTGTTTTTGCGAATGGTTCTCATATCATTTTTTTTCGATAATCTTACCTGACCCTTTTTCATTAAGTCAGTGACAATTCTGGAAAATGCAGAAACAGTAGATTTTGATGTCTTTTTCACAGACAGTTTTGGAAAACTAAATGCAATGCGATAATTGCGATGGCTGTGCGATAAGGTCAAGTTTTGCTTTTTCTTTGATAATTTTCTGTCCAATGATGATAAATGATGCTAATGCAGGCTTTGAAGCCATCAATGTTGCATGTACAAATAACTGCATGCAAGGTTTGCAGCTGGTTGGAATTCAAATTTTGTCAATTAATTTTATGGTATGATATGCAAACTGTGTAAGTTTGGTCAACATTGAATCAAAAATCGTGTGTGCAAGCCCATTCATTGATAACTTATGTTGATGATTGTTTCCACACAAAAGGGGCAATAACTCTGGTGTTTTTGGGGCAAACATGCTTAAATTTGACTCCACCAGCAAACTTACGTTCATAGACAAACTGTGCACCGTTGGTGACGATTGGATGAAAAATAAAGTCTCTATCCAGAATAATGTCAATTTTCACAAACAAAGGGCTATAAATCCGGTGCTTCTGACCCGATTTTGCTTATATATTCGACTTCACCTTTAATTTTATGGTCATAGACAGACTGTGCAAGATTGGTGAAAATAGGATGGAATATGAAGTCTTTTTCATAAATAATGTCCATTTTTGTATATTTTATCATAAACAAAGAGCAATAACTCCGGAGTTTCTCGCCCGATTTTGTTTATATTCAACTTGACCTGTAAACTTTTATGGTCATAGACAAACTGTGCAAGATTGGTGAAGATGGGATGAAAAATGAAGTATGTATACTGAACAATGTCCATTTTTGTATATTTTTTCACAAACAAAGGGCAATAACTCCAGTGTTTGAAACACAATCTGGCCCATTTTTGGAGTCTGCTGAGATCTGATGGTCATACACACAAACTGTGAAAGTTTGGTTAAGATTGGATCGAAAATAAAGTCTATATGTTGAAAAAAAAGCATTTTTGCACTTTTTTTAATGAAAAAGGGGCAATAACTCTAGTTTTACTGGTGATTTTATGGTTATACACAAATTGTGCAAGTTTGGTTAAGACTGGATAACAAGAGGGTCACGATGGCCCTAGGTCGCTCACCTGAGTTTAAGGCATCCCAGTTTTGACCCCAGGGGCAACATTTGAACAATTTAAAAATTTGGAAAGGTCCAAAGGATCATTCCTGTGAAGTTTGGTGAAAATCTGCCCAGCGGTTTAGGAGATGTTGTTTGAATGAAAATGTTGACGGACGACGCACAACGGACAAAAGGTGATCACAAAGGCTCACCATGAGCACGCTGTGCTTTGGTGAGCTAAAAAGTGAAGTCTCCATAGTGAGAACAAAACAAATTGTTGACAGCACACAGACGACATACAACGAACGACGCAGGAGAGGTCCCCTATACCAACAGCTCACCTAACAATACAAAATGTCACCACCCCACACTCCCTATCAACACTTATACACACAGTGCACAGCTGTTAGTACATTGGAAAGTACACAGCACTCTGTAATGCACAGAATTAAAATCACACCGAAGAATGTGTGATAAATTATTCAGAAGTTTGTAAAAAATTAAACTATTCCTTTAGTTCTCATTTAGTGGAAAATACCACTTAAGTCCATTATTTACTGTTTTTTTTTCTTACATGATGAGGTTCTTTCAACAAAATATACATTAAATTATTGAAGATATATAAACTAAACTTCTAGCTTAAACCCCTGTCACACTAGGGCCGCGTTCTCACTGCGATCCCACGGCGTCCAAGAAAAATGCAGAACGCCGAGGTGCGCGCAGTACAATCGCAAGCATCGCTGCAGCAACGCAGTGGCATTGCCTGTCGACGCGTTTAGATCGCATAGAACACCGAGCGACAGCGCGCACTTTGAGCATGCACAAAACAAACGCCGTCGCTCGGCGTTCTGATAAGAGCGCAGTGGTGTTGCCGTAAGGTCGCCATAGCAGCGCAGTAAGGACTCCTACAACGGCACAGGAGATCAGTGGGCGCGCACAGAGGTCGCAGTGCCAACGCTGTGGTTGTCCGTGGCGCTTTCACGGAGTTTGTACGGCATTCTCTGAGATGTCACTGCGTCTCTATCACGCTTATAGGGTGCGTCTACGGCGCTTATATGGGGTGTTATTTATTTTACTGCTCTCTTAAAACAATTGTACGGAGCTGTCACGGCGATCATTGTGCTCCCAAGGCGCTTCTACCGCGTCCATTGGCGTTTGCATAAGAAAAACAAACAAAAACTCTTCAAAATGCCGTCAGCGCAGTGTGAGCACCATGAAAGCGCAGTGCACGCAGTGGAAGCGCCGTGAGAGAGCAGACAATCGCCAACAAGAACTCCGTAGGAACGCGATATAATTTTCACGTATAATTAAACTTGTTAACCCCCCCCCCGACACTAAAGTTTCTATCGAAGATTGTTGTCTGACAAATCCATATTTGTCAGATTTAAGATAATTTTCAATGTTTTTTTTACCAAAATGTGTCTAAACAAAAAAAAGTAAAAAAACCTAACTCAATCCGGACCCTACCGAACTTTTTTGAGACCGTTGCCCGAAACACATGTAATTTTTGTGTGGTTGTTGGCATTATGTTGCAGTCACTTAATTACTATTGATGTGTTTACTAATACAGAACATGCATATGTTTATAAGTATGTCACATCTGTTTATTGTATATATTACTACAACATGCACAGTTTGATTGATATGATCAGTTTTTTTACAATAATATTGTTGTCATGACTATAAAATGTTTAGAAAGAGTATTTAGACATATATTTTCCATAACTGCAATATATGTTACCTGGGTACTAGTACATAGTAATCCCAAATTGATTTGAACATGGTGTTTGAATGGATTAATTTCTTCTCTGCATATAAAGCAACATTATTTCAGCCCAATGTGATTGTAGGCATATAATTATACTATGGCATGTATAAGTCCATATAATAAATCAGTTAATTATACATGTGTTTATCTGCAACATGCCATATATCATGAAGCAGTTATAATTTAAAGCTGCATAAAAAATGAACAATGATTCTAAATGTTCCACCATCAATCATTATGTTCTGTTTTTGTTATATAAATGATGTTTATTATCCAAACCTGTTTAACAACTGAATACACAACAAAATTAAAAAAAGTTCTTCAGATTTTCTAAATGTTATCATTCAATGGCTCCAAAGTACAACTTGATACATCAAAAGGGTGTGCAAATTGCATTCCACTGATAAATCTGAACTTCAAATAAACATCTTTTAAACTGAGGTCTACATTAACAAATGTACAGTTGTTTGGTATATTGAACACAATTTTTGAATAATGCAAGATTTGAGTCTTAATGGAAGACACACAAAAATACAATTTACGGCATATGATGAGGTATGTTCACATTAAACTTATTACCCAGTTCTTGCAATAACAAATAAAAGTACTATACTAGTACTTGGCAGAGGTGGTGTCTGTACTGCCCAAACCTGTCCCTAAGCATGTATGGAAAGCTGAATGTTTGTCAGAATTTACCAAACATATACTATTATTAGGATTGTCATTACTATAATATTATATGTATTTCAACAAACACAAATACAAAGAAATACAAAATCACTGCATTCCGTGATTATATGTGCCAATACATGAGACACAATAGGCAGAAATTGAATACCAAATAAAGGCAATGCTCATTTATGGTATAACAATTAATTTGTTCGGTGCTGGACACCCCAGTAAAAATAAAGCTGAAGCATCAAACATCTTACTTCTTTTTTGTTTTGATGTGTCTGAATACATTTTGTGCACATTCAAATGACTAATCAGTATATGAACAATACTTAAATTATCAAAAGTTAAGCCAATATTATTACGTTAAATCATTTTTCTGGCTTTTCTTCTTGCTATTTTGAGCACCACTAATGCATCATTATCCTAGGATTTTATATTATAGTACCGGTTCTGTTTTATAAATCTTAAACAAATTAATTGCATGTTTTTGTATTCTTACAGTACAAATAAATGTAAAACAATGGATCTTACTGTATGAGTATATTTAACAAGAATTTTACACAATACTTCCAACCATATCTACATCCGAGATCATTCTCTAGCTATCAGATACCAAACTCCCCCCAAAATTAAGTTGCATTTTAATTATTAAGCTACCCAACTCCCCCCCAAAAAATAAGTTACATTTTAATTATTAAGCTACCCAACTCCCCTAAAACAATTAAGTTGCATTTTAATTATTAAGCTACCCAACTCCCCCCCAAAAAAATTAAGTTGCATTTTAATTATTAAGCTACCCAACTCCCCCCCAAAAAATTAAGTTGCATTTTAATTATTAAGCAACCCAATTCCCCCCCAAAAAAATTAAATTGCATTTTTATTATTAAGCTACCCAACTCCACCCAAAAAATTAAGTTGCATTTTAATTATTAAGCTACCCAACGCCCCCCCCCCCCCCCCCAAACAATTTAAATTGCATTTTAATTATTAAGCTACCCAACTCCACCCAAAAAATTAAGTTGCATATCAAATTATTAAGCTACCCAACTCCCCCTCCCAAAAATTAAGTTGCATTTTAATTATTAAGCTACCCAACTCCCCCCCAAACAAGTTAAATTGCATTTTAATTATTAAGCTACCCAACTCCACCCAAAAAATTAAGTTGCATTTTAATTATTAAGCTCCCAACTCCCCTCCAAACAATTAAGTTGCACTTAAATTATTAATTAAGTTAATTCTGGTAAGGTAATCTTGGTGACACGATATACCCATTTAACTAAATTAAACTTAAACGTCTCCATCTTATCTATGATCACCTGCTGTTCCTTTTTATATTTCTCTTCAGTCTGGATATAAGAGTCCAGTTCCTTCTCAAAGTCATCAAGTTCTGTTGGTTCGGGCGAACCAGCCATCGTGAATTACTTTCTGAAAAAATGCCCAAGTAATCTCCTAATTCTGTCAATTTAGCGGGTAGGCCTCCCATAACCATTATATAAAACCAATGTCTGCATTATTTTAACTTTTCCTGAGTAATTTAGCAGTTTTAAATTTTACAAGTAAAACTGTATTCACAAAATATCTATGACTAGTCCCATTATTGGTTTACTGTAAAATACTTCTAGAGTTGGTTTATTTTTACTCAAATTAATATATATATTAATATTTATAGAACATAAGCATCAACAAATCTTAATATTATCAACATGTGATGAAATAATAAGCGGAAGCAAATTGTGATCCATGAATTGAACAAAATAAAATAAAACAACTCGGAAAAAATAACCAGACGCAGAACTTTATGCATTAATTGATACATCACGGAATCAATGAATATATTAATTATAGGGAAGTGTTAAACTGGAACAAGATTTTGTCACTGATGGTACAGCTATGCTATCAACACGCATGGGAAAAATGATCTTCAACAAAACCAGAGCATAAATATAAGAAATAATATATTCAAGAATTTATTTGGGCTGAGTGTCTGGTCAATTTGTCCAGGCTATGCATAAAATGAACATCATTATGATGTTAAATATAAAATTATATTTTATTACATAACTATTTATTTGTTATTCAACTGAACATTATTTAAATGATACACAAAATATATTTAGGATGTATGCACAGAGTAAAGAGTTCAGCACTTATTCATTTCATTTTCATATCTTTAAAGATTTAAAAAGAGAAACAGTGTTTTTTTATATCAAACTTTGATTAAGAATTAAAAAGACAACACATTTTTATTTTCTGAAAATCTAAGTAAAAATTGCACACATTTAAGCATATATATTAAGTATATAAACATATGAAAGAAAGACATAAGTGCATACTTGTATAAAATGTTTAATTATTTCTTTGCCCAAGGGCAAGATAAAACAGGGCTTTTTTAAGCTCTTGTGGATGGGGCCCTCTGCACTCATTCAACATTCTGCCTTCACGGTGGCGAGTTAAATGTTTGTTTTACTTGAACTGAGCAGCCTTAAAGCATTCCTTAAACTTTAAAGCGCTCATGTTCCATTTGTTACTGTTTATAACAACAACATATTTCCATACACCGAGAATATAATGTATTATTGTGAGGCAGAACAATTTTAGTTAAATTATTAAGGATAAATATCAAATGAGAAGAGTGGGTGTCAGTGAATGAGCATTGTATAGATTATGGTTAGAAAATATATTCCAGTATCCTAAAAATCAATTGTATTTTTTTTTCTATTTTAGACGAGTGAAATCACCAAGGGAGGTTATTTTGAGTTTCGTTTGAGACAGATATAATTCCACATTACTAAAATCAGTATAAATTAATACTTTTAGTTTTATATTGTCTGGATGATAACAACCATTCATCAAGTCCCAAACATGCTAGCAAATATGTATAATCATATCAAATAGTTGCTATGATATGAAACTGGAATACATCTTAGTATAGCTAAAGAAAAAGAAGGAAGTTTTGCATGTATGTTAGAATTACCAAGATTAAAACAAAAACCAGGTCATGCAAGAACATGCATTTATTATTTGGAACTTCACACCAAGGTGAAAAGCAAAACGCCGTGTATCTGGAAAGGAGCAAAACAACAGTTATACGCTAGAAATATACCGTATGTTCAGTTTGTAATTGTATGTCCAAAGAAACGTCAAGACAACATTCTTAGTAAATCTCAAGAGATTCTCAAATTGTTTGGGCCGTAGCTTGGCAATGACGAAACAGTAATTGGACCCGCAAATTCGAACTTACTTTGACGCTCTTATTTCATTATTTATCATTTATTTTTTATAAAAATGAATTTATATTAAAACTATTATATGCATTTAAAAGTTTTACTAAAACAAATTAGCACACAAGCGTATTTTCAGTTCAATGAGACAATTCAATAAATACGAAGATACGTCAAGTGCGTTATTGCTAGCTTTATTTCACGAATATCAATTTCACGGAAATCTACCAAAAATGCAAAGGGTTACATACCACTAATTTAATGTCAGCAAAGGTGAAAAAAAGAAATATGTTCATATTTTTGTAAGTAATAAAAATACAAAGTAATTTAAAGGAACTATGTTATCGAAAACTGACCCAAGAGGGGGGGGGGGGCTTTTTTAAATCTGAAATTAAAGATATTAATACTGGCACATAATGGCAGTAATAACAGAGTATCTATACTCAGTAATGGGAAAAGAGTGTAAACATTCTGAGATAAAAATCTGGATCTGGTTCTGGATCTGGATGTGTACTCTGCAGGACCTTTCGGTATATACGCAGCGGGAGAGAGATGTGTTAATTAGTAACACTGATGGAGAGCTCTTCTAAAGCTCTCAACTGTCTCTGCACGCACTATGTCACAGTCAAGGTTATTCCATTCAACGATGGTTTGTGGAAAGAAGGATTGTTTATATTCATCACTATTAGAGTTTATGGGTTTGAAACACTTCTCATTGCTTGATTATGTATAATGTTTCTGCAAATATAGTTATCAAATTGTTTGGGTCTGATTAGCCGTTTGCCACGAATTGGGGTCAGATAGGAGTCAATAGGCATTGCTGGCAACAGCCCCTCAGCCACCTTGTAGAAGAATGTCAGTCGCGCCATCTTTCTTTTATCTTGGAGTGGAGGTAGTTCAAGCGTCTTCAACATCTTGCTGACACAGCCCTGTTCTCTGGATTTGTAATCACCGGATATGAATCTAGCTGCGCGGCGTTGAACTTGCTCCAATTTGTCGATGTCCTGTTGAAGATATGGGTCCCACACGATTGAGCTATATTCGAGTGTTGATCTCACTAAGGATAAATATGCTGTTTTTCTAAAGGTTAGTGGACAGTGTATTAAAATCAATTTTTTAAAAAAAGGGTCGTGTTTGCTTATTTGTTTTATGCTTTTTTGTATTTTTTATTCGTTCCATTTTTTTAAATATTCCATAAAGAAATTATCATTAACTGGGCTACTTTCCTTACTTGTTAAGCTGCTGCATTTTTTCATTTAGTGACTAGCTACATATCCATTTCCGGAGTCGCCTTTATGCACCAAATGTCCATTATCGATAAAATCTTGACGCAGGAGGAGTCAGCTTAACAAGAGCCAAACAGTTAGCCAATGACAACGCATAAAATTTCCAATATGCAAATGCGCGTCGTCGTTATAAAGTTTATCACGCCCTCATTCTAATTTTAATTGGTATAGGTGGAAGTCATTTGTAACACATTTGCGTTAGGAATGTGTTTTTTATATATAGATATACGTGTTATTAACAGTCGCGTTTGTAATAAATTACTACAAATTAAAATAGTAAATAAATAAATAAATATCATAATTTTGGTGAATGAAACCGTTTACTAAGAATATAAATTACAACGTCATTTAACTCGACAAACTGATCGCGTCAATTGTCTTATTTTGTAAAAAAAAAACACTATATATAGTAAAAATTAACGAATAATTAACGAAAGTGTTATTCAAACTCATCACTGCACACGGATTAGATATATGCAAACACTTTGGCTGAGGCAACATTTGAATGAAAGTTAGCGGAACTAACGTCCTTGTCAAAAATGAAAGTAAATAAAATTCAGCGCCTTTTCTTTTTATTTTAATTTATCAAAAACGTTGTATTGCTTTCTTTTTATTAATGAACAAAGTCCTATTTGTTTTTATTTCCATAGAATGCTAATTCATTTATGCTCTAGCATTTGCGTTATTCAGATACAGTATTACAGACTGATGCTTTTAAACACTATCAACAAGCTAAGCATGTAACACGCTTTTCAGCTACAACTGCTAGCCGCAGTTTGACAGTCATTGTTGCTATGGCTGTTGCTTACAGCGTTCTGTTTTGGATGCCCGGCAAATTGCAACGTCACGCTATTACTCCTTAGGTTTTTATTACTAACGCTATTATTTTTAACGTATGTTATTGTTTGTTAAATTTTGATAAATGATTGTAAGGTAATTAGAACAAAGTATTACGTAAATAAGCACATGAATAAGTTATGAATCTACTACAACGAAAATATTCGAACATAAGGAAAACATGAATGAAAATGACTTATTGTGTATACAAATAAAATATTTTTCAGACCGACCCACCCTTCATTAGCATGGGTCGAGGGAGCGGAAACAAACAATATTTTATTTTTGGCCTAACCTATCTCACTTTTCGAGCGATTTCCGAAACACAGTCAAGATCTGAGCTGACGTGGAAACATGGCGTCTACCGGCAAGTTTCTGCTAACTGTTGCGCACATTTTCGCAGTTTTTGTTGGAACATGCCTGTGTCAGGAGATGTGCCAGTCCATGTTTGGTGGACAGGTGTATCCTCATGAGACATGCGGCCCGCAATCCGGCCAACGCATCCTCGGTCACTCGCTGCACATGAGTGAAGCGATAAGTAAGTACTTTCCCCACCCACCCAGCTAATGCACTTAGGCCAGGGTTGTCATTATCAAATGCAACAAGCGATTTTTATCTAAATGTAAGCGATTTGGCCAGCGGTCTAGGGGGCCTCCTTGTGATATTAACGATCACAATTTTAACGTTCCTGAAAAAACAACCGATTTTCTCATGATTTTATACGATTTGATCGGCAATCGGTTAATGATGACAACCCTGTCAGACTGGCCTTCAGGTTATAAGCCAGTTAAACCTATCCATGGGATAATGCAGCCAAATTGTCTGTCCAAGTCAGGTCTTGTTGGAAATGTGATTTTGTCTACCATCAATTTTTAGCTAAAACAATGTCTTATATAGTGATAAAATAAACAAACTGTTTGACCCAGCATCAGCAGGGGATCAAACAGGGGCTCCAGTATGAAAGGTGGTCACTAACCATGTCCTTAAATATGCAAGCTCAACAGATAGACTCTTGGAAGTGACAATAATAACATTTATGAAAATGTCAGTTCAAAGTCAATTTACTCAAGGTAAATTAAGTATGCATCAGTTATTGTGACAAAAGTAAATGCTGACTATTGAACTCCTGACACAACCAATTGCTCTGTGTGACAATGCATACAAATGCCCAAGAATTTAAACTGCAACATTTAACTAATAAATATTTAACACAACTTTTTTCTCTGTTTATATTCAGTTTAATTCATTAGCATTCTTTCCTGTTTATCAGTATTTCATTCTGTTTAGTTTCCAAGCCAGCCCCAGATTGGAATGGAACTGCGGTTGTGGATAGCAAGTTTAAGGACATCAAACTCTCTGATTATAAAGGCAAATACCTGGTCCTGCTTTTCTACCCATTGGACTTGTAAGCAACCTTGTTTAGCTTTCTTCTTGGGTGTATGGATGGTAGACAGGAAAAATCCTGTTCGTGGGATTATTCAGAGAAACTTGAAACACACAGTAAAAGAAGTTCACAAGAATAAACTTATGTGATTTGGTAGAAAAAGGCCTTGATTTTTTTTTAAATTTGATATCTTGAAAGATCGTCTCAAAATATTTTTCCATGTCCTTACATTATAGTATTTCAAACAAATATAAAATCCATTTAGGCGTAAAAAAAAAGTTTTTTTCAGGTTACCTGACCTACCCTAAAAAAATGTCCCAAACCCTAGAACCTTTTATTGAGTGGGTCAGATATTTTTTATTTGACTTTTTTCCAATAATTCAATGTTTTTTGGATAAATAAGTGCTTTGTCTAGATAGCATCCACTTCAAAACAATGTTTATGATATTAGAGACATGTTACAATATTCATTCAGTTTTAGAATCATCAAGGTGATCATTTACCCCCCCCCCCCCCCAAAAAAAAATAAAATAAAAAAAAAGCCCTACCTACCCTAATTTTTTTTGGCATGTAACCTGAAACAAACATATTTTTTTTTTAATGCCTTATAGCAAGAATAATAATATGTGATAGCCTCTTTCAAGCAGGCCTTGCCATGCAGATATTCCGCTGCAGCATGTTCGAAATAATTATTTTAATGTTTTATTTATGCCTATGTTGTCAGTAATTTACATACTTACACTTCCCACTTCAGCACATTCATCTGCCCGACAGAAGTAATTGCTTTCAACGAGAGACTGGAGGAGTTTAAGAAGATCAACACAGCAGTTGTGGCATGCTCTGTTGACTCGCCCCATACCCATCTGGCATGGTAAGTAGACAGTATTTTTGTCTTCTCTCAAGGTCCCGTAAGCCGAATACATAGGAAATGTGAATTTAAGTTGTAAATCATGACATGGCTGGATCCAAATATTGTAAATCATGACATGGCTGGATCCAAATATTTTGTAACAAGTACTGAGTAAAAGATAACGAGTCCTTTATATAACTTTCAGGTGTGTGAAAGTGTATAAAAATTGAAGCATATATTTGTCTCTAATAAATGCATAAAAGTCAGGCAAGAGTAGTTGAAGTGTTTTTATTCCCAAATAAATTTACATAGCTTCTTTTTTTCTGCAGGATCAATACCCCCCGCAAGAGTGGTGGACTGGGAGCCATGAAGTACCCACTGCTATCTGACATCACCCACAGAATCTCCAAGGCCTATGGTGTGTACCTGGAGGAACTGGGACACACCCTCAGGTGAGACATCAAGATTGGGGCTAGAGGGCTCATCAAATTTGTGGCCAAATACAGGCTCCATTCCTACTCCAGAGTATTGTTAGCTGGACCATTCGAAGAATAGATGAGCTTTCCTACTTACCCCGGCGTCAGCGTCTGATCTTTAAAGTTTATGATTAAAAGTATTGTAACTTCTATACAGTTACTACATAGTTATTCACTTGAAACTTTGAATATTGCCTTTAACATCACCCCCAGCATCAGGTGCAACATTCCCCATAACTCAGTTTGTATTTTGACAGAGTTATGCCCCTTTTCACATAGATTTTTTGTTAAAGTTTTTATTCAAATGTCTTGTAACTTCAAAACTACTCAAGTTATTAAATTGAAACTTGGAATATACCTTTGCCATCAACACCAGCATCAGGTGCAAAATTCCCCAAAACTATGTTATGTATTTTGACAAAGTTATGTCCCTTTTCACATAGATTATAAAATTTAAGTTTTTATTGAAAAGTTGTATAACTTCAAAGCTTGCTAGGTTGTTCATTTGAAACTTGGAATATACCTTTGTCATCAATTACAGCATCAGGTGCCACAATCCACATAACCCTGTTTTGTATTTTGACTCTTTTCTCATAGATTTTGGGGTTAAAGTTTTTGTTTCAAAGCCTTATAATTTCTGAACTCCATAAGGTATTCACTTGAAACTTGGAATAAATTGAAGAAATAATTGCCATAACTCGGCTCCTATATTTCAACAAATGTATACCCCTTCCACTTTCCAAAATATGTACCAACTGAAATACTTTGAATAGTCGAGCGCGCTGTCCTGATAACTCTTGTTTTTTTCAGGATTTGAAAGAACCCACACCTAACTTTGAACTACCTATTTATGACTTCCACTTTATTAAAGAGACAATACAATATACAAGAGCATTTCAAGTACATTTAAGGGAGTAAAAAACCTAACACTTTCAGAAAGATCAAAGGTCTACCAAAACCAGTCATTTCCAAACAGACTGTTTGAATTATAACTGTCATGAAACCATGTTA
The DNA here is from genome assembly GCA_027627225.1 of Congeria kusceri. Lineage (NCBI taxonomy): Eukaryota > Metazoa > Mollusca > Bivalvia > Myida > Dreissenidae > Congeria > Congeria kusceri. The sequence goes on along the minus strand of CM051024.1, from coordinate 53,659,947 downwards.
CCAGTTTATTATAAAACCATGTTACCAGTTTATTATAAGAAGTATTTTAATGTTGCATGCTGCTGATTTTCATAATCCCTGGTTATTGCTTTACATGTATAAGCTTTAGTGCAATGCTCCACATCTTAGTTAAAAAATATTGAAAATGTTGAAGTATAAGGAGGGTCATACATACATGTCATGACCTCGGATTCAAGTAGGGCAGTTGTCAGTTACTGGCATAAGTATGTGCACTTAGTACTGGTGAACCGCTTAGATCAGCTAAGCTTGCCCAGGAAAAGTGTGAGTAGGTTAACTGACCGCCATATTGACTGAAATACTGTTAAAACTGTGAAAAATCCAAACAAACAAAACAAACAAACATGACCTAAAATAAGCCTTACGAAGATAACATACACAGTTCAATGATTCCCCCATTTCAGAGGGTTGTTTATCATAGACGGGAAAGGTATCCTGCGTCAGATCACGATGAACGATCTCCCAGTGGGACGCTCCGTCGACGAGACACTGAGACTGGTGCAGGCGTTCCAGTTCACGGACACGCACGGTGAGGTGTGCCCCGCCAACTGGAAACCAGGCGCAGACACGGTGAGTAAAGCTGAAAACCCAGCGGTGGCAAATCAGTTACTGTTGTCAGCTTGTTCCAGACTATGTACAGACGACTGAAATTTTGCCAAAATTTTCTGTAAAGCTACTGCAGACAACTGGCAAACATCATTTCAAGGCTTGAAAACCAGAAGGTACTGTATTTGATTTCAATGGCAGGTACTACCTTCTGTTTCTCAACCCTCGATTTGTCAACAGTGAAAAAATAAAGACATTTATATATTGCCACCTCTGATTAAACTGTGGTTGTTTTATTCAGTGGTTATTTTACAAACACTTGAGAGGAGAAATCTGTCCTGACCCCTTAAAGATTTACACATAGTAATCACTGTCAGACAGATCCAGTCAGTATAATAAGTACAATTTGTATATAAATTGTCAAATCGAAAATCAGAAGGAGGAAAGGCGGAAGAGTACTACCCCTGTTAATTGTATTTAACTTCATGGAATTAAAGCCTCTGGAATTACAGCCCGGTATACTTTCTTTACTTAATTTTGTAGCCTTAGCAAAGTTTTTTAATTGAACATTAAATAAAAGTTTATTGGTCATTGTAGGAATGATATATATTGTTACAGGGACATGTTCAGAAATTGGCAAATTGACAATTTCCAAAATGTTTTGTCACCGATTCCAAAAATAAAAGAATACTGTATATAAAGGAGCGAAATAACAACATGACGTTAATGAGTAATTATCAGTTGAAATTGATAAAATTATAAACCCTTTGTAATGCAAAATGATGGAATAATTTGGAGTACTTAAGTCATTTTCGTTGAAATTGTTGAAAACACATGGGTCACTTACATAATAGTAAAAAATATACTAATACTTTTACAAGTCCGGCTGGCGAAGTGGTAGCGCGATAGACTTTTAATCCAGAGCATGTTGGCTTGAGCCCAGATGGAGGCTTTTTTTTTTAAAGGCTATTCTTGTTATAATACTTGCTTTCTTTTGTTCAGATGCTTCAGTTATTCCAGTTTAGACGTTTAATGACATTTTCAAAAATACTAAAATCTGTGAACAAGTCCCATTAAGGTTGTATTTTAAAGGCTTTACAAAGTGGTTTTGTTTCATAATGGATTTTTCTCACCTTAAAGACACATTTCTGTGATCTAAAAGCTTTTGAAATCCTTAACCATGCCTATGCCAAAAATACATATGAGCCGCGTCGTGGAAAAACCGGACTTCATGCAGGACGGCCTTTTCCGCCTACAGTGGATTTATGTTTAGAAGAGACTTCCTTGAAACATAAAATACCATAAAAGCGGAAAGTGCCGTCCCGGATTAGCCTGTGCGGACTGCTAATCCGGGACGACACTTTATGCACATGCATTGGGTCTGGTTTTCCCACGATGCGCCACATATCTGTATATTTCAGCACTACTCATGCTACCAATACATAATTATACCAATATTGTACTTTCAGATTGTTCCTGACCATTTATATTTCAGCACTACTCATGTTACAAGTACATAATTATACCAATATTGTGCTTTCAGATTGTTCCTGACCAGAATGAAAAGCTGAAATACTTTGAGAAGCATCCATAGACAGCGCTTACATTTAGATTCTTTATATTTTAATGCTAAATTTGCATTTGGGTTTAAATTTTAATGCTAAATTTGCATTTAATTGTTGTTTTTTATTTGTACAACACTTATTTATGCAAACAGATGGAATTCACATTGATCCTACATGAGGCAGGCACACAATGCTTTACATTCAGGAATTAACGTTGATCATAAATGAGGCAGGCACACAATGCTTTACATTCAGGAATTCACATTGATCTTAAATGCATTAATGCATGTGCGTAAAGTGTCGTCCCGGATTAGCCTGTGCAGTTTCAAGGTTTCTTCAAAAAATAATTCCACTGTAGGCAGTGTCGTCTCGGAATAGCCTGTGTATGTATTGTTCAATAAGGCTCCGTTATAGTCTATTCAAGAATAAAACTTTCAAGATATATTTTGTTATGGTGATATTATATTTACTGGGAAATTTCTATCATACATGAACTTTTTCCGTTTTGTTTTGATTGTGTACTATGATTGTATGAGTATTGAATGTCTGTTGGTGATTTTATTGAGGAGTGTCTTGGGAAAACCGTGTTTAATGCATGTGCTTAAAGTGTCGTCCCGGATTAGTCTGTGCAGTCCGCACAGGCTAATCCAAGACGGCACTTACCGCCAACAGTGGAGTGTCCCACGACACTCCTCATATTTATTTTTTTGGGTTCACGGTTTATTTTTCTTACTTTTTCAGAACTTTTTGAAGAAATCCACATCTTATGTAGCAGTCAAATTAACAAATTTGCTAGAGCAATAGTTATTATTTTTCTCCTCATAGTCTATATTAATTGGTTATTATTTGCAATAAATTTTAATATTATATTATAAAGTTATGAATATTAGTAATACACTGTAGCTAGTTGTGAATATTAACAATGCAATGTTTGCAATCACATCATCTTTCATGAATGATTAGTATGCTGTAAACTCTGGTAAATTCAACAGATATTATGTAAATGCTTTTATTTCATGTTTGAAAATAAAAGTGAATCTCTTTGATTGTTGTTCATTTTTCGCTCGACTATTTGAAGAAGAGGTGAGCTTTTAGCACTACGCCCGGCGTCTGCATCTGAATTTGGTTCAAGTTTTCATAAGTCTTGTAATTCAAAACTACACAAGTTATTCACTTGAAACTTGGAATATACTTTTTTCATCAACTCCAGTATCAGGGGCAGCATTCCCCAATACTGTTTTGTATTGGGTCAGAGTTATGCCCCTTTTTCACATAGATTTTATGTTCATAAGTTTTGTAACTTCAAACCACAGAAGTTATTCACTTGAAACTTGGAATATACCTTTGTCATAAACTACAGTGTCGGGGGCAACATTCCCTATAACTCTGTTTTGTAGTTTGACAGAGTTATGCCCCTTTTTCACATAGAATTTCTGGTTAAAGTTACCATTCAAAACTTAAAAACTACATTAACTAAGTTATTAACTACATAAGGTTAAAAATTGGAATAATTTGATGAAATAATTGCCATAACTCAGTTTTGTAATTAAACAAATTTATGCTCTTTCTACTTTCCAAAATATGTACCACCTGAAATACTTTGAATAGTCGAGCGCGTTGTCCTCTGACAGCTCTTGACATTGATATTCTTGTTGGTAATTATTCGTAAAAATGTATCTATTGTATACATGAATAGTTAAGTATGTAAACAACATAAAGCCTAATGTTTTTCAATAGTTTATTAACAACAAATAACTAATACAAATTTCTGACAAACACTAACCTTAGCAACAACAAGATACATTGCACTCAGATTGAGAAATAACGATCACATGGGCTTCTATGATTGTTATATTTTCATTAAGTATTAACATTATTATATGCTGTAATACTAACAGGTTATATACCTCTTGGCATATTATTGAATGGCATCTATTGTACTTACATGGCAGTTTGAAACTCTGTACTTCTGCAGATTACTGTTTAAACTAATCAAATATAAATGACAAAAACACAAAATTAAACATTACATACTGGTACATTTTGTATTTAACAAAGACATTCTGGTTGTAATTAATAAGTTACTTATAAGTATGCTCACAATGTGAATAAAACCATTATTATCAAATGTTCAAGAACACGCAAATACTATTTACATTTTCACAACATCTACTTCATTTATGGACCAGTTTGTTTGAACTTACACGACTTAGTTTAAATTTTATTTAAGCTTGATTGTTTCCTGGGAAGAACCAGTACTTAGTTTCTTTAGAAAGATCTTAAGAACGCTCCCTGAGTGGGGATCGAAAACCTGGAACCTCTCGGTCGCAAGGGGGACACCATATCCACTACACCACTGCAGCCATATCCACTACACCACTGTGGCCATATCCACTACACCACTGCATCCATATCCACTACACCACTGCATCCATATCCACTACACCACTGCAGCCATATCCACTACACCACTGTGGCCATATCCACTACACCACTGCAGCCATATCCACTACACCGCTGCAGCCATATCCACTACACCACTGCAGCCATATGACCTACACCACTGTGGCCATATCCACTACACCACTGCAGCCATATCCACTACACCACTGCGGCCATATCCACTACACCACTGCAGCCATATCCACTACACCACTGCAGCCATATCCACTACACCACTGTGACCATATCCACTATGACCATATCCACTACACCACTGTGACCATATCCACTAAACCACTATGACCATATCCACTACACCACTGCAGCCATATCCACTACACCACTGTGGCCATATCCACTACACCACTGCAGCCATATCCACTACACCACTGTGACCATATCCACTACACCACTGCAGCCATATCCACTACACCACTGTGACCATATCCACTACACCACTGCAGCCATATCCAATACACCACTGTGACCATATCCACTACACCATTGCAGCCATATCCACTACACCACTGCGGCCATATCCACTACACCACTGCGGCCATATCCACTACACCACTGTGACCATATCCACTACACCACTGTGACCATATCCACTACACCACTGTGACCATATCCACTAAACCACTATGACCATATCCACTACACCACTGCAGCCATATCCACTACACCACTGCAGCCATATCCACTACACCACTGTGGCCATATCCACTACACCACTGCAGCCATATTCACTACACCACTGTGACCATATGCATTACACCATTGCAGCAATATCCACTACACCACTGCAGCCATATCCACTACACCACTGTGACCATATCTATTACACCATTGCGGCAATATCCACTACACCATTGCGGCAATATCCACTACACCACTACACCCATATCCACTACACCACTACACCCATATCCACTACACCACTGCAGTCATATCCACTACACCACTTCTGACCATATCCATTATGCCATTGTCGCAATATCCACTACACCATTGCGGCCATATTCACTACACCATTGCGGCCATATTCACTTAGTCTACACCATTGCGGCCATATTCACTACACCATTGCGGCCATATTCACTTAGTCTACACCATTGCAGCCATATTCACTTAGTCCACACCATTGCGGCCATATTCACTTAGTCTGCACCATTGCGGCCATATTCACCATTACAGGCTTTATAGCTCAGAGGGGTGGTCCCAGAGCATATAGACAAGTGAAATTTTGTGTGAATTTACTGTAATTACTATATGGACAAGCAGCAAACACCGTTTGTTATAAAACGACAAGTAAAATAATACAAGATTTTGACACCACTTGCTCACCTATCAGAAAAAAATATGCAAAAAAGCCAGCTAACAAAAATATCTACTGTCAACTACATAAATAAACCTTTCCTGTTTTCTACAATCGGTAAAAATGCAAGTGAGAACCGTACACATGGACTTCCCGTCCCTAAATCTGCCACACTTTGTTGCCTTTTTCCACACATTTCTGTGGCGAATGTGTGGAATAGAGTTGTAATTAAGTGGAATGAGCTGGCAAAGAGTGGAATTCCACTATTTTTATTCGGTTATGCCACATGAGTGGCAAATCTGCCAGCAATAACCACAATTAAGAAGTGGAAAACATGTGGCATTCTGTGTAAATGTTTGTGTCTGTGGCAAATGACTGGTTATGTGTGGAATTGTGTGGAAATAATGGACTTGTTTTTTTTCCATGGGTGTATCACGAGTGGCAAAAATACTTAGATTTGAGATGTGGAAATATGGAAAATGGGACTTAGTAATTTTTTGGTTACCTCATGAACTGTTATTGAATGATACAAATCCAGTTATAAATTTAAGTGTTTATTAAGTGAAGTTTTCAAAAATAATAATGTTACTGTTTCTGTAAGTTGCTTTACATAGGATTCAACATAATGTCAAATAAATCAATAGAACAATGCATTTTTCATTCATGTATACTTAAATATAAATTAATTAAATACAAATTTAAATACAGTTTTAACCTCAGCTCTTAAAATAGCTACATGAACTATAGAATAAAATAACATTTCATTAACAATTGTGTTGAAGTTAAGGACCATGAAAAATATATTATTTGCAATAAATGAGAAATTTAATTTAATAAAGGGTCTCATGTTAAACTTTATTAGATATTTATAAAAGTTAAAATTTCTTGACCCTGTTCCAGCACTAGTGATACTCCATTCAGACATGCAACAATTGTCACACAATCCGATAAGCACTGACCACCAGCTGTGGTAATCAGATGTTCGTCTGGTATAGAATTTGGAACCTTCTGCCTTGCTACATAGCATCTGATAATCTATTGGTTAACACATACACAGACTTCCTGATTGGTTCATTTAAACACAGGAAGTTTATCTTTGAATTTGAGAACAAAAGTAGTGTTTAGCAACTTATTTACCTAAATTGTCGTGAGATAAAGCGCCTTATGGACTTTAATTGTAAATTTAATGTTATGCTGAAATACTGACAGTAATGGACATTCTGTTAAGAAACAATGAGGATGTGGAAATCAACATTTAGTGTTGTCAAACTTGCTGGTACAGGACTTCAGCACTCGGATTGATACGAATAGCAGAACAACTAATGGTTAGAATTGTTTGTTTGTATTTCCTTAAAGTTCTATTTTTATTATACCATCATAATAATATTTGTATTTTGCTCCGGTTAGTGTGTCAACAAATTCAATGAATACTGAAACCATTGTATGATTTTATTTAAGTTCACAAAATAGACAATGTAGTCAAAACATTATTTAACTATCTTACAGAACCACAGGAGTGTGTATTATATTGCTAAATAAATTCTTAGGTAAAGAATTGGAATGTACTTATTTTAGAGTATTCATTTAGCTATTACAAGTCTACATAAGAATACATAAATAATTGTTTGTCTAAGCAATGTATGTTAAATCTTGGTATTTAAAAAGCATAAATTGAGTCAAATTTAACTGTCTTCCAATAACATATATTGTCTAAACTTTATATGACAATTGCATTAATACAACAAAAACATTTCTTACTCATATTGCTCTCAGTATACAGTATAAGTATTATAGATGTTACCCTATACAATAACATACATCATATATAATTGTTTATTGATGTATATAAGCCGAGTTCACTATTTGATGCATGATGGGCAATGGTTTGTGCACAAATACATATTGCTTACATTTGTATTACAGACTTTGCCATGAAGTATCATTCAAGGACAAGGAGTGATGATATTCAGGATTTTCAGCACTTTTGGAAATACTGGAGACTTTACATATTAATTTACTACAATCATAAAACATTAATAAACTTTGATCTATGTATCTAAGTATATTCATCAACTTCTCATGAAATCAATTGTAACAACTCAAATGTACATGTAAACAAGAGATGTTTGTAAAACATGTATGCCCCCCGACTTGCAGCCAAGTTGTGAATATGTGCAATTGTTAAGAAAATTTATTAATATGCAATCCCAAGCGAGGTCTTGATATATGGTATCTATGTATGAAGTTTCATTAAAATATCTCGATGCGTTCTCAAGTTATTGAGCGGAAACCATTTTTCTATTTTTAGTAATGGTGACCTTGACCTTGAACCCACCCATCCCATATGAAGTCCGAAGAGAGGTCTCAATATAAGGTATCTATGTATGAAGTTTCGTTAAAATATCTCAATGTGTTCTCAAGTTATTGAGCGGAAACCATTTTTCTATTTTTAGCAACGGTGACCTTGACCCCACCCAACCCATATGAATCCCAAGCGAGGTCTCGATATAAGGTCTCTATGTATGAAGTTTCATTAAAATATTTAAATGCTTGTCCAGTTACTGAGCGAAAAGCGTTTTTCTATGTTTAGTAACGTGACCTTGACCCCACCGACCACATATGCAATCCCAAGAGAGGTCTTAATAGAAGTATCTATGTATGAAGATTCATTAAAATAACTTGATGGATCTCAAATTATTAAGCGGAAACCATTTTCTATTTTTAGTAACTGTCACATTGACCTTGACCACATCCACCCCATATGCAATCTCAAGCAAGGCTTCGATATAAGGTATATATGTATGAAGTTTCATTAAATATCTTGATGCCTTCTCAAGCTATTGAGCAGAAACCGTTTGTCTATTTTTAGTTATGGTGACCTTCATCTTGACCCCACCCACCCCATATGCAATCCCAAGCGAGGTCTCGATATATGGTATCTACGTATGAAATTTCATTTAAATATCTTTATGGATTCTAAAGTTATTGAGCAGAAACTGTTTTTATTTTTATTTTTAGTAACGGTGACCTTGACCCCACAAACCCTATATGCAATCCCAAGCGAGGTCTCAATATAAGGTATCTATGTATGAAGTTTCATTAAAATATCTCGATGCATTCTCAAGTTATTGAGCGGAAACTGTTTTTCTATTTTTAGTAACGGTGACCTTGACCTTGACCCCACCCACCCCATATGCAATTCCAAGCGAGGTCTCAATATAAGGTATCTATGTATAAAGTTTCATTAAAATATCTCTATGCATTCTTAAGTTACTGAGCGGAAACCGTTTTTCTATTTTTAGCAACGGTGACCTTTGACCTGTTGACCTCAAAATGTATAGGCGTCTTCCTTTCCTCCAAAGTAACCAGCATACCAACTTTCATGATTGTAGGTCAAAGCGTTCTCTAGATATTGTGCGGAAACGAAATGGTCTACGGACAGACAGACCATCCCACCGACTGACAGGTGCAAAGCAATATACCCCCACTTCTTCGAAGGGGGGCATAATAATAAAAAATAAATCATACATTGTGTTAATTCTTATGTGTTAACGTACATTAGATTTCATGTTTTATATTCAGGTGACAGCATATTAAACAATCAGTTGGCAGAGGCAAAACCACCAATTTTCACTATTTTCTACCATCTGTGGCAAATAGTGGAAAATTTGCCACGGTGGTATTTATTGCCACAAAAAGTCCAGCATTAAGTGGAAAAGTGTGTAAATACTCCACTTATTTCCACATCTTGTGGCAAATAAGTGGTAATTAATGGCATTTAGTGGAAATTGAATTTGCCACTTAAGGTCTGGCATTTGATAATCGTCTAAATACACCACTTATTTCCACACTGTGTGGCAAATGAATGGAAAAAAATGGCATTTACTGGAAAACATGAATGGCCAAGTTCTACTCTTTTTTTTTTTCAATTTGCCATACTAAGTGTGGCATTTAGTGGAAAAATGTCTAATACTCCACAAACTGGAAATTTGTGGCAAAGTGTGGCAGATTATGGGACGGGTTAAGTCACTTATGATAAATCAGACGGTTTACAAACAGACCAATGCAGCGAGGTTGTAAACAAACAACCACGATTCCCCCTAGTGTCAGTAAATGGTTAGACCCCTCATTATCAACAAACAACCACGATACCCCCTAGTGTCAGTAAATGGTTAGACCCCTCATTATCAACAAACAACCACGATTCCCCCTAGTGTTAGTAAATGGTTAGACCCCTCATTATCAACAAACAACCACGATTCCCCCAAGTGTCAGTAAATGGTTAGACCCATCATTATCAGCAAACAACCACGATTCCCCCAAGTGTCAGTAATTGTTAGACCCCTCATTATCAACAAACAACCACGATTCCCCCTAGTGTCAGTAAATTGTAAGACCCCTCATTATCAACAAAAATTGAACTGACTAAACATATTTTTAGCTCCTCTGCTATTAAGGATTATTTGCCTTTCTTTACTTTGGCAAGCACAGCACAATTTAATTCACAAATATTCAAATATTACCATGCACTCAGTTCTATATGATTATACATGATTATACATGTACTGCTTACGCAAACCAAACATATATCGCAATTCACTGAGTCTGGGCAATCAAGTCAGAGGTGATCGATGCAGAGTAGACCCGTCTACTGAGTGATATATTGCGCAGTAATTGCCCGTGTCAGTCGGCATCAGCTATCAGGTAGTTTTAACTTATTTATTTTAGCTAGAATGCGTTGAAAGCCATAGGCTAATAGAGACATTTTTGAGTCTGTTTCCTTGGAAGAACCAGTACATGATGTCTTACGAGAACGTTCCACCAGTATGGATCAATCTCATAACCTCCCAAGCGCAAGGTGAACACCATACCCATTATACCAATGCGAAAATGGTGTGACACAGCTTTCAGTTGCACTCACACTCCGGGGACTCCGCATGATTTCATAGTGTGCATCAGTCACCACTCCACGAAGATAATAATGCTCAATTATTCAGCTTATCAATAATTCTGTCTTTGTTTTGGTGAGTAAAATATTTGCTTTGCTGGAGTTGTACTATAGGACTGAAGTTTTATCAGAAACTAATATGCTTGGATAATCATACTTAGTTTATTAAATTAGACTGTTTCCTGTTTCCAATGGAAACGTGGCTTGGGCTGGTATTCACAAAGCTCCGAAGGGAAATCTGAAACTTGAGTTGTACTTGGGTGAACATTTCATATCAAATTTTGAATGTGAAATGTGAAAAAAAAAATAGGGTAAAATACTAATTATTTATATAATATTTACTAGTTTAAAACATAGTAATGTAAAATATCTATTACATGAAACGGCCACAGATTTAAGAAATGTTATGAATGTAAGAATTTTACTTAATATTTCCCTTAGAAGCTTTGTGAATATGGGCCTACGATTTGTAACACCTGACAAAGCTTTGTGAATATGGGCCTACAATTTGTAACACCTGACAACGCTTTGTGAATATGGGCCTACGATTTGTAACACCTGACAACGCTTTGTGAATATGGGCCTACAATTTGTAACACCTGACAACGCTTTGTGAATATGGGCCTACGATTTGTAACACCTGACAACGCTTTGTGAATATGGGCCTACGATTTGTAACACCTGACAACGCTTTGTGAATATGGGCCTACAATTTGTAACACCTGACAACGCTTTGTGAATATGGGCCTACAATTTGTAACACTTGACAACTGCAATTCAAAAATAATTTTAAATCTGCTGAAAAATGCTTGCTATCAGTCATTGCACGTGTAATATTAAATAATTAAAAGCATTCTTCAAGAATGTTCAAACTTGGTCCAACTTGCAACTTACAAACAATAAATATAGCTACAATATGGTGATTGGCTTTTGCTTAGTTGATGTGAATTAGCCACTTTCAATTCAAACAGATTTGTTTGTTTGTTTATATTGGAATACTATTGAAAGGGTAAAGAACACTGTTTAACTTTGTTCTAAAATACATGTATGGTTTTATAAACAACCATGTATTCGGGAACCAATTTTCTCGCGAGACTTGTGACATCATCTTATTGAAACACAAACATGTATGATTTAGTAACCAAATCATCACGAAACAGGGTCTTAACCAAGATTCTGTACTCAATAATTGTTGGGAACTTAAATGCATGGATCTACCTATGAAATCCATCAAAATTAGTGTCACACAAATATTAAGAGGACCTGTTCACAGATTGGCAGTGACAATTTTCAAAAATTTTGTCATAGATCCCAAAAGGAAAATACATTATATATCAACAAGCAAAATAAAACTACTGACAAAGAAATATGCTGGAAATAAAGTGTTGTTTATGAAAAATCATCAGTTGGAACTATTGATAAAATTATAAAGCGTTTGTATTGCGTAAAAAATTCACTACCATATTTGTGAATCGGAATGGCCGAATGGTAAGCACAAATGCTTTTTGATCCTTGCGGTCGTAGGTTCGAGTCCCAGTGCTTTTTGATCCCAGCGGTCGTAGGTTCGAGTCCAAGTGCTTTGCTTTTTTATCCCAGCGGTCGTAGGTTTGAGTCCCAGTGCTTTTTGATCCTTGCGGTCGTAGGTTCGAGTCCCAGTGCTTTTTTATCCCAGCGGTCGTAGGTTCGAGTCCCAGTGCTTTTTGATCCCAGCGGTCGCAGGTTCGAGTCTCAGTGCTTTTTGATCCCAGCGGTCGTAGGTTCGAGTCCCAGTGCTTTTTGATCCCAGCGGTCGTAGGTTCGAGTCCCAGTGCTTTTTGATCCCAGCGGTCGTAGGTTCGAGTCCCAGTGCTTTTTGATCCCAGCGGTCGTAGGTTCGAGTCCCAGTGCTTTTTGATCCCAGCGGTCGTAGGTTCGAGTCCCAGTGCTTTTTGATCCCAGCGGTCGTAGGTTCAAGACCCAGTGTTTTTTTATCCCAGCGGTCGTAGGTTCGAGTCCCAGTGCTTTTTTATCCCAGCGGTCGTAGGCTTGAGTCCCAGTGCTTTTTGATCCCAGCGGTCATAGGTTCGAGTCCCAGCTAAGGCAAATCTTGTAGTTATTTGTTTTCTTTATGCCAACTGCTGTAGTTGTTGCAGTCAAGACATTAAATAACGTTTTTCAATTATTTGTTTTCTTTATGCCAACTGCTTTAGTTGTTGCAGTAAAGACATTAAATGACATTTTTCTATTATTTGTTTTCTTTATGCCAACTGCTGTAGTTGTTGCAGTCAAGACATTAAATGACATTTTTCAATTATTTGTTTTCTTTATGCCAACTGCTGTAGTTGTTGCAGTTAAAGACATTAAATGACATTTCTCAATTATTTGTTTTCTTTATGCCAACTGTTTTAGTTGTTGTAGTCAAGACATTCAATGACATTTTTTAATTATTTGTTGTCTTTATGCCAACTGCTTTAGTTGTCTTTATGCCAACTGCTTTAGTTGTTGTAGTCAAGACATTAAATGACATTTTTCAAGAACAGAAAATCTGTGCACAAGTCCCTCTAATGGTTTTGCAGTACAAAAATCGCGTTCACAAACATTAAACACACACAGAAGCCCTATAAAATCACTGCAATTCAATTGTATGTCATATAATACAGATAAATACGATCAACAATATATTAACACTGACTTCCAAAAATACTATCAAATGTACATTACAACCCTCATCATGCTACTAATCTGGCATTTGCACAACTATGTAGATTGATACGACAAATATAACCTTAAATAAATAAACTACCCAGAATACACTCATTTGACGGCAAAAACAACCCTTAAATACAACTTTAGTATACCATATTCAGATTAACTCGGACTGTGTAACTTCAAAACACTAATTTATAATTCTATAAATTTCATTATGAAGTTTCTGTATTGATGGTTCAAATACTTAAACAACAACAAGTGAACTAATGCTTCTTCGATTAGTAATTTTGACATCGAAGCATACTTTTTTCAGTTTAACATGTCTAAAAAGTGTCATTAATAATCTTAACAAACAAAATAACGGAACAACATTTGACTTTTGATTTGGCATACATCAGCAGATAGTCAATACTGACAGTTGAATGGTAAAATATCTTCCATTCGATTATAAATTCAGGATAGAATGTGCACTTACGCAACAATGTGTTGCACAATCTAACCTACACACCATTTCCATCTTAAAAGGGACTATTTCAACGAAATATTGGCTTCCTATTGCACTATCAATTATATTATTTGATGGAAATGCGCTTTACTAAGACATGTACATTAAATAAATAAAAAAATAATATAATACACAAAAAGATATTTGATAAAAACAAATTTACCAAAAATGTATGAAAAAATTAGAACCCCAAGCAGGTATCGAACTCACGCCTTAGGAGCCATACGAAAAAATGACAGTAAACAGCGCTTTAACCAAATGCGCTATCATGCTTAGTAAGGAGTCTTTTGTAAACTATGGTTATACAAATTCTGACATCAAATGTAAAACAGGAAAAGGGCCAAACAAACACAACCCAATTATAAATTGATTTTCATCTCAGAATGTGTACACTCTTTTTCCATTATATATACACTGTTTTAACCGTTATTATACGCCAGTATTAATATCTATGTTTCAGATTTTTAAAGAGATTGCTCCTATGAGGCCGTTTTCGATGATATAGTCCCTTTAAACAAAAGTATCTGATACATCTTTCCTATAAAAGTAAATACAAAAAGACGACCTTCAATCCGATTTTTTCATCTTTTTTCAGTAATTTAGAAAATGGGTCACAGACTAATACTCTTCCAACAAACATTGTGCATAATCACTCGAACACACCAATTTGATACTAACCAAGAGTATCGGATATATCTTTCCTATCAATGTTAAGACAGGCAGACAATCCTCAATTTTTTTATTTCATTCTCCTTCAGTACGGTATTGAAGAAAGTTTGGTCATAGACTTTTCCAACAAACATTGTGCACAATAAATTGAATTTGATTTTAAACAAGAGTATCGGGTATATCTTTCCCATCAAAGTAAATACAAACAGACGACCTTGAATTTGATTTTTCATCCTCCTTCAGAAGTGAAGAAAACTCGGTCAAAGACTCTTCCGAAGAACATCGCGAAGAGATGTAACTCTGCCTCACAGAATCCCCAGTTCCCGAACTAGGGCTAGGTGTATGTTGGAACGGACTTTCAGATTTCTTTACAAATGGGTTGGTGGTTGTCGGGGAGGGGAGACCACATGGTCTCGGTTGCGGTACGTGAAACGCTGACACATCGCTTACCGGAAGATCCTGCAATAATTTTGAGATGGCTCTTTGTTTCACTTTCGGGCTGAATGGTCTCTGTCTGTCTCGACACCTGAATTTCACTTGCTCTTTGGGACTAGTTGGTGGCGGCGGTTTCTCAGCTGGTACTGTGTACGGTTGGGGAGTCTGATGCTCAGGAAGTGAGAACATCTGAATACGGGACTGCACCAATGTCTTGGGAGCTGAAGTCCTCCAATCAGTGGTGTGTGTGCTCGTGTGCTTGGGCTTCTCTTGGATTAGGCTTAAGAAGGGGTTGGTAGGGCTGAGGGGACTGGAAATAGAAGGACTTAGGGGACTGCTAGCCGAGGATTCAGACTCGTTTTCCTTTATTACTTGTTCTTTCTTCTTCAGACTGAATCTGAAGTGACTTCTTTCATCTTTAAGGGCCCTAGCACTACTCGGTGGACTGGAGGATCCGGGTATAGAAGAGTACAAGACATGGGCAGGGAATTCCATGGGAGAGGGGATATCTTCCGAGTAAGTACGCTTGAGTGGAGGGGAAGATATCTTTCCCTTAACACTAGAACTTGGGGACTTTGGTCCCATGATTCTTATAGGACTCGAGGAAGGGGAGCGTGATTTTACAATCCTGGCCCCTTGTCTGGCAATACGGCCCCTTGCAGTGCCTGCTGGGGCATGGATATCAGCCTGGGGATCGTCATGGGATTTTGACCTTTGAATATACCGGGGTCTGCTACTGGCCTGTGGACAGAAAGATAATGCATGTGCACAAACGGCATAATGCTATGGTTCTGCTGTGAAGTACATTAGGTAACAATTGTATGTTAAAACAAGATTAGTATTCTAGATAATACAAATTCTAGTGATGATTTGCAATTAAAATTAAAAAATGCTATATAATAATGGACATTGCTATCAGTGACATTGACAATTCCATATAAATGTATTTAAGATTATTATTGAAACATGCGCAAGTTTTATACATGTTGGTACAGTGAGATATAACCTACTATTAAAAGCACTAACATTAAGCCATACAAAAGCAATCAGAATGGATGCAATAGCATAAATAGCATAGTTACAAAGTCAGGCACATACATTTAATAGCACAATACAGAGATTCAGAAAATTGATACAATATCAAACAAAGCAAACCCACAAATTTAGCAAGAGTGCATTTAGACTTGTTAAATACACCAAATTGTTATAGAGATGCAATCAAGAAAATAAGCAACGTAAAACATAAAATAAACATGAAATATATTACAAAATATACACGTTATGAAAACAGCAACACATGCAAAGTGTTTTATATATAGCCAAAGAGAAATAATTAGCAAGACAGATAAACGGCGCAAAAAGACTTTTGCTAGTATTGTTATACAGTAAATAAGGTACATAAAAATACTGTCAAAATTTAGATGGGTCTGTAAAACATTTGAGGCATGTCGTGGGAAACCCGGGCTTAATGAATGTGCGTAAAATGTCATCCTGGATTAGCCTGTGCATTTTGCATTAGAATCAGTTGACACAGGCTAATCTGGGACAACACTTTCTGCTTTTATAGTATTTGCTGTTTCAAGGAAGTCTCTTCTAAACATAAATCCACTGTAGGCGGAAAGTGTTATCCGAAACACATGTGTCGACTGATTCTTATCAAGCGCACCTGGCTAGGTATAAAGATATCAATGCAAGCCTTTAGGTATTTGGTTTACCTTTTTACATGAGTATACGGTTATACTGCTCGTTGACAGCTTCCGATGTGTAAGTCTTACGGGACATCAATAAGAAAGTCATTTTAATTACCCATAATACCTTGCGAGAACTTACACAGGTTGCATGTCACTAGCCTTAGTGTTATTACACTCAATAGCAAATAACGGTCAATATTTTGACACGCTTGGTCAGCGAATCCTTTCATCCACGGTGTGAAAACATCGAGACCCAATCAAAACCACGACTTGGAATTATCAATAGGCAAATAAGTGTAAAATATTCATTTAGGACCAAATTTTAGACTTCAAAATATTGATAATTCGAAATAAAAAAATCGATTTAAGCGAGTTTATTTTAGTTAAATAAAGAAGAAATAACTATTGGACCAGAAAAATACTTTTGAAGTATCACTGACTTCAAATTAACAGAGTTCGAAATAACGATGTTCAAATATACAGGTAAATCAATGCTATCCCGAAGTGGAATGATAGACATTTAAAATACAAGAAAACAAGCAATACATCAAAATGAGCATAAGCAGAGTATATATAAGCATTTCATCATGCAATTCTTAAACATGCATTTTTTTATCAGCAAATATACAAAATGCAAGCAACTTGAGTGTGAGAATGTTTTGAAAAAGGGAAAGAGTCAAATACCAACTATAATGAGCCCTGCAACTTACTGAAAATTTGACTAAATTTATTCATAAATTGATAATAATGTACAATTATTACCGAATAGCTGAATTCAACATTTTAATGGTCAATTACTAACGTGTATAGCTCGCGAACATTAACCTGACATTGACCTTTATGCATGAAAATATTTAAAAAAAACAACTTATGATGCATATATTAGTTTCTGTAGTCAACTTGAATAAAATCGATGAGAGTATCCCACAGAAAATACTGTTATATTATCGTTAAACTTGTGAAACACATGCACAGACTAAACCAAGTATAACTAGAATTGTAACATGAGTGACGGATATACCCCCACAATATGGCCTTGTCACAAAACTATGGCATCCATTCGAAAAAAATGGACAGAGAGAGAATGCTTTAATTTGTGAATGGTCAACAGTGTATTTGGAAAATTTTTATTTCAATAGGGGCCATAACTCTGTCAACATTTAGTGGTTTGTAACCAAAGTTGAACTTGATCTCTTTTTTATGATGTTACACCTATGTACAAAAAATAATTTAAATATGTGAAGCCTTTCATTAATTATTGTCCATGTTTTTCAAAAATTTTAGTCAAAAAGGGGCCATAACTGTGTAACAATTTAGTGGTTTGAAACCAAAGTCGAACTTGACCTGTATTTTAGGATGCTACATATGTGTACCAATAATTATTTAAATATGTCAAACCATTGTTGAGTTATCGTCAGGACACCATCTTTTTAGGTAATTTAAGTAAAATAAAGGGCCATAACTCTGTCAAAATTTAGTGGTTTGTAACCTAAGTCGAACTTGACCCGTAATTTATTATGCTTCACATGTATACCAAGAATAATTTTAATACGTCAAGCCATTCTTGAGTTATCGTCCGGAAATCATGTTTGTTTAGGCAAGTTTAAGTCGAAAAGGGGCCATAACTCTGTCAAAATTTAGTGGTTTCTAACCAACATCGGACTTGACCTGTATTCTATGATGTTACACGTGTGTACCAAAAATTGTTTGAATATGTCAAGCCTTTCTTGAGTTATCATCCGGAAACCATTTTTGGGGGGAATTTTAAGTCGAAAAGGGGCCATAACTCTGTCAAAATTTAGTGGTTTGTAACCAACATTGAACTTGACCTGTATTCTATGTTGTTACACATGTGTACCAACAATTATTTGAATATGTCAAGCCTTTCTTGAGTTATCATCCGGAAACCAACAGACAGACCGGCAGACAGAAAAGCTCACTCATATATATCCGTCCTAAACTTCGTTTGTGGGGGTATAAATATAGGAAACAATTTGAGTGCGCAATTTATGCTAATAGAGTTCACGAGTGTCAGGTTAATGTTCGCGAGCTATACATGTAAAATCAATTCCTTCCATTTTTGTACAAATTGGAAATGAATTTCACATTCTTAGAAGAATTGTATATACCGATAATTCATAATAATCAAACTAGGCGAGATGAATTTGTTTTTAATTTTTCAGAATCACAAAAACCTGAACCATACTAGAACTCCGCGAGTCGGATGTGTTGCCTGATGGGGCTTAACTCAAGTATGATAAAAGCAAATTACACACAGAAAATCGAACTTAACCTTCCTTAAATGTCCACTAACACTTCCCCAAAGTTTCATAATGATTGCCCCAATACTACTCAAGTTATTGTCTGCACAACCTGAATGGGATGCCGCTGCCAACATGCCGCCGATGCCCCCGAAAGTAACCCCTATGTGTCGCCTTTTTTGGCGACACAAAACCAAACCAATCCGTAACTAAGCAATGAACACTTAACATCAATGGAGATTTTCCACAACCATTCCAAGCAGGCACAAAACATGCAAAGCTCTAGAACTATGAAAAAGTAAGCTTGCAAGGCAAAGCGTTACTCAGTCTGCAGCAAGGCCATATCATCCCTCCACAACCACACTACCTTTTTACTGTCATCTTTTTGATCATGAATAGCTTCCACAGACTTCGCAAAATTTCCTTGCGCCGGTGACGCCGAACGCGGTTTGTGAACGCCGGTTCCAGTTCGGTGTAACCTTAGCGACTCGTTTTCCGGTTGACGCCTGCTTCGCAGTGTGCTACTGCTGCAAGTTGGGGAACCATCAGTGCTGTTACTTTCAGTGTCGCTTATGTCGTTTCTGCCGTGTCGTATCAATCGTCGAGCACTGGTGGTCTTCGTCCTTGTACGCTTCATCTTGAATGTTTTGCGGCTTTTAGCATCTTGCCTCTGAAGACGATGCTCCCTTGGATACAGATCTTTCCCGTTTTGCACCTCGGTTCCATCTGAAGAAAGGGTATAAGAATAAATACTGGTAAAACATACTGAACATTACAAAATAGGCTAGTATAACAATGTGACAAGTGTATACAAATAGTTAACGAGGCTCGTCACAGGATGTGACGTATGCCCCCGAAGCATATGCTTGTCAGAGGAAGGCAACACAATGTCAGTTACATGTTGGCAAAAAAGACGCTTCCTACAAAAGAGTAATGGTCCTTGTACTCTGCACTTCCTCTCAACATCCTCTATCAATATATGTGGTTTTATTTTAAATCACTTCAATACTAATGGAGTTATGCACTGCACAAGAAAATTAACTTGAAGGGCAATAACTCCATAAATATTGAAGAAAGAGTTATGGTCCTTGTACTCTGCGCTTCCTTTCAATGTCCTCTATCAATATATTTGGTGTTATTTAAACTCCCTTCAATACTAATGGAGGTATGCTCTGCACAAAAAATAAACAAATGGCAATTACTCCGTAAATATTGAAGAAAGAGTTGTGGTCCTTGTGCTCTGCACTTCCTCTAATTGAGAGGACAATCATTATATGAAGTTTCATTTGAATCCCTTCAATACTAATGGAGTTATGCTCCGCACAAGGAAATTAAACAAAGAGCAATAACTCTGTAAATATTGAGGAAAGAGTTATGGTCCTTGTGCTCCGCACCTCCTCTCATTGTCTAGCATTATATGAAGTTTCATTTGAATCCCTTTAATACTAATGGAGTTATGCTCGGCACAAGAAAATTAATGCTTTACATACGGAAATAAAACAAAGGTCAATAACTCTGTAAATATTGAAGAAATAGTTGTGGTCCTTGTGCTCTGCACTTCTTCTCATTGTCCTCTATCACTATATGAAGTTTCATTTGAATCCCTTCAATACTAATAGAGATATGCTCTGCACAAGAAAATTAATGCTAACAAAAGGCAATAACTCTGTAAATATTGAAGAAAGAGTTGTGGTCCTTGTAATCTGCAGGTCCTCTCATTGTCCTCTATCATTATATGAAGTTTCATTTGAATCCCTTCAATACTAATGGAGTCATGCTCCGCACAAGAAGCATGACGGACGGACGGTCGGACAGACGGACGGAGGATGCGATTACTATAAGTCCCCGAAGATCCCTTCAGGGGCATAAAAAAAAATATATAGTATTCTTAAAAGAGATCTTGCAAATTTAAGCACAATTTATATACCTTATCTAGTATCCAAAAAGAAGAAATCTGCTGAAAGGAGAAAAAATCTCACCCCTGGTGTACACTTACCCTCATTCTCATACAGAACTAAAGCTGGACTTTCGTCCAGACTGTTCTGCTTAGATAAGGCTGGTTGGAAAGCAAATGTTGGCTCTGTTTGTACTTTCTCCTCCGATTCCTGCATAACTTGGTCTGTTAACAGAATAAAAATAAATACAAATAAATTCATACCATCGTTTTGCTGCAATTTTGGCATTACAGCAAATCGACTTCTTTTTCATTCGTCATACAATGATGACATACAAAGAGATGTATGAGATTCTAATTTCAGAACAAAAACATAAACTTATTTCTTTGGACTTGATTAAAACATGTTATGCTTTTATTTTTACAATTAATCTAGCGACACATACAACTCCGTACATCATATTTACATACCGGTACCCATATTTATATACCGGTACCCATATTTATATGCCGGTACCCATGACACAACCTTAAGCCTGATCATGAGCATGAACAACCCCTAAACATGAGCAATATTTGTTCCCTCCTGTTATTCGAATATCCAAGGGATGGAAGAGTTCATTTTACATAAAGGATCAGTTGGCTTTCCAGAAAGAAATATTCCCATTAACGAGGAACACAAATCTCAGGACTTTTTTTTAATTTTGGGGGAAAAAGTACCTGGTTAAAAATTGGGAATTTCTCAACAAAAATGTGCCAAATTGGGAAAAAAATAACATACATATAAATCTTGATGTCACCATCAATTTTCATTGATAAGTTGATAAAATTGCAGAATATGTTCAAATGTTATTAAGTGTATTTTATATTTTTGTTCTTACAAATATTTATTGATGTAATTTTTTCTCACTTTTGTTATAAATGACAAACCAAATTCTGTAGCAGACGGGAATTTATTTTATAACTGGGAAAAATCAGCAAATTTTGCATTGGAAAGATATTTTCACCCATGATGCATATAGAAAAAGGCCGGAATCTGCAGATCAAACCCACCAATGGGAGAAAGATCATCCTGGGTGGGCCTTTTGAATTTCTCAAGGATTCTTGTGCCATCTTTAGCGGAGATTCTCTGACCGATGGACTGCCTCCTGCCGGATTGGCTGCCACTCTCAAAGCTGGCCGTACAGACGGACACTTTGAACGGGACGCTGTTCCCAGAACTGCCCTGGGACAGGATGGTGCCTGCAAGCAACAGGTGAGAAGCGATTAGACATTTGTATACTTCAGTAAATGTTGTTTATAACAATATAAAATACATCTGCAACTAGCCTGATATGTTCAAAGCAGAATTAAACAGCTTAACCTTTTCACAAATACTACTTTATTGTCCTGGGCAAATTGTTTTCCGTTTTAAATGACAGTTATGGTACTCAGATTAACATAATTATGGTCATTACCATTTATAAGAAATCATACCTCTGCTTGCCCGTTTCCCAATGGTGGCGAGCGTGGGTTTTGGTGGACCAATGATTTCTGTCGTGATTTCATTCACTTCAACCCTGGCTCTGTTCTCCAAGGTATGAGAGAAATCAGACCTGTCCGTTACCATGGTGGCTGACCTTGACCTATATTCACCTTTGAGGAGAGAAAATCAGATTCAAGGTTAGGAATGTTGATGATTCAGAATTACAATTATGTATAACACACCATCGCTATGAAAAGAAGCAAGGCTGCATTGTTCTATTCAAGAGTACCGACCCTTATTTAGTCAATATAAGGGAAATTACATGTTTGTACTATGGAAATATTTAATGCTTTTTTAATGACAGACAAATTGGTCAAAGGGTGATTTTTTTTTTTATTGAATGCATACATATATAGCAAAACAAAGCATTGCTGATACCGTTTGTCAAACCAGCTAATCCAGTGAGATGGATTTTGTTGCACCTTACCTCAATTTGGCAATAAAATCAATTTTATTTGCTCGGAATTCACAAACAAATCAGGACTGATCAAATAATCTTACATATTGAAGATGAGCTAAATGTTTTGGCAGAAAATTACCTCCAGTAGCAATGAACTCTTCCAGATTTGTTTGAGTTCTAATGATAACTCCACTAGGCCCGTTCCCACACACTTTGGGTGGGTAAAACTGTAATACCAATAACAAATTACCTCCAGTAGCAATGAACTCTCCCCATATTTGTTTGAGCTCTAATGCTAACTACACTAGGACCATTCCAACACACTTGGGATAGGTAAAACTGTAATACCAATAATAACTTACCTCCAGTAGCAATGAACTCTTCCCGGATTTGTTTGAGTTCTAATGCTAGTTCCACCAGGACTGTTCCAACACACTTCGGGTGGGTGAAACTGTACCCCTGCAGCTTGTCTTTGATGGTCTGCTGCTCATAATACTCCTGAGCGGTGTCACAGTTCACTCGCAGCATCTGAAAATGATTTCCATCAAGCAAATGTGTTTTTACTATTTGTTAATCAAATGCTCCATGACAATAATATTGATTGTCTATAAGATTGCAATACCCTTATGGATGAAGTAAATAAACGTTTTGTAATTGAAAAAAAACACAAGAGGGCCACGATGGCCCTAGGTTGCTCACCTGAGTTTAAGGCATCATAATGGTTTATAACAAGAGGGCCAAATGGCACTAAACCAGTTACCTGAGTGTAAAGATCTGGGTCTTGCAGTTTCAGGAGATTTGTATAGTCTATATAAAACATGTGACCCACAGGGAGTGGCCACTTTCTACTCCAGGGGCATCATTTGAACAATCTTTGTAGAGGACCACTATACAATATTACATTCCAAATATAAAACCGCTGGGCCTCACTGTTTCATAGGAGATTTTTAAAGTCATTTTGCTATTTAAGTTTATATAAACCATGTGACAGGGGCATCATTTGAACAATCTTTGTAGAGGACCACTAGAGGATGTCATATATCAAATATGAAAGCTCCAAGCCTTCTGGTTTCAGAGAAGATTTTTAAAGTTTTCAGTTTTTAAATCTATTTTTAGCTCTGGTGACCTACATATGCAGCGGACCGGAACAATTTGAACAATTGTGAAAGAGGGTCACCCAAGGATCATTCCTGTGAAGTTTGGTGAAAATCTGCCCAGTTGTTTGGTAGGAGATTTTCTTCGAATGAAAATGTTGACGCACGAAGCACAACGGACAAAAGGCGATCCTAAAAGCTCACCATGAGCACGTTGTGCTCAGGAGAGCTAAAAACAACAACAAAAACACAATAATAATAGTAATACCAGTATTAGAATTCATTTCCCATCATTATGAGGGTGTTGACACATGAATGGTGTTATTAAAACTAAACTTTTATGGATGCTTCCATGCCAAATGCGAGGTTACAGACATAAAATCATTGTGCAATAACATGTTCTTGGGTTTATATTAAAAATATGGAACACTGCTACCAAGTCAAACAGGTAAAAGACATAATAGTCAAGTTAAACAGGTAAAAGACATAAAATCATTATGCAAGAACATGTTCTTGGGTTAAACATAAAAATATGGCTCAGTATCAAAACCTTTTTTAAAAAATTGAAATAAGTGAAAAGTCACACTATACACAATACACATTTTTTATTCTAAAAAGGTACTAAAATTGATTATAAATACCTTGAATTGAATAAAAGGCTGCAGCATAAGAAATATTGACGGTCTGTAAGTGACAACAAAGTTCAAGAACTTCCATAGCGATAAACACACTGGAAATAAAAGATTAAATACCTTACAAAGTAACAAACACAATGTCACTTAAACATGCGTAAAAGTTTACTGAGTAATTCCACCAAACATTAATTTATGTATTATATTGATTTTATTCATATTAAGTTGCTAAAAGTTGTCAAATCATCTATTGCGTCTTCTTGACATTAATCAAGCATGTTTGAGCCAAACAAACAATTAAATGTGTGAAAACCGTAACTGTAGTTACGACATTTCAAGCAAGTTTGATGCTCGTGAATTCGAGCCAAACGAGATAAATTTATATAAATGTATCGCAATAAAATATTGGTCCCTTGAAGAAAATTCGAGCCAACGAGAAATTTGAGTCAAGCACGTTCAAGGCATAGGAAGTCAACTGTAGTACAATAAAGTATGTGCGTTAATTTGTCAAAACTGTACAGCAGACAATATATACCTTTCTGCTGTGAGTTGTTGATGATACACTTGGCCACACGGTGCCATTCAGGGGCCAGGGCCCGGTCAAAACACGCCATCAGAATCTCTAGGCCTGGAAACGAGTAACAAGGAGAGATCTACAGGCCAAAATTTCAGTAGATTTTGGAAACCAGGCTTACACGAGAATGTACACGTGTATCTTTACAACACGAGAAAGCACATGCTGGCGTCAAATGAACCCCTGACTTGAAAATATGAGGGGTCAAAATGAAACAAGAGTGCCATGATGGCCCAAAGCACTCACCTGAGAACTGGTACAGATGAAGACCATACTTGTGTGGCAGTTTTCAAAATTAAGGTATCTGAACAATATGCAAAAGGATCAATTGATTTAAAACATCAGTTAGTGCAATTGGCTAACTAAAGTACGAGTTGGGTAGTGGATGTGCTATGTTTTTGCTAATGGTTCTAAAATCATTTTTCTCGATATTCTTATCTGACCCTTTTTCATTAAGTCAGTGACAATTTTGGAAAATGCAGAAACAGTACACAAACTGTGTAAGTTTGGTCAACATTAATAAAAAATCGTGTGTGCAAGCCAATCATTGATAACTTGTTGATGTTTTTTTCCAAATACAAGGGGCAATAACTCCGGTGTTTCTGGCCTGATCATGCTTATATTCGACTTCACCTGTAGTCTTACGTTCATAGAAAAAGTCTCTATCCTGAATAGTGTCCATTTTTGTAATTTTTTTTCACAACAAAGGGCAATAAATCTGGTGTTTCTGGCCAACTTTTGCTTATATTCGACATAACTTTTAATCTTATGGTCATAGACAAACTATGCAAAATTGGTGAAGATTGGATGAAAAATGAAGTCTCTATCCTGAATAATGTCCATTGTTGAAATTTTTTTCACAAAGGGCAATAACTCCGGTGTTTCTTTTCCGATCTTGTTTATATTCGACTTCAACTGTAATATCATGGTAATAGACAAACCGTGCAAGATTGGTGAAGATTGGATGTAAAATGAAGTCTCTATCCTAAAAAATGTCCATTTCTGTATATTTTTTTTATAATAAACAAAGGGCAATAACTTTGGTGTTTGAAACACGATCTGACCCATTTTTGGCATCTGCTGAGATCTGATGGTCATACACAAACTGTGAAAGTTTGGTTAAGATTGGATAAAAAATAAGTCTGGCCCATTTTTGCACTTTTTTGCATGAAAAAGGGGCAATAACTCTAGTGTTACTGGGGTGATCTGACACAATAGCAATCCCATCCGAGATTTTATGGTCATACATAAACCGTAAGTTTGGTTAAGATTGGATAAAAAGTGAAGTCTCCAGCGTGAATACGAACCCAATTGTTGACGGCACACGAATGACAAACGACGGACGATGCAGGAGAGGTCCCCTATACCAATAGCTCACCGAGCACTATGTGCTAAGGTGAGCTAAAAATTCAATGGTCAAAATACTGAAGTCACAGGAATTTTGTTTTTGAATACATGTTTAATGTTTGGTAAATGGTAATGTGTGTTTATAATGGTTAGTAACTTTGCAAAAAACACAGTAAGTGTATTATTTGCTAGTGCTTTGAAGTTGGCTTATGGAAAACAAGTGCATCAAAATGATGCCAGGCAGATTATTTGCTGGAGTCAAAAATTAGAAAACTGCAATTTGCTTGCATCAAAAAGCAGGATTCTGCATCAACTGAAATCCCGGTTACAGGTATGAGTGACACATGAGTAAATACATGGAAATACAGCAACTTGTAACTCTGGAACTGGGTTTAGTAACACGTGTCAATGATTTTATTAAGGTTACCACTATTATGGAAATATAAAGGCCCATAATTCTGACATTTAAATGCAAATTTTCAGATTTAGAAACTTTTTATTTTCAGCACTTACATTTTGAATTCTAAGCTTTTATTTTCACTTGGGTAGTTTTTACAATGGCAAAAAACAGATGCGAATTATTCTACAAGTGGCTGCGTATTTCAGGGCCCAAGTTTCATACGGCTGACAGTTCCTCACCTACAAATGTTTACTTTCATTTTATTACTTAAATGCATATACCTAAATAGGCTGTCTGAATTAGCAGCTCGTTGCCATGGTATTTCACGTAAGCCTTCTGACTGTTGCTCATGCTTCCACAGCGACCGTGGTCCGAGATGGAGAGGTGGTGCATGGCAGACTTGGTGATGGAGTTGTTCTGGCTACCAGACACTCGGGTGGGTGGGGAAAGCACATTTATGATCACCTGGAGGGCGAAGTTGATGTCCACTTGTCGCAGCTTGGGAGTGTCTGTGGATTTCAGAATTAGTGTGAAGGATTTAATCAATTACAATTTTTATGTTGAGTTTTTAACCACTTTTTGGTTCGAAGATATTCAATGTCACCATTATTACCAATCACTGATTGTAAGGAGCATTCTGAGTGCAAACTGTGAATGACTTATCACATGAAACTGGAAAATACATATCAGGCGCGGCGTGGGAAAACTGGCCTTAATGCATGTGCGTTAAGTGTCGTCCCGTATCAGCCTGTGCAGTCCGCACAGGCTAATCCAGGATGGCACTTTCCACCTACAGTGGATTGATGTTTAGAAGAGACTTTCTTGAAACAGAAAATACCATAAAAGCGGAAAGTGCTGTCCCGGATTAGCCTGTGGACTGTACAGGCTGATCCGGGACGATGCTTTACGCACATGAATTAAGTCCGGTTTTCCCACGACGCGCATCATATTAACTAAACAGCAGAATTGTCAATTTGCATATAATTACAATACATCAAATAAATACCATGTTGGACAAAACTTGTATTTCAATATAAAGACAATTTACTAGCAACCTATGTTCTTAACAAAAGAAAGCTTTTACCAGTTTATGTTTTCTTTATAAAAAATGTAAAATGTAACATTTTAATACAGTATAAACACAAATAATTATTTTAACAAATTTTATATAACTTGCCAATAGTGTGAATATGTGAAATAGCATCTTAAACAAGTTTATATTATTCAAAATCAAGCCATTAAGAAGTTGTGGATCTCACCTCTTCTCCCACATCCAACACGGATACACAGTGGCAGAATGAAGTTGACAAGCATGTTGATACACCTCTCGCTGGTAGGGAACACAGCCATCCCTCCACAGATCTGCTCCAGTGAGAACTGCTCCTGTGGAAACACAGACAATACATGTCTTGAAAGTAAATAATAAGTTTTCTTTGGTTCATTTTGGTCAAAACATTCTTACAAAGTAGTGGTGGTAAAATGAATTGTCCATGTTGCCCAGCTTGTCCCAAACCATGCATGGACAAATAAAAGAATTTATTATACAATTACTTTCTGGAAAAGTGAAAAAACAGCATTTGCAAAAATAGACAAGTAAGGCAATCAAACATTCTGCCACCCCTGCAAAGAATTTTAAACAGAGTTTTCAATTTTTTCATAAAACATTAACAAAATGAAATACCTTGATTAATGAACTAAAATTATAAAATAATGAAAAGCATAAAAGGAAAACAGTGGAGTCTGTGCAAGTGATCAAACCTTCAACCACACTATTAAAAACCTGAGAAGTTGCTTCTCTATATACATGTATATACTGGTCTGTTCTTTTTGGAAACTGTGGCGAAAATTTTGAAAATTGTCCAAATGCAAATCTTCCAATTGTGTCACCAGTATGGATGATCATTCACTGATCAGTCTACATGAAAATAATATACAATTAAAACTAAAATAAATCAAATGAACAGCTTGCTGAACATGGTGGAATTTTAAAAGTTGCAAACTGTGTTCAATAACAGAATTTTTCAAATTAATATTCATAGTTATTAACAATAAGTATAACTGGGTTAATATAGTTAATATGATTGTTAATAAAATTACATAGGTACTAAAACCACTTGGGGTATCCAAGGCAGTTTAATATATTAATAAAATGGTGATTATCATAAAGGTATAGCAAGTAATAGGGGTGTCACGATATTAGAAATCCATATTGCGATATTTTTTAATTTATCACGATAAATATATTGCGACCTTTGTATTTATGTATTTAATAAGCTTAAGACTGATAAAATCACTATAAACAGTGCAATATTTTATAGGATGGTTGTAAACTTTTTATTGTCCCCAATGTTGATGACAGGTAGGGGTGTCGCGATATTAGAAATCCATATTGTGATATATTGCAATATTTTTTAATTTATTGCGATATTTATCGCAATATATTGCCACTTTTCTAATAAATTATTTAATACGGTATTTTAGTGTTAACTGTGCAGATCCAATCAGAAGAAACGCAACACATATGGCGATTCATATTTATCTTTATCTGACGTTAAAGTTTCATAATAGGCAACATGAACCAAGAACAGCAACTTAAACGGAACAAATAAACAATAAACCTTTACACATAGGAACAGCACTCTCTAGCAGATTTTAAACAACAAACGAATGGCAATAACGTGAATAACTGAGAACCAGTTTATAGGCCTAGACTAGTAGACTTCTCAACGATGTAATATCACAAACAGAGTAAAATCACTTCAAGCGTTCTTCTGGAGAAAGATCTGCCCGTCGACCATTCCTGGCGAGAGAACAGTCTGTGCAGTGACAATATCCCCTGCTGTGGACAAAATTCTTTCCGAGGGAACAAATGTTGCTGGAATACACAGTCGCTTTTTAACGAGACTCGCAAGTAACGGTATCCTGCTGTCATTGTCACTCCACCGAACGAGCGGACCACAATCCATGCTTATTTGTGGAACATCCTTGCATGCTTTTATTTCAGATGTGGCCTATTCCATCACAGTTTGGGGTCTCTTTGCCTCCTGAGCAAGTACCACATCGTCAAATAGTATCGCTAGGCCCTTTTTTGGATCTTCTAAAAAAAAAAAATTAAAATTAAATGCATCATGCAAAAGTGATTTAAAATAAAAGGTCACTAATTTTTTAACATTGAACTACAGGTCATCACCTAACAGTCTTTAACAGCGTTTTGTTTAAAATTATTTGATAAAATAATGTCATAGTATAAAATAATGTATTTTATACTATGGGCCCGTCATGTATTTGTCTATTACCATGATATTACACTGCTCAATTTCAATCCAAATGCACTTCATAGAAAATTGTTTATGTGAATCAACTTGGCAGGGACATTGTTTACTAGTATACGTTGACTATCTTGTAAAAATAATTTATAACTATAATTTAACAGTACTGTTGTTGTTAAAAGTGTTGGGTTTCATTTGAAATGCATGCACTTTTTTCACTAAAGCAAAAACTAAATATAAATTATGCTATTTTTTCATGTTCCGATACATTCACTCATATATGTCAAACATTTACATGTATAATTGTCTATGTAAAACATTTACATGTATAATTGTCTATGTAAATAAATGTCCACTTGATATATTTTGAAATAGCTGTTGAAATGAATGCCTAAATAAGCAAATATGTGTTGTGTTTATATAAATTACCTGTTCTGGGACAGGCATTGGAACTAGATGGTCTTTCCATTTAAAGCAGCGACAGATCTGTGTTATCTTCATGATGAATCTCCATCTCCAAGGTTTTCTCCGAGGGCATGTTATCGTTGGAGCACAAGAGCGTCAGTCTTTGGTATACTAATTTCAGACACTCTGAACTGAAGAAGCTACTTTTAATCTTGTCAGATGTGTATCTGAAAACATGAGGGCCATCGATGAGGGCCACTATGGCCCTAGGTCGCTCACCTGATATCTATGTATGAAATTTCATTAAAATATCTCAATAGGTTTTCAATTTAGTAAAAGAAAACTATTTTTCTATTTTTAGTAACAGTGACCTTGACCTTGACCCCACACACCACATATGTAAAGCAGTCTCGATATATGGTATCTACGTATGAAGTTTCATTAAAATATCTCAATGCGTTCTTAAGTCATTGAGCGTAAACCGTTTTTCTACTTTTAATAACAGTGACCTTGACCCCACCCACCCCATAAGCAAACCCAAGTGAGGTCTCGATATAAGATGTGTATTAAGTTTCATTAAAATATCGCAATGCTTTCTCAAGTTATTGAGCAGAAACCGTTTTTCTATTTTCAGTAACGGTGACCTTGACCCCACTCACCCCATATGCAATCCCAAGCAATGTCTTGATATAAGGTACTTATGTTTTAAGTTTCATTAAAATAGCTCAATGCGTTGTCAAGATATTTAGTGGAAACCATTTTTTGTTCTATATTTAATAACAGTGACCTTGACGTTCACCCCACCCACCCTATATGCAATCCCAAATGAGGCCTCAATATAATGTATTTATGTATTAAGTTTCATTAAAATATCTCAATGCATTCTCAAGATATTGAGCAGAAACCGTTTTTCTATTTTTAGTAACAGTGACCTTGACCCCTCCCACCCCATATGCAATCCCATGCGAGATGTCGATATAAGGTATCTATGTTTTAAGTTTCATTAAAATATCTCAATGCGTTCTAAAGTTATTGAGCAGAAACCGTTTTTCTATTTTTAGTAACAGTGACCTTGACCTTGACCCCACCCGTCCCATATGCAATCCCAATCAAGGTCTCGATATAGTGTTTTGACCAAATATGAAACCTCTGGGCCTTGTGGTTTCAGAGAATTTTTAAATCATTTTCCCATTTACGTCTATATAAACCATGTGAACCCCGGGGTGTGCCCAGCTTTGACCCCAGGGGCATCATTCGAACAATCTTTATAGAGGACCACTACACAATGTTACATACCAAATATAAAACCTTCAGGGGATTGAACTCATTTTGCAATTTAAGTCTATATAAACCATGTGACCCCCGGGGGTGTGGCCAGTTTCACCCCAGGGGCATCACTTGAACAATCTTTCTAGAGGACAACTATAAAATGTTACATACCAAATATGAAACCTCTGGGCCTTGCGGTTTCAGAGGAGGAGATTTTAAAAGTCATTTTGCTATTCAAGTCTTTATAAACCATGTGACCCCCAGGGGCGTGGCCAGTTTTTACCCCAGGGGCATCATTTGAACAATCTTTGTAGAGGACCACTATACAATCTTACATACCAAATATGAAACCTATGGGCCTTGCGGTTTCCGAGGAGAAAATTTTAAAAGTCATTTTGCCCTTAAAGTCTATATCAACCATGTGACCCCCTGGGTGTGGCCAGTTTTCACCCCAGGGGCATCATTTTAACAATCTTTGTAGAGGACCACTAAACAATATTACATACCAAATATGAAACCTCTTGGCCTTGCGGTTTCAGAGGAGATTTTTAAATTCATTTCGCTATTCAAGTCTATATAAACTATGTGACACCCGGGGCGTGGCCAGTTTTCACCACAGGGTCATCATTTGAACAATCTTTGTAGAGGACCACTATACAATGTTACATACCAAATATGAAACCTCTGGGCCTTGCAGTTTCAGAGGAGAAGATTTTTAAAGTCATTTTGCTATTCAAGTCTATGTAAACTATGTGACCCCGGGGTGTGGCCAGTTTTCACTCCAGGGGCATCATTTTAACAATCTTTGTAGAGCACCACTAAAGAATGTTACATACCAAATATGAAACCTCTGGGCCTTGCAGTTTCAGAGGAGATTTTTAAAGTCATTTTGCTATTTAAGTCTATATAAACCATGTGACCCCCGGAGTGTGGCCAGTTTTGACGCCAGGGGCATCATTTGAACAATCTTTGTAGAGGACCACTATACAATGTTACATACCAAATATGAAACCTCTGGGTCTTGCGGTTTAAGAGGAGATGTTTAAAGTCATTTTGCTATTCAAGTCTATATAAACCATGTGGCCCCCGGGGTGTGGCCAGTTTTCACCCCAGGGGCATCATTTGAACAATCTTTGTAGAGGACCACTATACAATGTTACATACCAAATATGAAACCTCTGGGCCTTGCGGTTTCAGAGGAGAAGATTTTTAAAGTCATTTTGCTATTCAAGTCTATATAAACCATGTGACCCCCGAGGTGTGGCCAGTTTTCACCCCAGGGGCATCATTTTAACAATCTTTGTAGAGGACCACTAAACAATGTTACATACCAAATATGAAACCTCTGGGCCTTGCGGTTTGAGAGGAGATTTTTAAAGTCATTTAGCTATTCAAGTCTATATAAACCATGTGACCCCCGGGGTGTGGCCAGTTTTCACCCCAGGGGCATCATTTGAACAATCTTTTTAGAGGACCACTATACAATGTTACATACCAAATATGAAACCTCTGGGTGCAGTTTCAGAGGAGGAGATTTTTAAAGTCATTTGTCTATTCAAGTCTATATAAACCATGTGACCCCGGATGTGGCCAGTTTTGACCCCAGGGGCATCATTTAAACAATATTTGTAGAGGACCACTAGAGAATGTCAAATATCAAATATGAAAGCTCCAAGCATTGTGGTTTCAGATAAGATTTTTAAAGTTTTCAGTTTTTAAATCTATTTTTAGCTCTGGTGACCTACATATGCAGCGGACCGGAACGATTTGAACAATTTTTAAAGAGGGTCACCGAAGGATCATTCCTGTGAAGTTTGGTGAAAATCTGCCCAGTGGTTTAGGAGATGTTCTTTGAATGAAAATGTTGACACACGACGCACAATGGACAAAAGGCGATCCTAAAAGCTCACCGTGAGCACGTTGTGCTCAGGTGAGCTAAAAATAGGTAATATAACAGGGATTTTTAGACTGTATTTGGAAGAGGTTCGGTACTTATCAAATTGGGAATTTCGTTTTTTTTTTAATCTTGCTAATCAAAAAACATTTAAGAAAGTAATTTAATTCATGAATTATTTATATTGGGGGAATTCACATTTCCTATTTATTAAGGAGTTTATCACTTCAGATTTTACATTCTATTTGGGAATAGTAAACCATATTTGGCATTGGGATTGGTTTTATTATCTGTTAAATAAGGAATCACTGTTAAAGTACACATAATAATTATTACTTTTATTGCATTATTATGTATTCCATTAAGTTCATATATTTTAGACACTTGTATTTACTTGTTGAATGTTGAGTTAATAAATGGCTTGTTTTGCAATGCTTTAAACAAAATATATAATGTATATTTATACCTTGTTGATTATCTGTCACAGCCTTTTTCATTGACCAAACCAAAGGTACATCAGTATCTGTGACAGCCATGATCCTCAGAATGTTCATGCTTAAAGGCAGAATGACTGAGACAGTTGGTGTTTTCTCCCTGCATATGACATTGGCCATGTCTCGTATTGGGATCAGGCATTCCAAGGTCTTTTGCTAGAGCAGTGTCAACCTCATTTTCAGAGTGTGAATATCAGAATCCATGCCCATGTTAACTTCTCGAGAGACAAGAGCTGCATAGACTGCTGGTTGTAAATGAAGGTATCTCTCAAGCATGTCTGCAGCTGAGTTCCACCTCGTTGGAACGTCGCGAATCAGCTTCAATTCTGTTATGCCCATGAGACTGATTTTTTGTTTGAATATGGCCATTACACTGCTTTTCTATGCAAGAATCCCACAATTCTTCTTATTCTCCCAAGGATTCTGGCCACTGGGTGTAACTTAAGTGCATTTTGGGAAGCTAAATTTAGGGAGTGAGCAAAGCAGCCAATGTGAGGATTACTGTTCAATTCTCTTGCAGCTACAACCATATTGGCTGCATTGTCTGACACTAACGGAGGGCATGGTTAGGTATGCCCCACTCAACAATAGCCTCTTGTAAAACCTGCGCAATGTTGACACCCGTGTGGCCCTCTGGCATTGCTCTGGTTTGCAACACAAAGTTTTGAAGTTTCCAGTAAGGCGTAATATGCACTGATGTTATTGTGATGTAGGACTCGGTTGCTCGACTGGTCCATCCGTCTGTTGTAAGAGCTATCGATTTTGCTTGCCTAATACTGGATTTTACAATGTGCACAGCTTATTCATACATATCAGGGATTAATGTTTGTGAAAAATATGTTCTTCCTGGCAACGAATAACGTGGATCTAGAGCTTTAATCATGTTCTGGAAACCCTGGCCTTCTAATATGCTCAGGTGCCTCAAATCATCAATTATGTACCTTACAATAGACTTTGTGATTAATTCTGAGCATTCGGAACTTCTGCTGTAATTCTGTGCAAACATACCTTGAATAAAGTTGCTTTGGGGCCGAATCACGGGTAACAGTCGTTTCATTTTTTTCAGAGGTACCTCCGGTCTTTTGCAATTTCAGTGGATGTCGATGTTCCAAGTGTGAGCGGAGATTACTTGTACCACTTTTATTTTTGACGTCTTCATTACAATATTTACAAACAGCACAGTTTTCAATTGTTTGTTTGCTGATTTAGTGCACTTTAACGAAAAAGTGAGCCGATATATCACTTTTAGCTTTTAGCAACGAGATCAAAAGCGTCATCTGCCATCGCAGAGTAAATGTATATTTGTATTTGTTTACATCTGCACCGGTTCCGGTGTTAGGTAAGGTTTAAAAGTCGGCGCAAAGTACATGAAATTGCTTTGTGATTAAATTCAGTCTCAGTCATTTTGCTCTGTTTTATTTAACCTTTCAATAAATATCACTTTCAAAAATGAATTATTCTATACCACAAACAGTGTGTGAGAAAACTGAGAACATACAAAACATGCACAATCAGTTACTTTGTAGAATGTATTATGGTCCGGTTTTTTAAAATGTGTATCGGCTACACTGCACTATAAACATTTAAAATGTTCAGTGTTTATCACTAACTTTTAGCAAATGAAAAGAAAAATAATTTAGAAGTTTTGGAATTAATACTTGTGCAAAACACTAGAACGTATATATATTGCGAAATATCAGTATTGCATTTCATATTGCGATATTTTATTGCAGAAAAAAATTCCACAATATATCGGTATATTGCGACACCCCTAATGACAGGCGCCACAATAGCAACTTATAAACAGCAGATACTAAAGCAAATCAAATATGAGCAGCACTCTCAAACCGCCTGGCATGGCTGTACACTAGATTTATTATATTACACATATACCGCTAGTGTGCAGATACTTCGGTCATGGTGTATGTTTGTTTTGTGACTAAACTATGTATGTATTTCACTGTTTATTTTAACTGGAAACAATATATCAGGTTTTATGTATTATTAAGCATACACATTTTAAGAGAATATCACACATAAATGGAATATTATTGGTCGACTTTGGTCGCTGGTACTGCCTATAATGGTCTGGCTTTTGACCTTCACCCTGCAAAACTATCAATTTTACAAATGGTACTGGCTTTTAATTGTTTATCACTGACATTAAGCCTGTTTTGTAATCAATAAATTAATTAGAGGACAAACCAAAAACTGTAAAAATACCATATAAAAAATGCAATATATTGGTATGGACATTCATATTGTGATATTTTATTGCAGAATCAAATATTGCAATATACCAATATACCCGTATATTGTGACACCCCTAGTAAGTAAAAAATACTGCCTAGTTCAAGATAACTGGCTGATAAATAAAATTGACTTATTACAAGCACTTGAATTTCATGAAAAATGTTTTGCAGAACATATGTAAAACAACATTTACAAAGAATATATGAGCCTAGAAGAGCATGCATGCATTGTACAGCAAGAGTATCCATACAGCAGGAATTTCTGCAGGCAAATATTCAACCTCTATATTTTACATCTGCATGGTCTAAATGGGGCGTGTCGTGCGAAAACCGGGCTTAATGCAGTCCGCACATGCCAATCCAGGAAGGCACTTTCCACTTATATGGTATTTTTTATTTCAAGGAAGTCTCTTCTAAACATAAATCCACTGTAGGCTGGAAGTACCGTCCTGGATTAGCCTGTGCGGACTGCACAGGCTGAACCGGGACAACACTTTACGCACATGCATTAAGCCCGGTTACCCATGAAACGCCTCAAATGTGATTTCAAGCAGTCATCTTCATATTTCGAAGCAGCAATCAGTGCCATCAGTTACAATGTCTATGTCTGAGAAAGTGTGGAATGAAAGTCTAGAAATTGGTTACACTTATTTAAGGATATCTTTAAATAAATTGTTCACATCCACGTTTTCTTTTGATACTGGCAATTAGATGTTTTTTATCATAAAAAAACTTTTTTTGTTAACCAAACTGTCACTTGTTAAAAGGCCGCAAGCAAATATTGAATGAGAGGTCGCGGTGGCGTAGTGGATATGGTGTCCGCCTAGCGCTTGGGTGGTCCCGGGTTCGATCCCCACTCTGGGAGCGTTCTCGAGATCTCCCCCAAAGACACCAAGTACTGTTCTACCCAGGAAACGGACTCAAGAGTGTCTCTATAAGCCTTAGGCTTTCGATGCAATCAAGCTAAAAAATAAATAGGTTTAAACTAAATATTGAATGTGATAGCTTCCCTTTTTGTCTATTCAAAAGCAGAAGCAAAGGAAAAATACTATGTATGCTTGTTTAACATTTAAGACATTTTTTAACAATGGTGTTTTAGATACATGGAACTGTTAGCAGCAAGTGACCATATGCTATTTATCCAGGATAAAAGCATTAACAACATCTGCAAAAGAACAGCAGAGGATGCAAATTCAGTCTATGTAGTATTTTGATGTAAAACAAGCAATTCTGATGTAAGCAAACATCGATAGGAGCTTTTGTGGTGTAACTTTACTCAAAAGTTTTGCTTAAATCAGAAAATGCTTGTTTACAGTAACAAATGTCATCAGGGCCTTCCCCGTGTTATCACAATGTTTAACAATAAAAAAATCTCTTTGTAATAAAAGCCTCTAACATGATACTCGCTAAGTTTTCTATAGACAAAGAACAAAATTATCGTTGTTCAACTACCCCAAAAACAACCCAAAAAGAAGTCCCGATTCTGAGTGGAGCATAGAAAAAAGTAGTTCCATTTGCAATTGCAAAAATAGGATGCCAAATAATGTTAAAATCAAAATAATTTTCACATTATCTTTGTTTATCGGCCATTGTTGTTCTGATGCGTGGCTATTAAACAACTAAGTGTTATGACCTCGTGGTTTAATTCCTATACATTAGAACTCCAAATCGTTGTTTATTGGCTGATAAACAACAAAATTATTTCTTAATTTTAACATAATATCTGCTAAAATATTTGTTGTTGTAGATAGACTCAAGATTCAGAATGCATTTTTGATTCAGATAGCTTCTTTTTTTCTATGAGATTGTCTCTGCTAAAACCATAAATCGTATACAGTAGTACAGTTGCAAAAGCTAAATAATATGGGCTGATTAAAAGATTGCATTATATTGTTAATAGGCGTTCAAGTTGCATTGCAGGTATTATCAAAGGTATTTAATTATGTGACTGCCTTAAATTAATGTGTGAATATTTCTGTAATATTTTAGTTATATTGAATCACACATTATGCTACAAACTCATCGGAGATGATAATGAAAACACATTTTAGACAGTAATAATTGGTTAAAGAAAAATGATTGGTTAGTAATTAGGGTAATAAGCCAATCAACTTTTAGTAACTTATATCCATTGCAGAAATTGCCCTTGCAGAATAGATGAATTTTCAGACAATCAACTATTCAAGAGACATAACTCTGATGTTCAAGCAGAACTGGCAGGGCCAAATCGAAAAGGCAAACATATGCAATGAGGTTACACTATGGTAAGGTTAAGTGATGGAAGCAAGAATATAACATAGGTAAAGTAGAGGGGTTGAATATATTGTTTCAGAATCAAAATGCATGGATAGACAACACTATAATAGACGGATCCGGGTTTTGCCACGAATAGTTGAAACTCCTACCCAGCTATTGTTAAAGGATTAATTTCCATTCATCAAAAATCACAAACATTACCACGTGCTCATTTGAATATCACAAACACTATGCATGTGCTCTTTTGTATGAAATAGTTTAACCGTTAAACATGTGATATCCAAGGGTGATGATTGGATAATATTGCAGATTAATTTAAATATGATTGACATTTGTGGAAGCGTCTATCATATCTTTTGGCTTATGGGAAAAACAGGAAGAAAAGGCACCTAGGGGAAGCCCTTATAGGTGTGTAGGTACCATATTTAATCTATATGTTTTCGGACACTTAAAAATAATTATTTGTCTCAGTGTCCAAATATTAAGAGTCACACAAAAATAATTGTTAGAAATCTGTCTGAAAATATAGCATCTGCAATAACGAAAAATAACAAAATTCGTAAAAAAATTGCAAATAGGGATGCGCTCAGCAGTATTGTTATCTAGGATGATGGTCTTGGTTAAGTACCGGAGGGGTTAATATATGACACGAAACTGTATATTGAAGCCATTATACAATAAAATTAACAAATAGCAAAGAATGTAAAAACCACTGTCACTCAAATGTTTATTGATAAAGAGGGTCAATTGCCAATTAGTATCTGTCTGAAAACATAGGTGATAATTTAATTCCTTTTCTTAAAACATAGTGACACGAAAATCAAATATTTCGGCTGATTTTTTTTTGGCCAAAAACAATTAGTGTCCGAAAACATAGATTAAGTATGGTACACATCTTACTGTTGTAATCTGGCTGGCAATGTCAGCAGGCATCCACCCTACATATGCCCGATACTGAACGAAAAATGACATCAAGAAAAACACAAGTAAATCATCGATAAAAATAATGCAACTGAAGATATGCATACAGTCTTTACAAACCAAACATGACTTCGATTTTGTACAATCTCCTTAAATAGTGCAAACTGCTACTGGTACATTTAAGACGTTGTGTTTTTTTATAATAATATTATTATGATATTAGATCACTCATCTACATGTAAATACTACCCCTACACCAGAAATAATATAACTTGCTTAAAGCAATATATGAGCCAGTATACGCAGTATCACATACCGTAACACGTGTCCAAAAAGCAAGAACATGATACAGCTATTATAACTATTTTTGATAATGGTTATCAGAATTATAAATAAAATAATGATTTCTGAACACAAAATACCGTCAGTAAAAAAACAAAAGAATCAATTAACTAATACCAAATAAAATTACAAAAAAGTTTATTGACAACAATTGATTAACTGTAAATAAAATTAATAGAAACAAAGATTATAGACATTTTATTCCAAATTAAAAGAAACAAAGATTATAAACATTTTACTCAATTATAAATAATAAACTATTGGAACTGAATCCTGCTTTAATTATCTACTGACCAACATTAAAAGCTTACCACAGAATGTACGATGCACATTTACACTTACTATCACAAAACATTTACACACATGTATCACTGTTCAAACATAGCAATAAGCAGATATTTACAGCTAACATAAATGCCATATAATTTAAAATGTATATTTCTATAAAGGCAGATTATTTTTTAAAACTATGATTGCTTTGAATTATGTGACACAAACATATTATCTTCATAAATTCAGAGTGGCCACTAAATTAACAAAGCAAAGTTCCCTGATATTTTTTTTTGCCTGATTTTTCCCTGACCAAAATGTGATTTTCCCTGACATTTGTTTTTTGATCATCAGCTCAATTTGTGCATAATGGTAACTCTGTATGTAAATACTTGCACACTAATGTCCCTTTCAAGCCATATTTACTGTTGA
Source organism: Congeria kusceri (assembly GCA_027627225.1). NCBI lineage: Eukaryota > Metazoa > Mollusca > Bivalvia > Myida > Dreissenidae > Congeria > Congeria kusceri. The sequence goes on along the minus strand of CM051024.1, from coordinate 53,619,191 downwards.
TAATTTTTTATTGTACACGAATACAATAGTTTTATTGTTGCATTGTCTCAAAAGTGTGTTTATTACAATTGTTTACTTTTCTGACATTGAAATTTTTTTCTCACTTTTTAATCAAATTTTTTCCACATTTGTCCAAATTCTTCCAATTCCCTGATTTTTCCCTGCAGAGAATTTCTTTCACACTTTCACACATGATGCAAATAAATTCTGCCCACTATCTAGTTAAAATATACCAGTAAACAAAAACTGACAAGAAAACAAATAATTAATCTTCTTTCACTTAATTTTTCGAATACCAGAAAGAGAGACAAATATAAGGTAATACTTAACGGAGAGGGAAATAAGTTGAACTGAATATATCTAAACATTTGCACCTACCCCAAGAGCTTGCATCTGCATAGCAACCAGCTTCACGACCTCCGAGCAGAACATGGGAGGTATAACGGAGCCCCCGTGTTCGGCCCGGAACACCCCCATTCCCGGGAGACTCTCCATGACGGTCTGTGTACCGCTGGACAGGACGATCTGAATCAGCACGTTGATCAGCGTCTGCAAGACAGGAGGCATGTTTATTGTTAGCTTGTTGCACGTTTCGCTCTTCTCTAATTTAGTAATTGAAATAAGTGAAAAGATTATGATTAGTTTGCTCCTTTTTTTTGTCCCTTCTATAATTAGTAATGTCTTAAAGCTTTCATGCACTTTTGTACGGTTTATTTTTGTCTTTTAATTATTCATTCTTATGTTCTGACTGTTGCTTTATTTGACATTATAATTTATGAAAAAAGCCTCAACATTTCTTGAATATAATATAAAAGAAAACTGAAATTAAATAAACATATCAGTCAATAGATGATTAATCTACTAATTGGTCTGAAATACATGCATGTAAAAAAATAACAATCAACAAAGATAGATTGCATGCTGAAGATATTCTTGAAACAATTATAAAGGGACCTGTTCACAGATTGACCAATTGACAATTTTTCAATTTTTTGTCACCAATTTCAAAAATAAACAAGAGGGCCAAGATGGCCCTAGGTCGCTCACCTGAGTGTAAAGCATCATAATGGCTTTTAACACTAAGATTGTTTAAGATTTCAATATAGCCATATAAGAAAAACTGTCCCGTCCATTATTTTTAACGAATCAAAATGATTTCCAGGAATTTGGTAGACGGCCACCCATGTACGTGAAATTATTTTGAAATCCAGCCAGTGGTTTCAGACAAGAAGATTTTTAAAGCTTTCAATATAGCCATATAAGGAAAACTGCCCCGCCCCCTGGCGGCCATGTTTTTTAGAAGTCAAAATGATTTCAAGGAGTTTGGTAGAGGGTCACCCAAGGACCAATTCTGTGAAATTATTTTGAAATCCAGCCAGTGGTTTCAGACAAGAAGATTTTTAAAGCTTTCAATATAGCCATATAAAGAAAACTGCCCCGCTCCCTGGCGGCCATGTTTTTTAGAAATCAAAATGATTTCAAGGTGTGGTAGAGGGTCACCCAAGGAACATTTCTGTTTTGAAATCCAGCCAGTGGTTTCAGACTAAAAGATTTTAAAAGTTTTCAATATAGCCATATAAGGAAAACTGCCCCGCCCCCTGGCGGCCATGTTTTTTAACGTATCAAAATGATTTCAAGGAATTTGGTAGAGGGTCACCCAAGGACCAGTTCTGTGAAATTATTTTGAAATCCAGCCAGTAGTTTCAGACTATAAGATTTTAAAAGTTTTCAATATAGCCATATAAGGGAAACTGCCCCGCCCCTTGACAGCTATGTTTTTTAACAAATCAAAATGATTTCAAGGAATTTGGTAGAGGGTCACCCAAGGACCAATTCTGTGAAATTATTTTGAAATCCTGCCAGTGGTTTCAGACTATAAGATTTTAAAAGTTTTCAATATAGCCATATAAGGAAAACTGCCCCGCCCCCTGGCAGCCATGTTTTTTAACGTATCAAAATGATTTGAAGGAATTTGGTAGAGGGTCACCCAAGGACCAATTCTGTGAAATTATTTTGAAATCCAGCCAGTTGTTTCAGACAAGAAGATTTTTAAAGTTTTCAATATAGCCATATAAGGAAAACAAGAAGATTTTTTAAGTAATCCATTTTTTTGAGCTTTTGGTTGCCATGACAACTGGAGTTTTCGATATATTTTAATCAATTTAAGGAATTTGGTAAAGGATCATCCCAGGAACATTCCTGCCAAGTTTGGTTAAAATCCGCCATGTGGTTTCAGAGAAGAATTTGTTTGAAAATGTGGACGCCGGATGCTGGACACAGACTGACCACAATAGCTCACCCTTGAGCACTTCGTGCTCGCACTTCCTGTTCAGGTGAGCTAAAAAACAGTGTATACAAGAGAACAAAATAACACTACAGACCTAGAAATACAGTAAAAAAAACGTTTTGTTTATGAGTTATCATCAGTTGAAATAGATAAAGTAAAAAACGATTTCTGGATATTGATTGTCTATTTGGAACCACACCTTCTTAGAATTTTTAGTTAACATTACCATATATGGATATCTACTAATCCCATGTTCTGATGATGTACATGGACATGACCAATCAAAAAGTAGTTTTTTTTTTTTTCAACACATTTTTACACAAGACATGCCTACCTTCAGATGTGGAAGATGTGCAAGGTATGGGAACTTCTTCAGTGTTAGGAACACACCTGAAATAATCATACCAGAGACATTTAAACTACCAGGGTTCATACAAACTGTTGAAACAAAAATTCCATGATTTTTCCATGAATTTTCCATGACATAGCTCAGTTTTCCATGATACAATCCTAAAGTAAAAATAGTGCACTGATATCCATGATCTACATAAAAAAGTCGCACCCTGAAGAACAGAATAGAATAGCTTCTAGCGCTGCAATACTTGTCTGTCCATCATGATGCTCTTGATTTAGATTTTTTGTTTAATTATATTTGAATGGATTTGATCATTTTTATGCATTTACAACATCTTTAAGGATACTTTTGAACTTTCCATGACAATTTTTGAAAATGCCATGATTTTTCCATGATAAAATCCAAATTCTCAAGATTCCATGATTTTTCTAGACAAAGCTCATTTTCCATGACTTTTCCAGATCCACATGAACGCTGAACTACCATTCTCAAGGTCATTTAGAAACAAAGAGTGAAAAGTTGGGTATAATAATAGCATAATCCATGATCATGGTCACATTTCAATCCAATCTTATTATTGAGAACTTATTGTAAGTTAATTTTACAGAAATATGAAGATTTTAGGTATAACAAATATGACAGTTTAGTTTGGATTTGCTTTTAAGTTTTCAGTCCATGCCAAAACAGTCAAGTAATTCAATGAATATTTAAAAACAGAAATGCTGTAATGCATTTAGTGAGAATCTGGTCCTTGTTTTCTGTAACTGTCTTAAAACTCCAGTCAAATATGAAATAGACACAACATAATTTGAGATTAAGATGCCTTAAGCCCCAGTCACACAGTCATGATTTTGGCTATGATAGCCGACGATTGATCGTGGAAGTGTTAATCGTGATGAGTCGGGAAGCACAGTGTCCCTATTGTGTTTTCCTACGTACACCTATGCTTGTTGCAGGACGAGACTATGAATATCAACAACACTTAAAGGTTTCCGCAGCCGATTACCAAGATATGATGCAATCTGTTACGTCTGTTATATGCTAGCGTCAGGTAAACGCTACAGTAGCAGACGATTACAGGTGATCGATAACGTTTCTCCTAAGATTGTAGTAAGACTAAAGAAGATTCATCATGATAAACCTATGAGCAGCCAATAATTCTCATGCTTCAATACACTTCTATGCAATTTGGACATCACAATGCCTCGTGCCTAATCATGACACAAATGTAGGCAAACGTAGTGAGTGCGTAGTAACATCGCAATAAACCGTACAGGCAATGCGACTTAAACTCACTTTTTGGTGGTCCATCATGTATATTCGTGAGTAGTCATGATAGTTGTCGCTAAAGATCCTACTGGAATCGTAACTGAACCGTAGGGCAAGCGTAGAAATCCGTACCATATACGCAGCAAAATGTACCATAACGTACTACAGTTTTGCAATATATATGTCATCAAATCGGTCATGATTAAACACGAAAGGCCACGAATGCTTCTATGACCCCTGTAAGAATAAGCCACATTAAGATAGAATGGCACTAGGATTGTCATCCGTTTTGGAAAATCGTGGGGGCACTACGATAAGCAACTAATGTTTTAAACAACTGTCATAGCGCTTCCCGATCGATAAGGATCCCCTAAGGTACTTCAGATTCACACAGTTGCCAGTACATATGTGTTCACGTTTTACCACGCTTCACCAAGATTTTGTAAAATCGTGACAGTGTGACCGAGGCTTTAGTAAGTTATGTTTGGAAGATTGTTTTAAGGAACTGAGAATTGATATTCACCTTTAAGGAACTGAGAATTGATATTCACCTTTAAGGAACTGAGAATTGATATTCACCTTTAAGGAACTGAGAATTGATATTCACCTTTAAGGAACTGAGAATTGATATTCACCTTTAAGGAACTGAGAATTGATATTCACCTTTAAGGAACTGAGAATTGATATTCACCTTTAAGGAACTGAGAATTGATCTTCACCTTTAAGGAACTGAGAATTGATATTCACCTTTAAGGAACTGAGAATTGATATTCACCTTTAAGGAACTGAGAATTGATATTCACCTTTAAGGAACTGAGAATTGATATTCACCTTTAAGTAAATTCGCTGCTGCAGTCCAATCAACTTTTCTCTGAAACAGTAAAAATCCACTAGCTATTTTTATTCAAATACTCTTAACACGAATTGAACATAAAATCAATTAATTATATTTATACCTAATATTGTTCTTTTCTAACATGAAAACATACTAATCCAGGACGGCACTTTCCGCCTACAGTGAATTTCTGTTTAGAAGAGACTTCCTTGAAACAGAAAATGCCATCAAAGCGGAAAGTGCCGTCCTGGATTAGCCTGTGCGGACTGCACAGGCTAATCCGGGACGACACTTTACGCACATGCATTACACCCGGTTTTCCCACGACCTGCCTCATATATGTTCACTTAAGTTAATAATTTCAAAATGTTATATTTTAAAAACTATGTATAAATTTGTAAATCTTTTAATGTTTGGGCGTAAAAAAAATAATGTTTGTTTCAGGTTACATGCCCCAAAAAATTAGGGTAGGTAGGTAGGGAATTTTTTTTTTTTTTTGGTAAATGGTCAACTTGAAGATTCTAAAACTGAATGAATATTCAAAACATGTCTCTAATATCATAAAACATTCTTCTGAAGTGGATGCAATCAAAACAAAACACTAATTTGGCCAAAACACATGTAATTATTGGAAAAAAGTAAAATAAACCAAAAAATATCTGACCCACTCAATAAAATATTCTATAGATGTTTTTTTTTTTAGGGTAGTTCGGGTAACCTGAAAACAACATAATTTTTTTACGCCTTATATGAACAAGCATTAACACTATAGGTGACAAGGCAGTCCAAAGGACAGCTATATCCCCCGCCGCGATCCTTAATTAGATTTTAAAGGTGACTTTGAAGTATCAAACTGACCTTAATCAGTTTCATGAACATTCCTTAAAGGGCATAGGAAATATGTAGCAGTCACAAAAATGGAGGCTCAAACATTTTACCTTTAAGTGTGACCTTGACCTTGAGAGCAAGACTGCTCCATGCCTTATGCACATCGCCTCAATGTGATAAACATTTGAGCCAAGCTTTATGAAAATCCTTCAAAGGGCATAGGAGATATGGAGCAGAAACAAAAATGGAGGCTCAAACATTTGACCTTCAAGTGTGACCTTGACCTTCATGTCTCATGCGTTCTGCACATTGCCTCAATGTGATAAACATTTGAGGCAAGTTTCATGAAAATCCTTTAAAGGGCACAGGAGATATAGATCGGACATGAAAATACAGGCTCAAAAATTCAACCTTCAAGTGTGACCTTGACCTTGAGTTGGCGTGACTGGCTTATGCCTTCTGCACATGGTCTCAATGAGCAAAACATTTGAGCCAAGTTTCATGAAAATCCTTCAAAGGGTATAGGGGATATGGAGCAGACAGGAAAAAAATGAACACGAAAATGGAGGCCCAAAAATTTAACCTTCAAGTGTGACCTTAACTTTGAGCTGGCGTGAAAGGCCCATGCCTTCTGCAAATCGTCTTAATGACCTAAACATTTGTGCCAAGTTTCATGAAAATCCTTCAAAAGGCATAGGAGATATGGAGCGGACACGAAATGGAGGCTCGAATATTTGACCTTCAAGTGTGACCTTGACCTTGAACCGGCGTGACTGACTCATGCCTTTTCCACATCGTCTCAATGACCTAAACATTTTAGCCAAGTTTCATGAAAATCCTTCAAAGGGTATAGGAGATATGGAGCGGACAAGAAATGTTACAGACAGACGGACGGATGCACGGACGGACGAAGGGCATTCCTATAAACCCCCTCCCGCTTCGCGGCGGGGGATTAAAAATTAATTAACACTTTGCACATTCCACTGCACAACGAAATAAAAAGTTAAATGAAATATTAGTTTGAAGGTTAAGGACAAGATGTTACTGGAATATGTCCACAGGCATACTACACAAACAAATAACCTTCAGGTGAGGTCGTTTAGGGTTGTTGATCTTGTTGAAGAGTCTATCGAGCCTTCTCATGATGAGATTGAGGGCGGGCCTTACCGTCTCCTGTGACCAATCAGTGACAGGCAATATTTCTGTCATATACCTGAAAGTAATACATGTAATAAATCATGGCCAACACTGGCATATGGGTATACAAAATCGAATAACAAATTTCAGATTTTCAAATCCTTCGATCATCTCAAATTTTAATTTTCACAAAATATTTACAATTGTTCGCGAGTTTAAATAATGTACCTTTTCACAGAGCCTTCAACACTAACTTTTAAGACATAAACATTTTACAATCGTCCTGATTTATTTGATACTTTATCGTTTGTATTTAGAGCTCGAGGTCTCGTTTAATTCCTATGCGTCAAACACTCTTAATTGTTGTTTATTAGTTTAATTAACAATGATAATGCTGAAATTTTTTCCTTAGATCAAGAACTGTTTTTGTAGACTACAGCTGCTATAGTAGTGTCCACTGATTGCACACCTTTGGAGCCCAGCACAGCCCATGGTGTCCGGGTCAAAGGTCGCCAGCTTCAGCAGGGTTTGGGCCATGTCTGCCAGCCTCTGTAACATTACGTGTAATGCAGCACTGATAATAAAATAGAAGTTTTGATACCAAATAGTTTTTCAACAGATAATGTATTTTGTGAATTGATTAACTTTTCAGATTGAGTCATCAGTTTTTAGGCTTTCTGTTAAGTTTTTCATTGTGTCTTTGTTTTTATTTGATTCTTTGTTTTCATTTGTTATTTTATTTATGTATTTTGTTGCTTTTTTAAGCATGTTAATAGGAATCGTTCAATTTACATAATTGGACATTTGATTCCAAACTATTTGTTTCCCATCTTACTGACTATGTATTTACAATGAAACTACGCCATCGAAACAAATATACCCAGTCAAACATTAGCAGTAAATAACAAAATTTACAAACAAAATTAATGCTACTAATTCAGTAACAAATCAGCTAAAAAGAAAATGCCCATCAGTTCTTACATTATGTGACTTATGGTCCAGCAACTCTGGTGGCCTGAAAGAGGAATCCGCCAGCATCTTCCGTAACTCCTTCATCCTAGCCTGGCAGGTGACGTAGAACTCAGCCACCACGTTCAGCAGGCTGTCTCGAGGCTTGCGGAAGTCTTCACGCTGCATTTCCTCGTCGTCAGGGTCGTAATGCTGCTGGGATTTCCTGGCCCGACCTTCCTCTGCGTAGCGACTGCATACAGAAAATGAATAGAAATACTGGCATCAGTCTAAATTTCTACTTGATGTTATAATGTTTTTATTCTCAAGAAGAAAAATCAGTAATTATCTTACTCTAACATGGTCACAATGTTTTCTTATTTCTTACATTTGGATTTGTAATGGGCATGTTTCCTTCTAAATCATTAATTATTAAGGAAACATAAATAAAACATAATAGATACAGAAAGTCTATTTGTGGATTTAAGGAATTTCCTATTTTAAACATCAGTAAGAGGTTAGGTGTTTGTTTTTGGGAAATATTACAATAATTTTTCTGTACAATGAGACAAAATGAGTACACCTTACTTTGCAGGCAGAACTTTTGAAAGACTACACTCCTTTTACTGTAATCCGCTGTTTTATTATACACCAACATCGTTTTAATTTTAATTTTCTCAAATAACTTTATTAACTAAATAGAGCACCTTGGGTAGGTATTAGAATCCTCTCTATCATCATAGAACACACTGGTTTCTACGGGTGACCCTCGGTCCCTCTTGTCCTTACCACTGGTGCGCTCAGCTTCAAACTGCTTTGGCAATGGCAGAGTTCTAAAAATACATGTTAATTATGATAAATGATGTATAGAACACACAATTGTCTCCACTTCAAGGTTCACACACACAGATGCCCCCACAACACATGCTTGGATACAGACAAAGGGCGTGTCGTCAACACTCATTTTTGCCTCCACAAATTTATTTTCATGTATATTGTATAGTGGAAAAAATAACAAAGGGACGTAACTCTGCCAAAATTGGTCAAAGCCTAAATTCCTGCCTTAACAATCACCTACACATTAAAGTTCTTCAGATGTGAAAGTTTGAGCAAAATCCACCCAGCAGTTATAGATGAGTTGAGTCCACAAAATTTGGGGTAGTATATATTATATAGTGGAAAAAATAACAAAGGGCCATAATACTGCGAAAATTTGTCGCAGCCAGTATTGCTTTCTTCTCGATCACCTACACATTAAGGTTCTTCAGATGTTTAAGTTTTAGCGAAATCCGCCCAGAAGTTAAAGAGGAGTTGAGTCCACAAATTTCGAGATGTACATACGTACAAATGGACGGACAAGTGCAACGTTCAATGCCTCCCACTTTGTGGGGGCATAAAAATTACCACTGCATTTATTTGCAAATTAAGAGGAGAATAATGTTCTAAATACGTTTTTCCAGTATCCAGTCTTAACACAAAATATCTCAGAGTTCTAAAAATGGACAGCTCAGAGGCTGGGATAGATATATTTGACAGAGATATAACTTTCTGGTACACTACTAGCTTATGGAAGGGTTTACCAGCCCCGTTTTAAAAGAGCAGGCTTTTAGTTCCTCGGAAGAAGAAGCTTAGTTGTTTCCTCAATAAAAAGGTATGCATTTTCCACTTCAAAGGTTTAAATATTCTCCCTTTTCTAAGTTTGACAAAATATGCTTACTTGTTTGTTTTTTCATTAAGCTGCTTTTTTCTTGTTTTTTATTTTTTTATTTTTTTTATTTTTATTTTTTATTTTGGTGGGGGATTTGTGGTTGTTTTTTTTTTTTTTTTAAATTAGATCAAATTACAGGATCAAGCATCAAACCTTGAAAAGTAGTCACATGATGTGATCAGGGCCCGTACAGAGGAACCGATGGCGTTGATGGTGTTAATCTCGTTACGAGCTGCTGTTGGGTTGTCTTTCTTGTTCGTCTCAATTTTCAGGTAATCCAGGTACCGGGGTAGCACACTCTCCAACACGGTCTATAATAACATGTCAAGATTAGTTGGTTAGTGTTGAGTAAAGGCAAGTTTATATGGCAAGGGTAAGAAAACATGGTTGGACATTGCCTTCAGATCAAGCACAGAAAATTATCTTATGCAACACCAATATTTGATTTATCCAACTATATTCAGAAATTTTGATAAAGATATATTTATTGCAGTTCATCTAACGTATGACTTTTCCCAATTTTACCCATTTAGCAATTTGTTTTGTTTTTCATGTGTTGAAAATAAACTTAAATAAGTAATATAAAATTAAATATTTAATTAGATCTATACCCATACAGTGCTTATACACTAGGTACACATTTTGTTAACTCCTAATTACAATACTAATTCAAATATGTGCTGCTGCTACTTGTTCAAGCATGTAAATATCTACATAATTTGTGTTGTAAATATAGTAAACTTTTAAGATTTCTACTTTAAAGACACAGCTTATCAAGTACCATCAATAATGTAGTTGTTTTCTATTTACTTTTAAAATCTGTTAGAAAGAGCCTACATTTCTTTAGACGTAAAAAACGTATGAGGTGTGTTGTTGGAAAACCGGTTTTAAAGCATGTGCATAAAGCATCGTCCCGGATCAACCTGTGCAGTCGGCACAGGCTAATCTGGGACAGCACTTTCCGCTTTTATGGTATTTTCTGTTTCAATGAAGTCTCTTCTAAACATAAATCCACTGTAGGCGGAAAGCGCAGTCCTGGATTAGCCTGTGTGAACTGCACACGCTGATCCAGGACAAAACTTTACACACATGCATTAAGTCCGGTTTTCCCACGACGCACCTCATATATATTGTTTCAGGTTACATGCCCCCAAAAATTAGGGTAAGTAGGTCAGGATTTTTTAATTTTTTAATTTTTTTTATTTCGTAAATGGTTAACTTGAAGAGTCTAAAACTAAATAAATATTCAAAACATATCAGTAATATCCTTTAACATTGTTTATAAGTAAATGCTATCAAAACAAAACACTTATTTATCCAAAAAGGCATTTAAATATTGAAAAGGGTAAATACAAAAAATATATATCTGACAAACCCAATAAAATATTCTCGGGTTGGGGCATTTTTTTTAGGGTAGGTCGGGTAACCTGAAACAAACATATTTTTTTTTTACGCCTTACTGAAGCAATGATAAAGTACATGCCGTAACATTTGTAGATTTGAATAGTTCTACGACATAACCTACCAGCATCTGGATGCTACGGAAAGACTCTGGCGAGTACACAACCACGGTGACACACATGTCTATAACCTGGAGCATGTTGAACGTGTCGGGGTCATTCTCATAACAGAAGTCCTGAAAGCAGTGTACAGGGCAATAGACAATAGCTGCAGAAAATGGCTTCAACAAACAAATATTGTTTGTAAAAGATCTTTGGTTACCTTAAATTACAACAACTTGCAATATATTGTTTCTATAAAATGAAAATTAGGAAGCTGTATGTGATTCCCATTAAAACTGTGTCAGTTTCTGATAAATTTAACGACAAAAATTGCTTTTAAGACCTTTCTATGCAAGACTTAAAAAACATTAAACCAGACTGTTCTTATCTAAATAATTTGACGGATCCTTCTTCATAAATTGAGAAGTCTAATAATTTTTAACACATCACACATGTATGACAGCAGTTTAGCTGAAATTCTTATCAATGCTGTAAAACTATGCTTTTAACACCATGTTCTATGTTCTATATGCTCATATGATTATTAACGCATATTCAAGGATTACTAATTAGCTATCAAATGTTCAATAACGACTGATCTTTTTTTTTTTAAATAAACTGTTCAGCTTTGTCATTTTTAACCTATTACACATGTATAACAGTAGTTTCATATTGCTGTTATTCTTATCACAGGCATAAGAATGGACATTGGAAATTATTAAAAACAGCCGATAACCCTGACCACAATTCATATCTTGTCTGTATGACACAGATCTGACAAATTGCCAGTAAAACAAGAGCTGTCTCAGGACAGCGTGCTTGACTATTCAACTGCTTTGTCAGAGTTATGGGCCTTTATCTAGGGAAAAGATAAAGGATAAAAAAAGGAGCAGGGTGGAAAACCGTACCAGCTCGTTAACATTTTCTAATAATTTGCTAAATTCATGGTTTTCATGAGCTAATGCTTCTAATTAAGGTTTTTAAGCATAGTGTATTCATTTCACATTCAATATTTGCAAAAATATATTGAATTTCAAAAGAGAGCCAACATTTCTGTGTTGACCAGCCTAAACGGGCAGCAGGGGGGAACCAAAAAGGAGCAAAGTGCAGCACCCTGCTATTTCGCTCTAGATCTTTCCCTACTTCATCATTACAAAGAAGGGGCATAATTCTGCTAAAATAAGGTTTCAAAGTTATGTTCCTTGGCCAGCGATCTTACATTATGACCCCGAAGTCATATGTGAAGTTTCATTTGAATATCTGTAGTAGTTACAAAGATATGTAATTTCGCACGCAAACCTTAACCTGAATTTTCAAAGTACAAAAAGTGGCACAATTCTGCTAATTAAATATCTTCAGTAGTTATAGAGATATGGAGTTGTTGCATGCAAACTTTAACCTGAATTTCTCAGTACAAAAAGGGGCATAATTCTGCTAAATTGCAGGTCAGAGTTATGGGCCTTGGTAGTGACCTCATATAATAACCCTGAAGACATGTGTGAATTTCATTGAATATCTGTAGTAGTTATAGAGGTATAGACTTGTTGCATGCAAACTTTAACCTGAATTTCTAAATACAAAAAGGGGCATAATAATAGTTATGGGCCTTGGTCAGTGACCTAACATAATGACCCCAAAGACATGTGTGAAGTTTCACTTGAATATCTGTAGTAGTTACAGAGATATATACTTGTTGCACACACACCTTAACCTAAATTTTCTCTTGCACGCAAACCTTCACCTGACTTTTCTAAGTACAAAAAAGGGGCATAATTCTGCTAAAATGCTGGACACAAGTATGGGTCTTGGCCAGTGATCTTATATAATGACCTTGAAGGCATGTGTGAAGTTTCATTTGAATATCTGTAGAAGATATAGAGATATAGAGTTGTTGCATGCAAACTTTAAGCTGATTTTCTAAGTACAAAAAGGGGCATCATTCTGCTAAATTGCAGGTCAGAGTTATGGGCCTTGGTCAGTGACTTTCACATAATGACCCTGAAGACATGTGTGAAGTTTCAATTGAATATCTGTAATAGTTACAGAGGTATGGACTTGTTGTGCGCAAACCTTAACCAGAGCATTACAGCGACGAAACGGGTGAGTAGTATAGCTCGAACTATTCAGTGAGTAGCCGAGCTAAAAAAACAGGAAATAAGCTGTAAAGAGGGAGCTTCTCATGCCCGTTATCAATACTGCAAAACTATGTCATCAATACCACTTACCAAAGCCTTCAACATGACACAAATTCTATCAGATTCAATATCCCCAATGGAACTTACCAGAGCCTTAAATGGGACTTCGTATTCAATCAGGTTCAATATTCCCAACACATCTGGCGTGTCCTTCTCCAGCGAGAGAAGTAGGTCAAACAGACAGTTGGGCTGCACCTGAAAATAGAATTAATAGCAAAATAAATTGATAAAATAATATAATCAGGGGTTTGATTTCAAAAACACTTCTGGGCAGGCAACTATCCAAAACCCTTTAAAGGTTCAGTAAAAACTGAACATATCCAGAAGTTTTAAGCTCCTTCCATATATGTATTAAAAACAACCATACAAAAGACAACAGAAACCATAAAAAATGTGTGTCAGTGTATGATAATATCACTACCAGTATATCTTTATTTATTTACAATACACTTCCTCAGAGGAACACTGACCTTGGTGGTGTCAATAAGTCCAGTTGTAGTGGACTGGAAGTCAATGATAGGAGCCAGGCTGCCAAACAGCTGAAATTATTATTTATTTTATTATTTTATCATTTTAATGTATGATACGGAAATGTTTTATTAACTGCTGAAACAAAATGACCATGGATTGTTATTTTCAGAAATCCCTATACAGAGTGTGGCATGCATAAAGCTTTAATGTGTTATGAACAAGAGGGCCATGATAGGCGTAGGTCGCTCACCTGAGTTTAAGGCATCATAATGGCTTTTAAAGATTTAATAGCGGGTACATAAATGTTTGAAGTTAAATGCTGACACATGATAATGATGGACCACTAACATCCATAGCCATACATGTATGTGGTAAAACTGCCATGCCCTCTGGCAACCTTGTTTTTAAACAGATCAAAATTATTTTAAGGACTATGGTAGAAAGTCATGCAAGAAACATTTCTATAAAAATATTTTTTTTAATCCAGCCAGTGGTTTCTGACAAGAAGATTGTCAAAGTTGTCTATATGGTCATACTTCCCCATCCCCCCAGGAGCCACGCTTTTTAACAAATCAAGATTATTTGAAGGAATTTGGTAAAGGGCCACCCAAGGAACATTTCTTTTAAATTATTTTGAAATCCAGTAAAAGTTTTCTGATGAGAAGATTGTGAAAGTTGCCTATACAGCCACATACGTCAAACTTCCACATCCCCTAGTAGCAAAGTATTTCAACGAATCAAACTTGTTTGGAGGAGTTTGGTCGATGTTCACACAAGGAACATTTCTGTGAAATTATTTCAAAATCAGGTTAGTAGTTTCTGACAAGAAGGTTAGCAAAGTTGCCTATATAGTCATAATTATATGGTCAAATTTCCACACCCCTTAGTGGCCATGTTTTTTTAATGAATCAATATGATTACAAGAAATTTGGTATAGGGTCACCCAAGGAATATTTCTGTGAAATTATTTTTAAGTCCAGCCAGTGCTTTCAGGCAAGAAGTTTTTATAGTTTGTAATATAGCCATAAAGGAAAACTGCCCCGCCTCCTGGTGGCCATGTTTTTTTAACTAACAAAAATGATTTGAAGGCATTTGGTAGAGGGTCACCCAAGGAACATTTCTGTGAGATTATTTTGAAATCCAGCCAGTGGTTTCAGACAAAAAGATTTTCACAGTTTTCAATATAGCCATATAAGAAAAACTGCCCCGCCCCCTGGTGGACATGTTTTTTAATGAATCAAAATGATTTTTAGGAATTTGGTACAGGGTAACCCAATGAACATTTCTGTGAAATAATTTTAACTTTCCAGTCAGTGGTTTTAGACAAGAAGATTTTCAAAGTTTTCAATATAGCCATATAAGTAAAACGACGGACAACGGACGCTGGACAAAGACCGACCACAATAGCTAAACCTCGATGAGATGAAAAATAAAACAAACTGATCTATAACAGTTACTGTTTCACACAAAAATGCTATGTGTGTTTTTAAAACTGAAGCAAATTGTCATTGCTTGAACAACAACTGAAACTAACTGACCTAAATGTAGAATAGCTGCATTCAAATTGTTTCGACTTGACAATGTCACCAAATATTGTACCTGGAGCATGAATGGTTTTCGGTGTAAGATGTAGAACTGCTTGCAGACAAACTGGACGGCCTTGCAGACCAGGGGGTTGGGCAGGTGGTTGCTGTACGTCCTCAGTAGTGTCGGCACCACGTTCAGAAACCTGGATGGGAATGTATTAAAACTTAAATGCTCTTGCTTAAATTAGGAATATACCATCATGACCCTGGAAACTTTCGTACTTTGCTTAAAGATATATTAAGCTAAGGAATATAACATAATGATCATAGATACTGTTACACTTTTTCTTATAGATAACACCTTGTTTATATGCGAGCACTAAAATAGACAAAACAGAATTCAATAAATATAGAATGCATTAGTCATGACATTTTGGATCCAAAGTTACACTGGCACATACCCGTTCATTGAGAAGATGTGTTTGAAGTGAATGCTGGCGTTCATGATTGTTGCAAGACTGTATCTCAGCATTGCCGAATCCTCACAGTGCAGTATGATGCAGCCGTTGATTACGTTCAGGAACAGACACAGGTCCTGGCTCCAGTTGAACGAGCAGGTCATACGGGAAAACATCGTGTGCATCAGCTATGGGGGTTAGAAGTTTTCAATATGGAGATCACAGTATGAACGAGCAGGTCATACGGAAAAATATCGTGTGCATCAGCTATGGGGGTAAGATGTTATCAACAAAGAGACCATAGTATGAACAAGCAGGTCATGGGGGAAAGATTTGTGGGCATCAGCTATGAGGATAAAATGTTAAAAGTGTCAGTTTTCAAAAAAAGCTTTAGAGATACAATGTATAAGGGCCATATCAATAAAGCTCCTGCGCAAAATTATCTTAACATGTACTTCTGTGATTTCAGAACAAAATTTCAATTGCTAAATTTATTTCAATGACTTTTTAAACATAATTGTACATTAAGAAACAACTGTTCAATCTTATTTAGAATAAAACCTTTCCATGTAAAATTAATTTTAAATCATAAAGCAAAAAGATACTATAATTTTAAGAACTTAACACAAGTTTTATCTTCATTCAAATTTACTTAAGGACCATTATGAAGTGGGCCCAGTTACAAAATTGCAAACAGAATGAGATTTTTGTGGTTTTTGGTCAAGGTTCTTAGAAATCTAACACATTCGCAATATTAAACTATTATGCCATGTTGTTTCAATGGGGCCATCCTTAAAAAATTGTTTGTTTGCAGTAACACGACCCAGAATTTTCAAGGTGGGTAGCTAGGTCGATTATAGACGACTCTTAGACACGGACCAAATTACCTTAATGTTAAATACAAGAGCAAATCACATTGCTTAGTGTATGCCTGTAGCATCAGGATACTCACACTGCTCAAAATTCAGAGTAATTAGAATGCAGTGTTTAGCTGATAAAAAAAAATGTAATTAATTAATTACAAACCAAATAATAATGATGAATATACAACTTCAGTTTTCAAATAGAAACTTTTAAAAAATGCCTCACGGAAGTCTATAAAAACTTATGAGACTGGCCCAAAATCGTGAGTTGGTCGCCTGGGATGGCCTGGGTGTTTCTTTTTTTTCAAGCAACATGTTAAGAAACAATTTGCCAAAAAAAATCTAGTTTACATAATATGCTATATTTATAATTATTATTGTTTATAATAGGGCCATGTGTCTTTTAAAACTAGTGTTTGATCTAGAAGGGCAGAGGGGCATGGCGCTTGACTTAGAAAAAGGGCATTTTGTGTGCGGTGACACTGTTAATAAGGTCATATCAGGTTTTAATATATTTTTTTCCTGAAGTAATAGTTCAAACCAGTTATGAAATTTTATATTATTGACTGATTCATTTTATCTGCTTAATAATTTTTCAAGTTAAACAAGTACATGTATTAACAAATTTTAAATTTCCAATATTATTGCTTTTTATTATTGTTAAATTATATTTTTGTTGTATTATTTATTTCAGAAAATTTATCTATTCATTGTTCATAAGCATTTCCAATGTGGAAATTGGGTAATCATACATGAAAACGTACTAACAACTGTCAAACTAGAACTGTTTATGGGCAAGTCAAAATCATGCTTATTAATGGTAAAATACTTTGCCTGGTATTAAAGTTCTAACCTGGTATTATTTTATTTTTGTTTAACCTTTTTTATTGTAGAAAATATTTGCATTTTTCACCTTTATGGTTTTATATGTTGTTGCTGTTGATGATGACATTGCTACTACAATGTTGATTAATGATGAAAACTAAAATCAAGATTGAACATTTTGAAAACAAACATTCCAATTCGGATTGAAATGATGTATCTGAAAATATTTGTCCGAAATAATAGCTAGTTCTGCAATCCGTTTTTTTTTTCCGAGAGATATTTGTTAATGATTGGAAGAAATATTGTATAAACATGTATTTTTTTTCATAATTAATGATTAACGACCACATTCAGTCTGCATTTATATGCATCCTGCATTCTGCCATTTATTATTACATTTATCATAAAAATTGTCAAAACTAAAACATTAGAAACTGCATTTAAAAACGAGGTTGCTAAAAGCAGGCAATTTACGCTCATTTTCAAATCAAATTCAGCATGTTGTATCGTATCTGGAATATTCAGCATGTTGTATTGTATCTGGAATATTCAGCATGTTGTATTGTATCTGGAACACAAACTGGTAAGCTGATTGCCCCTACAGCTGACCTTATCAGTTGGTCTGAGATTAAAATACCATAACATGCCATCACAAAAGGCCCTTATTAAGGGCAATACAGTCGATAGATAAGAGGGCACTAGGCGCTAATTGCCTTTGAAAAGGGCAGGGTGGTAGGTCAATAAAAGGGCGTGGTGCAGCACCGCACTGATTAGGTCTGGATAAAACGAAGTACTTGCCTTTAGCCAAGACGATTTGTGAAGCGTGTCCAATCCAAACAACTCCTGAAAAACAAGACAAAATACACTGAAAGTATTATTGCTGAAAGTGCTTATATCTAGCTACAGTCATATACTTATTTGACCAAAAACAGTGTTAACAATGATTCTAACATGTTACTCGTTAATTTTTCTATAGACCAAGAACAAAAAAAGTCCCGATTCAGAGCGGAATATACTTGAACTGAGAGGACAACGCTTTGAAACAGCGTTGAAATTATGCAACATAGAATTATTGGACAATAAACAACGATAAATTGAAAATTATTTCTTCATTAATAACTGTTTTATGTTGAATTTACTAAACAAGTGTGAAACACAATGCAATGCACATGTATTACTACATTTTAATTTCTCACCTTTCCAATACCTCCATTATACAGACTGAACTCTGCATCTAGGGCTTTCCTCGGAAAGGATGGCAACTTCACGAGTTCCTCGTGCAAGAAGCTGATGTGGTTCTGCATCTGCAATAGCATTGTTACAGACCTGCATAGTAAGACCAAAAAAAAATTCTGTGTTTTGGGCAATGGTCTCAAACAAGTTAGGGAAGGGTGGGATTTATTTGTTTTTAACTTTTGTATAAAGACACATTTCGGTCAAAAATCATTGAAAATTTTCTAAAATCTGATGACAACATTTATTTCATATATCATTGTTTTAAGTTGGCTAAAATTTAAGATTAAGACTTAGTATTTTTTTACACTTTTAATGAACTCCAACACAGCCTTGAAAGTTTGCGAAAACTTATATTCTAACAAATTCCCAAACTGTCGTTGAAGGCATGTACATGTATGAATACCAAGAAAATGATCATTGTTCCCAAGACCACCTGGACACATGACAATCAATATTCTGAAGCTTAAACTTCAACATAATCTTTTTCATGAATATCAAAGCTCATACATAACTTGTCAATACCAGGATCCATGATGTTCAAAGATCTTATTCTTAAACTCAGTCTTAACTTAAAATATTAGGTAATGAAATTGATAGCTCTTATTTAACAGCCATTTCTATTGGTCAGTATTTTGTGTTAAGACACAGACTGCGATTGAGAAATGTCATAGTAGTGGGGCCAGTACTGGCGCAGTGCCTAAATCCGCCACTTTTAGGGGGTGTTTTTACGATATTTTCAAAAGTTGTTAGCGGATTGACATACAAATTTACATAAATCAAGTTAGGTTTCATGTGCATTTGCTGGCGTGTTTTGGTTACATTTCAAATACTTGGCAAATGAAAAATATTTATAGAGATTGAAGGCCTAAACAGTGTAAAAAAACGAGCGTGGGAGTTCCTAAATCCATCACCCCTCTTTAAAATGTTCAAACTGCTCGAAAATAATACTATTTATGAATTCCGTTTTTAAAGCAACTTCTATTGACTCCTATTGACAAAACTACCACTTTTGTTCATTTAAGGTTCATTTTCAATTGTCTAAAAAAAAAACACGGTGATCCGAAGATGCTTGGTGAAAATCGTAGATCAGGAAGCGTGAAATTCTTATTCCACATTTGACTGTTGTTCTTATTTAATGTTCTATATTAAGCAGCTTGTTGTCTGTTGTTAATACAATGTTTCAATTTCTTCCCAATACTCTTTTGTTCTCATAAAAACAGCTCTGAAACTGAGGCCCTGCGTGCATGTGGGACAATGAGGGTTTTGAGTAGCGAAATATTTGCGCTCTTAATATGCATTTTATTGTATGTAATGCCAATGAATAATGGTTATTTTTATGCTGCATATGCTTACATGGACATAATATTAAAACACGATAAATTTGTTCATGGATACCATGCGGGGTCTCAAAACTGCACATGCGCAGTATGAAATAGATTCTCCGCATGCAGTTTGTTTGCATTTAGGGGTTATGTACAACATAATTGGACTAAATAGTAAATTATGCACAAATCAAGATGAAAACTCGTCAGCATTGTTAAGGGAAATGATCTGACTGACTAGGTCAACAAAATAGAAATCGCCGTTAAAAAACGCTTATTCGGATGGGGTGGCGGATTTAGGCAAGTGGCGGATTTAGGCACTGCGCCAGTATAGTATGATTAGATCAAGTTGGAAACTGAGAACTTCCATTGAAATACAGGCCAGGCATTATGACAATGAACATTCTTAAACAATCTCAATCTTAGATAATTGAGATTACAATGGAAATCAAGGCTCTGTTGTAACAACTATGTATATCTGAGGCGCGTCATGGGAAACCCGGGCTTAATGCATGTACGTCAAGCAGAGGTCTCTCTCTTGTTTTGGGGCAAGAGTACCTGAACCCTCAGGTGGGGGAATTTTAACGTCATTTTACACGGAAGGGGGAATTTAGACATAGAAAACGAGTCAAAAAGAAAACCTATTAAATATACCTTTCAAATCCCTTTATTTAGTCTAGCTCTTTACCTAAAAACATTATTCATCATTAATTATAGGCATTTGTAACGGTGCTCAAGTAAATCTGATCCCGGAAAATTACTCCCATAAACAAAAAATGAATTCGATGGCAATTTGTTTCGGGGGAAGTTTGGCCTGAAATGGGGGAAAAATATATACTTTTTCGTTGGGGGAATAATGCCGAATTTCGGCATCAAAAAACGTAGATAGAGACCCCTGGCGTAAAATGTCATACCGACTCAGCCTGTGCAGTCCGCACAGACTAATCCAGGATGGCACTTTCCGCTTTTATGGTATTTTCTGTTTCAAGGAAGTCTTTTCTAAACATAAATCCACTGTTGGCGGAAAGTGCCGTCCTGGATTAGCCTGGGTGGACTGCAAGCCTCAATTGTAAATACAAGATGAAAGGGTGTATCTCCAACCGTGTTTGTAAAGTACCTAATGATTTATATAATTCATCCTGCCAGACCTCAGAAAAAAGGTTTATCAATTATACAAAGAGAATCTTGGGGTAAAAGCTCTGTGCATATATTTACCACTAATATAATTGAAACAAAATATGACAAATTTAGGCAGGACCTACATGTAAAATGTGCACTACTATTGGACCAATAAATAAACGAAATATACACAACCCCCAAAATATTTTACAGTAGTACCAACCTGATGTGACGAGGCGCTCTCCAGAATGGCCACAGTGAAGAGCACTTTCCCTATCTCCAGAAACTTCAGCAGATTGTGATAGTTTTTTTACCAATCCCTAATCTAGCTTGGGCACAAAGTACCAACCTGATGTGACGAAGTGCTCTCCAGAATGGCGACAGTGAAGAGCACTTTCCCTATCTCCAGAAACTTCAGCAGATTGTGACAGTTTTTTTACCAATCCCTAATCTAGATTGGGCACAAAGTACCAACCTGATGTGACGAGGTGCTCTCCAGAATGGCGACAGTGAAGAGCACTTTCCCTATCTCACCAAACTTCAGCAGCAGGGCCTGCTTCTCCAGATTGTCCTTGGCCTCTGCTGGATCCATGTGCACGAGGCTCAACTGTGGGTAGAAGTTGCGGCGGAAGAAGTAGAAGTCGCGCACATACGAGTTAAGGTTGTGGATCTGATCTGAAACAAACAGCATACTGACTGAAACATACAGCACACTGACTGAAACATACAGCACATTGTCTGAAACATGCAGCACATTGACTAAAACATACAGCACATTGACTGAAACATACAGCACATTGACTGAAACATACAGCACATTGACTGAAACATACTGCACATTGACTGAAACATACAGCACATTGACTGAAACATACAGCACATTGACTGAAACATGCAGCACATTGACAGAAACATACAGCACACTGACTGAAACATACAGCACACTGACTGAAACATACAGCACACTGACTGAAACATACAGCACATTGACTGAAACATACAGCACATTGACTGAAACATGCAGCACATTGACTGAAACATCAAGCACATTGCCTGAAACATGCAGCACATTGACTGAAACATACAGCACATTGACTGAAACATACAGCACACTGACTGAAACAAACAGCACACTGACTGAAACATAAAGCACATTGATTGACACAAACAGCACATTGACTGAAACATACAGCACATTGATTGACACAAACAGCACATTGACTGAAACATACAGCACATTGATTGACACAAACAGCACATTGACTGAAACATACAGCACATTGACTGAAACATACAGCACATTGATTGACACAAACAGCACATTGACTGAAACATACAGCACATTGATTGACACAAACAGCACATTGACTGAAACATACATCACATTGACTGAAACATACAGCACATTGATTGACACAAACAGCACATTGACTGAAACATACAGCACATTGACTGAAACAAACAGCACATTGACTGAAACATACAGCACAATAATAATCAATAACCCAAAAAAAAATTTCATAATTTACATACTAATTCAATTTTCCTATGTATTTCGGACTTTGTCACATTTGATTTGCGAATTTTTTCAAGCCAATTAGGCACAAATAAACCATATTTGGCACTGGGAATGGGTTCTTTAACCGAATCAGCTTCAAAGAGATAGAATCACATCCCTGCAAAGATGGTGTTTTAACGTTTTAGCTTACTGGATTTCGTGTCGACGAGAAAGTATGTGTGCTGCTCCTCCTGCGGGATGTTGAAGAAGTCAAGACTGTCCTGCAGAATAACGTTGAACTGAGTGTCCTCGTGGATGGGAAACTGGGACGGGATGCTGGTCAAGTCAGGGCCATGAACTATGATCTTCTTTGCACTCGGAACATTGGCCGATATCATGATGTTTGGCTAAAAAAATGGAACACATTGGGTCACTTATGATATGCAGTGCTGAATATCACTATTGTATGTCCCCATTTGTAAATTTATAGATAATCTAAATAATTTAAGAGCAAGAAAAATAGTTGTGCCCAATCGTAAATTTCTGAATACTCTAAAATAATTAAAAGCAAGAAAAATAGTCAAAACTAAATGAACCAAAATATATTACAAATCTGAAAGCTCTAGGATTTCTCAGACTTTATATGGGGCGCATCGTGGGAAAACCGGGCTTAATGCATGTGCGTAAAGTGTCGTCCCAGATTAGCCTGTGCAGTCCGCACAGGCTAATCCAGGACGTCACTTTCCGCTTTTATGGTATTTTCTGTTTCAAGGAAGACTCTTCTAAACATAAATCCACTGTAGGCAGAAAGTGCCGTCCCAGATTAGCCTGTGCGGACTGCACAGGCTAATCCGGGACGACACTTTATGCACATGCATTAAGCCCGGTTTTCCCACGATGCGCCTCATATGAATTGTTTTCAATTTCATGAATATCATACATTCACACATTTTACTAACTGTCCAAAAGTATTTGTTTCAAAAACTCACATCACACTGCTCCTTTTTCAATGTCTGTTTCAGGTCCTTGAAGTAAATGCCTTCCACGTTCGGCACAACCTGAAATAAGAATAAGGTTCCATTAACCGGAATGGAAGCTATTCCGAAGTGTTTCGAAAGTGCTGGTATTAAAATTGGCTGGTTTATTTGCCAGTCAAGTAGTTGTCACTTTCCTTCTGAATACTGGTTTTCAAGTAACATATATACTCCATATTTTATTCTCGTCATCGGATGGTTTTGAACTACAAAACTAGTTTAGTAATAGATTGTTTCCATTTAAAGTAAATTTGCAAATATATCCCCGTATATTTTTATTTCAATTTGATGTTTCCTATACAAGCAGTCAAGTGATGGATTAATTTCATTGACAAAATTGAAAGTAGGTTTGCAAATGTTGCCGGATACACCATTCTCTGCTATCAGCTAATGATACTATGCAGCAACCACATGGACTGCGCCAGTGTGACAACAAAATATGTACAACATAAACCATTTAAACATGCAAGTACAGTACGGGCAGAAAAAATAAAACAAAATTCAATTAGGGCCAGCTGGAAATACACTGTAAATTTTCTCTGGACGTAATTGTGTGCCTACAAAATCCTCCCTGTAATCCTACTGGCTTTTTTGTAACATTCTGTGCTCAAGGAATTTTGAAATTACAGCCTGGTACAGTAACATTTAATTTTAGGGAACACATACTTTTTACAACATCTTTCAACTTTAATTATGTACAAAAATATGTTGATATAGTTTCCATGTACAATCAAATTGAATCAATAAACAAACTCTTTAGATGTGTTTATTCAGAAAATGTCACACTAACTTGTGTTGACAGAAAATTGTACTATAATCTTAAACCATACATGCCATATGTCCCAGATCGTCCGGGATTGTCCCGGAAATGCAGTGGCCGTCCAGCAGTCCCGGAATTCATTCATATGTCCCGGAAATCATTAAAACTGTGCATACCTATATAACCGTAAATACTCAGTCATAAGTCGAGATTTTAAGCCTCTAAAATCGTGTTTATAAAGTACATTTGACTTATGAGACAGTTCACAAAAAAATCGTAGCATATTATATTGAAATATTTGTCAAAAGCATTTTATTTGTTACCTGCATATTTGCTAATCCACACGCTATAATCCAATCGTAATCATCACAGGTTGCCCTTTTTAATAATAACCGACAATTAAGACAAAATGCATAACTGTTTCATTATTAAATAAGATGCAAACTGTGAATGAAACTACTCTATTTTAATTGACTTAATTTCCCTTATAGAAACCCAAGCCAGACCGTCAGCCACCAATAAAAAATCAATACACCTGCAGACAAAACCTATGATTTTCGTGTACAGCATATTGCTAATTAAACTGTCTGGAACCGGTTTTTGTCTACATCAAGACCTTTCAAAGTGGAAGAGTGCTTTCACGCTTCAACGCATTTACTGCAGACAGTACCGTATATACCCACTTATTAGGGCATACACTGGCCAAATTTCAGATGGTGTTTTATGATAATTCTAACTCGACTTAAAGAATGGTTATTACTAGAAATACGTTTCTGGAATGAATTTTAACTGGTCGGCTATGAGACGTCTAGACTTATGACTGCGTATTTACGGTAGTTGAACGTTTGACAGACCACCAATCTCCTAATATGTTCCCAAGGCAATGGCTACCCGATTAGGCAACGTGTCATAAACAACCATTTAACAGCACTTGTCACGCTTTTACTCTAATCAACTGCATTCTTAAGCTGCAATCGGTCACCCAGTAGATCCGCCCTGAAGGCGGAGCTTCATTCCCACAGAAAAATCAATATTAGCCAATTAAAACGCCCAGTTATTTCAGTTTACCTATTCTGTGAACGATCGACCAATCGGCAAAATAATCCCCACCATAAGTAAAAGCAGTTTTCCGTTCCGGAACGTGCACTGCATTTCCACTATGTCCACAGTTAGTTTACAAAATAAATAAGGCATTGTTTTAAATTACTTTACTTGAAATTTCGAGTAAAATAGGCATTAACACAAATAACACAAATTTTTGTTATGCCATGTAAAACCCGTGTTTTGCTAGAAAGAGGCCGAAATGTCTGCTGGCACCAATGACGTCACGTTCCATGCATGGAAAGCGTGCTTGTGCCGACCATGTGCTTTGCTAAATATGGACGTCTCAACTGGCAATAAAAACTTCATAGTGAACGAACTTTGAAATCTGTACTTTTTGTATTAAAGTTTCGTAGTGCGATAACTTTGTGATCTTCACATTTTAATTAAATTTTTTATTTTCATAACAAAACGTTTTTTCATGACAAAAGTACATTGCCTTGGATTGGAATAAATACATGAACACATGCCCCTATTTCCCCCCAAAACGATTTTCCCGCCAAATAAGAATGCTTATCTGGAAAAATAACGCACGCATATGTACTGGAAAATCAGTAAAAATCCCGGAAATTCGCGGGCACAGTCCCGGAAATGATCAAAAAAATTATAGCATGTATACTTAAACAAATACGTAGTGTTTACTTTCCAATAAATGTCAGTCGATGTATTTTTTCTAAAATTGTGATTTACAGTGGTCTTTTTTCCAGCAACAATCAACTTAAAAAATGTCATGTACATTTTATTGAAACAACTTAGTTTTACCACTGGCCTTTCTGTATGAGATTAGAGAATTGTTTCATTTTTTCTGCCCCTTACTGTACTCTGCTTGGCTACCTACCTGCCATAACAGTGCCAGTGCATTTCCAATAGCTTCCTGTCCATGGGTCTGTGGGGTTCGGACATAGAACATCACATAGCCAATCTAAAACACATGAGCAAATGGTCCACATTAACTGGCAATACTGGAAGCTTTTCAATGCATTGTGGCTTGGCAATGTCCATGTATTAGCACTGACACTAGGTAAGTTTATCTCCACTGCTGATAAAAACACAAGGAAATTATACAATAATTAGAAAAAACAATATCAAAACAAATACTTGAATCAAACTATATTTTCTTTGAAAAAAAAAAGTTCTGCTCTACCAAGCTTCAACACAAGAGGGCCATGATGGCACACAGCGCTCACCTGAGAACTGGTACAGATGAAGACCATACTGTTGTGACAGGTTTGTAAATTAAGGTATCTGAACAATACACAAAGGGGGATAGGATCAATCTGATTTAAAACATCGGTTAGTGCAATGGGCTAAGTAAAGTACAAGTTGAGTAGTGGATGTGCTGTGTTTTTGCTAATGGTTCTCAATTCATTTTTCTCGATATTCTTACCTGATCCTTTTTCATTAAGTCAGTGACAATTCTGGAAAATGCAGAAACAGTAGATTTTTATGTCTTTTTTGCAGACAGTTTTAGAGAACTCGTTGCAGATAATTGCGATGGGTGTGCTATAAGGTCAAGTTTGCTTTTTCTTTGATAATCCAATTATCATCAACGTTGCATGTACAAATAACTGCATGCAATGTTTGCAACTGTTGGAACTGTTGGAAATCAAATTTTATCAATCAATTTTTATGGTCATACACAAACTGTGTAAGTTTGATCAACATTGAATAAAAATCGTGTGTGCAGGCCAATCATTGATAATTGTTGATGTTTTTTCCAAATACAAGGGGCAATAACTCCAGTGTTTTGGTCTGATCATGCTTATATTCGACTTCACCTGTAGTCTTACGTTCATAGACAAACTGTGCACGATTGGTGAAGATTGAAAGAAAAATGAAGTCTCTATCCTCTATCCTGAATAATGTAAATTTTTGTATATTTTTTTCACAAAGGGCAATAAATCTGCTCTTTTTGCTTATATTCGATTTCACTTTTAATCTTATGGTCATAGACAAACTGTGCAAGACTGGTGAAGATTGGATGAAAAATGAAGTCTCTATCCTGAATAATGTCCATTGATGCATATTTTTTTCACCAACAAAAGGCAATAACTCTGGTTTTTCTGGCCCAATCTTGCTTATATTCAACTTTAACTGTAATCTCATGGTAATAGACAAACTGCCCAAGATTGGCGAAGATTGGATGAAAAATGAAGTCTCTTTCCTGAATAATGTCCATATTTGTATATTTTTTTACCAAACAAAGGGCAATAATTCTGGTGTTTAAAACACGATCTGGCTTATTTTTGACATCTGCTGAAATCTGATGGTCATACACAAACTGTGAACCTTTGGTTAAGATTGGATGGAAAATAAACTCTATATGTTGGAAAAAAGCATTTTTGCACTTTTTGCATGAAAAGAGGCAAACATTCTAGTGTTACTGGTGTGATCTGACCCAATAACGATCCCG
This sequence comes from Congeria kusceri, assembly GCA_027627225.1. NCBI lineage: Eukaryota > Metazoa > Mollusca > Bivalvia > Myida > Dreissenidae > Congeria > Congeria kusceri. The sequence continues at coordinate 53,591,501 of CM051024.1, read as the reverse complement.
TCCGAGATTTTATGGTCATACACAAACTGTGCAAGTTTGGTTAAGATTGGATAAAAAGTGAAGTCTCAAGCTTGAATACGAACCCAATTATTGACGACACATGGACGACAGACGACGCAGGAGAGGTCCCCTATACCAATAGCTCACCAAGCACTTCGTGCTCAGGTGAGCTAAAAAGCTAATTAATTAAACATAAAATGTAATCAAAACAGTTTTCACGACTGTAAAATGCTGTCTGACTCACCAAATAGTTAAACAGAGAGTGAGCCATCTGGGATGGAAGATCTCTGAACCGTAGTACCAGCTTTCTCAGCAAGAACAGTAACTCCTCCTAAGGAACAGTACCACTAACTGGGGTCAGATAAGCAACAGAACTGGCCAAAAACGTTTAATTCTAAGAACAGTATTGTACAATCAAGTTATGTTATTTCAAAACCTTTAGATACATCTATGAATGGTTACCTAATATAGTTATATTGTAATGTTTTTCAACAAATCAAATCTTTGATAGTAATGTCATCAATGTATGCAACATTAACTGAAACAATATTTTGAACATGTCATAATGTTGTTCTTTAGATCAAATGTAAGTAAAGAAAACTGTTAAATACATTACCATCTACACCTGAATTTGCTTATAATAACATTAAGAAATGAGGAAAAAAAGTGAAAACTTTTATTGACTAGGGACCACTACATAATAATATTACTCCGAGTATGAACTATGTAAACACCTTATAAATTAACATATAAGATACCATAATATGTGTTGGTAGTTACATACATGCTTCTCCCTGTGTGTGATTTTCTCAAGGAAATGCCTCATGAACAGCACGGGGTCCTCCACAATGCAGTTCCAGATCACCTTCTCGGCTACCTCGTTCACTGGATTTGAGAAAATATACGTTGGCAAATTACTCAAAGGCTTAAAATGCCTGACATGTCAAATGCAGGGATGTGATTTTTCAGAAACTCTTCAAACAAGATATCAAAGACTAAAATAACTACACTTCGAAACTTAAGTAAAAAAACTACAAAAAACTCAACATTTCCAAAAAGATCAGGTGAATTTGAGCACTAATTAAATTACTACATTAAACTGGCATTCAAAAGGAATCAAATCCCTGCAAATGTGCAATATTCAGTAATATTTGATAAATTTCTTTTGCAATATAACAAACAATATTGACCATTAAAAAGATCCAGAAAAAATATTAGCTGTTGTTGTTAAAAGCTCAATTTATGACCTGCATGTCCATTGCTATCACTGTATGATACATTGTATGCACATGTATTAGTGATGCAAATCGTCTATTTTATTTATCACCCCCTAACATAAAGAATTGTGATCAATATTTGTAAAGTAAACAAGCAATAAGCCCGCACAATTAACTATGAAACTACTGGTACTTCAATTTACTTTGCATAAAAAAAGGCAGTAGTTAATTTTGCTAGTATTCTAACCAGCAACTCCGTTATCGCTGACTTCTCCATCATCAAGTAAGTGAATTATGGGTAACACCACGGTACAGATGGATGATGGAAAAAACTTCTCGGCAAGCTGCACATGATGGCCATGTTCTGGTCTCTCCTCATCGCCTAGCAACAGAAAAACAAACGTGTGAAAATTAAGGAGAATTAATCAAAATTCTTTAGGTCTCAGTGGTCGAAATTAGCACAAGCCCAGGGCCAATATCCACAAAGCTCCTAAGGAAAATCTTAACTTAAGCTATACTTAAGTCAAAATTTCAAATAGCATTTTCTATGTGAAAATCATTATTTTATTATTTAAATATGGTATCATTAGAAGCATCTTTTGATTCTTTACCAGAATAAAACAGTTTAACAGAAAATAAATCTTTAAAAGAAATGGCCATAGACTGAAGGAATTTTATAATTTTAAGAAATTAACTTAAGTTTTCCCTAAGGAGCTTTGTGGATACGGACCCTACACTGGTGAATTCTGAATTGGGCTTGCTCAGATTCTCAGTTTTATATAGGCAGCCTTGTAGCATTTTCCTACTCTGAAGTAATACAAATGAAAATGTAATACAACAATTTGGGATTGCTTGGCCGAACTGCTTATTTCGATGACTAATGTCCCATGTCCTGCCATACTACGCCTGCAACCGTTTTTTCTTCTGCAATAAAAAAGTTATATTATTACAATTGTTTTTAAATTCTCCTCCCATATGTATTTGCTTGGATGTAAACGAAAAATGCCAGAAGAAAACTGAACATATTCTTTTTCACATCTTGCAGTGGGATCTTCAAAATAATTGCTAACTTATTTGTACATATTTTGGACATCATTTCTACCACTGGCATATACCGGTTTTCATATATTTGACAAACGGAATGAGCTTTTGTACTAAATCATGAATTGTACCTTAAGACTATAAAGTTTATTTTCATTCATGTATAGAAAATTTATTTTAAAAGAAGGAATTCTGTTAAAAGATGGAAAAGCATTACAATAGATTAATTTGCATACAACTGACTAGGGATAGCAATGGTTAACCGATTAACCGGTTTTTCGTTTATAAAGGCAGTTAACCAGTTACAACATTAATATTCGGTTATTAGGGTTCAATATGCAGATATCTGTTTAACAAAATAAATGTAAAAAATCATCCGGATATTTGTTCTGTATTTTGGTATATTAGTTAATCCTGTAATCATATCACTAATCAGTGTCAATTACCAGCCCCATGACGATCAAGTGTGGACTTATCGGTGATAACATCCTTTAATTGATCGGCAGGAGCGTGAAAGCATATATGGAGCAAACACCTCTTATAATGCAATTGGCACCTACAACGTGGTTTGTCAATTTGCAAAGTGTTGTGTCCCATTTATTTACAACTGTAAACCAATTAAATTACTACTCAGAACCATACTCTTGTCAATTTGGTCAATTAGCACACATATATTTGCCATCTCAATCATGTTCTATACAAATAACTAAGTACAATAAACAATCATCCAGTACAATATTTATTAACAACTTATTAACATTATAATAGTTTCATAGTAATAAGTGCCACTCTATAAAAATGAAAATGATGCATTATCGGACGCCTGGATTCGTTTAAAACGCCGTCGACAAGAAATGTTTGGGACTAATAAGCTTATAATTGTTTATGTTTTAAATACCAAAACCGGTTTATCAGTTACTGATTTGCTATTTATTGCCATCCCTACAACTGACAATTGTGAAAATACCTAGAGCTAAATATTGTTGTTGTATCTAGTTGTTGGGTAAAAATGGTGAGTTATATTTGAGGGGCGTCGTGGGAAAACCGGTCTTAATGCATGTGCGTCCCGCACAGGCTGATCCAGGACGACACTTTCCGCCTAAAGTGGATTTATGGTTAGAAGAGACTTCCTTGAAACAGAAAATACCATACGAACGGAAAGTGCCGTCCTGGATTAGCCTGTGCAGACTGCACAGGCTAATCTGGGACGACACTTTACGCACATGCATTAAGACCGGTTTTCCCACGACGTGCCTCATTTATAAATATCATGTTTATCTTAATGGAGTATTTATATACTAGAAAGAACATCATTTGGATACGCAAATTCGTATGGTTAAAGGGGTGGCCGGATTAATGGGGATCCTTTTTAGAGGGGTTTCAGTAATACATTTACATAAAACACATGTTAGTTAATATTAGCAGCTAGTTGAAAAACACAGTAGTTTATATACATATAAAGGCAACAATGGAATAGCAGGGTGCTAAATGCAAATTGGGTGGGTGGGGTAAGGTACAGGTATTTGCAATTTGGCAACAATCACAAGGATATGCTGAGGCAACCACAACATGACACTAAAACAAAAAAATTTGGAGAAAACTGCTGCAGCAGCGGATACACGGACAGTCATAGGACAAACAAAGACATTAACAAATAACATGGGATATATGTTTACCTTTTCGTGGCTATTGTAGATGTTAACAGTCAGTAATATTTCAGTGTTTACTGTTACATGTTTTGCATACATATTCCACTCTGCAAGGCAGAAAGCACCCTGCTATATTATGTTATGGTTAGCGGTCATCATAAAGCAATTAATACTAACAGGTGGTTAAAATCAGAGATAGATAGAAGTCTAAAGCACTCATTAGCTGAACAATATAACTGCAAACTGTTAGTTTAGACACATCTCTTCTGCAAACTCAACCAACCCACCCCTACCCTGCAAAAAATTCATTTTTTATAAAGTATTGAATTAGTTTTCTTGTATATTCTGAAAAATCCAAAGTTGTCAAAATAGTGTGTACTGCATGTGAAAAGAAAAGGCTTAACTTACCAACTTGTATAGATTATCTGATACAATATCTCTGGGCAATTTTTTTATGTTTTGCTTTAAAAATTCACAGACGACAATTTTTCTACAGGTCAGCTTTTAAAGATTTTACTTCAAATAGTTTGATTCCCTTTTGAAAAAAAATACATGTCTTACAACTGTGGCTACCTTCAAATGTTGTTAGCCGTGCCCAATGCAGACTGCCGTTCCGCCAAGACATGCTACGGCTCGCGATGTTCCGATTGGTTGGGGCGAGGGAAACGCGGCGGGCCGCAAGGCTTATTTCTTCTTGTAGAGCTGACCATGGGGTTAGAACACAGACATCGTATACAACATGCAAAAAAAACTCGGTTAAATACACATATGGACAAACATGTTACATATCTACAGAAAATACATAATATTGTGTTGACATTTTATGTTTTTTGTGTAATTAATGTCATTTGTTTTTAGAAAACCTTCATGTTAAATAAGACTTGGCCAGTTAAACAATGATTCCCATTTATTGAAATAAACTTTTAACTGATTTCAAATAAGTTAAGATATTATGATATTAAGTTTTTGTACAATTACTGTACAACAAGAGGGCCCTGAGGGCACTAGGACGCTCACCTGAGACTTTGTAACCCAAATGGAATTTGCATCCCCGAGGCGTGGCTTATTTTTATCCCAGGGGCATAATTTGAACACTCTTGAACAAACCTCTGGGCCTTGCGGTTTCAGGTGAAGATTTGTAAAGTCATATTGCTATTTAAGTCTATATAAGCCATGTGACCATACAGGGTGCAGCCAGATTTGACCCCAGGGGCATAATTTGAACAATCTTTGGAGAGAACCACTATGCAATGTTACATACCAAATATAGGAAACCTGTGCGCCTTGCCGTTTGAGAAGAGAAGATTTTAAAAGTCATTTTGCTATTTAAGTCTATATAAACCATATGACCCCCGGCGCATGACCAGTTTTGACCCCAGGGGCATGATTTGAACAATATAGGTAGAGGACCACTACACAATGTTACATACCAAATATGAAACCTCTAGGCCTTGCGGTTTCAGAGAAGAATAATTTTGAAGTCATTTGGCTATTTAAATCTATATAAATCATGTGACCCCTGGGGCGTGGCCAGTTTTGACCCCAGGGGCATATATTGAACAATATTTGTAGAGGACCACTATAGGATGTTACATACCAAATATGAAACCTCTGGGTCTTGCGGTTTCAGAGAAGATTTTTAAAGACATTTTATTATTTAAGTATACATAAACCATGTGACCCCCGGGACGTGGTCAGTTTTGACTCCAGGGGCATAATTTGAACAATCTTTGTAGAGGGCCACTATAGGATGTTACATACGCAATACGAAACCTCTGGGTCTTGCGGTTTCAGGAGAAGATTTTTTAAGTCATTTTGCTATTTAATCTAACCATGTGACCCCTGGGGCGTGGCCCGTTTTGACCCCAGGGGCGTAATTTGAAACATCTTTGTAGAGGACCACTAGAGGATGTCACATATGAAATATGAAAGCTCTGAGCCTTGCAGTTTCATAGAAGAAGATTTTTAAAGTTTTCACTTTTTAAATCTATTTTTAGCTCTGGTGACCTACATATTCAGTGGACCGGAAGGATTTGAACAAATTTGAAAGAGGTCCACCCAAGGATCATTCCTGTGAAGTTTGGTGAAATCTGCCAAGCGGTTTAGGAGATGTTGTTTGAATGAAAAGTTGACGAGGCACGCAAGCACGACGGACAACGGGCAATCAAAAAAGCTCACCATGAGCACTTTGTGCTCAGGTGAGCTAAAAACAGAAAGTGCAATAATAGGGCAAATTACATAGATCTATTATCCGTTTGGTCAGTTTTCCATCCTGTGCACTTCAAGTCTCATTATTAGGCTTCATTACATAGCCGCACCACAATATGTAGTTAATTATATGATAACGAATGTAAGACATAGTTACACATACATTTTACATCACACTTAACATACGATCACAGACACAGGCACTGCAAGCAAAAGCCGAAATATCAAGAAGTCTTTAACATATGAGGCGTGTCGTGGGAAAAGCAGGCTTTATGCACATGGGTTAAGTGTCATCTGCACAGGCTGATCCGGGAAAAAACTTTCCGCTTTTATGGCATTTTCTGTTTCAAGGAAGTCTCTTCAAAACATAAATCCAGAGTAGTTGGCAAGTGCCGTTCTGGATTAGCCTGTGCAAACTGCAAAGGCTGATCGGGGACGACACTCGTGCATCAAGCCCATTTTTTTCCAGGACACGCCTCACATTAATATTAAATGCCATACACTGACCTGTAAACTAACCTATGATTATTTATAGTAATTCAATGATGTGGAAATTGAATTTCGTTCATATAAAGATAATAATTAAAATAATTATTTTATCAGAGTAGACCTAACCATTTGCATATATAAAATAAGATACATGTAGTACAAAGCAAAAACCGCACAGGCGCTGCATGAATTCAATTCTAAAGACAAGCCTATTAATAATGTACATGAAGTCAATTCTCAAGACAAGCCTGTTAATAATGTCCATGAATTCGATACTCAAGACAAGCCTATTAATAATGTCCATGAATTCGATACTCAAGACAAGCCTATTAATAATGTACATGAAGTCAATTCTCAAGACAAGCCTGTTAATAATGTACATGAAGTCAATACTCAAGACAAGCCTATTAATAATGTACATGAATTCGATACTCAAGACAAGCCTATTAATAATGTACATGAATTCGATACTCAAGACAAGCCTATTAATAATGTACATGAATTCGATACTCAAGACAAGCCTATTAATAATGTACATGAAGTCAATTCTCAAGACATGCCTATTAATAATGTACATGAATTCGATACTCAAGACAAGCCTATTAATAATGTACATGAAGTCAATTCTCAAGACAAGCCTGTTAATAATGTACATGAATTCGATACTCAAGACATGCCTATTAATAATGTACATGAATTCGATACTCAAGACAAGCCTATTAATAATGTACATGAATTCAATTCTAAAGACAAGCCTATTAATAATGTACATGAATTCGATACTCACTTGAGACAAGCCGATTAATAATGTACATGAATTCAATTCTCAAGACAAGCCTATTAATAATGTACATGAAGTCAATTCTCAAGACATGCCTATTAATAATGTACATGAATTCAATTCTAAAGACAAGCCTATTAATAATGTACATGAATTCGATTCTCAAGACAAGCCTATTAATAATGTACATGAATTCGATACTCACTTGAGACAAGCCGATTAATAATGTACATGAATTCGATACTCAAGACAAGCCTATTAATAATGTACATGAATTCGATACTCAAGACAAGCCTATTAATAATGTACATGAATTCGATACTCAAGACAAGCCTATTAATAATGTACATGAATTCAATTCTCAAGACAAGCCTATTAATAATGTACATGAATTCGATACTCACTTGAGACAAGCCGATTAATAATGTACATGAATTCGATACTCAAGACAAGCCTATTAATAATGTACATGAAGTCAATTCTCAAGACATGCCTATTAATAATGTACATGAAGTCAATTCTCAAGACAAGCCTATTAATAATGTACATGAAGTCAATTCTCAAGACAAGCCTATTAATAATGTACATTAATTCAATTCTCAAGACATGCCTATTAATAATGTGCATTAATTCAATTCTCAAGACAAGCCTATTAATAATGTACATGAAGTCAATTCTCAAGACAAGCCTATTAATAATGTACATGAAGTCAATTCTCAAGACATGCCTATTAATAATGTACATGAAGTCAATTCTCAAGACATGCCTATTAATAATGTACATGAAGTCAATTCTCAAGACAAGCCTATTAATAATGTACATGAAGTCAATTCCCAAGACAAGCCTATTAATAATGTACATGAAGTCAATTCTCAAGACAAGCCTATTAATAATGTACATGAAGTCAATTCCCAAGACAAGCCTATTAATAATGTACATGAAGTCAATTCCCAAGACAAGCCTATTAATAATGTACATGAAGTCAATTCTCAAGACAAGCCTATTAATAATGTACATGAAGTCAATTCCCAAGACAAGCCTATTAATAATGTACATGAAGTCAATTCTCAAGACAAGCCTATTAATAATGTACATGAATTCAATTCTCAAGACAAGCCTATTAATAATGTACATTAATTCAATGCTTAAGACAAGCCTATTAATAATGTACATGAAGTAAATTCTCACGACAAGCCTATTAATAATGCACATGAAGTCAATTCTCAAGACAAGCCTTTAAATAATGAAATCAAATGCAATTAAAGACATAGAACAAGTCAACGGAATAAAAAATTAAGAGCAAATTCTACTACCATTCATTCTCCATGCAGAAATCACCCAGTTCAATGTCATGCAGCTAAAATAAAGTGAAAGGTCAGAATGGAATTACTATGACAACATCAAAGGTCAAGGACGTACATATATACACTAAGCATATATTGTATAATAATAGATATTGTCTACTGCCAAATATAAGGCAATCTCCAACGCCCATTTTTTATTATTTCTAAAAGAATTTAGCAATTTCAATTATTAATGTTTCTTCAACAATACATACATATAAACCAAAATTGCATAGGTTTTTTGTGTATAAAGATATAATAAAGAAAAGAAATAGGTGAAGTTTGGTGAAAATCAAGAGGGCCATGATGGCCCAAAGCGCTCACCTGAGAACTGGTACAGATGAAGGCCATACTGCTGTGACAGGTTTGAAAATTAAGGTATCTGAACAATACGCAAAGGGGGATAGGATCAATTTGATTTAAAACATCGCTTAGTGCAATGGGCTAACTAAAGTATGAGTTGGGTAGTGGATGTGCTGTGTTTTTGCTAATGGTTCTCAAATCATTTTTCTCGATATTCTTATCTGACCCTTTTTCATTAAGTCAGTGACTATTCTGGAAAATGCAGAAACAGTAGACAGTAGAAACAGGTGAGCTAAAATTGAAGTCTCCAGCGTGAGAACGAACCCAATAGTTGACGGCACACAGACGACGTAGGAGAGGTCCCCTATACCAATAGCTCACAGAACACTTAGTGCTCAGTGAGCTAAAAACATAACTACATGTATTAAAAAAATTAAATAAATATTACAATTTGGTTAAATATATCATACATAACTGATAATATAAAACTGTGTATACACATCAAGTAACAGAATTCCAACATATCATCTAATAAATTCTTACGAAAATGACTGAATATGATTAAAATAATATAAAACAATTAGCAAACGATTTATTATGTTGGAAACAAATAAATAATGTCAGTGTATTCCTAATCTGTCTGCAAAAATACTACATTTAATATTTCTATATACAGTCTAACCTGCCGTAGCGACCACCTGCATTAAGCGACTCCCTCCGTTTAACAACCATTACTCATTGCTTCCAACAGAAATTAAATTAAAAACGGCCTTTATTAGCAACCACCTGTATTCCGCGACCACCGACCATTAAAAGTCATCCCAATTAACCTTGATTAGTGTATTAAGCGACCGAGTGTCAGTTTGGCAGTTACGTTGCTAAGCAACTGTGAAATTTGCTGCGAAAGGTGTTAATCCACAAATTAGCAAGTGTCATTGTCATCCGCTAATCGATAAGTTTTTAACGGGTAATCTACTCGATTGCGGGTGTGACTGTATTCATTTTCTTTAAGTGGTATTCGGACCGACTTTTAACCATTTAAGCGGTTATTGTCGGCATATTCCTTTGTTTACTTGACCTGAAATTGCCTGAGCATTCCATCTGCGGTTTAGTAAGGGACAGTAGGGCAGCGTATTTTAATAGCACGCGCTGTGACGTCAATTACTACCGTGTAAACATGGTTTGACATATGGGGGATGGGGAATTGAGCATTTTCAGAATTGTGCAACGTTGACACTTTGTTGGTTTATATGATTAACGCGTAAGATATACAGTTCATTTCTTACGTTTGATATCAGTTATTTACCATAAACACAGGTTGATGACGATAACAAATACATGTAAAATCATTTGGTTCCCAGACCGAATGACAATTGAAGACTATAGAATCGCAGTACAGTTATGCTATTTTATCGTTGAATACAACATACTTGTGTAATATAACAATGTAAAATAAAATTATTTAAATAATAAACCAAATATTATAACCACTTATTTATTCTTTATTCCTTATGAACATACAACATTTATTTGAATAAACTAGATATGTTTATTCAGGTAAAAAATCATAAGAGACACTGCATTAAGAGACCACCTGTGTTAAGAGACCACCTGTGTTAAGAGACCACTTTTAAGAATCATCATGGGCGGTCTCTTAAGACAGGTTAGACTGTATGTGTATATAGAAAACATAGCCTAAGATACCATAAAATTGCTTTGTCTCTGTGGCACACAGTTTTCATGCAAAAAAAACAAAAGAAACAAGAGGGCAATGATGGCCCAAAGGGCTCACCTGAGTAGTGACAAAGATAAACGCCTTACTGTTGTGACAGGCTTGAACAAATGTGGCAATGTATGCTATAACGTAATTATTTGCCTAGCTGATTAACTCTCGTAAATGTTTACCTTTTGTTCCTTAACTGGCCATTGCTTGTCAAAGACAAACAAAAAACTCATGGTCATAAGGACTTGGCTATATTTTCTTTACCCTGGTATCAAACTTTTCACGGGCAATTTCGGAGGAATAGTGTTAATGCTGCAGTTCTGAAAGATAATCGGGACGGCTGCGCAAAGGGGATGTCATGCTTACCGGATTGTTCCAAAGAGTGGAGTGTACTGTATAAGTGGTTAAGTTAGCAATGTGGAAATGTTTGCGAATTTTGCGAATTAGAAGAATTCGCTAATATTTCTGCCAGCGATAATTAAATCGGTTGCCAGTTACTAGACAGGAACACAGATTGTAGATGAGAATGTGTACATGTATATGTAACAGTGCATATGCATTGCATCGTGTAAAAAAATAATGTTTAAAATATAGGAATATGAAGATAAACATTATTTTAAAAATTATATTTTTTGCTAATATTTACAAATTCAAGTCACGAGGTGCAATTTCGGAGGAATAGTGTTAATGCTGCAGTTCTGAAACATAATCATGATGGCTGCGCAAAGGGGATGTCATGCTTGCCGGCTTGTTCCAAAGACTGGAGTGTACTGTGTCAGTGGTTAAGTTAGTGATATGGAAATGTTTGCGAATTTCGTGAATTAGAAGCATTCGCTAATATTTCTGCCAGCGAAAATTAAATCGGTTGCCAGTTACTAGACAGGAACACAGATAGTAGATGAGAATGTGTACATGTATATGTAAAAGTGCATATGCATTGCATCATGTAGAAAAATAATGTTTAAAATATAGGAATATGAAGATGAACATTATTTTCTAAATTATTTTTTTCCCTAATATTCACAAATTCAATTCCCGAGGTGCAATTGTTCTAATCATTTATGATAAGTGTAGAATTTTTTTTTAACCCCGTATTAATTCATTAATGAAAGCAACTGCAACAAAAGGACGTTGTCTATGGTGGAACACGCGATACATTTTGATCATAAGCAGGTCGAGTTATTGTTCGTGGCACTTTCCACGGGTGTCAGTGGTGGGAGTAGCATTGTAGGCGTGTATTTTTTGCACACAACATGATTTTGGAAATTTGTTAACATTTCCGCACGCTAAAAGTCCGAATTTTAACTTCACAAATTTTGTGACACGCGGAAATATCCACTTATACATTTTTGCCATTTACCCTTCTTATATTCAAATTCGCTTCACAATTGATGGTCAAAGACAAATTGTACAAGTTTGGTTAAGATTGGTTAAAAAGGAAGTCCCTGTCTTGCATCAAGCCCATTTTTGCAAAAAATTTCACAATTAGGGGAAAATAACGCCAATGTTCATTGCCTGATCTGTCTCGTTTGCTGCATGCGCTATACAAAAACTGTGGAATTGTTATCAAGATTGAATGAAAAATTAAATATCCATGCAGGAAAAAGGCAATTTTTTCATTTTTTCCACGAACAAAGGGGCCATAACTCTGGTTGTTGTGGCTCAATCTGGCCCATTGTTGTCTTCTGCTGCGATCGGTCAAGACTGGAAGAAAAATGAAGTCTCTATCAAGGAACAATGCAATTTTTGCCTATTTTCAACTAAACAGAGGGGCATAACTCTGGTGTTTGCAGTCCGATCTGGCCCATTGTTCGCTTCTGCTGTGATCTTTTGATAATACACAAACTGGGGAAGTTTAGTCAAGATTAGAAGAAAAATGAAGTCTCTATGAACAAAAAATGCTATTTTTGCTCCTTTTTTTCACATAACGGGGCACAGCTCTGGTGTTTGTGGTCCAACCTTGCCCATCTTTGGATTCTACTGAAACCTTATGGTCAAACAAAAACTGTGGAAGCTTGGTCAAGATTGGAAGAAATATGAAGATAACTTTTCTGCATTTTCCTTGAAAAAGGGGCAATAACTCTAAGGTTTCTGGTCCGATTTGGCCCATTATCGATACCAACCGAGATTGTATGGTCATACACAAACTGTGCAAGTTAGGTCAAGCTTGAATAAAAATTGTAGTCTTTATGGCGATAACGGTCAAATTGTTGACAGCATACAGAGGACGCAGGAGATCCCCAATACCAATAGCTCACAGAGCACGAAACACCGAGCACTTCGTGCTCAGGTGAGCTAAAAACTTATTAAGGCACAAATATTCATTCATATGCATCTATTTCCAAATGTTACTTTTGAAAAAAACATTTTCAAGTTAGTCTACAAAACAAGACATGTTGAGCTAAGATCCAGTTTCAAACTTTTGAAAAAAAAAATAAGGGTGAAAGTATTGTATCTGATGTAGAAACATTAAGCCGATACAGTAGTTTCGCACTCAACCCTCGATTTTCAAAGTAGTCTACTAACCAAGACAAACAAAGCAAAGATAGATGTTGATACTTTTAAAGAACATTTTCAAAGTAGTTTATAAACCAAGAACTACTGAGTAAACATCCAGTCCCAGAGAAACACTTATTTATATGCTATGGTCATGTATGTCCCACAAGACCGATTGCCATTACAATACAGCACGTTCTCACATTTTCACAGTAGTCTCCCTTACATCTGAGTTCCTTCCCCTACCTTCCTCATGGTCCTCTCCAATGTGATGCAGGGCAGGCTCCACAGCGGCAAGGTGCGTAACGGACACCGTCGTCATGGGAAACGTCTCTCGACCAATCCGTTTTCTCTCTTCCTCGCGCTGCAGAGCTCTACGAATCATCTCCTGTTGCTGCTTTCGGCGTGTGGTCGTCGCAGTCACCAAAGATTTCTTTTCAGAAAAAAACAATGACACACGAATATGTCTTTTTAGTACGTTAGCTACCCTCCCCTGATAAGGGTTCACTAAAATTCTTCATTAAATGAGATTCAAATGTATGCACACATTCTATAACATGCAGAATCACATTCCTGCTTGAAAGTGATCCATAGTTCTTTACAAATCTTTTCATCAACAAACACTGAAGTTCTTGACAATGATTTTCATCAATAAATACTGGGTTAATGTGTGTATTCTGATTCAGAATAGAAGACACTATATAAACTTCTAATCATACTTGTACTCCGCTTGTCGGATGTGTTGCCTGACGGGGCATAACTCAAGTAAAATAAGAGCAATCATGCTGAAAACCGAACTTAAACTTCCTTTTATGCCTACTAACACTGCCCTAAAGTTTCATAATGATTGCACACAAACTTCTCAAGTTATTGTATGCACAAGCCTTATTTGAACAATTTTTGTAAAAAAGGGGCATAACTCAAAAACGATAACAGCAATTATGCCAAAAATGAACTAACCTTCTTTTTATGCCTACTAACACTTCCAAAAAGTTTCACAATGATTGCACAAAAACTTCACAAGTTATTGTCTGCACAAGCCTATGTCTGTAACCCCTATAATTATGTTGCATTTTCAGGCGACACACAAATGGACTCCAGCATATCTCAAAACAAGAGGGCCATGATGGCCCTAGGTCACTCACCTGAATTTAAGGCATCATAATGGCTAATAACAAGAGGGCAAAATGGCACAAAACCCCTTACCTGAGTATAAAAATCTGGGCCTTGCAGTTTCAGAAGTTTTTTTAGTCTATATAAACCATGTGACCCACAGGGTGTGGCCACTTTCTACCCCAGGGGCATAATTTGAAAAATATTTGTAGTGGACCACTATTCATTGTTACAGACCAAATATTAAACCACTGGGCCTTGCGGTTTCAGAGGAGATTTTTAAAATCATTTTGCTATTTAAATGTATATAAACCATGTGACCCCCAGGGGCATCATTGGCACAATCTTTGTAGAGGACCACTCCACAATGTTTCACGCAAAATATAAAACCTCTGGGCCTTACAGTTTCAACAAGGAAGATTTTTAAGGCCCACTTGCCATATAAGTCTATACAAACCATGTGACCCCCGGGTCATGGCCACTTTTTACCCCAGGGGCATACTTTGAACAATCTTTGTAAAGGACTACTATACAATGTTACAAATCAAATACGAAAACACTCCGGTTTCAGAGGAGATTTTAAAGTCATTTTGCTATTTAAATCAATATAAACAATGTAACCCCCAGGGCAGGGCCAGTTTTGACCCCTGGGACATCATTTGAACAATCTTTGTAGAGGACAACTATACAATGTTACATACCAAATACAAAACCTCTGGGCCTAGCAGTTTCAGAGGAGATTTTTAAAGTAATTTTGCCATTTAACTTTTAAGTCTATATAGACCATGTGACCCCCGGGGTGTGCTTAGTTTTGACCCCAGGGGCATCACTTGAACAATCTTTGTAGAGGACCACCATACAATGTTACATATCAAATATGAAAGCTCTAGGCCTTGCGGTTTCAGAGAAGAAGATTTTTCAAGTCATTTTGCTATTTAAGTCTATATAAACCATGTGACCCACAGGGTAGCCCAGTTTGACCCCAGTGGCATCATTTGCACAATCTTTGTAGAGGACCACTATACAACATTACATACCAAATATGAAACCTCTGGGCCTTGCAGTTTCAGAGGAGAAGATTTTAAAAATAATTTTGCTATTTAAGTCTATATAAACCATATGACCCCCGGGGTGTGGCCAGTTTTGACCTCAGGGGCATCATTTTAACAATCACTGTAGAGGACCACTACCGTCAATACTCAGTCATAAGTCGAGATTTTAAGCCTCTTAAAACGTGGTTATAAAGTACAAGTGACTTATGAGGCAGTTCACAAAAAATCGTAGCAAATAGACCGATCCGGGATTTGCCACGAATAGTCTAAACTCCTCCCCCGCTATAGTTAAAGGATTAATTTTCATTCATCAAAAATCACAAACATATATTATACACGTGCTATTTTGAATGAAATAGTTTAACCTCTAAACACGTGATATCCAAGTGCGATGATTGGATAACATTGCAGATTAATTTGAATATGATTGACATTTGTGGAAGCGTCTATTATATTGAAATATTTGTCAAATGCATTTTATTTCTTACCTGCATATTTGCTAATCCACACACTATAATCCATTCATAATTATCACAGTTTTCTCTTTCTATTAATTACCGACAATTAAGACAAAATGCATAACTGTTTCATTGTTAAATAAGATGCAAACTGTGAATGAAACTATCTACTCTATTTTAATTGACATAATTTCCCCACTTTAGGCCCCAGCTAGACCATCAGCCACCAATAAAAAATCAATAAACCTGCAGACGAAACCCATGACCTTTGTGTATAGCATATTGCTAATTAAACTGGCTGGAACCGGTTTTTGTGTACATCAAGATCAGTTCAAGAGGATTGGCAGTGATTTCAGCTTCAAGGCATTTACTGCAGACTGTACCATATATCTACTTATTAGGGCATACTCTGGCCAATTTTCAGATGGTGTTTTATGATCATTCTAACTCGACTTATGGAATGGTTATTATTAGAAATACGTTTTTGGAATGAATTTTAACTTATTGACTTATCAGATGTCTATACTTATGTCTGCGTATTTACGGTATACAATGTTACATACCAAATATAAAACATCTAGGCCTTGAGATTTCAGAGGAGATTTTTGAAGTCATTTTGCTATTTAAGTCAATTTAAACCATCTGACACCAGGGGTGTGGCCAGTTTTTACCCAGGGGAATTATTTTAACAATCTTTGTAGGGACCACTATACAATGTTACATACTAAATATAAAAATTCTGGGCCTCGCGGTTTCAGACTAGAAGATTTTAAAAGTCATTTTGCTTTTTAAGTCTATATAAACCATGTGATCCCCGGGTGTGGCCAATTTTGAGCCCAGGGGTATCATTTTAACAATCTTTGTAGAGGACCACTATACAATGTTACCAACCAAATATGAAACCCCTAGGCCTAGAAGTTTCAGAGGAGAAGATTTTTGAAGTAATTTTGCTATTTAAGTCTATATAAATCATGTGACTGACGGGGTGTGGCCAATTTTGTCCCCAGGGGCATCATTTGAACAATATTTGTAGAGAACCACTATACAATGTTACATACCAAATATGAAACCTCTGGGCCTTACGGTTTGAGAGAAACAGATTTTTTAAGTCATTTTGCTATTTAAGTCTTTATAAACCATGTAACCCCTGGGGTGTGGCCAGTTTTGACCCCAGGGCATCATCTGAATAATCTTTGTAGAGAACCACTATACAATGTTACATACCAAATATGAAACCTCTAGGCCTTGCAGTTTCAGAGGAGAAGATTTTTAAAGTCATTTTGCTATATAAGTTTATATAAACAATGTGATCCCGGGGCGTGACCAGTTTTGACCTCAGGGGCATTATTTGAACAAACTTTGTAGAGGACGACTACACAATGTTTCATACCAAATATGAAACCTCTGGGCCATGCGGTTTCAAAGGAGAAGATTTTTAAAGTCATTTTGCTATTTAAGTCTATATAAACCATGTGACCCCCGGGGTGTGGCCAATTTTGAATCCAGGGGCATCATTTTAACAATCTTTGTAAAGGACCACTATACAATGTCACCAACCAAATATGAAACCTCTAGGCCTTGAAGTTCCAGAGGAGAAGATTTTTGAAGTCATTTTTCTATTTAAATCTATATAAATCATGTGACCCCCGGGGTGTGGCCAATTTTGACCCCAGGGGCATCATTTGAACAATCTTTGTAGAGAACCACTATATAATATTACATACCAAATATGAAAGCTCTGGGCTTTGCGGTTTCAGAGAAGATTTTTAAAGTCATTTTGCTATTTAAGTCTATATAAACAATGTGACCCCCGGGGTGTGGCCAGTTTTGACCCCAGGGGCATTATTTGAACAATCTTTGTAGAGGACCACTATACAATGTTACCTACCAAATATGAAACCTCTAGGCCTTGTGGTTTCAGAGGAGATTTTTAAAGTCATTTTGCTATATAAGTCTATATAAACAATGTGACCCCCGGGGCGTGGCCAGTTTTGACCCCTGGGGCATTATTTGAACAATCTTTGTAGAGGACCACTATACAATGTTATATACCAAATATGAAACCTCTAGGCCTTGCTGTTTCAGAGGAGAAGAGTTTAAAAGTCATATTGCTATATAAGTCTATATAAACCATGTGACCCCCGGGGCGTGGCCAGTTTAGACCCCAGGGGCATCATTTGAACAATCTTTGTAGAGGACCACTAGAGGATGTCACATATCAAATATGAAAGCTCTGAGCCTTGCAGATTCATAGGAGAAGATTTTTTAAGTTTTCACTTTTTAAATCTATTTTTAGCTCTGGTGACCTACATATGCAGCGGACCGGAAAGATTTGAACAAAGTTGAAAGCGGTCCATCCTAGGATCATTCCTGTGAAGTTTGGTGAAAATCTGCCAAGCGGTTTAGGAGGAGATGTTGTTTAAATGAAAAGTTGAAGACGCATGCACACACGCACGCACGATGGACAACGGGTGATTACAAAAGCTCATCATGAGCACTTTGTGCCCAGGTGTGCTCAAAACCTAAACTTGCAATAGTGACAATAGGTTAGAACCTTCTAAATTCTTACCGTCTGGTCCTGGTTGACTGTAACCTCCTCAATCTTGGCCTTGAAATGCGGGCTCCAGGGTGGGTCTATGGGCAGTTGGCTTGGGAGCCCAATTGTGGGCGATGGCAGGGTGAAGTCGATATTTGGAGGGGGGACCTACAGTATGTGTAAGAGTAATTAAAAGTGTTCAGTAGGAGTTTTGGGATGTGTAATGTGTTACAATGAAAGTGAGTTAATGATGAAAGTAAGTTAATGCAGAGCAACAGTGAGTAACGCAGTTATGTTCAAGTCTCATGTGGATAAATTGAAACCTAGGTTTCATTAAGTGGCATTTCCATGACAAAAAAAATTGCAGTCCCCAGGTACATATTTTGAAATCAATGTTTGCTTCTAGTCCATTAAATCTTGAATGCAAAGTAAAAACGTGTGTATGAACAAGAAATTTGTCGATGTTCCTGAAATTTGATAAATAAACACACTGCAAACTTTGAAAGTCTTTTTATTTCAGAAAGATACACTTACTATGAACCTTGCATTAACAGAACTGCGAATCTCTGAGAGTCTTTATGTAAGAAAGATAAGTTTGCTGACCTTGAAATGCAGCTGGGCTCCTTCCTCCATTCGGGGCCAGGCTTGATGTCTAAACTTCCACAGGGTTCCAAACCTTGCAAGGACATTAACATGTAGTTGATAGGGTGTCACTCAACAGTTTTATTTTTATGAGACACCTCATATAGATTTCTGAGCATAATTTATGAATTAAACGTTTCATAAATATAAATTAGGTGTGTCAATGGAAAATCGGGTTGAATGCATGAGCGTAAAGTGTGCCGGGACAACATTTTCTGCCTACAGTTGATTAATGTTTAGAACAGATTTTCTTGAAACAGAAAATATCACAAAAGCGGAAAGTGTCATCCGGATTAGCCTGTGTGGACTGCACAGGCTGATCCGGGATGACACTTTACGCACATGCATTAAGCCAGGTTTTACCACGGCACGCCTCAAATACTAACCTGAGTACGGCATTGATCCGGACACAGGGTTCCTCATGTTGCAGCTCCTTGAACACCATGGTCTGGGCCTTCTCTGGGGCGCGAACTGACGCTATCAGAAACATGGATGCTGAAACATGAACATACTGGTGGAATATTTGGTCTGTACGAAGTTATTTATTTATCCATAGTTGCATAATTCATAATTATGATGTCTGATAGAAGCATTATTTATATGATGTCTGTGTGTCAAATGGGAGATTGAGCATTGTCCATACATAGACTAAATATTTTCTTGCAAGGACACCACATCCTTGTTCTTCCCAAACAATGGATTCAGCTACTTAAATAAGTACTTAAATAAGAAACCGCTGGACCTCTTCTTTTCACAAGAAATGGCTAGGAAACCCACTGCATACATGCCCTCTATCCCCTGCTTCCACTCTATCCCCCATCTCCACATATTATGCCCCCTATCCCCTATTTCCACTCTATCACCCCATTTCCCCACTAAATGCCCTCCAATCCCCAGTTTCCAATCTATCCCCCATCTCCACATTAAATGCCCCCTTTCCACTTTTTTCCACTCTATCACCCCATTTCCCCACTAAAGACCCTCCGATCCCCCAATTCTCCACTAAATGCCCCCCTATCCACCACTTCCACTCTATCCCCCATTCCCCCACTAAATACCCCCCTATCCACCACTTCCACTCTATCCCCCATTTCCCCACTAAATGCCCCCCTATCCACCACTAACACTCTATCCCCCAATTCCCCACTAAATGCCCCCAACCCCCCACTTCCACTCTATCCCCCATTTCCCCACCAAATGCCCCCCCTATCCACCACTTTCACTCTATCCCTTATGTCTCCACTAAATGCCACCCCTATCCACCACTTCCACTATATCCCCCATTTCCCCACTAAATGCCCCCCATCCACCACTTACACTCTATCCCCCATTTCCCCACCAAATGCCCCCCCAACCCCCCACTTCCACTCTATCCTCCCATTTCCCCACTAAATGCCCCCCTAACCCCCACTTCCACTCTATCCGCCATTTCCCCACTGAATTCCCTCCCCATTCACCACTTCCACTCTATCCTCGGTTTCCTCACAAAATGGCCCCACTTCCACTCTATGCCCCATTAAATAGCCCCCCCCCCCCTATCCACCGCTTCCACTCTATCCCCATTTCTCCACTAAATGATCCCCCCCATCCCCACCTGCAGCCGCTGCGACCTCCTGATCAGTCTCCATCATGAGCTCCCAGGCCACTGGCATGATGTCTGCAAACTGGTCCTCGTTGAGGATAGGGGCCGCCTTAGACAGGATCCCCAGGGGACACTGTGTTAGCTTCTGGGCCTGCAGACATGACATGCAGACACTGTCATTTTTTCAAAACACATTAAAGCTTTAACATAACTTGGCATAACAAATATGTTGCGTCATACAGTTATAAAGTAAGGAAAGACGAACCACTGACCTGTGATATGATGGATTTCACAAGGACAGGAATAAGGCAACAATTTTACCACAAGACAAACCACTTACCTGTGATGTGATGTATTTTTCACAAGGACAGGAATAAGGCAACTATTTTACCACAAGACAAACCACTGACCTATGATGTGATGTATTGCACAATGGACAGGAATAAGGCAACTATTTTACCACAAGACAAACCACTTACCTATGATGTGATGTATTGCACAATGGACAGGAATAAGGAAACTATTTTACCACAAGACAAGCCACTGACCTGTGATGTGATGTATTGCACAAGGACAGGAATAAGGCAACTATTGTACCACAAGACAAACCACTGACCTGTGATGTGATGTATTTCACAAGGACAGGAATAAGGCAACTATTGTACCACAAGACAAACGACTGACCTGTAATGTGATGTATTTCACAATGGGCAGGAATAACGAAACTATTTTACCACAAGACAAGCCACTGACCTGTGATGTGATGTATTTCACAATGGACAGGAATAAGGCAACTATTTTACCACAAGACAAACCACTTACCTATGATGTGATGTATTGCACAATGGACAGGAATAAGGCAACTATTTTACCACAAGACAAACCACTTACCTATGATGTGATGTATTGCACAATGGGCAGGAATAAGGAAATTATTTTACCACAAGACAAGCCACTGACCTGTGATGTGATGTATTTCACAAGGACAGGAATAAGGCAACTATTGTACCACAAGACAAACCACTGACCTGTGATGTGATGTATTTCACAAGGACAGGAATAAGGCAACTATTGTACCACAAGACAAACGACTGACCTGTAATGTGATGTATTTCACAATGGGCAGGAATAACGAAACTATTTTACCACAAGACAAGCCACTGACCTGTGATGTGATGTATTTCACAATGGTCAGGAATAAGGAAACTTTTACCACAAGACAAACAACTGACCTGTGATGTGATGTATTTCACAAGGACAGGAATAAGGAAACTATTTTACCACAAGACAAACCAACCACTGACCTGTGATGTGATGTATTTCACAATGGACAGGAATAAGGAAACTTTTACCACAAGACAAGCCACTTACCGGTCATGTGATTTATTTCACAAGGACAGGAATAAGGAAACTATTTTACCACAAGACAAACCACTGACCTGTGATGTGATGAATTTCACAACGGACAGGAATAAGGAAACTATTACCACAAGACAAGCCACTGACCTGTGATGTGATGTATTTCACGATGGGCAGGTCTTCCCTCGCCTCCTTTGGCTTCGTTTCCTTCTTCCAGCTGTTCAGTTTCTGTTTGACCAGTGACACGTCCGTCCGTATCTTCTCCAGCAGCGGAGTGCTCTCCCTTCTCTTGATTGGGGACGAGTTTTGAAAAATGGACTCCTGTTGTTTTAGGAATAAATTATATACATTCATGTACTCTTTTAAAAATTATTAAAACACTTACAAGAAGACTGGCTATGTTCTAGAGGCATTACGGAAAGAAAATTGGTAGACGCTGATATAGTGTGTCTGAATTGTCTGACTTCATCAATTACAAATCTACCGTATACATCTTTATGTTAAGCCAGTCACAGAAAACGTTATGGCATTTTCATGGTTAAAGTAACACATACATGTTTTACAAAAAAGAACTTCAGTCAATACACTGGGTTGTTTGATTCATTGCTTTCCAAAATAATCCTTTTCTTTGGAACTTGTTTTACTGGCTTACATTTTCTGACACATACCCTTCTTTTAAATTTGTCCTTGAATATTTCCCGCCTTTGTTCAAGTCGTTTGTCAGATTCCTTGATTTGTTCTTCTTCAGTAGACTGGTATATCTTCTTCATGGCTGTAACCAGTCGAGAACAGCTGCGCCTCTGACGCTCATAACAATCGAGGTGGCAGAAGCCTTGGTGCGGGCATATGAAATTTGATTGGTTTGAGAGCTGGATCACAACCTGAAATGGGCAACATGACCGGGTTCATACAACCTCTTGAAACCAAAATTCCATAATATTTTCCATGATTTTTCATTTACATTGCTCATTTTTCATGGGCCATAACTCCAGTGTTTGTGAACTAACCTTACCCATATAGGGTTCTGCTAAAATCTTTTGGTCACACACAAATTGTGGAAGTTTGGTCAAGATTGGAAGAAAAATGAAGTCTCTATGAACAAAAAAGACAATTTTTGCCTTTTTTTTCAACAAAAAAGGGGGCATAATTCTGGTGTTTGTTGCCCAATCCGGCCCACTGTTGGATTCTGCTGTGATCTTTTGATAATACACCAACTGTGAAAGTTTGGTCAATATTGGAAGAAAAATGAAGTCATTATGAACGAAAAAAGCATTTTTTTCATTTTTTCCCACAAACAAGGGGCCTTAACTCTAAGGTTTCTGGTCCGATTTGGCCCATTACCAAAACCAACTAAGATTTTATGATCAAACAAAAACTGTGCAAGTTAGGTCAAGATTGAATAAAAAATGCAGTCTTTATCGCGATAACGGTCTAACTTGTTGACAGCATACGGACGTCGGACGATGCAGGAGAAGTCCCCCATACCAATAGCTCACCGAGCACTTTGTGCTCAGGTGAGCTAATAAATGGAAATATTCTAAGATAAAACATAAGATGCTTCTGTAATACTACTGCTGTACCTTGATCCAAGGCATGCACGTGTACATGCGTTCATCCTCCACTTCCTGTTGCTCTTCCATTGCCTGGACGTCCTGGGGCTCTTCCGAACAAAACGTCATGGACTCAAAATCTTCCGAACTAGGCTCAGGATCCATGCATTTGGAGTCAGAATGAATGGACTGACTGCTGATCTTTCGGTCTCGAATGCTCCCTGTTCCGTGCAGTTTAATGCCTAAAAGGACAAAGGACAGCATAACAGTGTCTCTGGACAAACCTATGCTAGTTAGTACACTTTTAACTATACAAACTTCTTATACTTAAAATATGCCCTTTATAATTAAACTATTATAACTCTTAGCACTTTTATTACCAGTATATGTAATCACAATTTTGTAGTATAGAATCGTTACACAAATCAACAAATCAGCTTTTCATTTTTTAACAAAATATTTTATTACCACGAAATAAACATTGACTATATGTACTCAAATTGTGAGCCCAGCAATCAAGTTGCATTATGTTTAAAATTTCAAATCCATATTGAAAACATCTCATGGTATTTGTTGATTATATTATTTGTTTAAGGTATTTGACCCATCATTAGCTCGTTAATTTCCATGTAATTTCGACGAAAGCCGTAGCCGTCCGTACATAACCGTTCGCGTTCGGAATGCAAACAAAACATCTGTTAAAATTATATATTTCTTTAGCTACACCGAAGTATTTGTTTCAGATTTTAATATCGTTGCTTTTAAATGCAAATTATATATAAAAGAACTATTAAATGTAACGATTATAATTAAAGCGAAAGTGGAATAGGAGTTTGTTCCCTTTGGAAATCATGATCATTAAAAGCATATTCAATTTTATGTGCATATGACAGTGTTTATTTACCTTGATATAAATCATTCTGACTTTGACAAAAACGTAACTAGAGCTTTGTCACAGGAGTGGCAGCTGGCCCCGAATGATAGCATGTTTGAAGGTGAGGAACAGTTTTTCTATTTTTAGTAACGGTGACCTTGACCTTGATCCCACCCACCCCCTATGCAATCCCAAGCGATGTCTTGATAAAAGGTATCTATGTATGAAGTTGAATTACAATAGCTCAATTCGTTCTCAAGTAATTGAGTGGAGGTCTCACTATAAGGTATCTATGGATGAAGTTTCATTAAATATTTCAATTCGTTCTCAAGTTAGAGAGCTGAAACCAAAAGTTGACTCCGCCTGAAAATGAAAAATTAACAAAGGACAATAACTTCAGAATTATGAAGTGCAGAGTAACGGTTCTTGTGCACTGCACTTCTCAATGAGATCTATCCACCTATGAAGTTTCAATTTAATACCTCTTATAGTCTAAGAGTTATGCTCCAGGCAAGAAAAATTAACAAAGGGCAATAACTCCAGAACCATGAAGTGCAGAGTAATGGTTCTTGTGCACTGCACTTCTCCTTAATGAGATCTATCCACCCATGAAGTTTCAAATTAATAGCTGTAACGGTTTTGAAGTTATGAAAGAAAAACATTAAAAATGTGGACGGACGGACAGACGGACGGGGCGATTACTATAGGGCACACGCAAAAAATTTGTGGGGCCCTAATAAAAGAGGTAGATTTTCAAGAGAAAAAGATGCAGTAACAATGTAAATTTTGTCGGCTATGATCAGCTGCCATGAACTGTGACAGTGTTGTCGGAAAATTACTGAGATGTGTATTAGATCTACGTGAAATATTGTAACATTGACTAATGTGACGTCAATAATGTTTTCTATTGGAAAACTGACAAAGATACCAAGTCAAACGGCAAGCCTAATGCTGTGGTGAATACCAAGCCATGTACAGGTTAGTATCGGTTCATTATCTAATTGTAAAGCCATTTGTTTGTATGGTAATAGTTACTGAGATATTGACAATTTGTGAATGGTCTTGTAAATATACTAAATAAAAATGTTTGATTTGTATTAATACACGGAACATAAAGTTTGGAAATATACTACAATGAAGTATTAGTTTTAATGCTTATTTAACAAAGTTGTTTTGACATCATGATAAAATTATGTTACAATTTCCATATCGCCAAGGCCGTCAATTTTGCTTTTCATTCTGTTAAGTGTTATAACATAACTTCATATGTCAGTTACTAACGCATGTCTAAAAATTCAACATTTGCTCAACTGACATCAGTGCCATATCAAACAATTGTTAAAGCAATGACTGTTGTGTAAATTCATATCTGTCTGTTAGTAGAAACTACTGTAAAACTGTGTACTGAAAACTTTTTTCAGTGATGCTGCTGGTCAGAAATGCAAACACACATCCAGTACAATGGACGACATGTTGGATGGCGACCAGGCTGTCAGTGTTCAACCAGAGGCATCGCCAGTAGCAGTCGCATTCCCATATTCATCAACAGCTGGGCACTACCAGCTGATGTTAAAAAAATGAGAAGGCCAGAAACATTGATTCTCTGGGTCTTCTTGCCTATACTGATGTGATAAAAATACAATGGCAGAGGACATCGCTGGCTCCAGTTTATGTACCCATGAAACATTTAACTGTGAAGGCACGGACAGTTTATTTAGCATTTATGATTTAACATGTAAATATAATGAATGGGCAGCCCTATATTACAGTTGCAAAAAGGACATTGGAAACTTTTATAATACAAATTAGCAGATATTTTTGGAAAACAACATTTTTTTAAACCCAGTAAAGTTCATGATGAGCATAACCTGGAACGTTTTAAATTTTTACATGAAAATGTATTCATGCAGTGTATATTGGTTTTGTCTATCACAAAAATATTTATTGCATTTATCAAATGTAGTAAATGTTAATTTAGTTAATACAACTCTTTTGGTCACACTTCTAGATTATGTGTTTTAATTAATATTGTTTATTAGAGAATATACAATGACGAAACAAAGTTTGATTTGAATATTTTATGTTAAAAAGTTTTGGAACTAATTTTATATAGTGCTTATATTTTGTAGCCAAGAATTGTTGAAAGTTTTATGGGAGTATCTTTCAATGATTATTGAAAAAGATTAACAAAAGGTATTTCTGAAATAAAAAATCTGGCTTAATTATTTATGAGGGAAGTGTTACAAACTGTCTTAATTTGTCGAATTTGCATGGTAAAGTTTATTTCTTTTGCCTTTATTTTGTAGCTTATAGTACAAGAATAAAATATATCATGGTTTAGATTCAGAACATGCATAAAATAAGCAAGTTTATCACATTTTGTTTATGGCTTTAACTAGAACAGGAAAATTCTCATTATTTATAAATATTATTAGCAATATGAGTACATATTACTTCCATATAAATTCATTCAAGAATAATTGTAGATTATTTTCATAATATGTGTTCAATATACCATTCATAAATGTATATTTATATGGAGTTTATGAAATATTAATAAAGTATTTCACTTGTAAAGATGGTTATACATGTAGCTTGTCAGTTTTTTATGTGTTTAGCAAAAGAGGGGGTATGGTAATTAACTAACTACTGGTACATGTATATCTGACAAAATGAACGGTAAAATCTCAAAAACATGTACAGAAGAGTCCAGATAAAGATGCCCTCCAAGAAAATAATATGATTTGTAATGTTTTAGACATTAAGTATGATGGGTTGAATACCTTAATGCAAGGGAGAAAACTCCTACTTCATGTTCTGAATAATTCATTTGGTTTGTGTTACAGTTACCCCCCTTGGGAAAAGCTCTTCAGTTTAGAGATTATGTGCAAAAGTATCAAACAAATATTGTTACAAGTTTACCATGTTTTCTCAGTTAAACAGTATTTTCCGCACTTTCACCACATACTGTGTAACATGAGAGATTGATGTTAGAAACAGTCCTACTGAAGGCTAACTGCACTTACTGCCTCCTTCGCCTCGACGAAGATGAAAGCTTCTGTTTTGTCGGAAACTTGTCGTGTGAATGGACCCACGCCTCAAGTGCTTCAACAGCTTTTGTCTTCCCTGGGCCAGACGGCGACCTGTAGGAGCGTGAAACAGAAATATTACATTATAGTGCCCAAAGACATGTATGTTCATGTGTCCTGTTCTACTTAACTCTTTTCTAAAAGATTACCTCAAAATATGTAAACACATTAATGTAAAATATTCTAGAGTGTTTTTTACGATGTTACTTGTTGTACAAAAAGCTTCTGTTAAATAGAAAGTATCTTTTGGCAAAAAAGAGTCATACATTTGTTATTTACATGTAAGTACTGCAAATAACAAAATAACTCAAGATGTTTAGGGGCCATATCCAACCAGCTACTAGGGAAAATCTGAACGGAAATCACATTAAAGAGTAAATTTCAAGTACAATTTTTCTTACATATATCAATATTTTGTACTTGGAAAAAAACATGTATGGTTAAATAAGAGGCTGCTATTTCATACCAGATTAAAAGCATTTAAGACAAAAAACTTGAACTGCACCAGCCACAGACTTAAGGAATTGTATGATTGTAAGAAATTTACTGACGTTTTCACTATGTATGGGCCCTGCACTACATGCAGAGAGCCAGGTCATACGAGTGATAAAATGACTATGTGCCATGGATGAGACAAGCCTAGAGAAGCAAACGGCACACTGTATACCTTTGCGCTCTTCGGTGGGGGTGTGAGGGGAGCCTAGAGGGTCCATGGACAGCGAGGTCTGACTGCTGTTGAGGGAGTCTGAGCGCTCCATCTGCACCGCAAAACTGATCTTCCTGTCCCCTGGGCTACCCATTCCTCCCGGACCTACAGTACAGGCCCCGAGTTCTCAAAACAAGTTGAGCCTGATGTTCAGGTTCAAGATCAACTTGAGCCAGATATTTCAGGATCAGGCTCAAAAATCATGTTCACTAAAATCAGGATCAATTTTTATTTTTGGTCAAATATTTATTTTTAAACGATTTTAAACTCTTAGCAACGTACATCTGCTGTCTGATATGACGAATTTAATTAAAGAAATAAAAATAATTATGTGATTTTAACAAAAAGAACAGTTATTCCAAAAATAAAATATGTTTGATATTCCGCTCAGTTGAGCTACAAAATCAAGATCAGCTAAGACTGATCCTGATCCTGAAATTGATCCTTTGTGAACATGGGGCCAGAGATACTGTGATTGTAGCAACAAAACCGCAGCGCTCACACTGCCATTTGTAAAAAAAAAAAAAAAGTCCCGACCAAAGTGTTTTCTTTGTTAAATCAAACCACTTTGGTTTTTTTTTATTTCCGAATATGCTATTTTTTCCTTGGGTAAAATAAAAGCTCGCTCTTCTTTCATTTTGGTCCTATTCCATTGGGTTAATAAATTGACTGTATCACCTAGACCATTGCTTACAATAGGCCATATCAAAATGCAATTCTTTTTATGATTTATTAAACTTGTGAAAACAAAGGGCTGATTGTCAGCTTTCATTGTCTAATTAAAGATGATTGCTAGCAAGCTCTCGTTATATCATCAGACACTTGATTATATTATCAAAAGCAATGTCTGTGTTATACACTATATTTGACGCTAAATGGATCATCTTAAATTTGCATATTTTTTTCCAAGGTTTTTAAGGTTGGCCCAATGGGTACAAATATGAATATTTGGCTAAAGATAATTCTGTTTGGCTTCACCATTTTCTATTAAAAAAACTTGAAAATTAGGCAAAATTAGCATGTTTTTAACACAGTAAAGTTAGTTTTGCTAAATACAATTTTCGGCAAGGTAGAGCCCTTAAAAAGGATGTCTTAAATGTAGGTGACTACAAACAATTAAAAAAATAAGTTCACAATTTCCAAACCTTGTACCCAATATGACGATCGCTGTTTACATTCAAGGTAAGAAAATTGTGAAATTTTTAAAGATATCAACAGAAAATGATCATTTAAGAATATATCTTAAACAAGAGGGCCAAGATGGCCCTAGGTCGCTCACCTGAGTGTAAAGCATCATAATGGCTTTTAACAAAAAGATTGTTTAAGATTTCAATATAGCCATATAAGGGAAACTGTCCCGCCCCCCTGTCGCCATTATTTTTAATGAATCAAAATGATTTCCAGGAATTTGGTAGACAGTCACCCAAGGAACATGTATGTGAAATTATTTTCAAATTTAGCCAGTGGTTTCAGACAAGAAGATTTTTTAAGTTTTCAATATAGCCATATAAGGAAAACTGCCTCGCCCCCTTGCGGCCATGTTTTTTAACAAATCTAAATGATTTCAAGGAATTTGATAGAGGGTCACCCAAGGAACTTTTCTGTGAAATTATTTTGAAATCCAGCCAGTGGTTTCAGACAAGAAGATTTTTAAAGTTTTCAAAATATAGGGAAAACTGCCCCACCCCTTGGTGGCCATATTTTTTAACAAATCAAAATGATTTCAAGGAGTTTGGTAGAGGGTCACCCAAGGAACATGTCTGTGAATTTATTATGAAATGCAGCCAGTGGTTTCAGACTATAAGATTTTAAAAGTTTTCAATATAGCCATATAAGGAAAACTACCCCGCCCCCTGGCAGCCATGTTTTTTAATGTATCAAAATGATTTGAAGGAATTTGGTAGATGGTCACCCAAGGAGCATTTCTGTGAAATTATTTTGAAATCCAGCCAGTACTTTCAGACTAGAAGATTTTTAAAGTTTTCAATATAGCCATATAAGGGAAACTGTCCCGCCCCCTGGCAACCATGTTTTTTAACAAATCAAAATAATTTAAAGGAATTTGGTAGAGGGTCAACCAAGGAACATTTCTGTGAAATTATTTTAAAATCCAGCCAGTGGTTTCAGACAAGAAGATTTTTACAGTTTTCAATATAGCCATATAAGGAAAACTGGCCCGCCCCCCTGGCGGCCATGTTTTTAAACAAATCAAAATGACTTGAAGGAATTTGGTAGGGGTCACCCAAAGAGCATTTCTGTGAAAACTATTTTCAAATCTAGCCAGTGGTTTCTGACAAGAAGGTTTTTTAAGTTTTCTAGTTTTTACGCTTTTGGTTGCCATGACAACTAGAGTTTTCAATATATTTTAATAAATGGACGATGGACGCCGGACCCAGACTGACCACAATAGCTCACCCTTGAGCACTCTTCATGCTCAGGTGAGCTAAAAACAGAACATATTTGAAAATAATCTCCAACATTATTTATTGCTGAAATACAAAAGGCTGAAAAGACCCCTCTGAAATGCATGTAAAAATGCATGTCAATATCAAACAAAAACTAAATGAAAACGAACATGAAGTGTTTTCCCTTTATATATCGAGGGTTGGTCAGGAAACTGTTGTATCTGCTTAACATTTCTATATCAGATACAATAGTTCCACGTTCAACCCTTGATATGTCTCTAACATATTTCTCCAAGCAAGGTAAAAGTTCCAAACCTGGTGAGGACTGAGGCAGCTCCCCGATGTTGGACTCGGAGCTGCGGTCGGAGTGTCCCGGACTGGAGATGATGCTGCTGTACCTCCGGGAGGTCAGGTGCTTGTCCCAGCCCGGCTCCAGCTTGTGTTTCTTCCGGGGAAGGTACTGGAACGTCTCCCGGAGAAACGTCGTGATCTCCTGTGAAAAGTTACATATGACAGTAAGATTTTATCAAGTAAATTATGTCAGCTGGAACAAAATGAGTGGCAAAATTTTTCAAAATAATTCACTTTTTTCAGTTTTGTGTTTAAGATGCAATTTCCAGATAAATCTTTTGGAACAGAAGTTATGGCAAATTTTCATCATAATTCATGTTCTCCAATTACGTGTTCTTTAAGCAATTCCCAGATTAACCTTTTCAAAAAATGTAATGGCAGAATTCACTTTCTTCTGTTCCAAATTCACAAAGAAATTCCCATATTTAACTTTTAGAACAAAAGTTGTGGCAGGTTTTCAAAATCATTTACTTTTTTTCAGTTCTATGTTTGCATTCTAATTAGATTATTAACATTTCAGTTAAATTTCCCCATTAATTGGTAAATTCTGCAATAAAGACTTTTCCTTACTTTATGTTCTACTCGAGATATTTTTAAGATTCTTATATAATCAGTATTCAAATACAGTGAAACCTGTAAAAACCGAACCCTGTGAAAACCGAATCCCTGTCAAAACCGAACGGCTGTTTCGGTCCCGATTTTTTTCCTTCTTATTTTATATACCAAAAAACCTGAATAAACCGAACCCTGTCCAAACCGAATACCCAACGATTTTATCACAAATTTGATCTCATTCTACATTTAAAAACCTGAATAAACCGAACGGTGAATCCTGCCAGGTGTCACTTCACGATACTGCAGAGGCGTGACACAATTACACACAAAAGGCATAATCGCCATGGTGATAACGGGACAGTGGCGCAATTAGTGATCAGCCAGTCAGTGCATACGACAATAACCTACTTGTGAAAAGCAGATCAGTCGGTCGTGTTTTATGTTGAAATTTACGTACAGTGTAAAATGTTATATGTTTCAGAACAGTGTAATTAATGTATACATAATTTTAGTAAATACTGGTAATATTTCGATTGAAGGGATCTTTATAAGCCCAAGGCTAGAGGTACAATCGAGCTAAAATAAATATGTTTAAAAACTAATCAAAACAGTTAACAATTGATAATTTATTTAAACAGATGTAAATAAGTTGTGCGTTGAATACAGGAATTTCTTTGATTGATAAATGGAATGTCGGTTTATGTGCAAATATACATTCTATTTGCAAATAATGAAAACAATAAACAATAATAAAAGTGAAAGCATTAACCTGTTGTTTTCTTATTATACACTCTAATAAACATATAAAATAGATAATACATTTTTGAAGGAAATGGCATTTAATAAAAAAAACGTGGGTAAACCGAACACCTCTGAAAACCGAACGATCGACCCCGTCCCGACACCGTTCGGTTTAGACAGGTTCTACTGTATTTGAAATTCAAGCAAATTAGAAATTGTATGAATCACATAATTATCTAAGAAATTGCAGGAGTTACGACCTGTAGAACAAGACATGCCAGCATCTTCAGTGCATAGGGGCAGTCTGTACCTTTCTGGTTTACTGTGTCTGAAAATGATTGCAAAAGGTATACTTTAAAACTGAGTATTATGTTCACTTTTGTAACTTCTATGACCGAAAATGTTCATTAAAATAACGTTATTTTTTTTGTTTTTTTATTTTTTTTATTCAAGTTTTGTTTTCCCTTTATTTTTTAACGGACATCACTATTTACAAGCTTATAACAGACTAAATTCGTATATGGTAATATTTAACAAAATTGCCAAATTCGAAAAAGAATTGGACAAAACACTATACTTCTACTAACTAGAAACTCAACCTAAGCATGCAAAAGGAACAAAGCCATAATAACAGAAACTTTCATACTGAGACACAACATTCAAAGTATACCAAGGCCAAAAAAATTTTAATTGTGTTTCAGGCAACGTCCTAAAAAAGTTACATAGGTTCAGGATTTATTATTTTTTTAAAGACACATTTCGGTAAAAAAACATTCAAAAATATCTTAAATCTGACAAATACGGATTTCACGGAAAACAATCATCACTAAAACCTTTAGGATCTGTGATTTTTTGCTAGTTAGGGTTGGGTTGCCCAAAACAAAGAAAATTGTTTTTTTGGCCCAAGGAAGCAAATGTCTCACTTTCATCAAGGAAATCCTCCGTATCATCGTCCATACGCAGTTGTCTCTTCTTCCTCTCGTCATGCACGTCCTCTACATGACTGAGGCATGACTGGCGCTCCTTTGCCATGATGTACTCCAGCTGATAGCCTAGATTCTGAACATGACAACAAGACATGTGTAAACATATATTCCGAATATGATGAATACAAATATACTGGTACATGTATCTGAGAAGATAGGATCTTATGAACAGAGTGCTAATCAAAACGAGCAGAGCAATTTTCTCCATTACTTTTTCTGACATCAGTTAAATCGCAGCATTTTTCTCTTTCTGTGCTTCATTTTAATGAATTTAAACACTTTTACATGAGCAAGTTCTTATCAATGTCTGCAAACTTATGTGGAATTAAATAAGAATTTTGCCATTGCCTAACAGACAATCCCAAAGGGCAGCAACAGCCAACCAAAAAAAGCCCAGGAAAAAGCACACTATTAATGACGTCTAGATTTTATAATAATATGCTCCAGTGTGCACCTCTGCCCAGCTGTAGAAGAGCCTTCCAGCAGCCTTCTGCAGTGTCAGGGTCCGTCTGACGCCCGACGGCTGCCCGCGGGATTGCAGTGCAGACGAGGAATGACGGAAACTCGGCAGATTAAGACGCATCCAGTTGGGCCAGTCACCGTGGTTACAGCGGTGGACAAAATGGGCACACTCCAATAGCAAGGTGGCTCTTGCAGATACTGGTGCATCCTGGGAAGGAAATAGATTTAGGTAGCAGGTAGGATGAATGTATTCAAATTTGTAAACATTTGTACAAATTTAAAACTAAATCCAGTAAGTGGGAGAAGCAAATCAATTTTCATAACAGCTTAGAGACATTAAAGAAATATTGTTTTAATTTACATAACACCAGAATGGTAACATCTAAACATCCTAACAATGACTTGATGAAACTTCCCTACCTCAGCCACAAAGTTGTTCTCCATAATTTCTCAATTCCAAATGGATCCAGATATTTTAAGCACAATAAAGTTTGTGAATAAAATTTATTAAATGCTTGGTAGTGGTTTATAGGGAAATATCAATGAAATAAAATTGGTAATTCACTGTTTTAAAACAGTGAAAATTCTCACTTTGATAATGGAACTTTTTCACCGGGAATCAGAAAATACCAAAATAACATTGTAAAGCATAAAATAAAATAAAAAATTGTTGGTTTCTGTAGATTATCAATTTTTCATTGACTCACAATCATAAAAATATATTTTTTCACGCGTGGTTGCGCCACTCATGAAAATATTAATTACTATGATCACTCGTGAATTAAAATCAATATTCTACCGACAAACCAACAAATATCCTCCATTTAGCATTCAAAAGAAGGAAATCAACAAAAAGGAGGCAGAATCACATCCCTGTCAAATTAACTGATTTAATGAATCCCAAACATGTCTTTTCTTTCTCAAAATCAGAATCGCAATACCTTATATCTTTATAACACCATAACTCTGAAAACTCACCAGCTGTACCATGGCTGCCAACAGTTGTTGGTCCGGGACTGATCCGGGATGGAAGCACTCCAGGAGGAAACAGAACCAGAGCATGCCGGACTTGATGAATTTAACTACCCCCACCCCCATTTAAACCCAAAAATAACAACTAACAACCTAGTAACAAAAACTCACCAGCTGTATCATAGCTGCCAGTAGTTGCGGGTCCGGGACTGATCCAGGATGGCAGCACTCCAGCAGGAAACAGAACCGGAGCATGCCGGACTTGATGATGAACTTGTCGACCAGTTTCTTCTCCCGCATCACGATACCCACGTCATCTTGGTCTTCTGTGTTCTCACTGTGCGTCTGCTTGGACTCTGAAAAACAAACACCTTCACGCTGGTGTATCTTGAATTCACTAATAAAACTATGGTTGAAATCAATTTAAAATAACATGAAGCATCAAAATATTCTTATAATAATTATGCTTTATTCTCTATATGAATACATAAATAAGCAACTAAAAACTTAACATATAAGTAGCAAGTTAAAATAGTAAAGCTTAGACAGTTAACTTGAAGTTTAAAAATATCTTTACCAAAAACTGTTTATGCATCATTAAATAATGTTTAAAAACAAAAGAATGCCTGGCATTCACATATTTGTCAAAACAGATCCCAATTCTGCATGAAGAGTTATGGGCCTTAATTTCACAACAGTTAACAGACATACCTTTGCTGTGCCCAGTCTTGTGTGCCTTTTTAGCCAAACTTTTCAATCCACCCTCTATTCTCCGCCGGGCACTCAGAAAGGTCAAGGTCGCCTGACTCGCAGTTTTAAAGGACATCTTGCCTTTGAGGCCATGTCTATGGATGCCACTTTCACTCTTGCTCTCCTTGTGGTCTATAGGACTTATTTCACTCGGACTGTCCTCCTCATGGTCTGACTTCGGCTTCCGCCAACCTGACAAATATTGACAAATTCAAGTTTTCAACAGTAGAATACTTTCCTGTCACTTTTTGTGTGATTACTATAATGACCTTACGTATTGGAACACCCTACATCTTATTTTTAAAAAGAATAAATATTGTGCCTTCTCAGTTAAACTTTTGATAACTACCAACAAGTCCCAAGAAAATATAATAACTGATCTTTAAATATATCAATCTACTAACCAACAAAATGTTATTACAATTAGATTATGTATAAATATTTTTAAATATCCCACCCCTTAAATGAATTTACTAGATGATGGGTACACTACTATGGGGCCAATACATCAGTGGGCTGAGACAAACAACTGTAACAGGGTATTGCACACACAGATGAACATGTATATCAAACATTTTTTATGGTACAGAATACTACATTTCAATATCAAATAAAAAGCCAAAGAGATTTTTTAAATATTTTATGAAGCTTTTTTTTAGTTTATCATGGAAGTATGTATCTTTTTTTCTTTCTGATATCAGATCTATGCAAGCATTTACCAATATGGAATTTGCTGAACTTCCTCCTAGGTGTGGTTGTGCCAGACGGTGTGTCATCCTCGTTGCAGGACAGGCTTGCCCGGGGGCTTGACTTGGCCATCATCTCATCAAGAACCTCCGAGTCACTGGCAGCGTACTGCTGCTGGGATAGCAATTGCTGTAAGACACGATAGTACAAATTGTAAGCATTCAAAGAATTCATTAAAACTCACTCTAACATGATACTCACTAATTATTCTAATTATTCGAAAATGAACAAAATTATCGTTGTTAAACTACCCAATAAACAACGCAAAAAGAAGTCCCGATTCTGAGCGGAGCATAGTAAAATATGGTTCACATTACAATTGCAAATATATTTGTCAAGTAACATTAGAATCAAAATAATTTCTGCATTATCATTGTTTATCGGTCAATGAACAACACTTTGTCGTCCTGATGCATGGCTATTCCTATGCATCAGAACCCCAGATTGTTGTTTATTGGGCGATAAACAATGATAAATAGAAAATTATTTCTTAATTGACATGCTCATACAAGTATCAAAGTGGCTGGTTATGTAGAGGGTGGGAAATCAAATGTGTCCCTTGAGAGCCAGAAGAGCTTATCTGCCTTCTTTGCACATATGCTGATAGGACCTTTTGGCTTTCAGGGCTGGTATTCACAAAGCATCTTAAGTAGTTTTCACTTATATTTTCACTTAAGTGCCAAATTTGAATGTATTATATTTCTTTACTTAATAAACAGATGCATATAATGTTGATATTGCTCAAATAACACTTTCATATTGATGCTATTTTAACGTGTTACTTAATGCTAAACTGTTTCTTTATGGAATTATAGAGTTGAGGAAATTTCCAAATTTAAGGATAAGGATAAAATTTAACTTAAGATGCTTCATGAATACCACCCCAGGGGTCCAAATGACAGAAGTCACTGGCAGCGTACTGTTGCTGGGACAACAGCAGGGGCTGTAAGGCAAGACATCACAAGTACAGGGCTTGCATTAAGGGAAGTTTAGGAGTAATTTACTCCCAGTTTTTGTCACAGGACTTCCATATTGCAGCCATGGAAGTTTCAGGACTTCCAAAATTGCAGCCATGAAAGTTTCATCATGTAAGGATGAACAAGTTAGAAGAAAAATTAAGTGATTCATCTCAATGTATACTCTTTAACTGAATAAATTGGCATATTACAAACCTTTAATTTTATACTTAATTACATTTCTGAAATGTTCAAGACTTACATGCGCAATATTGTCAAAACTTCCCAATATTATAAGCAAAACTTCCAAAATCAGAGGCTAGGAAGTTCAAACTTCCAAATTTCAAAAGTTAATGAAAGTCCTGCAAGTATTGTCTACCTGTAGGTTAGTGGTTCTAAATTAGTATCCAAATTTTAGATTTTGAAAAAAACTGCCTGTCATTTAGGAAATATTTCCTTGAAATAGTGCAAATATGTATTGTTATGCTCAGAAATTATAGTGATGCAGTCCATAGAATATAATTCAATGCATCTTAAAACGGGATTAGTTCGAATGAACGTTAATAACATTTATTTGATTGAAAAATGTTTCTTGTTTACAAAAGGCATTTTAAAATGTCTATGTTCAAAAACACTTGATATGAACGGAATATACACTAATGTACGTGCTGATTTACTCAAGAGGCATCACCAGCTATCACATCACATACAGATAACTATATGATAAAAATAAACCAAAATGTTATTATCTTACCGAGTTCAATGCGTTTTTTGTATTGTGATCGGTAAGATTGGTAGAATGTCCATTGGAAACAATTTATGCATTTTGTTTTATTAACATGTTTCTGGACTACTGCTTTAAGCAACTAGTGGGGGGGGGGGGGGGTTCTTCACAAAAATCTTCTCAAATGAGAGATACACAAAAATTAAAAAAAATATCTTTATTTTTTGACATAAGAATACTTAAACCTAAAAATGCTGCCTCAGACAGTATACCTTTTTGATCTTCTTCCTAAAAATAGATTTCCTGGATTTCCCCCCATTCTCTTTCAGTTCAGCGGCAATGTTACTCAGAACAAACGTCTTGTCCTTTT
This sequence comes from Congeria kusceri, assembly GCA_027627225.1. Classification (NCBI taxonomy): domain Eukaryota; kingdom Metazoa; phylum Mollusca; class Bivalvia; order Myida; family Dreissenidae; genus Congeria; species Congeria kusceri. The sequence continues at coordinate 53,553,271 of CM051024.1, read as the reverse complement.
CATCCCCACTGTCAGAGGTTACAGATGTCGTACGGCTGTTTAATGAATACGATCAATGAATGTTAAAATGCAAGCTACTGTGTCACAACATTCGAAACTGGTATTTCAACTCATCATTGTAATAATAAATCTCTCTACATAAATGGTAAATCTTTAGACATTAGCAGTGTTCCTTACCATGATCATTCTCTGTAACCGTGTATTATTCACCAAGAAATGCATTAACTTGCGTTGAAGCTAAGTGAAACATTTCCGGGTTTTTGGGGGGCCAATTTTATAGCCGTTATTGGGTCATAATCTCAATGGAAAAAATTATCTTTTTTTCCCAAATCCAGTCCCAACATTCCCAATTGATGGTTTGACTTTCCGATGGTTGGAAAGAGGGGTTCAGTGAAGAAATAAAGACTGTTAAGTTATAATCACTGTTTTGCTGATTTTTTTTTGTTAAGAACATTTTATTTTATGTAGTTTATATATAATTATTCAAATTTTATTGATCAAACAATAATTTTTCCCAGTTTTAGGTGAATTGACACTAAAATTCCCAATTTCATGGGTATAGGTCATATTCCCAAAATGGTGAAAAAAAGCCCTGATCATTTAGATAATACTTCATGAAATTGGAAGAATAAGGAGATTGATGAATAGCCCTGACCATTACACTACATGAGCCAATTAAAACATAATTTAAATTATGTGTGGAAATATCCATATCACAAACCTTATGGGATAGGATGAAGGTGTCACCACCTCCTTGGCCTGCGCAACCTTGGTTTTCAGGTCAAAGTATGCATCCAGCAGCCCACTTAGTGCGACCCTTCTGAAAGTGCCACCATGCACCTCCTTGAAGTAGGTGACCAGCTGACGGATGTCACAGAACAGGCTCTGTAAACAAGCAATGGAATGAGTAGGAGAACAGGCTCTGTAAAAAGCAATAGATTGAGTAGGAGAACAGGCTCTGTAAACAAGCAATAGATTGAGTAGGGGAACAGGCTCTGTAAACAAGCAATGGATTGAGTAGGAGAACAGGCTCTGTAAACAAGCAATAGATTGAGTAGGAGAACAGGCTCTGTAAACAAGCAATGGATTGAGTAGGAGAACAGGCTCTGTAAACAAGCAATGGATTGAGTAAGAAAACAGGCTCTGTAAACAAGCAATGGATTGAGTAGGAGAACGGGCTCTGTAAACAAGCAATAGATTGAGTAGGAGAACAGGCTCTGTAAACAAGCAACAGATGGAGTAGGAGAACAAGCTTTGTAAACAAACAAAAAGGAGAATGAGAATGAATAGGCTCTGTAAACAAAACAGCAGTAGGAGAATGACAATTAACAAGCTCTATAAACAAGCAATCTGTAGGAGAATGACAATGAACTGGTTCTATAAACAAATAAGCTGTAGAAGAATGACAATGAACTGGCTCTATAAACAAACAAGCATTAGGAGAATGACAATGAACTGGTTCTATAAACAAACAAGCCTTTGATAGTATTGCAAGCAATACAGGAGTCTCCTACTGGTGAAAACCCCTACTAATTAAACATTGTGCAATACCGTCAAATCGCCCTTGATCTCTAGATGTACAAAGTTTCATATTCAAATCCCATGTGTCACTGCACTATTAAGTTGTTGTTTTTTATATTTTAGTATAACATAGACCAGACATTCGAGTTACTTTTTGAGTAATAAACTGACAGAGGGCAATCATACAGTACATTCTGTGTACCAAGTTTCATGATCATTATGTTATGTTCTTTTTGAATTATTACAGTATTAAGTTTATTTCTATTTTAAGTAACAGTCACGTGACCTTTGACCTCTGGTGAAAAATAAAGGGTCGTGTACAATCCTCACCTTGCTCTTTCTATGTTCAAAGTTTCATCAAAGTATCTACAGTACTTTTTGAGTTATCGCAGGATCCAGGGTTTGAGCACAGGACAGACAGACAGAGTGAGACCGACGGACGAACAGACAGACGCACACAGATGGAGGGCAAACCCATAGTCCAATCTGTGTACCACGTTTCATGAAGTTTCATGATCATATCTTATGCACTTTTCAAAATATTACAGTATTAAATTTATTTCTATTTTTAGAAACAGTCATGTGACCTTTGACCTCTGGTGAAAAATAAAAGGTCGTGCATAATTCTCACATTGCTGTTGCTATGTATACAAAGTTTCATCAAAGTGTCTTCAATACTTTCATAGTTATCACAGGATCCAGGTTTTGGGGATGGACGGACAGAACATAAGGACGAAAACAGACATAACGATACACAGACAGATGGCAAACCTATAGTTCAATATCTGTACCAAGTTTCATGGTTATATATTATGTCCATTTCGAATTATAAAAGTATTTAGTTTATTTCTATTTTTAGTAACAGTCACGTGATATTTGACCTCTGGTGAAACAAGAGGGCCATGATGGCCCAAAGCGCTCACCTGAGAACGGCTACAGATGAAGACCATACTGTTGTGACAGGTTTGAAAATTTAAGGTATCTGAACAATACCCAGAGGAGGATAGGATCTGTTGTAGTAGTGTAACTTGATACTTGTATCCCAGCATGCATGAGCTACCTGCGCGTAGCAGCATTCGGCGACTAGCCTCTGTACAATAAACACCTTAAACATCAGCATTGTTTGTCTTCATTAATACTACATGGTGGCAGCGTGTCAGTGAACCCAAAACAGAGTGGAATTTATTATTACATTTATTGAGTGATAGAAAAATGGCGAGTTTTAATTTTACTAATCCGGATAATTTTCAGTTTAATAAACCGGAACAATGGGAAAAGTGGTTTAAAAGATTTTAACGTTTTCGCATGGCATCGGGACTAATGGAAAAACCCAAGGAAGTACAAGTTAATATGCTATTGTATCCAATGGGTCCGGAATCAGAAGAAATATTTTCTTCATTTGGCCTGAAAAACTACAAGTGCAAATCGTGGGATATAGTGTCACAGCGTTTTATGCAACATTTTGTGCCAAACAAGAACGTCATATTTGAAAGGGCAAAATTCTACAACAGAGTGCAAAATGAACACAATGTGGATGCCTTTATTACCGACTTGTTCCATCTGGCAGAAAACTGCGCATTTCAAGGGTTACACGTTGAACTCATTCGCGACAGAATTGACGTAGGCTTGAGGGACCACAGGTTGTCAGAGAAATTAGTTAGACCCTGACCTTACCCTCCCAAAGGCGATAAATGAGGCCAGGCAACAAGAAGCTGTAAATGCTCAACAATCGGTGCTAAGAGGAGAAAAAACTCGTTCCGAAGAACAGATCGAGTGGGTGCAAAAAGACAAGAGCAGTCGCTAGAGGAAGCCGGGGCTGCGCAGACGTCAACCAAGGGCAGACGCCAGCAAGACAGTGGCTCAGAGTGCTGGCACTAGACCCGACCACCCAAGAGCCATTGTCTGGCGAGAGACAGCACGTGTCACCATTGCAAGAAGGTGGGACATTTCAAACAGAAGTGCAGGTCACGTGTAACCGAGATAACCGGAGACGAGGAATGTGATCATGATTTCCTAGGCACAGTGTGGACCAGAGATTCACAGGCGTGGCGAACAATGCTCAACGTCAACGAGATGCAGATAACATTCAAAATTGATACTGGAGCTGATGTCACAGTAATACCAGAACACCAATTCCAACGTTTGAAAGCAGTTGACTTGCGTAAGACAGACAAAAAACTGTTTGGAGCAGGAGAGACACCCTTAAATGTGACTGGAAAGTTTGAATGTGTACTTAAATCCAATGACAAAATGTATATTTCTGAAATTGATGTTGTCTTCCGTCGATGACACCTCATATGACCAGCTTCGCGACAAATTTCCTAAACTATTTAATGGGCTAGGGGAAACTCATTGGCAGTACACCATTAAGTCAAGGTGCGCGACCGTATTCGGTTGCAACGCCGCGGCGAATCCCTGTACCGTTAATGGGGAAAGTGAAGGCACGCCTAGAGGAAATGGAGAGTAGAGGCGTAATTTCCAAGGTTCAGGAACCTACGGAATGGTGCTCTACTATGGTTATTGCTCCCAAATCAAACGGTCTGATACGAATCTGTGTCGATTTATCAAAATTAAACGTGTCCGTTAAACGCCAACGGTATCAAATGCCTTCTGTAGATGAATCCGTTGAGCAATTAACCGGCGGCCGATACTTTTTAAAAATCGACGCGTGTCAGGGGTTTGGCAAATTAAACTTGCTGAGGAGTCACGCCACCTCACAACGTTCAAATCACCGTTTGCAAGGTATTGTTTTAACGTAGTGCCGTTTGGGATTTGCTCCGCTCCTGAATATTTCCAATGTAAAATGTCCAAACTGTTGAACGGGATGCCAGGGGTCATTTGCAAAATGGATGATGTGTTGATTTTGGGACGCACAAAGGCCGAGCATGAAGAAAGGTTATTTAATACCTCAAAGTAATCGAACAGGCAGGTGTTACACTTAACAGACAGAAGTGCAAGTTCGGAAAAACGCGCCTTACTTTCCTGGGTCATATGGTGGGTGCGGGCACAAAAGAGGCTGACCTGGTCAAGATCGAGGCAATGAAGGAAATGCCGACCCCGCAAGCTGTTCCAAATCACGCGTTTGAAAGGATAAAAATAGAACTCAGTTCTCCGGAAGTTCTCGCGCAATATGACCCCAAAAGAGAAACACTTGTTTCAGCAGACAGCTCTTCTTATGGGCTAGGCGGCGTGTTACGTCAAAAACACGGAGATACCTGGAAACCTGTTTCGTTTGCATCACGTTCCTTAAATGAAACCGAGCAGAGGTATGCACAGATTGAAAAGGAATGTCTAGCATTGACATGGGTTTGCGAAAAATTCCAAAATTACTTGATAGGGTCAAGATTTGTTTTGGAAACGGATCATAAGCCGTTAGTACCACTGTTAAGTACCAAAGATCTGACTGAGTTATCACCTAGAATACAAAGATTTCGCATGAAACTAATGCAATATGACTTCGACATTGTTTACACAATTGGTAGAAAAATAGTTACAGCTGACTGCTTGTCACGTGCGCCACGGGTCGCAACGTCCGATATGGAAAGTGATGAATTGCTCGCGGAATCAGACGCGTTTGTTCAAATGGTAATTAGCAGTATACCGGCGAGTGGTAACCGACTTGAACAAATCAAGTCGCACTTAAGCAGGATGCAGTATGATCTCAATTAGTAGAGTTCTGTAAACACGGGTGGCCTCAGAAATCCGCACTGAAAGGTCAATTTAACGGTACTGGGAATACCGTGGGGATATTACGTTACAGAAGGGTCTGTTAATGAAGGGTACTCGTCTAATTATCCCGGAAATACTACAATTGGAAATGAATGATAGGGTACACGAGGGTCACCAGGGCATCACAAAATGTAGGGAGCGTGCGAAACAATCCATTTGGTAGGTGGGAATTAGTACAGCACTGGAGAAAGCTGTTCAAACGTTTCCAAAGTGTATCGAAAACGCACCGATCAAGCGGAACCGCTAATTCCACAAGAATTTCCGAAGCCTCCATTTCAGCGTGTAGCAACGGCTTGTTTGACTTCAAAGGACGTCTTTATATCTTAGTGGTGGATTACTTTTCGCAATATATCGAGATTGCACAAATGTCAAACTCCAATTCCGATACAGTTATAAATCATATGAAGTCAATATTTGCGAGACATGGTATCCCGGAAGTAGTTATGTTCGACAATGGGCCGTGTCATAGTTCGGGTACCTTCAAACAATTCAGTCAAGAATATGGATTAGAGCATCAGACTAGTAGCCTGAAAATGCCTCAGAGCAACGAATTAGCAGAGCGTTCTGTCAGAACAATAAAGGACATGTTAAAAAAGGCCAACGATCCCTATTTAGCGCTACTAGCATACAAAACTACACCATTACATAATGGTTACCGTCCCGCAGAACTACTTATGGGTAGGAAACTGCAATCGTCAGTCCCTGTTAAGCCGGAATCTATGCACCCCAAATGGCCGAACTTAAAATCAGTCAGGCAGTTCGAAGGTCATTAAGATGTGTTTTTGACTCGCGGCATAAAGCTAAACTGAAACAAAATTTGCCAGATCACTCTCGCATGTTCATTAAAGATCAAAAGAAATACGGGATTGTTGAATCGAGCGCTGGACTCCCGAGGTCATACAAGGTTGAAACAGAGGACGGAATGATACACCGCAATAGGCGTCATTTATTAAGTAATCCTATATCGGAAACAGTTGAGCAGGTTGACCAGGGAATTAATTCCCAAACGCAACAGGTAGAGGACAGCGATAGTGCTGTGTTTCAGAGGTCAGCTCAGGGCAGAGACGACAATGAACATTACATAACACGGTCGGGTCGAGTTTCAAAACCTCCCGATAGATTAACTCTCTAGTCAAGTAGTAGCTTACCTCGGAAGGGAGATGTTGTAGTAGTGTAACTTGATACTAGTATCCCAGCATGCATGAGCTACCTGCGCGTAGCAGCATTTGGCGACTAGCCTCTGTACAATAAACACCTTAAACATCAGCATCATTTGTCTTCATTAATACTACAGGATAAATTTTGATGTAAAAACATTGGTTAGTGCAATGGGCTAACTAAAGTATGAGTTGGGTAGTGGATGTGCGTTTTTTTGGCTTATGGTTCTGAAATCATTTTTCTCAATATTCTTACCTGACCCTTTTTCATTAAGTCATTGACAATTCTGGAAAATGCAGAAACAGTAGATTTTGATGTCTTTTTCGCAAACAGTTTTGGAGAACTAGTTGCAATGCGCTAATTGAGATGGCTGTGCTATAAGGTCAAGTTTTGCTTTTTCTTTGATAATTTTCTGTCCAATGATGATAAATGATGTTAATGCAGGCTCTGAAGACATCAATGTTGCATGTACAAATAACTTCATGCAAGTCTTGCAACTGTTGGAAATCAAATTTTATCAAACAATTTTTATGGTCATGCGCTAACTGTGTACGTTTGGTCAACATTGAATAAAAAATTGTGTGTGCAAGCCTATCATTGATAATTTGTTGATGTTTTTTTCCAAACACAAGGGGCACTAACTCTGCTGTTTCTGGCCCAATCATGCTTATATTCGAATTCGCCTGTAGTCTTACGTTCATAGATTAACTGTACACGATTGGTGAAGATTGGATAAAAAATGAAGTCTCTATCCTGAATAATGTCCATTTTTGCATATTTTTTTCACAAACAACGGGCAATAACTCTGGGGTATCTGGTGTGATCCTGCTTATCTTCGACTTCACATTTAATCTTATGGTCATAGACAAACTGTGCAAGATTGGTGAAGATTGGTTGAAAAATGAAGTCTCTACCCTGAATAATGTCCATTTTTGCATATTTTTTTTTACAAACAAAAGGCAATTACTCTGGCGTTTCTGATTCGATCTTGCTTATATTCGAATTCAACTGTAATCTTTTGGCAATTGACAAACTCTGCAATATTGGTAAAGACTGGATGAAAAATGAAGTCTCTATCCTGAATAATGTCCATTTTTGTATATTTTTTAATAAACAAAGGGCAATAACTCTGGTGTTTGAAACACGATATGGCCCATTTTTGGCATCTGCTGAGATGTGATGGTCATACACAAACTGTGAAAGTTTGGTTAAGATTGGATGGAAAATAAAGTATATACGTTGGAAAAGGGCATTTTTGCACTTTTTTTGCATGAAAAAGAGGCAATAACTCTGGTGTTACTGGTGTGATCTGACCCAATAACAATCCCATCCGAGATTTTATGGTCATACACAAACTGTGCAAGTTAGGTCAAGATTGAATAAAAAAATGTAGTCTTTATCGCGATAGCGGTCCAATTTGTTGACGGCATACTTCGTGCTCAGGTGAGCTAAAAAAAAGGTGGTGCATAATCCTCACATTGCCGTTTATATGTATACCCAGTTTCATCGAAATAGGTTCAGTACATTTTTAGTTATTGCAGGAATCAGGTTTTGGGGACGGACAGACAGACGGATGGACGAACATACGGACGAACAGATAGAGAGACACACAGACGGATGGCAAACCTACAGTTAAATCTTTGTACCAAGTTTCATGGTCATATCGTATGTACTTTTCGAATTATAACAGTATTTAGTTTATTTCTATTTTTAGTAACAGTCACGTGACCTTTGACCTCTGGTGAAAAATAAAAGGTCCTGCATAATCCTCACATTGCCGTTTATATGTATACCAAGTTTCATCGAAATATCTTCAGTACTTTTTGAGTTATCGCAGGATCCAGTTTGTTTTAGTTTTTTTCTATTTTTAGTAATAGTCACTTTACCTTTGACCTCTGGTGAAAAATAAAAGGTCGTGCATAATACTCACATTGCCGTTTATAAGTATACCAAGTTTCATCGAAGTATCTTCAGTACTTTTTTAGTTATCGCAGGAACAATATTTTGCGGACGAACAGCGTGACGGTTGGACGTAGGGCAAAACTATAGTTACCTCCGTTGAAACACCGGTAGGGACTAACAAGCAGTAGGAAAATGACAATGAACTGGCTCTATAAACAAACAAGCAGTAGGAGAATGACAATTAACTGGCTCTATTAACAAGCAAGCATTAGGAGAATGACAATGAACTGGCTCTATAAACAAATAAGCAGTAGGAGAATGACAATGAACTGGCTCTGTAAACAAACAAGCAGTAGGAAAATCTAGAGAAAAATCTTATACTGTAACAAGACATATACTCTGAAAAATCCGAAAGAAAATTCCAATTAATTATTTTAATCAGTAATTATTTTTAAATCTCATTTTAGGCCATGAACAGTCATCAAATTGCATACCTAATGCAGTGTAAAATTGAACATAGTTAACATTATAAACACCAAAACTCACGATGTTGTCACTGCTGTACAGGTCCTTCGCGCACTCCATACACCTGGATATGAACGTCTTCATGCTGTTGGCCATGAGCACGCCCTCCACTCCGCGATACCCCACCCCGCCTATTGGATGGCCAAAATTGTTGGAGAAGTTGTTGTTGGACAGTACCTCTGTTGAAACTGACTTCCGATTACCTGAAATCATTTGAAACACATTTCTATTGTTATTTTCTGGATTTCTTCAGTTAAGTTGAGGATTATTTCAACATGTATACTACACAATGCATGAAGAATTGTATACAGAAATGAAAATTATGTTACTGATCAGAATGATAGCACAATTTTTTATTGATACTTCACAAAGTAGACATAACAATAGCCAAATTCACATCATGAAACATAAAACAATATTACTGTTTGTATCCCAGTGTCAGTTATGTGAATTACTAATAGAAACAAAGGGTAATAACTCAAATATTAATAATGGTAGAGTTAAGACCCTAGTGCACAGCCCTAATTTGACACTTGCTTTACCTTAGTTAAGAGATCTGCTGCATATGACATTGATGATACCAACACATGTATTTGCAAGATTATATTTTGAACAAACAATACTGTTAACATCTGTTCAACTGAAAATTTCAAAGACAGTTACACATGGCACCATAATGGTATAAACACATGCAAGCTGCATGACATGCATTATGCATTAATATTCTCTTACCACATATAAACTGATACACGTATCTGACCACATATTAACTGATACATGTATTTTAAACCAATGGTGATAACAAAACATGCACATCATGAATTTTACAACATGTTTAAAAGATAATAAGATTTTTTGGCTACCAATCAAATATTTTTAAAAAAGAACTACAATGACCGATCAATCACTACAGAATATGATAATGTAATACGAGGGATGTCCGTAAAGTTTTGAGACTGAAGCTATATCTTTAACAATATTAACTATATTTTGAAAATTTAAGTATGAACAGGAAGACAATCTTTTTAGGAGTTGTATATTGTAAGTTCATATTGCTAACGTTCATTATGGTGAAGAAAATTGTTGTCAAGGTAACCTATATGGCGCACTACGGAGCACTTTGAAATCAGAGTTTTCTTGTATGAAAAAAGACAGTTAATAATTCAATACATTCAGTTTATTTGGCGCCAAAATCTAACTTTAAACCATATGACGTCAAAATCATATGTGCTCCAACGTTATGCTGAATTTTGACGCCATTGAACGGTAAACAAGTTTGAAATAGTGGGCGAAAGCAACCACTGTTAAAAAATGTCACGCACGGAGCACCTTGCAGTAATAAAACATTGTGCTCAATTCGGAATGATGCCAACTGAGACTTTTTATTTCACAAAGCATGATTAAACTAAAAAATCGTGTTCAAGAGCACTGGTGTTTCATTGGCATAAAAAATTTAGTGATGGGTGTGATTATGTTTGCGATAAAGAGCGAAGTGGTAGACCATCTGTTGTAAAGGAAAGGGTTGTGAAAGTCATCGAGAATTTGTTGAAGGAAGACAGGCGCCGGACAGTTAGAGAAATCGGAGATACAATCGATGTTAAACGTACTGTCGCCCATGGAGTTATCAGAAATCATCTTAACTTATCAAAGGTTAGTGCAAGATGGGTACCAAAACTGTCAGATAACGCACGCAGTGCTTGGCCCGGTCTTGGCTCCATTCGATTTTGACGTGTTTCCCAGTTTAAAACATATTTTTCACCCGAGACACTATGACGATTTAGAGGATCTGCGAATGGCTGTCAGGTCGCGCATATCCGGTTACGAAAAAGAATGGTACAGTCAGATATACAGTCAGTGGTTGGAACGGTACAGTCAGATATACAGTCAGTGGTTGGAACGGTACAGTCAGATATACAGTCAGTGGTTGGAACGGTACAGTCAGATATACAGTCAGTGGTTGGAATGGTACAGTCAGATATACAGTCAGTGGTTGGAACGGTACAGTCAGATATAGTCAGTGGTTGGAACGGTACAGTCAGATATACAGTCAGTGGATGGAATGGTACAGTCAGATATACAGTCAGTGGTTGGAACGCCATTGCAAGTGTATTCGTGTTGACAGACAATATTTTGAGAAAATGTGAATGACGTGACATCATTTAGTTACAAACTGCTCCGTGCATTGTTACATGTACCTTTGAAATTGTTCTTTTTGTAAAATCTGTTTATTATATCATAATATGCTTTTCAGAATGAGTGGAGAACAGATATATCTGTATACTGATCAAATTATGAGAAAATCACACTACGCGTTTTCGGTTTATTAAGCCAGTCTCAAAACTTTACGGACATCCCTCGTACAGGCGTGTACTGAACATTCTACCACCGAAATGATTACATCTTTGCTATTGAAGTGTTATTTAGCAGAAATGCAGACATAAAAACAGCAAGTTTTTGTACCCGTATTTTTGAGATTGTGATTTTTTTTCAATACTCAGAATAGCTAAATATACTGTACATATATATTTGTGTATTTAAAAACTAATGCAAATCAGCTAGTTAATAGGGAATACATCATAATTATATTGAAATAACAGGGCAGAACTCTGAAAGTTAGATTCAAACCAAAATGGGGGCAAACGGCAATCATTGTCCGATTAGTACTGGGAAATAAAAAATATTAGCTCATCAGGTAGATTAAAATTAACAGTCATGTACTAAGATTACATTATCTTTTCACCTTTAAACATTGTTCATAAAAATATAAATGTATAAACTAATAAAGGTGTCTTGTGTTATAACACTATTACATATTTACATTTCCTTATAAAAATAAATATGCTATTTTTAAGAAATGAAAACATAACCACCAAATAAATTACATGTGATGTGCCAACATGGTGAAGCCATTCCTAAAACAAAGCACAAAAGCCTTTGCAAGGGTTTTCTTTTAGAAAATAAATACTTTATTTATATGTTGTCAAAAAATAAATAAGAATATCAGTGAAACTGATGGATGCTCCCCGATAATGCGCTCTGTCAATGGATGGGTTGAAAGTAAGCATGAGAACAAGAAAATCATGAAATGGCTATAGCACAAACACACGGCCATGGTAAATAATACAAAGAACATATGCACTGTTTATAATCAAAGGGCCATAACTTACTAAAATATCATCAGACCGGAACAACCTGACAATCATCAGACCGGAACAACCTGACAATCCTCAGACCGTAACAACCTGACAATCCTCAGACCGGAACAACCTGACAATCATCAGACCGGAACAACCTGACAATCATCAGACCGGAACAACCTGACAATCATCAGACCGTAACAACCTGACAATCCTCAGACCGTAACAACCTGACAATCATCAGACCGGAACAACCTGACAATATGCGCATGTCTGCCCTATAAGGATGCTGCATATAAAGTTTCACTGAAATCAAGTCATGAGTTCCTGAGATCTCGCGCAAAATGAAGTATCGGACGGACGGACTTGGAGTATGATGAACAAATTTGTCGGGGAAGTATGTATGACACCCCGACAAAAAGAATGGCAGTTAAATTAGAAATCGGACGGACGGACAAGGTGGCGACAAGTGTGTCCCAGTATTTATTCCCATAATTTTGTGCCAAAATAAACAATTGGAAGTCAAACCAAAATTATCTTTAAAATTCAAAAATCAGATTGATAGAATCAAACATATGTATGACTGAGACTCTCTTGAATCGAAAATTATTTAAATATACGGTAAGTACTTTTTTGCAAAAATTCGTCCCGACTTCATTTACAGCAAATTCTATATACCTCCAAAGATAGCATCAAATATGTGTACAGTCATTCCACAGCAAAGGCTTTCTAACAAGTAACATGTTATTACGACAAACAGCCAGCCTATGAAGGAAATAATAATCATAAAACAGAATTATTACAATAATAATGATGCCTGTAATGAGAACATAAAAGGACAACTGGTCAACAAGAACCTGAGGCTTGGGACACTGGACTGGCGGATGCCGACACTGTGCTCGACTTCTTTTGGGCTGAAAATAGGTCAGTTATCGGCCAAGAATGTTGAACATTCTTCATTTTATTAAGGTTACGACTATACTAGACAATCAACGGATTGCTATTGGATGTAAGCAGGGAAGATCCTGAGCCAATTAGCAGTGTGCTGCACCCTGCTCCTTTTTGGTCACCATAAGCCCCTCTAGCTTACATAAGAAAGAAATAATGAATGGCTCTTGAAATTCAATATGAGGCGTGTCGTGGGAAAACTGGGCTTAATGCAAGTGCGTAAAGTGTCGTCTCGGATCAGCCTGTGCAGTCAGCACAGGCTTATCCGGGATGACACTTTCTGCATACAGTGGATAAAAGTTTAGAAGACACTTCTGAGAAACTGAAAATACCATAAAAGCGGAAAGTGCCGTCCCGCATCGCATGTGAACCATCAAGTTCTCAGAAATTCAACAAATTATGATACCGTAATCGTTCGAATATAATACGCACTTTTTAACCGGAAAATTCAGGCCAAAGTCAGGGGTGCACATTATACACGAGTGCATATTATATTCAAACGATTACGGTAATTGGAATATCGTCAGGAGAATCTCAGTGGATTCTGGTAACAAATTCCATAAACCTTCCGACTGGTATTGATTTTGAGAGACTTGCAGATAATTTCTTGCAACACGACCGACCACTGCTTTAGCTAAGGATTATTGGGAAATAGTCTGCCTATGGATTGTACATGTAGGAATACTCCCCTGCGTATGAACAATACGTTTGAACGTGCCAAAATGCTTTTTGAATTGTAATTTATAAATAAAAGAACTCAGAATAATTGTTTTGACTTAACTTAAGGCATACTTTCTTTAAGCCTTAAAATACTGTAGAAGCAATGAACATAGTAATAGGATCTAACATAGTTTGCCTTTTTAAACATCAATGTCACTTGTGCATTCCAGACAACTTCCATTACATTCATCTGCACATTTAAGAAAACAAAAATATATCGCACTGAAAGCACATATACCCCCATACATTTTCATCAGAGGGTACATTTACCCGCATAAGTTCTGGTTTCAACGTACATTTACCCGCTACTTCTCTAGAACACTGTATTCATGTATTGATCACCTCATGCCGCACATCTAGAACACTGTATTCATGTATTGATCACCTCATGCCGCACACCTACATTTGTCCAACTAAACATTTATACAAACAAATAACTAATACAAGGTTTTAAGGTAGAAAGATCCTAATGACTTCGGAAATACTCGCAAAATATCAGTTAACTTCGGCCCAATCGCCACTAACCGTAAATCTAATTGATCTGATCCGAAACATAAATTATTTTCATGAAATAAACATTACTTTTCGAATGTTGAGTTATTTTCAATTAAATGTGTGAAATAAATGCTTATTTGTCTTTAACGCTGAAAGTAAAAATGTAGTTTGAAGAAAAACAAGGTACTCTGACTCGGGGAATACCTTCAAATGACGTCATTGTTGGGAATTTCTGTTTACATTTAATCATGACATTTTCGCGATATGTCTGGTGTATTTCCTTACACTTAAGTTAAAATATTTATAAATAAACGTCCAAGGATTATTAGTATTATTGAACATAATTATCCGTATATAAAAACAGATCTGCGTGAAGGAGGTACGTGCTCCTTGCTGTGAAATAACATTCATTCACACCAAAAACTTGGAAAAATAGTCAGTCGAGATGGGTGGAGAGCAGGACATCGGGTGATCGAGTTTGGTGTTCTGTTGGATAATTTAAAATACTGTTCATTGTGTAAAATTGGACCTGTTCCACTGAGGAATTTTGACGAGATCTACCGCTGTAAAAAAACATCTGAAAATTATGTATCGACGAAATGATGAGAATGGTCTAAGAGACACCTTTTTATCCAAAAACAGTGACATTTTACCAATAGTCACAAGCTCCAAGAAGAGTCTTGATAAAGTTATCACACAGATTTGCCAGTTTTTTTAAACTTGTTAACCCAATGTAATTAAAATGTCAATTGAATTTTTTGAAACACACACTTATAAAAATTGTTTATTATTTTTCTGAATTTGGTAACCAAGGATATGTGAACCTCAGCTAGTTACATTTGTATTTAAAATGTTTACACAAAACACAATTTCTTTTACATTAATGCAAAAATAATTCATTTAATATCTATACTGCTAATAGATGATAGAGAAAAACAATATTTTAACATAGAAGGACAATATTTGCTTTTTTACTTGTCTTATTTTTCATATTTTTTTTACAACATAGGGTTGCTTCAGTCCAAATGTTATACCTTGAGATTTTTGTGGTGAACCTATGTCAATTTATACCTTTTTCCTCTCAGATAAGGTTATATTATATTTTGATATTACTGATTTTGACATACTATGAAATAAAAGTTTAAAAAAATACAATAATTGGTGTTTGGCATATTTTTACTGTAATGAAATCTGTTGTTTTTTACCATATGCTTAGCCTCATTTAATGTAATAAGTATTGTTGGTCAACTTTAGTACTTGTTTTACTTTTTCATAAGATACACCTTTAACGTATAAATTAAAGCTATTTGGGAATAAATAAAATACATTTTGACAATATGTCAGTCATTTTTGTAAGTGTACCCCATCAGAATTTTAGGTTGAAGTAGAAAAATTAGGTGTTATAAGAAAAATCTCATTTTTGTCAAAACGTGTGGTTAGATTTTGTTTATATTTTACAGTTTAGTCTCATAATAGATTTAATTATCAAAGATAAGAAGAAAATCAAGGTCTGAAAAAAGTCCCATTAGGGTCTTTCTACCTTAAGTACTGTACCAAAATCTGAAAAAGAGTAAACACTTCAAAGTCCTGCAATGGACGTTAGAATGAAATATGTATTATTAATTACGTCGTAGCTTTTCCAATCATGATATATCTCAGGTTTAATGGTAAAAGCAACCTAGTGTCCTACTTGCAAATGGTTAATGTCCAACTCAGAAGGTGCTAGTGTCCTACTTGGAAATGCTTAATGTCCTACTCAGAAGGGGCTAATGTCATACTTGGAAATAGTTAATGGCCTACTCAGAAGGGGCTAATGTCCTTCTTGGAAATGGTTAATGTCCTACTTAGAAGGGGCTAATGTCCTACTTGGAAATAGTTAATGGCTACTCAGAAGGGGCTAATGTCCTACTTGGAAATGGTAAATGTCCTACTCAGAAGGGGCTAATGTCCTACTTGGAAATGGTAAATGTCCTACTCAGAAGGGGCTAATTTCCTACTTGGAAATGGTAAATGTCCTACTCAGAAGGGGCTAATTTCCTACTTGGAAATAGTTAATGGCCTACTCAGAAGGGGCTAATTTCCTACTTGGAAATAGTTAATGGCCTACTCAGAAAGGCTAATGTCCTACTTGGAAATGCTCAATGTCCTACTCAGAAGGGGCTAATGTCCTTCTTGGAAATAGTTAATGGCCTACTCAGAAGGGGCTAATGTCCTTCTTGGAAATAGTTAATGTCCAACTCAGAAGGGGCTAATGTCCTACTTGGAAATGCTCAATGTCCTACTCAGAAGAGGCTAGCATCCTACTTGAAAATAGTTAATGTCCTACTCAGAAGGGGCTAATGTCCTGCTTGGAAATAGTTAATGGCCTACTCATAAGGGGCTAATGTCCTTCTTGGAAATAGTTAATGGCCTACTCAGAAAGAGCTAATGTCCTGCTTGAAAATGGTTAATGTCCTACTCAGAAGGGGCTAATGTCCTACTAAGAAGGGGCTAATGTCCTACTCAGAAGGGGCTAATGTCCTACTAAGAAGGGGCTAATGTCCAACTTGAAAATGGTTAATGTCCTACTTCAAAGGGGCTCATGTCCTACTTCAAAGGGGCTGATTCCTACTTGGAAGGGGCTAATGTTCTACATGGGAGGGGCTAATGTTCTACTTGGAAGGGGCTAATGTTCTACTTAGAAGAGGTTTAAGTTCTACCAAAAAGGGGCTAATGTTCTTGAAAGAGGCCAATGTCCTAATTGGAATGGTTAATTTTCTATCAAGATGGGGCTGATGTAATATTTGGAAGGAACATAACCTTTATCTATTGAGAAAACTACAATGTACCAACTGCAGTAAAAAATGTATTCTCACTAACTGAAACATGTTAAAGAGTAACAATTTGGGGAATTCTACCGTACTCACTTTGCTGGGATTGTAGAATCACGAGAGGGTCAACACAGAATCCAAGCGACGCATGATAGAAATCCACCACCTCCTGTATGGGCCGTGACTTCACAGCATTTTTTATGTAGCTGCTGAACAAAGGGGAGTTAACTCTCTGAAGCCTCAGCAAGCAGTTGTGTCCCTTTTGTCGAAGGAGGTCACCATGACGACCTCTTAGGCCGTCTCCACAACCGTGCGGACATCCAAGGGACTTATATATGCTGCAAAGAAACAACTTGATCAGAAAAGCAAAACATGTCACTTAAGGATTTGTGAATGAAATAATATACATGTAAGACAATACAATGCATTAGGCATACAGCTGTGAAACACATCAGTATCATAAATTCCATTTACCTAAATGCTAAATAGTTTTTTTATTGAAGCCAATTTTTCAGTTCTGTTACCTTTAATTAAAACATTTCGGGCCTATTATGGCTCTGTTGTTGTGTGTTTTTTAATATACGCGCACACACAAAAACAGTACAACTGCCGCAAAAAAACACTGCCACTGCTATTGTGATGTAATAGCCAAAATGCATGGACTATCAAAATACACATACCTTATCAGACTGTCCATTGCCAAATCAAAGGCTGATATCTCGCTTTTCCCAGTGTCAGTATTAACGCTCTGTTCGTCTTCTGGCAGTTTCTCATTCGCAGTCGGCTTGTCGGCGTCCTGTTTACGCTCGATGATATCCAGGTCCAAGAGGCAGGAGAGAATATTCAAGGCTACTTCACTAATGTTCTCACCGCTCTGATTCTTAGTGACAAAGTGAATGGCCTGTAATTAAAAATTCAGGATTTTTACAAATTGCTACCACACATATTTTTACAGCCGTTTTATTCACAGTTATGAAGAAGCTTCAAAGTGAAAAATGCTTATCAGCATTATAGTAATTGACAAATCATAGTGATTCTTAGTGACAAAGTGAATGGCTTTTAATCGAAATTCAGGTTTTTTATATACAAATTGCTACAAAACAAAAATTATGTTTACAGAGCTTTCATTCACAGTTACGAAGAAAACTGCTTCAAAGCGAAGAATGCTTATTAGCATTATGGTAATTGACAAATCAACAAGATTTGATTGATAATGCACAGGGATTTCAGTAGATTTTGAAAACCATGAGTCAAATGACCCCTGGCTTAACATTTCCAGGGGTCGGAATGAACATTCTGGAGTCAAAATACTGGAGTCACAGGACATATTTGTAAAACGATATGTAAATGGTAATTAGTGACAATTAAAGGTTCAGGAAATAAAAAATTGCAAAAATAAATATTCATAAGGATGATATAAAATATTATTTTCTAATGCTTTTGAAGATGGCAAATGGAAAACAGTGCATCAAAATGATGCAAGGCAGAAAATTTGCTTGAGTCAAAAACATTGCAATTTGCTTGCGTCAAAATGCAGGAGTCTGCGTCTATTGAAATCCCTGATGCATTTAGCCATTTAGAAAGATAGACTTCATCGTTTGTCAACAACTGTATTCTGTAACTGGTGTTTGTCAAGGATCTAACTGATTAGGCATGGTTGTAAATCAAATGGTCAATTGCAAATGCATGTGTACCAGTAACAATTCTCCAAACATTAAAATTCAAAGAACAAGAGCTGTCTCATGACAGCGCGCTCGACTATTCATACAGCAGAGTAATGGGCCTTGGTCAGTTATTTTACAATATGATCCCGAAGACATTTGTGACATTTCAATGCAATATTTGTAGTAGTTACAGAGATATGTACTTGCACGCAAACTTTAACCTGAATATTTCTAAGTAAAACAAGATTCTGTGTTTGATAAACACACACGCTCCTGGTTGGTGCTGGATAGCCCATTTCTTAATCCAAATTAGGTCAAGGTCAAAGTGAGGTTTGGTGATATGGGTGGATTGGCTATGGTCATAAGCAACAACTGTGTAAGTATCCAAGTATTGTAGCAAGCGGTGTTGGTGCTGGACGAAATGGAAAAATCTAGTTAACCTGGTTACGGACGGACAGAAGAACGGACGGACAGGACAATCAGTATATGCCTCCCGCATAAAGATGCCCGGGCATAAAAAGGGGCATAACTCTGCTAAAATGTAGGTCACAGTTATGGGTTTTGGCCAGTGACCTTATATAATGACCCTTTAGACATGTGTGATTTTTTAATTGAATATCTGAAGTAGATATAGAGATATGAACTTGTTGCACGCAAACCTTAACCAGAGCATTACGGCGACGCCAACGCCGACCAACGGGCATGTACAATATCTCTAACTATTCGGTGAATAGTCAAGCTAAAAATGTAAGCACCTGTAAAATGACTTTATAGTTCAGGTGCCCATTCTTCTGTATGTAGTGGACAGCTCCTGCAACCTCATGCACTTCCTCCTCTTGTTTGTAGCAAATGTTCGAGTCTGTCTGACTTCGGGACAGGCCCCCAGTTTCGGTCTCATTCCCTCCCACGGCTCCATTGCTTTCTGGTTCATCTATTGCCGCCGTGAACTCACATAGTTTCGGCCAGCTTGGTTTCAGCCTTTAAATACATAGATAGAAGACTATTTAATACATCAATGTTACAGTTATAATGCAAGTTTATTTTATAAATGAAAGAAACATGGAGTAAAATGTGTTTAGGCAAGAACTGGGGAAGGATCCAGCAAACCAGCAGGGTGCTGCATCAGTGCTCCTTTTGGGTTCTCATCACACGCATCAGTGCTCCTTTTGGGTTCTCATCACACACACCAGCTGCCCTTTTGGGTTCTCATCACACACACCAGCTGCCCTTTTGGGTTCTCATCACACACACCAGCTGCCCTTTTGGGTTCTCATCACACACACCAGCTACCCTTTTGGGTTCTCATCACACACACCAGCTGCCCTTTTGGACTGGTCAAAAGAGGAATGTAGAATGTAAATTGAAATGTACTACATTTTTGTGATTATTCAATAACAACAAAGAGACCTTGTTAATTAACTTTCAGCAAAAGCATCAAAATGATAAAACCCAGAATTTTATACCATATTAGTAAATGTGTAATAAATGGTCTAACATCTAACTATCCCCCCTGCTCATTTTGAGCACCTCCCTGTACCCTCTTTTTGATCGTAGACCTTTCCCTACTGTAACAGCTTAACAAACACTTACTTGTGCGGTGTTTCAGCTGTGATAGTGATTATGGGACCTTTCACAGCAGATGTTGACTGATTCACAGCCTGTTGATCCTGTGAAGTGCTTGAGGAGTTATTACTGTCCTGCTGGCCCCCTTCTTCTGACTCACGATCTGGGGAAGAAGGTGACAACGTTTTCTGATCACATAATCCCCCTTCTGCTCCAAAACTCTGACTGCCTTTTACCCACTTCTCATTTTCCTTTGGTTCTGCATTGTATATGTCCACTGATGTTCGACCTCTGGATGTATTCCAGTTGTAAACACTGGAATATTCTCTGTGGGTTTTAGGTGGGGGATAGTGATCCAGTTTGGTTTTGAAGGGTACTCGAGTGGGTGAAGCGTCACCTCTAGAAGGTGAAGGTGATTGTTTGCGGGTTACAACAGCTTTGGTGCTGTCCGGAAACTGTCGGAGCTCGACCATGCAAGCTTTCTTAAACGGAGGCTCCCGTCTAAGCTCAGGAAGAAATGTTTTCACTGTTGGGGTACCTGGCTCAGAGTCACTAGGTATGGTGGATAAATCTGGCGACATTGAGGCAAACCTCTGCGATATGCTACTAGCAGACTTAGGTATGCCTGCCTGAGAAGTTTCTTTAGACGTGGCTGTGTGCGATGAAGGAATACTGTTGCATCTCAGCAGTCTGGGATCAGCAAATGGGAGGGATCGGCTTCTTTCGCGTTCTTTGGTGTCCATGTGATTCATCTCATCTAAAATTTCTAACAGTCTCTGATGGATATACTTCAATGCCCAATGAATTCCCTCCTGTGACCACTGCAAGCAGAACAGACTTTGCAACACTGCTACGTCGAAGTAACTGGCACTCATAATATGAACAGGTGTAGGACCTTTCACCCCGCTAACAGCTGCACTAGCCAACCTCTGTTTCACATACTCGTGATCAAGTGAACCCAACTTTTCGGCAAATGCTTGCCGGTAGTCGGTCGGTACATCAACATAGCTGTCCTTTCTCCCACATATACAGACCGTGGAACCTTCATTCGCTCTGCTTGCCTTGAGGTTATTGCAGTACTCGCACATGGAGAAAAGTGACTGCGACTCTGACTGAGAAATGAAACAGAATTCACTGTCGCTTAATCTTGCTAGTGGGGCGTGTCTGCTGGGTGAAGTCTCAATGTTTGAAGACTCAATACTATCGGTGTCGCCAAATGGAGATGCAAACCTAACGTCTTCTGTTGATGTACCCTTCCCTATGTAAATATTAGCAGCATTGGTGCTGACTTTCAGGAGGTTTCTCTGCGCCTTCAAAACATTCCTCTGTGGCTTAACTGGCGTAGAAAAACATGGAACATCGGGTTGTTGGTAGTCCCACATCGGCTGCCACAGTCTCAAACCGTTCTCTAGTTTCAACGACTGAAAATCCGAATCTTCCATGGAGTTAACTAGGGGCGCAAATAAATATACAAACAACTGAATCGTTTTCAAGGGATGAAGCAGGACCTGGCCAACTTTGCGTTGGTCCGAATCGCTCCCAGTGGCAGTGTCTTCGCATTCCGATGCAGCATCAAGAATAATCCAATGCAATGTGTACAATAACTTGGTCTCACTGTTTGAGAATTTTGCTCCCGGGTGGTTCTGACGGCGGTTTTCAAGCAAAGATGCACAGGCATGCATAACATGGGGAAAGGCCACCTGCAAAAAGCAAAACATATTTTTCAAAGAAAAGCAGTCTTTTTTAACACATTACTAGTTCATATGGGCATGACTTTGGAGAGATTTCATTAGAGAAGATTACTCTACCCCATAAAAGGATTCACTAAAACTTAATCACACCAGTATACCCAATGACCAGAGGCATTTACAATGCATCTTTTATAGGGATGGCAACGAATACCAAAATTGATATTCAAATATTCGATTGATAAAAGTATTCGAATATTCAGTCGTCAGATGCAGTAATTATTAACATGGTAATTTTAAAAAACTTAATTGTGCGATATGTAGTTACTACAAACATACGGCTTGAAAACTGCAGTGTGCGATATGTAGTTACTACAAACATAAGGCTTGAAAACTGCAGTGTGCGATATGTAGTTACTACAAACATACGGCTTGAAAACTGCAGTGTGCGATATGTAGTTACTACAAACATACGGCTTGAAAACTGCAGTGTGCGATATGTAGTTACTACAAACATACGGCTTGAAAACTGCAGTGTGCGATATGTAGTTACTACAAACATAAGGCTTGAAAACTGCAGCCAACATACGGACAAAGCACTACATATTAGAACTATGTTTTGTATTACATTTGAGACAGACGTAGACCACGATTAATCTCATGCTTTGTTGACAACTATGCTACCTTTTCCCACGACTTTCAAGCATGTGTTCAGAGTACCACAAACCATCTGATATACCTAAGTACGCGAGCGTTATTTCAGAGCACATGTACGCAGTAACACCAATTAGCCTCCACAAGATGCTTTAATCTTCTGCTGATAAGAGGCAATGGTCCACATAATGGGATTATCATGCAGTAACAACAAACTGTCATCTACTTAACAATAGGGTGCTAGGTTGACTTTGACACCTCGACATGAATGCTTGATATTTAGAGGCTAACTAACATTGACATATACTGTACATAACTAACTTTGACATATACTGTATGACATATACTAACATTGACATATACTATACATAACAAACATTGACATATACTGTATGACATATACTAACATTGACATATACTGTATTTTGTATGCTAGTGAAATTTAATTAATCAGACAGGTCAGTATTAGAATACCTAAAACATATTCGAATATTTTTCATTATTCGAATATTCGAATATTCATTGCCATCCCTAGTATTTTATGATTATATTATATCACTGGGAAATAAAAGAGAGAAAAAACTATTAAATTGCTGTTTATTGTTTTGCTTGCGTTATTTCTGAAGTACTGTAGATTTTGATTTAGAACACATAAAAAGTAAGAAAAAATTAGGATGTGGCAGGGTGTACCGCCCTCACACCCCAACGGCGGGTCTTAGCCCCTGTATCGTAGCAACATCCTATGGGAAAGGTTTGATTACATGTATAATTTATGCAAGGAAATTTACAAGATACCTACCTAAACTAGAATTGTCACATGAGTGACAGATATACCCCCACAATATGGCCTTGTCACAAGACTATGGCATCCATTCGAAAGAAATGGACAGAGAGAATGCTTTAATTTGTGAATGGTCAACAGTGTATTTGGAAAAATTAAATTCCAATAGGAGCCATAACTCTGTCAACATTTAGTGGTTTGTAACCAAAGTTGAACTTAACCTGTATTTTATGGCGTTACACCTATGTACCAAAAATTATTTAAATATGTGAAGTCTTTCATGAGTTATTGTCCATGTTTTTCGGGAATTTAAGTCAAAAAGGCCCATAAATGTGTCAAAAGTTAGTTGTTTGTAACCAAAGTTGAACTAAACCTGTATTTTATGATGCTACACATGTGTAACAATAATCATTTAAATATATCAAGCCATTGTTGAGTTATTGTCAGGAAACCATGTTTTTAGAGAATTTAAGTCAAAGAAAGGGCCATAGCTCTGTCAAAATTTAGCCGTTTGTAACCAAAGTCGAACTTGACCCGTATTTTATGACGCTACGCATGTATACCAAAAATTACTTGAATATGTCAAACTATTCTTGAGTTATTGACCGGAAATCAAGTTTTTAGGGATGTTTATGTCGAAAAGAGGCCATAACTCTGTCAAAATTAAGTGGTTTGTAACCAAGATCAAACTTGACCTGTGTCTTATGATGTTACACATGTGCACCTAAAATTATTTAAATATGTCAAGCCTTTCTTGAGTTATCATCCGGAAACCATGTTTTAGGGAATTTTAAGTCGAAAAGGGGCCATAACTCTGTCAAAATTTAGTGGTTTGCAACCAACATCGAAACTGACCTGTATTCTATGATGCTACACATGTGTACCAAAAATTATTTGAATATGTCAAGCCTTTCTTGAGTTATCATCAGGAAACCATGTTTTTAGGGAATTTTAAGTCGAAAATGGGCCATAACTCTGTCAAAATTTAGTGGTTTGTAACCAACATCGAACTTGACCTGTATTCTATGATGTTACACATGTGTACCAAAAATTATTTGAATGTGTCAAGCCTTTCTTGAGTTATCATCCGGAAACAAAAAACCAACAGGCCGACAAGCTCACTCCTATATACCCCCCCCCCTAAACTTCGTTTGTGGGGGTATAATTAAAATAAGAGTGTACATTTACACACAAAATTTCATTATTCTTGCATACAAATGGAAAGTAATGCTACATGTGAAATTGTAGAAATTCCTTCTTTAAAACATTATATTTTCTTCTTGAAATGTTTATCACATTATTTCATGCTACATATTTGCAGTATTTTCACCTTTAATCTCACCATTTAACTTGCTGACTTACATTATATTTTTGGGGGTAACCCCTATACATGTTGGACTGTGAGTACATTTACCCCCATAAATACACATACCCTCCAAAACTTATCAGGAACACTGTATATGGAATGATATGCTGATTTCACAATACACAATGCCAGTTAAGATACATATGAGGTAGGGCTTCTGCGAGTATCCGAGTACTCGGACACTCAGGATTCCGGACTGGGAATCAAGTACTAATACTCGCCATTGCCAAGATCGTTTAATTGTGATCTTAAATTTTATAGTTACCTTATATTGATTTTCATAAAATTAGTTACTTAATACACAAAATAAACCCTTTTGAGACATTATATTGCAGTTTAATGTGTGTGCATGTCCTATTTTTCCAAATGGCAGAATTTTAACACGAGTCACGTGACAAGTAGGGCTGCAATATTGGGAGCGTTACATTTGATAAACCAGCATTTTTCAAGTTACCAACATGAAATAACTCAAGTTTTGCCCAAGTTAGCCTAAATATGCGCTGGTGCATGTAACAGTAAATCCCAAATCAATTTAAACACACGCGCAAGTACATGACATATGGCGGAAAAACAATACCGCAAACCACCAGCAAAATTTACATCCCCAATGTGGAAATACTTCGATATTTCAAAAAAATGACAAGAAGAAGGTGATCAATTGGTTTAATATGATAAAGTTATTAGTATTCATGACTCATGAGGTTGTTTATCTGTATCACTATTTGTAATAGCTGATTCATGGAGCTTCTGTGAATCGTAATAACCAACTCGTGGATCGGATCGTCACTTACCCAACGATCCACAGCCGTAATGAGGCGTGAAGTGGGAAAACCGGGCTTAATGCATATGCGTTAAGTGTCATCCTGGATCAACCTGTGCAGTCTGCACAGGCTTAATCCAGGACGGCATTTTCCGCTTTAGTGGCATTTTCTGTTTCAAGGAAGTCTCTTCTAAACAAATATCCACTGTATGCGGAAAGTGCCGTCCTGGTCAGCCTGTGTGGACTGAACAAGCTAATCCGAGACGACATTTTAGGCACATGCATTAAGCCCGGTTTTCCCACGACACGCAGTGTTTTTTTTTCAGTGATTTGTGAATATGCCCTTTTCTGTGAAAATTGTGAAAAATGCGTCGTAAAACGCCAAAAGTGTGAAAATATGTCTTATCATTAAAACAGGGAAATACAAACAAGTATCAAATAATAACTAGTGATTTTGTTGTATTTAATCACACTTAAAAGTACACACACATGATATTAAAGTGTGATCTTTACATTCATGAAACCTTACCATGAAACATTTCAGTTAAATTTCTCTCTTTTGCAGATTTGATATTGTCAATTATTCTTTAAATTTGCAAAATGTCCAATGGCTTCACTCGAGTCAGACACCAGAGTAAATAGATATGTCACATGATTGAGATGTAAAAGGCTAATCAAGGGACAAAACAGGGGTTTCGCCGATGTTATTTTGGTCACCACTATCAGTATGTGAATCTGACTGACTTGCACTCGTTACTGACAGCAAATCTACTTGTGAAGACACTAAAGTTGAAACTGTTCAACTGCAGCACAAATTGTCTTCGGGGGCTTCACTTACTGTTTTCTCGCTTAAAATTGCCTGTTGAAACGATGACTCATTTTCCTGTAAGATAAGCTTGTCTTTTTATTAAAAAAAAAAATCACATAGCACTGAGAGTTTCATGAAAAATGCATTGGGATTACTTAAAAAAAAAAACAAGAAAATATTCCGCAGTGTTTACATTTTAAAAAACCTTCAAACGCTTGATTCAATACAGATTATAACCCAATGAGCGTTTACAGTGACCCGGATGAGCACGTTTCACCAACCGACTGGTTCACGAAAATATCGATAAAACGTGACACGAGTCGTGTTAAAATCAAGTAACCTTTCAAAGCGGTGTATACATAAAACTAATACCAAAATTTTTTCCTGTGTAAACAAAATTCACAAAATTAATTAAGATTTCGTTTTTTTTCATCAACTTTTCCATTTGTTAATTTTGGGCCAAAAATTTTGAAAAAAGTATACTTTTTGGCTTTGTGAATGGTACCGAATATCGGCATGAAAACGAGGCCAAAAAAAACGCTGACACGCCTCATCTGTATTTGCCTACCTGTATGACCTTCCACCTGGACACACTCTGTATGGCCTCACAAAGGTTCGGAGGCTGTCCATGCAATATATTCTGCACAACCACACGTTCAAATGACTGAAATACAAATTGCACATTTTATAACAAGGTTACCTAGGATTTTGTATTCATTTTTTTATTACTAAATGTTCATTACAAAAAAATTACTTTCTTAATTTTAATAAAATAATGCAAATAGCACAACAGTTGTTTTTTTACTTGATATCTCATGGAATAAACTAGAATTCGGTCAATATCTCATATTGTAAATGAGTTTTTTTACAGTTTTTTTAGTTTTTACATCAAATAATTTTAATAAAACAAACTTACTATGCATGAAGCATCCCTCTGCTTTCCCAATTTTGGGCGTATAAATGGACTATAAAGAAAATTTATAAGAACATTTTAAATTTTTGACAACATATTATAATGCATTTATAAAATAATTATTTTAAGATTTTAAGTAGTCGTATTAAAGTGTTATACCTACAAGATGTTATATTGTGAATTTATGAAAACAGTTTACTTTATATCACATCGTATAGGAATATTTTTTCTTTGTATTTTGATGTCAATAACACAATTTGATTTTGAAGGTATTTTAATTGTAAAATTTCTAAATAAAGAATGATTATTAATTATCATTTTCTTCATTGCTCATTAATTTAGCTGGTTGCGTTGTTTTCAAATATGTAGCATATTCAAAAGTGTAACCACATACATTTCATTTAATATTATTTTGCGTTGTTTATGAAACACATAATATTTAGTGGTATGTAACCCGAATAAGTACACAATTTTCTTTACCTCGTTTGCCTCCAGAAAAATGTCTGTATTGGCAAAGGAACTGACATGTCATTTTCCAGATCATCCCCGCCCTGTGTTTTCCGTTTCGGCATCTTCTATTTTGACATGCGACTTACTTTACACTATTAAAAAGCAAGTATTTGATATCTATTGAACATTTCTGACAGTTCTCCTTTTTCCCGATCAGCATCTGCAACTCAATCCGCCGGTCTGATTGGTCGGCTCCAGAACAGTCTAAAGCTCGGCTTTGATCGAGTTTGCAGTCGGTGTTCCGGAGACATAATTAATTAGCCGTTGTTTGCGTTATTATATGCTGGGAAATTGGTTCTTAGATTCCTTTTGCATATTCAGTTTAACTCAAAAACATATATGTATTATGTTTATTTTCGACTATAAACTGATTTACAACAGCTACTTATTTATTTTATATGTAGAAAGAAACAATTTAATATAATATAATTGTAATTCAATTTAATTAATATTATCTTTTATTGCTATTTAATTTGCATTGCAATGCTATGTCAGAGGTTAAAATTTATTTACAAGTGCGTGTATTCTGATTTATTAATTTCGACATGCCTTTAAATCGGTTTATACCACAAATGCTTTGCATTGACCGTTCCAAGGCGGTGACCCCAGTTTTAATCACTTTTATGTTTTGTGTTGTGTTCACAACAGTTGTTGGCTATGTATTGACCTGTATTGTATAGGCAATGTGTCGGTTGCCTCAAATAAAGGACCAGCGGATGATAGTAAGGGTTTCTCTCCTGGTGGTGTCTCTGGAGTTTCATTATTATTCCTATTTATATATCCCAGAACGTTGCGGACTTCCGAATCATGGGACTCGAGAAGCTCAACCGGAAGACCATGGAGCAGCTCTGGAAGCGCAAGCTGGGGACGTTCAAACCCTATGGAGTCAATACCGAGGACTGATCGATCGGAAATGGCGCGGATTCGAACGTTGGCGTTCAACGTCACAACGTCACTTCCGTTTACATGTATAATCACGAAATAAATGCCGCTGAAAGGTCGAAAGCTGCGGCTAATGATAATTTTAGCGTTTTTATTATATTTATCTCAAAAAGTTCCAAATCAAATGTTTAAATCATTACGGTTATAAAGTGTCACTAGCATGTACCAGTGTCATGCATTAATCGTTAATTAAGCGACTGATCATTAGTTTTGTTCATAATTTTTATTTGTACTTTCACGCACCATGAATATAGAGCAACGTGCATATACATCTAATACATGTTATCCCCGCTGTGTGTATTTCAAAGTTGATGAGCTCCTTCCGCGCCGATGAAGCATTATCGGTGGGCCCGGGGTGTTTCCCATCACCCCTATTTAATCTTGCTTTTAGAGACACATCAACAGTAGGGACAAACATTCGATATTCTTTCATTCATAGCTGCAATTGCAAACTATTCACACAAAAATTACTGAATGCTTAGTTGGTGTAGTCATGTGCTGGGAAGGGAGGGGGAAACCGGAATACCCGGAGGAAACGACACACGACCGGTATGGTGACCACAAACCAGACTCACTTTTTTAGCCCCAGCGTCGTATGGTATCGTCGTTTAATTGAACTGAATGCATCGTGAACAGAACCTTGCAATTCTTACATTAATAAAGTCCTAGAATCACACGGTAAATAACTTGTTGCCTTTAATTAAGAAGACCACGATGAAAGTATTATACTCTTTCCGTCAGGAACTGAGGAGGTTATGTTTTTTGTCGGCGTTGGTTTGTCTGTCTGTCTGTCTGTCTGTCTGTTTGACTGTCCGTCCGCCCGTCCGTCGTCCGCCCGTCGGTCTGTCTGTCCGCCTCTGTCCGTCTGTTCGTCCGCCCGTCCGTCCGTCCGTCCAACTGTCCGTAAATTGCAACATAACTACAGTGTGTAGTTCTAGGGAGTATAATCCATCCAGATATTAATACATGTGTAACTTATTCATATTTGAACATCAATTTCTCAACTTTTATAGTACGGTTTACATTACGCAAAACTGTGTCTTACACCTCATTCTAAGGTTTCGCATTGTGTTTCTTTACGCAAACAGATATTGACCGATTCACATTAAATTTTCTAGAAAGGACCGAAATACGTCATTAAAGAAATTAGATGTCTAATTTCAAAACCATATGTCTGCAGTGTTGTCATAACAACACCAGATATCACAAGAAAAGAAGCTTTCGTGGCTTTACCCGTAATGCTGTTAAGAAAAATCTTAAAGAAATTTTTTTTTAGTGTGGTGATCCGGCTCATCGTCACGACGCACTATCCTTGCAGAGGCATGCGCTCTCTGGGTGTTTGCTTGTTTATGTATGCAATTTTACTTTCTTTGTTAAAAACCTACTCAGTATAATTCAAACTACACCAAAATAAAACGAGTTTTTGTTTTATTGAAGTTGTAAAATCAATTAGTTGTATTAATTCATGTACCAAATTCATGTGTCAAGAACCAAAAAACCAAATTTACGACAACAAAAGCGTAGCTTTTAAAAACACTGCTGGAATACAGATGTACCGTATTTAAGAATAAACATGCGTCGACATCGCGATGCAATTGGCAAGAATCAAATGCTGCCAAAACAGCAATCAACAACTTGTTTGGCTTTCTTTTCCAGCATAAGGCAACGTCTGTTCACTCAAAGGAACTCTACTGGTGCCGTTTGTAGACTGTTGGTGGAAGCCAACGGTCTGTACTAGCGTGATTTCTCTTTGATTGAATCGCATAACCTAGTTTTTTACTTTGCAGGCTACGAAGCACTAAAACCGATACCCACAAATGTGTACGCTCCATCGGCTGTTTCGGCAGGATTAGTCGACACGTTCACTGTTATGCATATTATTGCGTTTGCATTTAGTAGTTTGCATAAAAACCTAGGCTATATATCAACCGAAATGTTGAAAGTAGGGAGCATAACAATGGATAGTTGTGTAAAATGGCATTGCAGAAATGCAATTTCATTCAAACCAATGGGTCCATTCTGTTAAAAAAATGTTTGCACTATATTTCCCTCGAATTTAGTTTCTTTCCTTTTCGCGCCAACAATCTTTGTACATTACAATACCAATTCAGTCGCATCGAATTTTCTGTAGCAAAGTTCTTTCCATTTTTTATCCCGCTTATCACGTGTTCCGCGTTTTCTCCCTTTGTTTCTTGTCCGGTTTTTCCTTAAGCGTTTGCCAGCAATTTTTCGACGACACCGCCTCTTCTGGTTCTGGCACTTCTTATTACACTCTGAAATACAGAGCGCACATGTTCTTCAATGTGTAGTTCTGTGTAAAATTGTATTGCCACAACGGCTGTCATTTACGACATATTCACGTGAGGCAAATGACATATTTCACTGGATAGATCAAACAAAACTCATTTTAATTCCCCTGTGTAGATCAAATCACGTGACATAGAGCTGCTTTTTAAATGGCGTTCTTCAAATTTAATGTTACAGTGCGCAATCACTGTTACATAGCTTAAAATGTTGTGAACCATTGAGTTAGCGAAATGTATGACCCGCAAACTTCGAAATTGGGGGCTCTATTTAAGAAAAAGAGGGTTCGGGTAGATAGCGCAACTTGTGACAAATCAAAAGGTGTAATTATCTAAAAAGACGATTTTTTTTAGATAGCTCAATATAATTTTAAGCCGACGAATTGGTAACTCACAGCACAGTAAGTGACTGAATTTCAGAATCTCTCAGTGCTTGTTTATTAAAGAAGATCACCTTCGATGCAGTTTTTCTTTCCACACCTATATATACATACACGTTTATGTATAACGGCAATGAACAACATGAAACATTATCTATTAACAAATTATACTTCCAGATTTCATAGTTTATAATTTGAATTGATTTCAAAACAACAGGTTTGTGCATTGTGCAAATAACTTAAAGTTACTAGCTCGAATATGTAATTTTACAAAAAAAAACCTCTTTATTTCACGAAAGAGTATTATGATGCATGCAGAATACAACATATAAAGCTGGATAAATACACAGGCAGTTTACAAAACAATGTCTGGTAGGGTGTAACTCATGGTCAAAGGGAAATAACTCAAACAGTTTACTAGCAATCGTAATCCACACCAAGAGTTATCATACATAGCCCGGACTTGACGTGCACGGAACATCTTGACACAATTGAACTTAATTATTTCCTAACGTCGGAAAGAGATCTTATATTTAAATCCAGATATCTTTTTAGATGTTTACAAACAAATAGTTGTGGTTTAAGTCATATCCGTCTTGTACTTCGTTTTTTGAATATGTATTTGCCTGTTAAATTTTGTTAAATACGTGTTTCATTTTTGTACCTTTTTTTGGTTACTACTAGATGGCTCACCGTACCAACGTATACTTGGCCCGTATTCACAAAGCTCCTTAGGGAAAACTTAAGTAAATTCCTTCAATTCATAAAATTCCTTAAGTCTCTGGCAGTTTCATGTGTACAGGTCTTTTAACATTAAAATGTTGTAAACTTGTAAATATTACTTATATGTTTATTATTGCAGCCTTCTTTGTATACAAATCATTGGATTTCACATAGAAAATTTGATCTGAAATTTTCACGTAAGTACAACCTAAGTTAAGATTTCCCTTAGGAGCTTTGTGAATACCAGACCAAGTATCTGGGTCCGTATAAAAACCAGACCAAGTATCTGGGTCCGTATTCACACCAGACCTAGTATCTGGGTCCGTATTCACACCAGACCTAGTATCTGGGTCCGTATTCACACCAGACCTAGTATCTGGGTCCGTATTCACACCAGACCAAGTATCTGGGTACGTATTCACACCAGACCTAGTATCTGGGTCCGTATTCACACCAGACCTAGTATCTGGGTCCGTATTCACACCAGACCTAGTATCTGGGTCCGTATTCACACCAGACCAAGTATCTGCGTCCGTATTCACAAAGCTCCTAAGGGAAAACATAAGTACATTTCTTAAACTGATAAAATTCCTTAAGTCTATAGCAGTTGCATGTATAGGTATGTTTACAGTGAAATGTTTTAAACTAGAAATACTGCTTAGATGTTGAGTATTTTACCTTTTTGTTCAAAGTAATCAATGGATTTCATATAGAAAACTTGATATGAAATGTTCACTTAAGTTAATCTAAAGTTCAGATTTTCCTTAAGAGCTTTGTGAATACCGGCCCTGTAATGTCTATAAATGGAATCGAATCCCGAAAAAAAGGACATGACCCCGAACATGCATTTACTACCATTATCCAACTGTGTGATAAAATATTATAATAAAATATATTTATAAGTGGACGCTTATTTATCTAATGTAATTATGTCCTTGATCATTGTAGAAAGCCGCATACCGGATATTGCGTAAGACTACGTACGAAGTTCGGACAGAAATCTTGTGGAAAAAAGTTTAGTTGCAGACAACACTAACAGCTTAGAGTGTTATCCGTTTTTGTCATATAAGTGTTTACTTTTTTAAATATAAAAATACAAGTTTTAAAATTTCTGAGATCCTCAATCTCCTAGCAGAGTTTTCGCTCATTGTTCTCACCATACACGTATGCAATGGGCCCAATGACAAGAATTTTGTCAAAACGGCAAAGGGTTTTGAAGGCACATTAAAGTTGAGTTTTAGGACCGCAAGCATAGAAATAAGTAATAGTTGTAGCATACTTTGACCGAAAAATGTTAGTTATTTAACGAGCCCGCATTAACATTTGAGGTGAAAGGGTATAAAGTTTGTTATTCAATAACTGTGATCTTAGAACGGTAACTGGTGGGCGAAGTCTAATAGGCAAGCTTATCGTGCAATAAGTATCGTGCGGTATATTGAAATTTAGTTGTAATTTATACGCACGCTACTTATTGCTCTGTAAGCTTGCTCATTCGGATCGCATCACGTGAGCTTGCAACAGCGCTAAATTAGAAACGGCACAGATGTCAAGCATGACAGACATCACGTGACGTCTAGGAACTGCCCATTGGGATCGGCATTGAGGAAAGTTGCGATGTAATTGGTAAATATGGTATAAAACACTTGAAGCACCCTGTTACGCTCAAAATTTCAAATATTTGCATAAACACGACCATGAATATCAGACATACAAATATTTAAACAATCCGACTGTAAAAGATGTGGATGTGTAGAAAACACTTATTTTAAAATTATTGAAATGTTCACTACATCCTTTAACATTATTATAATTATGTATTTTGTTCGCACATTTAAGCTATCCAGTTTCCGACTTTCCTTATAACTTTCTTACTGAAAGTATTTATACCATCATACCTATTGGCTTGAGCGTATACCCCATAAAGGCTGGTTTGTCTGTACATTTACCATCTACACAAAACGTTATCTGGACTGGAGTTTTGGACTTCTTCTACATTTTCCAATAACGTCATCACCTATAGACGCTCGTGGTCATTTTGCACCGAAGCTGCATTATGTGAGAATCCGGGATGTGTCCCAGCATTCCTGCCTAATTTTACTAGACACACGTTACGATGAGTTGGGACAAATTTTGAATTATAGCTGCAATTTCCAGCTTTTTTTTTTAATGATGTGCATTTGCATTTTGGTGTGGTCTTGTGCTGTGTGTGAGGGGAGGGGGGCGGAGTACCCGGAGGAAACCCCACTGGTCCGGTATAATGACCACCAACCAAACTCACATGCGACGTGTGGGGAGCGAACCCGGGACGCCTAGGTGTGAAGCGAGTGTACCAACTACTGCGTTAGCCGGACAGCCATATACATGTATACAATGTCTTGACATACTTACTTGGCTTATCAGGCAATGGCTTATAACCAGCTGGCGCAAACATCTGATCCAGAAAACTGCTTGCGTCATCGTCAGCGCCGTGACTTACTGTTAGAACGCCCCGCGCTGTGACTTCGTTGCAGACGTTTCCGGTGATTTCTTTGTCCGAGACTGTAATTACAGAGCGCCATTCACATGTTTTAAATTATTTTTTTTGCAAATTTAAACACGATCGCTGTCGTTTATTTTAATTGGTTGTCGAGATTCTACGACAGACATGAAATTATTTTTTTTAACTTAAACATCGGACGCATTGCAACTTATTCGGATACACTGATTACACATGTATGAGTTTGTTTTTTAATATCCATAATGATATGAAAGAAACCGGCCGGCGTCCGAATTGTCTCTTTACAGGTTTTCTTTCTGTGTTGCAACATTAAAACAAATGTGTGTTCATAGTTTTAAGAGTACAATCTAAAATGTCAACACGCGAAAATAGCTCTGGCATGTATATTGTGCCAATTTGCTTTAGGTTCGTATGTTATTATAATTTAGCGTATAAAAGCTTATTAATTTCCCTTACATTTGAAACATAATGCAAAGCCACTGCCGGACTGCGTGAAATTTATGACATCAAAGATGAAGGTCACGTTTGTGTCCCTGTTATCCGACACCACCAGCACCCCGTCGCTGCTATTCAAGTGCGACCGATTCATCGTAGAGTGTGACGTCACCCTTAGCGCGTCATCCTCGCCTATATCCACGCCATCGAGGGCGGATACGTACAGTCTCGTGCCTCTCTGCACCACAAGGGATAAACTGCATTTTCGAGCACTGTTAGGATAATTCCAAGGGTAGTCCGCGTGACTTCGTATTATACCGGAAGTCCTGCTTATTATGCCATGGTCGCAAATATCGATAACACCGCTCGATTCTACGTCGTGGTTGTATGTAATGCAAGAATTAAACAATAGAGGCGTGTCGTGGGAAACGCGGGTTTAATGCATGTGCGTAAAGTGTCATCCCAGATTAGCCTTTGCAGTCCGCACAGACAGCACAGGCTAATCCGGGATGACACTTTCCGTTTTTATGGTATTTTCTGTTTCGAGGACGTCTCTTCTAAACAGAACATAAATCCACTGTAGGCGGAAAGTGTCGTCCCGGATTAGCCTGTGGAGACGACACTTTACGCACATGCATTAAGCCCGGTTTTCCCACGACACGCCTCAATTGTATTGGCTGTTTGTTAGATCGCTGCTCATGTTTTTATAATTAATTAGCTTTGCTTTTGTCATGTCATAGCAAAATATCCTAAAACATTGCGAGAGCGGGAGTTTTAGAGTATTAATTTAACATTCACTAAATGCTAAAAGTCAGTGTAGGCATTGTGCTTTTATATTGCTGTTCATTGTCTTTGAAATATTTCTTTTCCAAAATTAAAACCCTTGGAAGAACGAAAAATAACAATAAAGAACAACAGAAAAACATAACCAAACACACATAGATCTATTTGCGATAATTTTGTTGTATGCATTTTCTGCATAAAAACTGTTATTATAAGATGCGAACCATATTCCGCAAAGAAACATCTGTAGCCTTTGACGCGGAGGAAGCTGAGGCCTCTCACGTGACAGTTGCCGCTGGACCGCACGATCCGCTCGGCGGGGGAGCCGGGGGACAGGTGGCACTTCCGGTTCCAGTGGCAGCTGTTAGCGTCTCTAAGCAGCGACGCCGACTCGCCTTCACATACTAAACATAAATTTTATTCTGATAAAAATAAGATGAATAATAATAATATAAATCATCATCATCATCATCATCGTCGTTGTCATCGTCATCATCATCATTATCGTCATCATCATCAACATTATCATCATCATCATCATCATCATCATATTCATCATATTCATAAACAACAACAATATTATTATCGTCGTCCTCATCGTTCTCGTCGTTGGTGTTATCATCATAATCACCAGCATCATCATCATCATCAACAACAACAACCACAACAGCAGCATAACCGCCATCATCATCATCACCTTTAAATTTACCCTCATTACCATCATCATTTCCTTCCTCGTCCTTCTCGTCCTCATCTTTCTTCTACACACTATTATCACATGTACGGTTGATATTATTTTAACGATTGTTTTGGTTACACAGCAATGATATTTATATAAAGAAACATTGAATAATTCATAAAACAAAAGAGCAATCTATATTAAAGTATGAATATTTGAATATTTTCCTTGAATTTACCAATGCTACTGCACTGTCCGGCACCGGCGATATATTGAATGTCGACAATCACGCCGTCAGCACCGCAGTCCATAAGGAACACCGGCGACGTCGGGTCGGCGTTGAGGCAGGAATCGTATATAAGCTGCCCGCTGCATAATGTCTTTTGTACCTGCGATATCACCGACGCCACTATAATGTAGGAAACACACACAAAAATCATTATAAAGTTTTGTCATTAAAATAAGGGGTGTGATTATTTCCCTTTCAGCTTATCTTCCCCCTCTATTTTCCCCTCTATACAAATGCTTAAATGTGCTCGATTTATTTGGAAAGTAAGATTGGGGGGGGGGGGGGGGTCGGTGGTATTTTCTTCCCGTGAAGTTTTCCTGAAACACAGCCCTGCATTTTGTAAACGTCACCTACACTTTACCTAAACATTTACTTGTATTTTACTCTTAATAATATAGTGTATAATTGGCGTAGCGTAAATACACTGATTGATTTCAGCGTTAGATCTATGACATGTTTATTAATGAATGTTCATATACGAAGTGTATGAGTGCTGAATTACTTGCGAAAAATGTATATATCATTTTTATGATCTTGGATTTTATACATAAATATTATGTTCAAACCTGAATAACAGAAACAATTATTTATATGACAGGCATCAGTGTCTAGCTGGCATGTTTTTAAGCATAACACTTTTAAATCACTTTTTGCCATGTTTTCTTATGTTCCAGCCATTAAAAGTGCACGAAACAGCGCACGTGGCTTGGCAAAACGTTCGTTGAAATCTGACGCGGCATCACAGCCTGTTTTATAGACCACAAATGCGCTATTAATAAACGCGCATCAAGTTTATAAGCTCTTATCCCAAATATTTTGCTATTCAAACATGCGCACTGAATTTATCTCAACTTACCTCGCCTTTCGAGTAATGCAACCTTGTCCTACATAAAAATGAACTTTTCACCGAATGAAATACATGCACTTTCTCCGTCGTATGTAATAATACAGCCTGGTTCCTTTTAGTGCAACAGAAAAAGTTTTGATGCAGTAGATACAGGTGATACCATTATCATGCATACCGCAAGATGAACCTTAATATGCCGGATTTTGCAAACATAACTACAAAATAATAATAGATAAAAACATGCAAAATAAATGATATTTGTTTTAACAAATGGTCATGTCACAAGAACACCAAGAAAGAGATTGACATGCGAGTTCACACTACGCTAGTAATTACGTTCGAACTGACAGATTTTGCGCTACTCCTATTAAAATATAGGCTGTAAACACTTGTACTAGTCACGACACTAAAACGTGAGCAATTTGCTTCTACCACACAAAAGGCATAAACATTTAAGACAAAACATTCATTTCATTTATTAATAAATCTTCTGGAAGCGAGTGCTGCCGTGCAATATGTGCATGCATTTTTTTCTGGTTTGCTTCAATGCAAACCGAATTCTACAAAGAAGTCGTGTCAGTGATTTTTATAATGCTAATGCTATTTACTTTAAAATCCAAGCATGACGACTTACCAACAAGCGTTATTTCCCAGCTCATGACCCGCCTGTTTCTTCGCAGTGACCCAGAAACCTAGGAACAGGCCGGTAAGACGCTTCGCGGAAATGTAAACCAATCCGTAAACATCCGTGCAGAAGCACGAGGATCAAGGCCACGAGCAGGCGGCAAACTGCGCGCAGAGATTAACTGGTTCCGAGCATAGCCCAATTTTAAATCCCTGCCGGCATGAAGTTCCACGTGACCATAGTTAAAACAATTGGCGCGAAATAAAATCGTGGACAAGCACATGATAAAAACGTGGACAACATTAAATCCTTTGGGTTGTTAGGTTTACTTTAATTTTTTTTTCATTTTAACTCGAAGTATATTTACCTGGACCAATAATGTAACATGTCTGTGTCATTGTAATAATGACACAACTAACATTTTGTAAAAAATAAATAAATCTTCAATCTCCTCATAATCGTCTCCCCTGAAAACTTCCTTATCTGTACGCATTCTATATACAGAGGATGATGTCGAACGCCAAACCTCTGTACTTAACCTCATTATTTCGCCCCAAACGGCGAAATGTGCTTTCGCATGAAGTAATCCTGCGTATGAAAGTTGTGTCATGAAATGACTTTATTGAAACCATTATTCAGTCTAATATTCAGTTAATTATGATAGTAGAATATATTTTCTGTTAAATAAAATAACAGTAGTTCGTGTTTAACGCTGTTTCAGATTTCAGATTGTGCAAGCTTGGTGTCTGTTGAATCTTTCCTCTTCCGAAAATTGCAATAACAAGATATGGCATGTTACTTCTAAGAATATGCGTCTCACATGAATGCAGAAACCGGTAGAAACTAGGGTTTCGGCAGTCATATTGCGACAAAAGCCCCATGCCACAGTAACCACACCCCAAAAGCTCATCTTTCAAGTTAGCCTCCAAAGAAATGCACAGAAATGTTCCAAACACAAAGAGGATATTAGAAATAACAACAAAAGGCATGTCTGACATTGCAAAATGCTTTTCATAGAAGAAGAAAAAAGTAACCCTAGTAAAAGGCAATATTTCGAATGTAGAACGGAGGGAAACAATTTGATTTACTAGTATCTAACCTCAATGTGATGTTAAATCAACCATTGTGAGCTATGCTGGAATGTTGCTCATACCCATAATGCTTAGAGCGTGTGGTAACTGAGAGAGTACTAATAAGGAAGTAATCACTGCAAGGATTTTGTCGCGGTGGCAGTGGTAACTGAAGAGTACCTATGGGGAGGTAACCACTGCGAGAATTTTGGAGCAAGCCGGTGTTACAGTTGGTTAATTCTCTGCATAGTTTCCCTATTAAGGTTACACATGCGCAAATAAATTCCTTCATTGTTACATATAAAATATACAATGTTTGATTTCAATTTTCACCATGACCAAGCTACTTTCTAATATATCACCATACATCGTTGGAAAGATAAGGCCATAACCTTTTGAAAAAACAGCATGTCAACATATTCTATGTTTTGTAACTCAAAATTTTTACCTTAGAATAAACACACCGGTTTTGACGGGCATGGAGGCTGCCATTTTGTGCATGAATACATGGGCCAAAAGTTATGAAGCTGGGAACCAATTATTTTAAAGTAGTGCCTAAAACTGTATTTTTTCTTATTTCTTACATATATACCTTTAAATTGATACCAAAACATATCATTTAAACTGTATTTTTAGAATCATATGCATTATACACTGAACCATATGTGTTTATTATCTAACTGACAGCATGTAACCCTGGGGATTAGACTTCCGATTTGGTGTAATTTGACCTTTAAGAGAACCCAACCCTTTCAAATTTGAATAAAAACCACATTTTTCATAAGTCTGATCTATTTCGAGAAAGAACATGAAGTCCTATTACACTGGTTTGAAGATTTATTGAAAAAAATAATAATTGAATATATCACATATATTGGCGTTTTTATGCAAAAATTAAGACAGAAAAAAATGTACTTGGGTGCATCTGGAAAACATGATTTTAACTCAGAATTAAGCATAAGTTGGAGTTTTAATAGGCATAGCAGATACAATATATTAAGTCAGAAGTGAAAACAATCTTCATTGGCATTTTAAATGTTACAGAATAGGTTTTTAGTCAGTTTTGAACATTTTTTTTTTTAAGTTTCTGCATTTTTGCGGGTAAAATCCATATAAATGTAACATTTCAGATGCCATTTGACCCCAGAAAAGGGTTTCTTTACATAACAATCAACAGATTTGACCTCCTGTCACACAACAAAAAAAGAATTTGACCCCAAAATGTAAATGCCAGATATAAATTAACAGTCGTCTGTCACACCTGAACCTTTGGGTGGGGTCAGCCGCCTGCAATCTTCAATCTGTTCCAGGTACTCTCTGCTGAGTAATCTGTGAAAATATAAAGGTTTTCTGTGCATGTTTACTCAATATTGTGATTACTAGTGTAACTTAGATACAAGAAGTGTACATATACACTAGTTTACTAAGTTTTATTTACTGCGATAAGGCTAGTCGCTATGCCGGCTTCAGATTGTCGAGCTCATGTGCGAACAGTTCAGTTCTAAAACGGGTTTGAGAGTCCCAACAAGGGTTTAACTCTTGCTTTTCCTAATGGTGTTGATAAGAAGAATGCCAGGCGGGAAAATAAAACATTAGATAGTAGAATACATGACAATAATCATGTACTAACCTTAAAAAATACCGATGGTACGGGCACGACTGTGTCAGCTTTACGGCCCCGCCCCAACGCTCCAGTGTAGTTGAAAAGTAAAGTAGTTTTGATGACTCGTCACTTCACCCAGACTTGTATACCAATGAGTTGATGGTTCCGGCTGAGGTCCTGATTCTTTTCAACACTGCATGAAAAAAAAATACTGAAATTAAACCAAGCTGTGATGGTGATTTAAATTTTGATGCCGCTATCTCCATTTGGTGGGGTCTAGGTTGGCGTGAGCGGCTAAAGTGCTTTATGCATGCATTTCATGTATTTTTCAGCTGAAAGCCTGATTAAACTACAATTACAAAATTACAGATGAAGTAAATAGGATCTGTTAACTTTGCAAATTAGGAAAATTGGTATTATTCAAAGTAGGCACGTCGGACGGTCATCGTGGCCAAAGCATCGGCCAGTGCGGACACGACCTTTGCGGCGCATTATTGTCAGTTACAGGTTCTTAAACTAAATATTCAGGATTACAACACAAGGCATTATGACATTAATGAGATAATTGTAGGAACTTATGCAAATTAATGTCAAAATGAAACTGAAAAACAACACGATGAACATAATGGGTCTCGGATAGCCACTCCGGGGGACATGTTGCTTTAATTTTCCCATATTTACCCCCTAATGCCCCCTAGAGCAACCATCCCATAAAATACAGCCCTAAATGGGGTCAAGGTGGCATCTGGCAGTTATTTTTTAGAGTACAGTGTG
Source organism: Congeria kusceri (assembly GCA_027627225.1). NCBI lineage: Eukaryota > Metazoa > Mollusca > Bivalvia > Myida > Dreissenidae > Congeria > Congeria kusceri. The sequence goes on along the minus strand of CM051024.1, from coordinate 53,511,669 downwards.
TTTGTAAAAGTCCATTTTCAAAATCTTAGCAGAAGGCTAATATTAGTTGAAGTTCTTAAAGGTTACACATGCGCAAATAAATTACTTCATTGTTACATATAACATATACAATGTTTGATTTCAATTTTCACCATGACCCAGCTACTTTCTAATATATCGCCATACATCGTTGGAAAGATAAGGCCATAACCTTTTGAAAAAACAGCATGTCAACAAATTCTATTTGTTGTAACTCAAAATATTTACCTTAGAATAAACACACCGGTTTTGACGGGCATGGAGGCTGCCATTTTGTGCATGAATACATGGGCCAAAAGTTATGAAGCTGGGAACCAATTATTTTAAAGTAGTGCCTAACACTGTATTTTTTCTTATTTCTTACATATATACCTTTAAATTGATACCAAAACATATCATTTAAACTGTATTTTTAGAATCATATGCATTATACACTAAACCATATGTGTTTATTATCTAACTGACAGCATGTAACCCTGGGGATTAGACTTCCGATTTGGTGTAATTTGACCTTAATGGGACTTCTATTATGGAGGAAATCACAAAAGAAAAAATCTGAATTTTAATGGTTTGTGTCTACAAAACGGACCTCATAGAGGTGGTATCAGAAAACAAGAGGTTCATGATGACCCAAAGCGCTCACCTAAATACTGGCAATGATGACACACTGGATAGGCCAGTATTTAGGTGAGCGCTTTGGGCCATCATGACCCTCTCATGATACAAGCAGATGGCCATGATACAAGCTGTGCACATTTAGTTAATATTAAATGAAAAATTAGGCCTCCGTCTTGCGCAAAGTCCATTTTTGCATTTTTTTCTCGTGAATAAAGGCACAATAGCTCTTGTGTTCCTGGTCCGATCTGGCCCATTATCTGACCCAGCTAAGATTATATGGTTATATACAAACTGAAAAAGTTTGGTCAAGATTATATGAAAAGTGAAGTCTCTATCGTTAAAGCCAATAGTTGACGAACTACCGATTTTTTCACCAAGGACCATGATTCGCTTCTCATTTTCTGCTGTTACATTCTTGGTGGTAACTCAGTAGATCTTTTGTCCGTAATCGTCGTGGTTTAGTTTAATGCTGTTTATTTTAAATCGATTGCGTTGAAAGCCAGATGGTAACTGACGCAGTTCTGAGTCTGTTATTTCCTGGGTAAAACCAGTTTTTGTCGACCGCTCCCTAAGCAGGGATCGAACTCCCGATCGCAAGGCGGACACCATATATCCATTACACCACGACGTCTCGGTAATCTTCAGTTTGCGTATTGTTTAAAGGCACAAGAGTATAAAGCCGGTTTCCATGAAGCCTACCTTTTCGGCGCAGATTTTATCGGTGCCGACTGAATGCGCGCCAAATACTAGTATGCGCCGAAAAACTGTTTCCATGAAACCGAAACCCGGATAAAAAAGGATGTGCGGTTATTAACCTTTTAATGAGAAAATAGCCACGGCACTTACAAATCATGAATTCTTCATTCATCTTTTGGCGGTTTCTTTCTAAATATTGTTGTAACGTATGGTCTTTATATTCCATCAAGGAGGAATGAAAAAGATATTTATGACTCCTCACCAGCTTTATAAGCTTATCGCATGTTTGCACACCGAACTTCGTATTTATTTCAATTTTGTTTATATAATGGTCTGATGTTGTTGACTGACCAGAAAATCGACGTCATATTTTCATCTTTTTTTGTCATTTTCTGCACCGAAACGCGAGAAAAATCGCTACCCGAAGCGGTTTTCTTCGTCGCCGACAATATTCAGCGCCGAAACTCTCGCCAATGGAAATGGAAAGATGCAATATAGACGGAAGCAAATTATTTTTAATCCGCGCGTGTTCGACGCCGAATACAGCCGTGCCGAAAACGCGTGTTTTCCGCTTCATGAAAACCTCCTTAATTATTCCAATAACTGTTCAATAAAATGTTACTATTAATATATATATATATTGATATTTGATTCAAATTAATAGTAACATTTTATTGAACTGTTATTGGAATAATTAAGGCCGGTTTTCATGAAGCGGAAAACATATATATATAATATTCCTAAAGGCCGGTTTCCATGAAGCGGAAAGCATACGCGTTTTTGGCACGGCTAAATTCGGCACCGAATACGTGACGATTAAAAATAATTCGCTTCAGTCTATATAACATGATGACGATTTTATTTACGCGTTTTTCGGCGCTAAAGATTGTCGCAGAAAATGACATGTAGATGAAAAAATGACTTCATTTCGTCGATTTCGGAGTCAATCAACAACAACGGACCTTATGTAAACAAAATTGAAATAAATAGGAAGTTCACTGTGAAAACATATGAGAAGCTTATAGAGCTGGTGAGGAGACATAAATGTCTTTCTGACTCTTCTGCGACGGAATATAAAGACCATACGTTACAAAAAAATATTTAAATAAATAATGAAGAATCCATGAGTTGTAAGCACCACGACTGTTTTCTCAATAAAAGGCCAATAAACACACTGCGTTTTTATCTGAAAACCGCGTCGCGTTTTGGCTACATGGAAACAGTTTTTCGGCGTGCACTCGGTGTGTATTTGACACCGAAAAATAGGCTTAATGAAAATACTCGTACATTGTGCAGTTACTTGCTCAGTCTATGTGTACCATGTATGAGTAATATCTCAGACACGATTCATATCTGACCTAACAGCGTAAAAACAGAAAGAGTTATAAATAACAATTTTCAGGAAAGATAAATATTGCGAAAACACATAAGTGAAATAATTTTATTGTAAACAACTTAATATCAAAACGAATACAATACTTAATGCATGAACATAATCACAGAAAAAAGTACACAACTTCATAGAAGATCTCTAAAAAAAAAAACAAAAGTAACATAAAATGAGAAAGCGTACCGTTAACGCACGGGGTTGACGTTAACGTCGACGTAAGTGAGATTGATTGCACGTAAGTCAGTTATTATACACACTTGCACAAACGATCATTCATAAATAGACAAACGCACGCAAGTAAAAAGGAGCAACGTGGTTTTTCGATTTTATCACAATATTTCCACTGGGCCAATATGGCAATAAAGGTCTATTTGAATATTTCCCTTTTGTAACTGGTCCAATATGGATAGTAAAGTTGTACATGTATTTAAAAATGTTCATTTAGTTCCTACAATAAGAGATGTGCTCGTACCAGACTATTCTATTTTAAATCGATTGGCCACCATCGTTATTCCCAAATTTTCATGAGCAATGAGCAATGAACAATGTTTTCAGATTATTTGGTGTAGGGATATTTTCTGACCGTACAACTACATTGTTCTAAACGCACTGAAGGCAACATAGTAATTATGGTACCTTCATTGGTTTTAGAATAATTTACATGTAAAGTAAATCATTTCGTTATCCTGTTTCTAACCAAGACAACACCACGTATACAAGTCTTCCAGTGGCCATATTCCAGAAACATCTCAAGTTTATCTTAACATATTTTCACTTAAGTTCCAATTTTAAAACTAGATATAAATTAATGAATCCAATTACAGTTAAGTAAATAGTAGTTAATAATAATAATTAGATAACATTTCGCAGAATTTTATGCATTCGTGGAATAAAATGCGTAAGAAAAATTATGATTTTAAAGCGAATGATAACATGTTTCTGGAATACGACCCCATAAAACGTTTAAATAGTCTATCGAATGCAATGCCCATGACTTTGATATCAACATATTTCATCAGCAGATCGTTTCAATAACTAAAGCAATCTCAAATTGAAAAAATCGCCCCACATAACCACGGCAAACAAATCGTACAGGTTTGTTTTGATCTCGGATAAATTGATTTTTCCAAAGCAAAACGCATTGGTTATATCCCGCTCTTTTGTTTGATCTCTGAATTTTTCCACAGCTAAAACATTTCCGTAACAAATCCCTGGCATACTTTTGACTATCGTGCACTTTGTTTGACCTTTCTTTGTTTTCCAAAGCAAAAACATTTCGCAAAAAATATTTGACATGCTACGGACTATCGTGCGCTTTTGTTTGACCTTTCATTTTGTCCGAAGCAAAAACGTTCCGTTACAAATCCTGTTATCATACCGGCTTCATAGTATCGCAGAGACAATACAATCAGGGTTTTGTAACGTTTGTAAAATGTTGACGAAGCTGAAACACGTTTAACTTATATTCTGCTTTTCGCGCTTTCGTCGTTTCCCTTCTTTGTTCTTTCTGTTTTTCTTATTTTGTTTGCCGCCTTTTTCTCCAGGTGCCTTCGGTCTTCCTAACTTCCGAAGCCTTCTCTGTTCTGTCCTTTGACATTTCTTGTCACAGTCTGAAATAATATAAAGGCTTTTGAAATCAAATGTACCGGCCACGATGAAATGTGTACATGTGTAACTCCCAATAAAAGCTTAAGCATTTGGACTTAACAAACTCAAATGTTATGTAAAGACATCCATAAAAAAAGACAAATATGCCTCCCCCTCCGGGGCTTGAACCCATGACCTCCTGGATCAAAAGTCTGTAGCGATTATACCACTAGACCCAAGTGGCTTACATTCAAATACATGCATTTTGAACGCTATGTAAGTGATACACTTGTTTTAAAATATATCGGAAAAAACACGTATATTTATTATTATTTCAAATACATGTGAAGGGTGTCGTGAGAAAACTGGCTTAATGCATGTGCGTAAACTATCGTCCCGGATTAGCCTGTGCAGTCCGCACAGGCTAATCCAGGACGGCACTTTCGGCCTACAGTGGATTTATATTTAGAAGAGACTTCCTTCAAACAGATAATACAAAAAAAATGGAAAGTGCCGTCCTGGATTAGCCTGTGGGGACTGCACAGGCTAATCCGGGACGACACTGTACGCACATGCATTAAGCCAGGTTTTCCCACGACACGCCTCATTTTCGTGTCAGGAATGCCACTTCACTCCTTTATATACAACGTCGAACTATGAAAGATATGCTTTTAATTAACACCAATACGATATTTTATGTGGCATATAAGGAAATCATGGACAGAATTAAAGAGATTTGTTCACATAATTTTGTATGTTTGTTAAATATGACATTTAACGTCAGAACTTGACAAATTAAATCTTCTGAACTATAATGCTTAAGTACTTTAACAAGAAAAGCATTAAAAATGTTGCTGCCACCGGGGTTCGGACACCAGACACCCGGATCAAAAGTCCAACGCGCTATCCTCTAGGCCATCCCGATTTATATAGTATTTTTACCTTTATGTAAGTGAGTCACGTGTTTTCAACAATTTCAACGAACTCCAAATTATTCCCTCGTTTCGCGTTACAAACGCTTAATATAATTTTATCCATTTCAAACTGTCACTTACTCATTAAGAAAACGGTATTTACAGTTTCTATGTCAGAAGTGTTATTTCGATCCATTATATACACCATTATTTTATTTTTGGGAATCTGTGAAAACAATGAAAATTGTCAAATCGTTAGTCTGTGAACAGGTCCCTTTAAAGGCAGGCATTAATACATCAATCGTGATCTAACGCATACCAAAGGGCAAATATGCACGTGTGTTATTATACCTGGTTGTTTAGTGACCGTCTCTGGAATGGGAGTTTGGTCCATGACACTGTCTGTATCTGATTGCTCATTGACATCCGTGTTCGAATCCTCCTCGTCGCCTTTGCTGATCTGCAAACTACCCCTTGTCGTGATTTCATTGCAGACGCTTTCTTTTATTTCTGTGTCGGAAACTGCAGTAAGATGAGACATTTTGAAATCTACATTGCGTACTTACACTAGAATTTGTACCTACACGATAATAATCACCTAACAATATTCCCCCCAGGGGGAGGGCGAAGCGTCGGGCATATACGAGACTTTAGAATGAAAGCGATTCCAGACAGGCGGGAATTTAAAAGTCCGAATGATTCCGGGTACAGGGGAAATATACTTTCGTCGGATTTTAGATCCCGGTTATATTGGCACCGGGCAATTTGATACACCTATAGCATCTCCCACTGAGGGGATTTAGACAAAACTGCTTGGCTCTTGGGTGGGGAATTAGACACCTAAAAAAGTAGTCAAATTTCCCTGGGTCAGCCCATCGCTCACCCCTGGGGGAAAATATTGATACGTGCATAATATGCGGTACTCTGTCATATCTTGAATGTGTAACTTAAAATATACAGAAAAACAAACAACAACAAACAATTAATGTAAAGACGCCTGCAACGGATATTGCTCAACCCCCCATGCATGTATATGGGACTTGAGCTGATATTCACAAAGCTCCTAAGGGAAATCTTAATTTAAGTTGTACTTAAGTGAAATTTTCAGATCAAATTTACTATGTGAAATCCAATGATTTCGGTTTACAAAACGGTAAAATAGGAACCACCTAAGCGATAGTTTAAATTTAAATGTAAGGAGACATGTACTTGAAACAGTCACAGACTTAAGAAATTTTGTGAATTTAAGAAAATTACCAAAGTTTTCCCTACGCTGCTTTGTGAATACGGGCCCTGGGCAAACATCTTGTGGAAAGTATATGGGCAACACTGGCAAGGTAGAGTTTGTGTGGAAAGTATATGGGCAACACTGGCAAGGTAGAGTTTGTGTGGAAAGTATATGGGCAACACTGGCAATGTAGAGTTTGTTAATTACTGATTTTTTTTAAAGATCATTCTATTAGTCAAACATTGTTGTTTTAATAAGGCCTGGGGCATATACTTATTTGTATCAATTACGACTAAAACAACACTGCCAGTGTTGTTCATGTACTTTCTTGTGTCTGCTGAAGACCCATATTAATGTCGGGGGTCTTAAGCAATATCCGATGTATACAGTGAGAATGAGAATATGCGTACTATTTAAAGCTTATGTGATAACAGCGTCTGGCCTGACATAATTTAAAATTGAAACAAAAATAGTGTTTTCTTTGCTTACAAGAAGAAACAAAATATACGAGTTTGATGCACTAGTTTGAAATATACGGTAATTGTCATACTTACATTTGAAACACAATGCAAAGCCCTTCCCAAGCTGCGTAAAATCGCTGACGTCAAAGGTGAAGGTCACGTTTGTGTCCCTGTTATCCGACACCACCAGCACCCCGTCGCTGCTATTAACGTGCGACAAATCCCTAGTTGAGAGTGACGTCACCTTTAGCGCGTCATCCTCGCCTAGATCTACGTCATCAAGAGCGGATACGTACAGTCTCGTGCCTCTCTGCACCACAAGGGATAAACTGCATTTTCGGGGACCGTTCCGATAATTCCAGGGATAGTCCGCGTGACTCCGAATGATACCGGAAGTCCTGCTTATAACACCCCCGTCACAAATGTCGATAATTTTGTTCATTTCATTTTTCTGTGAATCTGAAATGTTAGAGAACGTTTTAACAAAGTTTATGGTTGTGTTGTTAAGTTAGGCGTAAAAAAAATAGCGTGGGAGGTAAAAGAACTTTTTTCTTCGCCGCACATTCACCACATAGTTTCAGTATATTGGACTGCATGTAAAATGTTCAAAACGCTCCTCAACAAAGAAATTGTACCTTAACTATATAAATAAGGTCATTGAAAAAGAGATTTCTGGCAAGAAACTTTTAATATAAGCGAAAACTGCTATTTTCCCCGAAAATCAGAAAAAGTGAAGGGGGGGGGGGGTCGGGTAAGCGGAAACCAACAACTTTTTTTACGCCTAATTAGCGGGTTAAATAGCGATTTTTTTTGTTCTTTAAACAATTACAGTTTCGGCATACAAATAACATCGTGAAAATAACTTGATGTTTAAACTGCTAATTAGTTATTTCATGAATGAGTCTACATCACTTAAAAAATTCTCATCAAAAGTGGTTAGTTTCCATATTTAATTTAACCAATATCCATCAAACGTTTTTAAATGTGCATTTTACAGGAATCACTGGCTTTTTGACAATTTTGTGTATACTTATTATTATTTTTTAAATGACTTGTTAACAAATTTTTATATTTTTCAAACATGATATTTAACGACGTAACTTGACAAATTAAAGCATTTGAACTAAGGAGCTCAAGTACTACAACAAGAAAAGCATACACAAAAGAAAAACATGTTGTTCTCACCGGGGTTCGAACCTCAGACCTCGGGATCAAAAGTCTAACCCGCAAACCTTTTGGCCATTCCGACTTACATACTTGTATCTGTATATTTAACTGTCCATAAGGGATTCACGTGCTTTCAACAATTTCAACGAAAACAACTGATACACTCTAAATTATTCCATCGTTTCGCGTTACAAACGCTTTATAATAGTATATATTTCAACTGATGATTACTCATTCACGAAACAGTATTGACAGTATATTTCTGTATTTATGTCAGAAGTGTTATTTCGCTCCCTTATATACAATATTCTTTGATTTTTTGAATCTGTGCAAAAAAAGTTTGTTAATTCGCCGAACTGTGAACAGGTCTCTTTAAACAGCTATGTGAGCGTCGTACATTTTTATCGAGTGCACCGGGATTCTCTCCCATATAGCAATCGACCTCAGATGAATTGTTAGTTAAGTTACGGGGGATAGTGCAAGATACAGGAGACGCCCCGTTCCAGAGGCGACCCTGGGTCTTTTAGTGCCCGATGTGAAGCACCTAGTACATTGCACATCGGTTTAACGTCTCCTGCGAAGGACGAGCTACAAGTAGTAGGTTAGGAACTTATGGTGTGGCGGGGGCTCGAACAGGCGATCCCGGGGTTGTGAAGCCAGGGGTCACATTCCAGAAACATTTTAAGTGAAATCTTATCCTTTTCTTAAGCATTTTATTCCATGTATACAAAAAATTCTGCTAACTGTTCACTAATTATCAACTTATTATTATTACTTAACTGTAATTGGAATCACTAATTTATATGTAGGTTTAAAAATATTACCTCACAAAAATTGGAACTTCAGTGAAATTATTTGAACATAAACTTACGATGTTTCTGGAATATGGCCACAGTGCGTTACTACTAGACCACGTATCCGCCACTTTAAACAGAGGAATGTTAAATACTCACCATGTGTCCTGTGAAAGCATCTGTATCCTTTGATATGGAGGAAGGAGAGGCTTCTAATGTAGCAGGTATCGCTGGAGCGCACGATCCGCTCGGCGGGCGATCCGGGAGACAGGCGACACTTCCGGTTCCAATGGCAGTCCATGACGTCAATAAGTAGCGTTGCAGATTCCCCTTGACACGCTAAAAGTAAACCGTAAATTTTAAGAATATGTATTGATATTATTGAGGTTTTTTTTTTTAAGAAATATATTGGTGAGTCTGCTGATGTTATTCTTGTACTGCTTTAAACGTTCTTAGAAAAGAAAGAAACGAAAATATAAAACCTGACAAGCCTTACACTATTTTTACTATAATATACACATTTTTGAGACAAACACTGCGACTTCTGTCATAAACATTGGACGATAGAAAACAATTTTAGAGTTCTACACACAGTACAAGGTTAGGGAATGAACTGTGACAATAATTATTTTCTTTGTGTAAAGCAGTATTGTAGATAAGCTGAATAAATCAAAGATCCAAAATTGAACAATCAATAAGACCACCACAGAGGTAAGATGTTTATTTACAAGTCATGAAAAAATACTTGAGTAACTGTAGTCTTTAAAATACATGTACATAACGCTATTTCATACTTACTAATTTTACTGCACTGTCCGGCGCCGGCGACATATTGAATGTCGGCAATCACGCCGTCGGAACCGCAGTCCATGAGGAACGCCGGCGACGTCGGGTCGGCGTTGAGACAGGAATCGTACACGACGGCTTCTCCAGAAGACGCTTCATTACAAAGCGTCAGAGTTATCGCCCCTGGAGAGATGAAACACGAATTTCGTCAAACTCCTCACATAAGTACCCATACTGTTAGTTTATGCTTCTTTCCTTCGTTTTATAAAGACTTAAACGCGGCTTAAATGTACTCTTCATAAATAATAATTTAACGCCTAAACTAATAAACACAAATAACTATGCAATCTTTCGGGACTCGAACCGCAAGTCTTAAGATCAAAAGCCAATCGGCTCATCATTGCTGGCAGGTACTCATACTAGCCTAGGATATAACTTTTATTTATAATCTTATTGTAACATTTCTCACACATCAGCGTGGTCTGATTGAGGCCCTCCGCGTTATAAACCATACTACATTTAAGTTTACCAGACAATTATTCTTCTACATAATTAAAACAGATCACAAATACGCTACATCAGATTCTAAGAACGAAGGAGCAAAATCACGATGCGACAGGGCGACAAAACGATGCGATGATGCAAAATTAATATCGCGATATCGCGATGGGGTGACAACACGTGCTGCGACGTTGCGAAGACACGATGCGACGGCGCGAGAATACGATGCAATGAAGTGAAATTAATATCGCGATCTCGCATCGTGATTTCGCTCATTCGTACGCTGAAAATGCAAAACAACGATGGCTCTAACAAACACCGTAATAAGTCCATGCTTGTCGTAAGGAATGTAATTCGAAGACTATCATTAAAATCATTTCTTTCCATCGAAATTGTGCATAGTATAAAATAAATAATATGACTTCGATTATTGTCCATTGATTCTGTTTGTAATATTCCTAGTTCCGTATGTTTTCAACTCAGTAACTTTGATCTACATATTCAATGTACTTAAACACAATTAAATAATCAATAATGAAAATATATTTGCGCATACGAATATTTTGAAATATCCAAAGTCCCAGAAAGTTTTGGCATTATCAACCCAGTTTTGTCATTTCGTGCATTAATGCAATAAAAACAGCAACCATAAATAAACGTTGTGCAATCCCGCGGAATTTGGTAAGCTACCGACGTCTCCAAAGCCATAATAAATTTATTATAGTATAATATGTAGTTTCATTTTATCAGATGTTGTTGTACCTAGTTATGTGACCAATATATATATATATATTTCTGTATGAACACGATATACTGACGTATAAGTCTGAATAAACTGTATGTCTCTATGTCTGTATGTTTGTCTGTCTGTCCGCCTGCATCACTGCCTGTCTGTTTGTCTATGTTTGTCTGTCTGTCTGCCTGTCTGCCTACCGGCCTGCCTGCCTGTCGTCTGACTGTCTGTCTGTCTGTTTTATCCCGTTTAGACATATTAAAAATGCATGCTAACTTACCAAATAGTGTAATCCACAACATGATGGTGTATGGGCCCGTTCTGTGAAACTACCGGCGCGATAGCACTTAAGGGAGGGTCTGGTAAACACTCCGCAGTACGTGAAGCAGAACGTGATCAAGAACAAATCAAAGATTAGGGCCAGTATAGCCAGATGCTCACTATATAATCTAATAATCTGTGTAACATATGGTTGGTTAGAAACACTTTAGTTTAGTAATTAAGTTATCTTGCAGCGATTTTATACCTGATGTTTGTTAAATTATATTTAGAAATTTGGTTCACAGCATTTCCTTATACTATTGGATGAAAATGGGAGATTTGGCATGGACGTTTCGGTATAAATACCCCTTTTTTACCAGGATGTAAATGATAAAGCTATAGTTGGGTTTTTATAATCACGCGATAATGATATGGTTAGTTATCTTGTATGACAGGAGTTAAACGGTAGGAAGTATTCATTCCCATTACAATAGGAAATCGATACAATTACTTTCGCGCTCCGGGTGTGATATACAACAACGCTACTTAATCGTGAAATATGACGTGCGTAAAGACATATCAAATTCTTACAATGCAGACATATGAAATACTGTTAATAAATTAATACTTTAAACGATTGTAATGTCTGTATAGTATTTTTCAAATTGTATTGTAACGAAGTAGTAGGAGGGCATTTAGATTACACAGATAGTGTTCTTCAAATGGTATTGAAACTATGTAGTAGGAGGGCATTTAGATTACACATATAGTGTTGTTCAAATCGTATTGAAACGATGTAGTAGGAGGGCATTTAGATTATATAGGTAATAGTGTTCAAGTTGTAATGTAACGAAGTAGTAGGAGGGCACTTAGATTATATAGGTAATAGTGTTCAAGTTGTAATGTAACGAAGTAGTAGGAGGGCATTTAGATTATATAGGTAATAGTGTTCAAGTTGTAATGTAACGAAGTAGTAGGAGGGCATTTTAGGTAGTATTGTTCAAGTTGTATTGTAACGAAGTAGTAGAAGGACATTTAGATTACACAATTAACGTATTAACGCATTTTAGATGAAATTATAATGTAAACACTACCTAGCGCTGAAACATTAATTCAATCACTATTGACCCGTGCAATAGACTAGGCAAGACGGAAGACGTTATGTGCTATATTTTTATTCATGCAATTAATTAGATTAGGATGAATCGATTGATCAATGGAAAAACGTTTAGATGTAAGAAACCACTATTTCGCTGTTATATTCCGCTGAAAGATAATAGTACCCAAACTTTCGATATTAGCAATAAAAATTCTTTATCAACAATTACAGGAAATTAAAGAATATTCCATTCCATTTTATGAACTTGAAAGCTGGTCAATCGATCAGAACCAAATAATGTTATTTAAAATCGGTATCTGAATGAAATACAGTTTTAGTTACTCGTTTTATGTGAAATTTATTAAATTGATAATAGTTTTATACTAGTATTTCATTTATATTTAATGGTGATATTTAATTGCAGGCACTGTCACTTGGGTAATCACGTGTGTATTTCGGAAAATGAATAGTGATCTTTTACAACACGTGAAACGCCAAATGTGCGGCGCGAGAATAATTGAAAAACATTGAACTTTCACTCTCATATTAAGTTGAAAGTTTTTCTCCCTCAAAGTTTGTATATAAAGCGCTGTTGTTTCATGCTTTCAGTATAAGTTACTTTGCCAATGTGATATTCTGACCATTACTAATGATGAATATCTCAATTTAACTTTCACCAATATAACAAAAGTGACGTTGGATGAAAGTACGATTACATTTAATGCTTTTGATATTTATTATTTTCCAAACAAGCGTATAAAACGAGATAATGACTTGAAACCAGGCAAAAGAACATAAAATAACGGAATTGACACTAAAATATCAAATATGTAAGAAAACGCAGTTTGGATTTTTGTTGGTGTTGTGTAACCTTAATTAATCGATACATGTATTGGAACTTTTAACTGTACAGTCGGACACAATTTTTGAGCCTAAATGTCGATTAATATGCGGGTTTGGCAATCGTTCTTCTGACCTTTATTTCATTTTAAAAAGAAATATATAGTTATTAGCTTAATTTCAAGAGCTTTTATTAATACCACGATTTATATTTTATCATACTGTCTCTCTAACGACCAATTAATTTCTCGACTCCGTTGAATAGCGTTTAACTTGACATAGTTAAAACATAGGTAACAATTTATAAGGCCCCCTCCCCCCCCAAAAAAAATAGTCCCGTTTCTTTTTCACCGACCGGCTCTTTACTTTTGCTGCCGACCCTACATATTTTTGGTCCAAAAAGAATTTGTTTCCGCCGATAAATATTCTTATTCGTTTTACCAAACAAGATTTTAATTCGCTATCGCGTATCACAAACCTAATAATGATACACTGTTGCACATGGTACATATTTTACCAAATTGTGTCCATGTTTTTTATTGTAAATTTCTGGAATATTAAACTAAATTTACTTTCATAACAAACGTAATCAATGTAAATTTCAGATACGCATACATAATTACATTGTGCGCGAAACACATATTTATCCAAATGGAATGCAAATATTCATGTTTCTATTAAATAAGTTTTATGCCGAAACACAATCTCCATGTTAATTCCAATACATGTATATTTCGTCACTCCCATTTAAATCTACAATTTATCCGATGCAACAAAACCACTGTCTTTTTTTTTCACACCCTTGACATTTGCTCTTCACTAATTCATTAATGCTCGACACTGCTTGCATCGTTCAGGTACACTAGTATGATTGATGCTTTTTTCACTGACCACGTGTTAATCGTGTTACACGCTTAGTGCACGAAACTGCTAGACAATGGCCCCAGCTCAGCAGTCAAATCAAAGATTTTTTTGAAGTCAAACCGGCACCGTTGCTATGGTTGTTGCTAACGGCTTGTAGATTTTAAAGACATGGCTAACTGATGACGTTGCGCTTTCAGTCTTCTCAGATGTAACAGATGTTATTATCAATGACTATGTTTTCAACGGATTTTATTGTTTGTTCAAATCAAAATTATGATTGCAGGGTAATTAGGATGCAGGTTTCGATATTAAAAAAATTATGAATTAAATATAAGATAAAAGATCACTAAAATTTTCAAAAAAACATGACTGAAAAAGACTGTTACCGTGTACAACGCGCGCCGAATTTTCATAGCTGAATTTTAGGGTAAAAATGTGCGCGTAATACATGAAGTACCATAATACATGATACCAATCTGAATAGCAACATATATGGGACACACACATAATTCTCCCATCATCAAAGAAATATAAGTAAATAAAAAAATCCCTACCTACCGAACCTTATTTTTTTCGGCAGGAGACCAGAAACGGAACTATTAATTTGTTTGGCCTTACGGAGAGATAGCTCGTGTTTTTTTAAAGGAAGTAAAAATGAAGTTAATAATTGATAAACACTAGTCATACTGTCATATAAACATGGAATACAACGATTGAGAAAACATTAGGTTATAATTAAGGATATTATATTATATATGATGTTTCTTGAATACGGCCCCAGAGGGTATCAAATAATTTACGATTAAACTCAAACTAGGTTCGTGGCAAGGACAGAACATATCGATACTATGTTTATGGTAACCTGATACATGGGCTGAGGAAAGCAATAAACATGACTACATAAAACCGATTTATCTTTTCTATGTTACATGTAATTCTACCTGTTAGATAGATAAAGTTTTATTTCAACATTAAAATCCAGTGCGCGTAGCCGGACCCAGATATACAATGCACGAAGGCTTTTGCCATACACCGTAAAATATCTTGAACATGTGATTGCATTTACTGTTTAACATATTACAATTGCATGGAACGACCGATCAATCGCAATTACGCTCATGTGTAACGCCTTTATGAAAGAATGTACAGGAAAACGTTGGCCTACTTCTTAGCCACCCAAATATCATCTTTGTGAAGGAAATTCCAACAGCAAACAATCGTAATGTCTCGGAACTGACATGGGTAACACCTGTGTGAAAGGGAATGTACTGAAATGGGATGTAGTTTAATGTAGACTTTGTATAAGCACCTAGCCCAGAAGCTTTGCATATACTGTAGGTTACGATTAGGAAAAAAGAATTGGAATAGAGCCCACCTACGCACATAGGTATCACCATTGCTACAGGTAAATGCACACACACGTGAATAGTCGAAGAGAATAGCTAGCTACATGGGCAGTGTTTTGAGAAAATGAGAAAGGCGTTTTTCAGGAACAATTGGCCGCAATGTACATGGGCATCGCCTGTATAAGAGCCGTAGGTACGCACACACGCATCGCTTTTCTGATAGGTAGTGTAGGGAACACAATCCTGTAGCTACGCAAATCGGCATCGCCTTTATGAGAAGTAGTGTAGGCAAACACAGCCGTAACTACGCACATGAGCATCCCGTTTAAGGGATGTAGTGTAGCGGGCGCAATGCCGTAGCTACGCACATGGGGAATTTATGAGCGGATGTAAATAGGAAGCGCAGACAGGTATTTCCCTTATGCACAGAGGAAGTTGGTTTTGAAATAGCTGTCGAGTTTAACTCATTCACGGACACATTTCAGACAATGAGGAAGGGGAATGTATTTTTAAGTTGTAAAGATAGAAGACGGGTAGGTTTCGAGTAGCGTACGTGACGCTAAAATGCAGACGATAAAGTGTTGTAGCGTAATCCA
This sequence comes from Congeria kusceri, assembly GCA_027627225.1. Lineage (NCBI taxonomy): Eukaryota > Metazoa > Mollusca > Bivalvia > Myida > Dreissenidae > Congeria > Congeria kusceri. Next base: position 53,495,770 of record CM051024.1, on the reverse strand, counting down.
GTGTTATGTACAAGCGTGCTCGGATTCGCCCAAGTAAATACCCAATAGTTTGATGGTAGTGAGCTAGTATAAGTTTTGAGATCATAGTTTGATTTTGATATGGTAGAAATTACTCCAATGAGTGACTCTTCTTATTAAGACCCTTATTTTACTATGGTTGACATGTATAATTTTGTTTTATTATACCTCACTTGGTTTTCACATCGTAAAATCCCATATAGCCATCCCTGCATATTTGTAATATGTCATGGCGCTGGAAAAAATATACACCGAGGGGGGTATAACTTTTAATATACCCCGCGCGTGACTAAAATATACCGCTCGCGTTGGCTGAAAAATAACAATTCGGGTTTTCCGAGAAATCCGTTTTAGCTAATGATCAGTAGGCGCTTATTAAAATTTATTTGAAAAAATCAATGTCGATTTTCCATTAATAAACTTTAGGTTACAATGTACGATTAGTTTGTTCTTTGAATTACAGTATTTTTGTTCGGTATAATAAAATAAATATCACAGGCATGTTGAGGGGTATAGTAAATATTGCTACCCGCACTCGAAGAGTAAGGTCAACCTCGTCCTTCGGCCTCGGTTAACATCACTCTCCTGGGGCCGCAATATTTACTATACCCCTCAACTGCCTACGATATTTATATATTACACTTTTTATTATTATTATTTTGTTTATATAAGGCCCAAATGTTGTTGATAATTGTTATATCCTGCTGATGCAGCTGGAGTCTCACTTTGTTTATATTTATTATTATATCCTATCCATAATGTACATTTGCCTATGTTAGTGTACATTTCTGAGATCCTCGTTCGATTTTGATATGGTAGAATTTACTCCAATGAGTGACTATTGTCGTTGGGGTTGTAGTTCTATATTACTGAAGACGTTTTAATCTGTTGCATAAAGCATTGACCATTATTATTTTGGAAAGGTGCAATAAGATTTGCACATGAAAATATTGCAAGTATTATATGAATAATGTTGACTTATGACTTAACACGTACATTTGTACTTCGTATAGTAGTTGTCTACCCTGGAACATGTTGAACACTAAATATCGAATGGCACATTATTTATTCCGTCATCATATACTCGTATAACAGGCTATGGTAAATTACAAAACTGGGCGTATGCTGACAGCTTGAAAAACAGTTTCTATCTCTTATTCACATGCTATATATAAGCTTTTATTCACGTGTTCTTTCTGTAACAATCCCTCTACAACTCACATTTGTAATAGCCGCACACTTTTATTAACATGTCATTTAAAAATCTTATTCCGGGCAAAAAAACACATAACATATCCGAAAACATACACAACATACAGACAGACATTAAGTTAGCCTGCAAAGGTTTGAATCCACCAAATCCACCTTTTTACGATGTGCTAATATCCCGTACTAGACCGATATTCTCATCACATTTCGCTTGTTTGTAAAGTGGTTCTTCATCTAAAAAAAAAATAAAATAAAAATATTATAAACTATTAAAAACAAGCCCGACGATCCATACGTTATTTTCATCATTCTATTGAATCACATATTATTTTGCTTTACGAATACACATACAGAGCAAATTAAAGACAACTCGTTCAGGGGCCATATTCCAGAAACATCTTAACATTATCTTAATACATTTTTACTTATGTTCCAATATTCGTTAAGTAATATTTTTAAAACCTCATATAAATAAATGATTCCAAATACAGTTAAGTAAATAGAAGTGAATAATAAATTGAAAATTAGTGGACATTGAGCAGAATTTCACGCATACATGGAATACAATGCTTAAGAAAAAAGACGATTTTAAGGCTAAGGATAAGATTTCACTTAAGATGTTTCTGGAATGCGGTGTACCTTCTTCAGTCACATTGAGGTGAGCCATGTCACACGAAACAGTGTCTTGTCTTTTGCTGTCGGTCAACCTTAACTTTGTTGGCTGATTTATTTCAACAAACGATTCGTCGCTTTCTTCAATTTCAAAGCTACTTTCATTTTGGCTAGCCTGAGAACAATAACTGGCCCGGTTTCGCCATTTTTCTGCTGAAGACCCAGAAGAACTCTTTCTTTTCAAACCTCCCACAGATTGGCGACCTGACGCAGATGGTAGGCGAAACTCTACAAGGTCATCGGCGACCGTCGGGTTGGTAGCATGAAGATAACCATCAACATGGCCTTGCTTCACAAGCTTAGGCCTAGTGTCACCAAATGTTGAGTTTATGTTAGAGCTTGAAGGATCAATTAAATTATCTAATTCATATGTTGATGGACAACCATCACTTATATCAGCGATTGTACCGCCATCATCCGTTTCGCCTGACACATGTTGATCTTGTACGATAAAAACTTCCGAATCACCATCGACAATGATCTCTTCTCCACCTACTCCACTGTCTTTACGCGTATGATATGATGTGTCATGATCAACCTGCGAGCCACTGGCCCCATTTCTTGACCCAAGTGAATGGCTGTCACTTTGCTTTTGGTAAAGAAGTTTTCTGAATTGTCCGAGTTCGTATTCCTGAAAATATTTTTGTACTGTAGCAAACAATGTGATCTTTTGTAGACTTCAAACCAGTCTTCATTCCGCTTAGTTTATGTTAGATTTCAAATAAGGTGACAAATTTAAGAGCGATAGGTCGCATTCTCAACAAACTGCAGGGTAGAAGCAATTCACGTTTAACTTTAAATACAACGTGTTCTGGAATGAGATTTGATTTTTTTTTTATATACAAGTATATATTAAATGTCCTTATTTAAATTGTAAGATTGTATGTTACCAGTAACGAACATTTTCTTAACACGGGAATGTATATGATACACGATAGTTAGTTACTCCCGTGATAAGTTTCAAGCTTTAAGCTCGTTTCGAAAAGACTACTGCTAGGTGCACCTATTCTAACTTTACTTAAATAACACAACGTATTAAGTGCTATGATAGAAATAAGACAACTATGCATGATCTGACGCTAAATAGTCCTTATATAAACCTATCAATACTTGCATTTAATTTTGTGTCAAGTAATTCATCAACAGATTAATAAAATATCAAACACATACATTTTATTAAATATATAAATACATATAAACTGTCAATCAATAATTGTTTCGACTTCCATGCAAATTAAAACTGTATAAAACAAACAAACTTAGCCGAGCTTGCATTAATCTTTGAGTACATTTGTAAATGCACAAATGTACATAACTCCACTCTAAATATGCACACAATACATAAAACACAACCCCCATTATGCTTAACGTTCATTAACGTTTTTATCAGTCGTGAATGATCGTAATGAAAATCGGTTAAAAATTATGAATTTGCCATTATGGCAGTCTTGAACAATTAAATATGGATAATTGTCATCGCTAGAAAACGAAAAATAAAACGTATATTTATATATTGAAACTTTACTTGATACCTTATACAGACGCATGGTTTGCGAGATCCGTTCTTGACCGATCCCCAATGCTGTCATCGCCTTGATGTGGCAATCTTAAACACCATTAGAATACAAATAATACATTAGCTAAACATAATTTAACCTAACTCTATGCTGACTAAATATGTTTGCTGTAGTTCTTCAAAAGTAAAAGACAATTTGCTTTCGCAGTGAACAATACCACACATGATTATCCCAAAAATTCGAACAATGTTCTTTTGATTTATATTTAATGAAGAATTGTGAAATTTCAAACAATACAATACAATTACCAAATATTGAAATATTGTATCAAAAACACAATACGTGCGTTTAATGCATAAGGCATTAGCAGAAGATGGGTGGACTCATGCACACACTTTTTAAACTCCTGTAATTTTTGTTGACAAGGAGCTCCAGTCTTCGGTTCCTTAACCGTTTAATTAAGTTCTGGTACGCCTCTTTATTCTCACCATCGCACACAGAGCTGTCATTATCTTTGATGCGTTTGAGAGCATCGAGGTATGCTGGTACAGCAGATTCGTACTGCTTCTTTGCATAGTCCTCCAAATCGGCGAAAATCTCTTTGTCTTTGTTGTTGTCAAAAGGAGGAAGACCACCCTTAGATATCTCGGATAGTCTTTCATCGAACATCTTTAAACTCTTAGTAATGAGTCGCCTATCTTCATCATCTGGAGTTAAGTAGATGATAGATTATTAATGCATTTTTAATTTGTTAAATATCGCTCTAGTGTATTATAAACAAAAAACATGAAATGTCGAATGTATATATCAAATAACACCATCAATGAATTCACACAGCTTAAAATAAGACAACGAAGGAATAACGGAAACATTTTTTTAATTATCCAGCAGTAGCAATCTTATTCTATATTATCCTCGACATTAAAATGATTTATTTTATTAAATAAACATATAATTACGCGTACTTGTGTACTCTGTACGATGTCTAATTATGTCTAATTGCTTAGTGTGAAGAAAACAGCTAGTAATTTTTAAGTGCCTATTGATGCATCAATCAATTATAATAAATTAATGTTGAATGAGTTTTCGGAAATACAAATAGTAGAAATAATACCACATGTTTTTCCAGCACTCATCTTTTGTTCTTTGCCGAGTTTAAAATTGTAATAGGCGGCCATTCCAATAACATTGGTACGTTCAACATGTGGGGATCTATACAGAGTTCTTGCAAGATTCACAGCCCTGTTACTATATTCAACTGCCTTTTCTAGTTCACCCTGTCAGTGTAGAAACATAATAAACAGCCAAAAGAACATTGCTACTCATACATATGAAGAACTACTAAATGTAATGTCAATAAAAGTGATACCGGTAAAGAAACATTTTAACATTAATCTGACAGTCGAAACTTACCTGTTCATACATCAAACAAGCAAGGTTGTACCGGATTGTAAATGATGTCGAAGTCGTTTCCATTCCAATTTTTTCGCTGCGTTTTAGACTTCGCTGATATTCTTTACAGGCTTCTTGAAGATTCTTTTGGCGCTCAGCACGTTCTTTTGTTTGCAACCCAATCTTGTAATAGCATGTAGCAATGTTACAATGGTATGCAGCATTTTGATAGATATTATTTGGCCTTTTGTGTTTATGGGTTAGTGTTAACAAGTGGAATTTAAGCGCATTGTTAAAGTCATTCAAGTCGAAGTAAACGCATCCAAGGATATTTTGTATTTCAGCTAAATCTGACTGAAGACGTTCTGCTGCTTCGGAGTGCGTGTCTGAGGGTACATTCATAATTGTGTGTGCTTTGGCTAATTTAACCAATGCTTTGTTAAGTTTCTCTGGATCTTTGTTCTTGTGTCCTATTCGCAAATAAACTTTTCCATACACTTTATAGAATGTGCAAAAAGTAACGGTTTCCTCCGACTTGTCTACATTCCAGCCATCATCTGCACAATAAGTCAACTGATCGTTTTCGTGAATGTTGAATTTATAAGTCAATTCATCCATATATTTTAACGACTGTTCTAACATTTCACTTTTCAGTAAACAACTGGCTTCGATTGATTTCCAATATATATACTGCATAAGTTCTTTAGATTTAAATGCATGTTTTGTCTGACGCTTGGCGAAAGATAACTGCAAATGTTGTGAGTTTGAAAACTCAACTATATCCCATAAGTAGCTGCACCGTAGTGTCCTTTTCTCGTCTGGTTTGACGAACAGACTGCACAGTGACGCACTTTCCTCAATTGACAACTTTAGAAATAAATGTAAGTGTGGCTTCAGTTCTTTTAGATTCTCTGTTATATTCGATGGTGAATGAGCCATTTCCTTTCCACCTTGCTCAATACGCTTGCAGAAGTTTCTTAGGAATGATCTTCTTCCATCAAAATAGGCTTGCTCTAGATTTGGCAACAATGTACATTTTTGTTTTAAAAACTCTGCAACATCCAAAGGGAAAGCAAACCTGTGTGTTTGTTCGACATGCATGAAAGATCCGGAAGACTGGCGTCTGGATTTGATAGACAGTTTTTCAGTTCTAAGCATACCATAATCTACAGCTCTGTTTAACTCTTCTTTTCTTACGTTATTATTGACTGACAATGTTTTTACGTCTTCTATATCGAACCAGCTTGTGTGATATACCGACAATTGGGCATACACATTTTGTAGGTCCTCTGGCATTCTCATGAAAATTTGTCCCAGATATTGCTTTACAGAGAACTGCCCAGTTCCCAAAGAACGGACAAAATCATTGTTCGACGCGTCTCGAAGTAAGTATTGCATGGCATGTATTGCCATCGGGTTTCCATCGCAAGCAGCGACCGCTTGTCGGCGTAAACTGTCGTCTGCATGATGCTGCCGAAAATCATATTTAAACAATAAACGCACAAGTTAACCAGAAGTAAAACGACCCGGGCTCGTATTTATATAAAATCTTAAAACTATTCTTAACCTATAAGTTGAAAATAAGTCAAAATTATATTTGTTTTTCAAACGCTCTGCTTTGGAATATGTATGAGACAAATAATACATTTTAACATACTTGGAATTACATTGCAACCTCTGTGTCAAAATATTCAATCAATGCATTTCGTTGTAAAATAATTCAATTATATATAACAGCCCTGACAATGTCATGGGCTACCATAGACTCAAATCAATAAGAAAGCGTAAGCATCATTTGTTATTTTTTTTAAAAATAAGTTTGATTTCGGTAATTATGTGTGTGTCTAAGTTCTTTTACAGTAAACTTTGACTAAGAGACTGGAGCTTTACATACTTAGTTCTTCTATTTGAAGCTCTACGTTTGAAACATTGAAAGCACTCTGAAAACAAAGGTGTTATACCTCTATTCCATAACTCATTCTGTCCATTAATTGCAAAGCTGCCTGCATCGACAATTTTGGTAGCTGAAATTCCACCATCTGTCCGTTGAATACTTCTTTTCCACCGTACAATGCATTGGCATTCGTTTTAGCAAGGGGCATTCGAACGGTTATTATAATTTTGATCTGAAATACATGTGTATTTCCGTTATACAAATACATTGAAGATGATTGTTTTTAATGAATGAATGTTATACACTCGAATTGAAAAGAAAACTACCAAAACGTTAGTCAAACTGTTAAACTGAGACGTTATATGTTGGCATTAACATTATCATTTGTTCATATCAAATGATTTAACGACGCTATTTCCAATAAATGTGATTCTAAAACAATTTACATTTTCAGTATGGTCAATGTCTTCTAGAAACTTCGTCAGAAACTGCTCACACGGACAGTCTTCGTTTTCGAAATGGTCATCCATGTCCTCCAGCAGAATTAAATAATCTGAAACCGTTCATGTTCATGTTACAGTTTTTTTGACTCATTTAATAAGGAAATCAAAACAGTATTTATGTTACGTGCATGCAATACATAAACTGGAATGAGTATGAGCCCCTGAATCTGCTTAACAGTGGTCATTGTACAAAAGGCAGCTTATCTTCAGGTCCACTTTTCAATAATCAAGTGACAGAGCATACTGCTCTGACATGTTACCTTCATCGATATTTTAAGTAATGCATGTATATCTACCAGTTGACTTAAATGATCTGAAGCATATTACGGATACAGCAATACAACCCGACGAAAATATTTTAATAATATCTACAGGCAATAATTCTATGGAATGAGGACACGTTTCTGAATGTGCCAATAACATTGGTCATTTGTGTCGATCTATCATTGACAAAGATTACAAACAAGTTATGCTATGCAATGCAATGCTGTAAGGTTAAACTTTATTTACATGTATGTGTATTGCGCTTAATTCTGGGCTAAGTGAGAGATCGGCATGCCTTTTAACCGGTTTCAACCCCAATGCTTTGTGAGAGATCGGCATGCCTTTTAACCGGTTTCAACCCCAATGCATTTTATCGCATGCTATACATTGTTTTCCGTGTAATACAGCCATTACGAATATTTTTATCCTACACATGTGAACATTTTTAGGGTTTTCATTACTACATATTCTTTAAATCACCAGTCGCATGACTTTATTTTGGTGAAATGTGGTCACGTCAGTACACACCTTTTAGGATTTATCAACATCTTTTGGTACAATTAGAAGTTTGTTTTCGTTTAAAATGACAACTCGTGTCAGATCCTATATATACAAAACTAACGTCTAGAAAAATCAAAATAGCAGCTTACTTTGAAGTGAAAATGCACACGAACCTTCATCGCCATTTTTGAGGTCTTGAATTAATGACGTAAGCTTCTGCTGCTGGTCATTAAACGAGCAAAACGAAAAGATATCATGCTTTCCCCTGTTCGTCTTAACGTCCAAAAGACTCTCGAAAAGGTCCGATACAAATTCGTCCAATTCTGTCTTACCCCTATAAAACAATGAAGAACATCGATAATTGGAACATGTTTAACACAACAACGTAAAGTGGGTCATAAATATTTCATTGTAAACGTGAAATGATATATATAGATGCAAATGTTATGGAACTATAGGTACGTTTTCAGTGCGAAAATCTGGAAAAATATGTAAACATAATTTCAGGCAAATATCGCATGCTTTATAACCTAGAAAACATTAATACAATACAATTAGTAATGACAACAACACGCAATTATTCAAGTAAGGAAATGCAGATGGTGTTTTAAGAAAAAGTATTTATATGTATTATGTCTTTTATGTTGACGAACATGTGTGATAAATCATTAAATGATTTCCTTTTTTTGTATATAAAAGTAATACCTAAACAAGGGCAAATAAAGGACTGGGTGATACCTCTGACTCAGTACAATGATGTTCTGCAACATATTCCTCTTTCTTGCAGAGCCGTTTGACAGAATATCTGTGATATGGTGGGCTAAACAGGTTTTGCCAATTCCTGGCGGTCCACATAAAACAACTCCTAAATAACAAAGCATACAAAATGGAAACAATCCGTAACCAAATATGTTAACATTTAGAACTGCAACGATTTAGCCATGGCCTGCTTCGATTCGATTTCGATTTCAAATAACATTTAGTTGAATATTTCGATTCGATTTTTTTTTTCATTTATACGGGCTTTTTTCAGCTTATTCATGAGTCATGATTTACAACATAGGAAACATTTAATTTTTATTATTATTAATGTCATTGATGATTGTGTTGGTAAATGTGAACGTATGTGCCTTATATGTAAATATAAATAAGAACAGTGGAAAATGGTGATACTGTTTAAGATATCTTGTTCAGCAACCATGATACGCATAATCAATTTACATGAATAATCTACACAAAACCATAATTGCAATGAATAGTCTTATGACAAATTATCTATTAATATATGAAAGAGAATCGCATCGAAATTGGCTGGTTTAGTATCGACAATCGAATCGGGACATTCACAATCGATTGATCGATGCATCGAAAGAATCGCTGCATCTTTAATAACATTTATAATAATAAAAAGCAATAATTCTTTAAATGTTGAATCTAGTTTGTAGAATATAGTGAATTTATCAACGAGAGTTAATATTCTAAAAAACAACAAGAAAAACCGTGTGAAGTTGCAACGTGGGAGAAAGCTTGACCAAACGAAACGGAGATAAGAGTGGTTACTAATTGTATTGACATACAGTCATCATATACATCATATAGTCGGCTAGTTTGTACGCACACTACTATTTCGGTGCGCACAAACTTGAAGGGTTTATACACATATGATCTTAATCATGTAACATATCATAAAAATGAAGATTCTTTTAGAATATTGTTACAATAAGCTATTATTTCAGGAAGACGTGCCGACTCGTAAACCATTTGAACCAACATACACTACATGTAAAAAGGTTATTACCGTTAGGGTGCTTGAAATTTGTCATGTTCCGTCGCGCGTTCTTTCGAAGAATGTATATAATATTGCTGGTCAAGTCAGTTCTGCCAACACAGTTCGAGTCAAGAGCCTGCTCCGCGGTGTGTTCAGCACTTTCCAATTGATATTGTTCAAAGATGTCTTTGTACGAAACAGAACCTGTCAGAATAAAAGTATACTAAAAGATATAAACGTTATCTTTAGTGTGAAGTCTAACTTTTTTTCTATAACGTGGTGTTTTTTGAAAGATAATTCACTATGTTTTAAGTAAAACGTATTCATCAAAGTCAAACAAATTGTGTCAAGTTATTTATAAATACATGTACACAGTGTATTACGCACAACCACATATTGATCAACTAGTAAAAATATTATCATATTAAACAAATTAACAATCTTAAATCCCAATCGAAAAGCGACCAGCACAATTGTGGCGGAGCAGAATTATTGTGGGTTACTATATCTACAATTTAAAAAAAGAAAAAAGATATGATAATGGTATAGATCTAAAAGCAATGTTGTCACAATAAATAAACATTCCTTTCGACAGTGTGTGTACATTCGATTACTTTTAAAGGCCCAGGGACTTATTAACTTTTCAGATATTTGTTTGATAGTTTTGTTACGTTACCGCCACCCCTCTCGAGTTTGTGTTATGCTGACATTGTCACTTTGTTGTAGAACGACTTTATATGCACTAAATACAAATGTTTGAGATGGAAGTTATACAAAGTTATACACATTCATTGCAAATGCGAATTAACCTTAACGTTTATTTTTAATCATGCGTGAGGTGAAATACTGGCTAATGATTTGTTAAAAAAATCTAACCTGAATCCCCGTGAAACTCTATATTTTCTGTTAGGTTTTTAAGAAACTCCACACTGCCGTCTTTGCCCAACCTTTTCTCCAGACAAAAGAAGTAAAATTGATATTTCTGTAGGTTGCACTCGTGAAGACTTTGTAACTGGCTGAAGTTTTCATCCCCAATGCAAGTCCGAGAAGACAAAAGAAAACTCTGAATGTCGCAATCGACTTCCGAGAACTCTTGACATAATTTGTCGATAAGTCGATCCCATGGGTGTACTGACATTGGATCATCAAATCTCGCATGCTGTTTGTTTAATGTTCTGTTTTTACTTTCCATCTTAGAATGTACTGAAAATACAAATTGTTATCAAACTGTAAGCACACTCTTAAACATACACGAACAAGAGAACACCTAGCAAGAAAACTGTCTTCCAGTTTTCAACGGAAACATCTATTTCACCTTAATATGTTCTCGGTTATCGTTTTAAACAATGCAATAAACTTCTTTACAGGGACTATATAACGTAAAAATGATACCCTTCAGCAATTTTAATGTTATAATCTGTTTAAGAAATGAGCTATACAAAGGCGTATACAATTTATAACGTATGAATACTTTTCTACATTATGAAAAGTTTGATAACAAGCAATACAGAAAAATGCTTTATAAAAACCCCGGAGTTGGTATCGAACCCTCGACGACGGAGTGGTGAGAAAAAATGACAGTACAGTAGATAGCACTGTAACCAACTGCGCTATTCTGACTATGGAAGCGCATTGTATGGTTACATAAGATACCAACAAATCGGACGTCAAATTGTAAACAAGAAAAGGGCTTTACAAACACGACCTAAATTATATAAAGATTGTTTTCTCAGAATGCATACACAATCTTTTTTTCCCATTATGTGTACAATATTTTAACCTTTATTATATGCCAATATTAATATTCAAGTTCCAGATTGTTTACTACTGTTGACCAATTGGGGCCCTTTTCGTTGACACAGTCCCTTTAACGTTAAAGTTTCGACTAAGGCTAACCATCTTTAAATATAATTCAAGAAAAATAACAACATAAACGAACCAATGAGTGCTTTCGAAACCACGACCACCGGATTAATTTTCTGAAATAGAATCCACTGGGCCAGACCTTTCTTAAATCTTTTTTTGTACTATCTGTGAATATGAATGAATGGTGAAAGAGCGATTCCTTAGGTCGGACATTGGGTTCTATTTGTGGATAGGTCCAGAGGTGAAATTTTGATTGCATAGGACAGACACTTGGTACCATATGTAAGCTTATTTTGATATGTTATACACTCAACAAAAGTTGTAATGCACCAAATGGACATAAATGACAGGTGTTGTATTTCCTTCATTCATAAGAATTTCAGCATGAAATGTCAGAGATGATAATTTGAGTTATACATGCATATGTTCATACCAAAATATTGAACATATTCGTGTTTACCATGGCGCAGCTGACATTCTTAAAAATAATGAAAATACAACGATTTCTATTTGGTGCGTTATGACTTTTGTTGAGTGTATGTTTCGTTTAATTCAGGTCGGTTAATGAGTGTGATTGTAATCAGCAAAAACGTGGGAGGCTGAATCACTGTTTTCTCTCAAAGTCCGTGCTCATCTTAATTTATAATCGTTGGTTCAAATCAGATAAAATGCTTACCAGCTTAAGGTTCAGAATAAATACCATTCGAATGTCGTTTTTTTCGTATGTTTGTACTAAAAAATGTTTACAGAAAAATTGTGAAAAGAGGTAAACAGACTTTTCATAGATACACTTCATGTACTTCTCTACAGATATATCCAATATGTAATGTGTCTAGGGAAAGATCTAGGATCAGAAAATGTACAGGGTGCTGCTCAAAAGGAGCAGAGTGGAAAGCCGGACCAGTTTGATGACATTTTCTAATAATTTGCTAAATTCATGGTTTTCATGAACCTAATGCTTCTAATTAAGGTTTTTTAGCATAGTATATTCATGTCTTATTCAATATTTGCAAACTTATATTTAATTTCAAAAGATATTCAACATTCCTTTGTTGACCAGCCCAGAGGGGCAGCCTGGGGTTCCAAAAAGGAGCAGGGTACAACACCCTGCTATTTCGCTCTAGATCTTTCCCTGAATGTGTAATTTGTATGCATTTGTTTAAATCATTGTTGTTGTCTTCATCCCATCCTGCAAGTTTCCTGCACGATTTCCCCCCTCGATTACCACCGATTTAGAGACATATTTAACAAAATAATGTGTCTGCAGAAAAATAACTTCCACTTACTTGTTTTCACAGGCGTTGGATCTGAAAGTATTTCATATTTAAACTGTTTCAACTAACTTTAACATCCGGTTGTCGATAAGGAGTTGTTATGTTTATCGTTAATTCATGCACAACCATAATGAGCATGTGGGTCAATCGTCTACAACACTATAAACACACACGTGTATTAAGAGTACGACCTTGCATTTAAAATGAGTTTATAACGGTTAACGATAAAAGCAAATACAAATATTAAGAAATTGCGCTCTATCAACTGTTAGCATTTAAAGCACATGCATATTTTAACGCAAGGAGATATTTACAACAATGCTGTTAAATTTAGATAGTATGGCACGCGGGCTGAACATTGAATACACCTAGGTTATCGTTTGCAGGACACACAATTAAACAACATACATGCACACAGATAAAGTAGAAAACATTCTCTTACGTTGTGGAAATTCGACGTTACCGTGAGATTTTTATGAAGCACATATGTCCGAATCCTCAATGTACCATTTAACTGTTTATTCAAACAGACCGATTGTTTGTTAAACTGACAGTAGATAGCATAGCTGCACAGAACTGACGAGTCACAATATACCACAATATTGATTTTAGTTTGCCTATTGCGTTTCGGTTAATTCAATTGCGTATTGTGTCCTTTGACTAGGTTTTCGATATTTATTACATAATTATATTCTTAACAAACTGCAAACAAGGAAACAGGGGGTCACCGTGCTCGTTTTCGAGAAAAAAATGTAGTTTACATGTGCGTATTATACATTTGTCTGTAAAAAAACATAATGGAATGACAGTCATAATTTATAACAATACGATTATAAAAGTATACATATATATATGTTATATATAATTATTTTAGTAACAGCAGTTGATTATGACTATGTCATAAACGTTATAACAGCCAGAACACTTTCACAATAATCGCAAGCATGTGCACAGCTATATGCGAGTCCAATGTTCAGTTAGCGTGTTCCTACTTTCGTTTTTAGTGTATTATTAAACTTTCGCAAATAACATCGAGTCACAAGACACTCCTACTATGATTAAGGCAATTATTATGAATATATTTGATTCTAGTTCGTAATTACAGTGTACACAATATTTGATAAATATTGTTATCTGTCAAAACACTTCCCATTATGAAGATAAAAACTGCCGAAATCGTCTTTAATATGCGGTGGATTTATAGCCTCCGTAAACATGTTATGTGTTTGCCGATGTTAGTTTTATTTTATAAACAACTTAAATGTGCAAAAAGTTACGAGTATGAACGGATCGGCACGATTTTTTCTGGAAAGGAAGGAAGTGGGCCATTGAACAAATATTATTCGGCATGTATGTGGCGAATCCGAATCACCACCACGACCACCAAAACCATATGGGGCTTGTCGTGGGAAACCCAGGCTTAATGCATGTGCGTAAAAAATCGCCCCGAATCAGGCGTATTCGGGATGACACCTTCCGCCTACAGTGGATTTATGTTTAGAAGAGACTCCCTTGACACAGAAAATATCATAAAAGAGGAACGTTTCGTACCTGGTCAGTATGTGCGCACCGCATAGGCTAATCCGGGACGACACTTTACGCACATGCATTAAGCCCGGATTTTCCACGACTTGCCTCGTATAGTTTTGGTGGTTGTGATGGAGATCCGGATTCCCCTTTTGATTTCAGGAATTGTTACTTGAAGGATGCGTTCTTATCGACGCTTCCACAAATGACAATCATATTCAAGTTAATTTGCAAAGTTATCCAATCATCGCACTTGGATATCACGTGTTTGGCGGTTAAACTCTTGTATACAAAAGAACACGTGCATAATGTTTTGTGATATTTAAATGAGCACGTGGTAATGTTTGTGATTTTCGATGAATGGAAATTACTTCATTAACAATATCTGGGAAGGAGTTTAAACTTTTCGTGGCAAATCCCGGATCGGTGTATTGGGAGATAAGGTAAATTAGAGGAGGTCTGCATTCATCGATTGTTTTCTACCTTTACTATTTTGTTCTGATCTTTTCTTCATTGAAAGTTAGTGTTTAATTTATTCAGGGATTATCAATTTGTCAGTTGCATTAACAGTATCCTTTACATATATTAAAATGCGGTATGTCATTGAACATGCTGTGCTTTAGTGAAAACCTATTTATTTGAGCTCGATTGTGTCGAAAACCAAACACTTTCGAGTCCGTTTCCTGGGAAGAAGTCTTGGTGTCTTTTTATGAGAGAGATCATTCAAACGCTTCCCGAACAGGGATCGAACTCATGACCTTCCGATTGCAAAGCGGACACCATATCCAGTATACTACTGCGACTTCAAATGCTGTAAACTAGCAGAGCAGGCGAGCCGTTCCCATAATATGAGCTTATTTGTAGAAAAATAGACGAAACATATGCCTTTCATGGATAATTAACTGCTTGATGAATTAACTAACTCTGTGTTATATTTATTTAGATGTAGCCTTCAAATTAATAAACAGATTTATAGAAACCTTTAAAAAATCCGGGGTTCCAGTCGGTGATAAGGATTACCACCAAAATCTAATAATTTGTTCATTGACCCATTTCCAACCTTCCTACACAATGGCGTGCAAATATGTTCATAACCCACTTTTTGCACAGAGCTAGCACACAAACAGATACTCAAACAAACCGACGGTAAATAAAACATAACCTCCTAGGCGGAGGTACCCGGTAACTATCTACACATGACAGAAACAATTTAGTGTAAAAACAAACTAGTACTCTTGAAATTTGCGAAAAGAGTTGCATGTCCCTGTAGAAACAGACCGTGGTACTAGTTATTATATATATGTCTCACCTATGTCTACACTGTATGGTTGCACATAACAAGAGTCAATTGGCAAGAATGTAATAACATGTGCTGTCTGAGAACAGCGCTCTCGACTTTTATTGTACTTGTCAGAGTTGTTTTCTATTTATAGTACGGGTGACCTTGATTTTAACCCCACCCATCCAATATGCAAAGTTTTATTACAATAGCTCAATTTGTTCTCAAGTGCACACCGTTTTATCTGTTTTCGAAAGAGTGTCCTTAACTCCACCCATCTCACATGCAATCGAATTATACAGTATCTATAAATATAGTTTCATTACTATAACTCAATTTGCATTTGAATTATGTAGCAGAAGCCGGTGTTCTATTTTTAATATTGGTGACCTTGACCTTGACCCCATCAGCCCCTGATGCAATCCAAAGCAAGGTATCAGTATAAGGTATCGATATATGAAGTTTGATTACAAGTGCTCAATTCGTTCTCAGGTTTTAGCCGAAACTGTTTTTCTATTTTGAGTAATAGTGACCTTGACCCTACCCACCCCATGTGCAATCCCAGATATTGGGCATTTTTCAATTTTTAGTAACGGTGACCTTGACCTTGACCCCATCATATATTCAATCCTAAGTGAAATCTCGCTTTAAGGATATAATGCGGATTCATTCAGTAGTTATAGAACAGAAATAACAAGTTGAAGCCGCCACTTCACCCGCCTTTAAGGTAAATTTCGAGGTGTAAAAAGGCACATAATTTTCATATATTTCAAACAAGCGTTATCAAACTTGAAGAATGGGATCATTTTAATATGGGGAATATATGTTTTAAGTTTGAATGAAATCCCAAAACCCGTTTCTAAATTAGAGTCGGATTAGAGAGTGTGTACATGTAGCTTTGAATGTAAAATATCTAAGTGTAAAACGGCCCATACTTTTAACAAATTTCAAACGACAGTTACCAACTTAGCGTTATTGTGCTTACTTTACCTTATTTGTTCATTTGAATATGGGACATAAATGTTTAAAGTTTAAATCAAATCCCTCAAGCCATTTCTGAGAAATATCTTACCAAAAACTTTAACCTATCCTTATAGCTTTGAATGTAACATTTCAAAGAGTAAAAAGGCTTATAATTTTTTGACACATTTCAAAATTAACGTTACTAAACGTCAAAAGTTTAATTTAAATTCCTCAAGCCTTCCTGTGAAACTAGCTTACCGAAAAACTAACCGACGACGCCGACGCCGAGGCGAGTACGTGTAGAATAGCTTGCCCTTTCTTCGAAAAGTCCAGCTAAAACACATTGCTTAACAAAGGAATTTCTAAATACAATGGGTCCGAAAACTTATTATTACTGTATAAATGCAGACAAACAACAAGTTCTTATTATGACAAACTTTAAATTATATATCTTTCATTGAATCAAAACCTCGATGTATTTAAGAACTTTATTCGCACCTTGTTTTGGACTTTTGCTCACATTTACGTTTAGTAATTAACAATAATGCAGTTGATGTATGAAAACAAAAACAACATCAGGATATTGTTTTCAATATGGTCAAAAGCAAACACAGTAATATGTAATACTTGCAGACAGTGAAAGCCATGATCACATTCATTTCATTGGTGATACTACCTGTTGCCGAAAGAAATATGTGTCGGCAAATGATGCCAAGTATGACACGGTTCAAAAAGTTGTTAAAGACGTTCGCAACAATTTTTTCCATTTTTTTTTTAACATTTGCCCAAACATGTGAAAATGTATCCTAAAACTAAAGCAGTCTTAAAAATAGGGATCATCAGCCCTGTTTTGGAAAAATTGGGGTTTAAATACGGTACCTGTCGAAGCCCTTTTTTCAGTTTGTGTGATTAGGCGTACAAAATATGTTTGCTTCTTGTTACATGCCCCCCATAAAAAGGGAAGGTAGGTAGGGAATTATTGTTATTATTGTTTTTTTGGTAAATGTTCAACTTCAAGATTCTAAAACTGAATAAATATTCAAAGCATGTCTCTTATATGATAAAACATTGTTTTGAAGTGGATGCTATGAAAACAAACCACTTATTTACCACAAAAACATTTAATTATTGGAAAAAAAGTAAAATAAACAAACAAATATCTGACCCACTCAATAAAATGTTCTAGGGTCGGGGCATTTTTTCAGGGTAGGTCGGGTAACCTGAAACAAACATAATTTTTTGCCATTAAATCGTCATAATGCGACGGCGGTGATAAGTGCTAAATGTATGAATTTATAATCAAGTGATAAGGATGCAAAAAAACTTTTACGCGAGACACCTGAACTTGAGTGTGAACAGTGAATATTATTCTTTACATAGAATACGAAATTTGAAATTATAAGTTTCATCCTTAATTATAAGTCTAGCAGACAACTTTTTGACATTAAAAATCAATTATACCAAATACAAAAATACTTATCAACGTATGGTACCCTTTTGTCAAGAGAAATCTCACATATAAAATACCATTTACAAAACAATTTATTTTGTACATGAAGTTTTAATAGATGTAGACTAGTTATCAGATTCTTGTTGAAGTCAAAATTAATGCTATATTCCTTTCCACGCGTGTTCTTATGTCATATGTAGTGGAATATTCCATCACCGTACCGATATTGTGCTCCTTGTGCTGTGTCGTGTTCTGACTAAATTTGAGGTAAACTTGCTTAAACAAATACTGAACTATAAACAATCATAAGTTAAATACGCACATTATAATTATACTGTCATTTGCTGCATCATGGCACTGGATTTCCGTACAATTAAATATTCACTATTCATATTTTCATTGCATGGAATGCAAAAATAATTCTCCATCTATTTAATAACATTTTATAAAATATAAGATTTAACCCAAACTACTGCTGCTTGACATAATGTAAAAGTTTACCATAATTACCGGTATTTTATCCAACAAATTAACACGCGACAATACTGAATTGAAGGCTTCACCTGGAAACTTCAATGACGTGGGATGAATGTTAAATTATGAAACAACTTAACAAAACTACTTGAGATCTGGCAAAGAAAACATTTAACCACGTACACACAACATATTGTAAGTATTAAAATAATGAACATGCACAAACCTGATATCGCGAAAATATTATGGATAATCATTTTTAACAAAATAAACACCATAAATGCAAAACATTAATGAAAAATAGTTGAAAATGCAGCTGCCAAAGTTTAATGTAAAAAAATATCTACTTTGTTGTGGTTGAAAATATAAATGATTTCATTTAAATGACACGAAGTACGTTTGAAATATTTTATAAACATGGACAAACATGGTAAAACATAGTATTTTCTATTTGCAAACGAATTGCACACTGGTTATAGGCTTCTAATGTCCAGTGTTTTCATCTCTTGTTATTACGGTTTAAATGTCATTTCACGTGACAATACCTGTACAAAAAACAAAACCTAGCACTTATATCTATTAAACATAAGTACACATGTTTAGACAGAAGTTTTTAATGTTACAAACTTCGCTGTATATGAAGAACTGTGACATGTTTATTTGCTTTTGATGTTTATTTGCTTTTGACTAACAGTCATGTATTATCTAAATGTAGCATGCTATGCAATGTACACAGACGTGAACGATTCTGAGACTAAAAATGACAAGCAATAAAGATACTCGTATTAAGGGATTTTTAAAGATTATTATTAAAAACAATTTTGTAACAATTAAGACATTTACATTTCGTAAAAATGACATGTGTTTAAAAAAAATAAGATCCTTTCATAATTACTTATATTGGATGCATTATTTTGTTTATAAATATCTCAATAAACATATGACTATTCAAAGTATTTTAAATGGTACATATTGGGGAAAGTGGAAGGGCATACATTTGTTGAAAGACCAAGCTGAGTTATGGCAATTATTTCATCAATGTATTCCAAGCTTCAAGTGAATATCTAATGTAGTTTTGAAATTATAAGACTTTGGAACAAAACACCTTTAACCCCGAAATCTTTGTTAAATGTCGGCATGCTGATCTCTGTCAAAATACAAAACAGAGTTATGGGGATTGCTGCACCTTATGTTTGAGATGAGTACAAGATGTTTTCCAAGTTTCAAGTGAACACCTTGACAAACCATGGTTATGTGGAATGTGGCACCAAGTGTTTCAGTTGAAGACAAAGTTATAGTCCATGAATCAAGTGAATTACCTATAAATATTTGAATTTTTAAACTTGTTGTATAAAAACTTAATCTGAAAATCTATGTGAAAAAAAAATGTGTACATATTATAAGGAATGTTGCACCTGATGCTGGAATTAATGACAAAGGTATGTTTCAAGTTTCAAGTGACTAACTTATGTATTTGTGAAATTACACAACTTTTGAATATAACCCAAGTTCAGACGCCGACGCCGGGGCGAGAAGGAAAGATCATCTATTATTCAAATAGTCGAGCTAACAACTGTAGCAAAATCTGGCTATTATTTATTTCATATAACACGTTACAATTTCAAACATAAAGAGGAAATCGATGGCTATATGGACAGTTGACCTACCATCATCCGTGACCTGCAATTTCGAGTGTCTTTTCTGGTCACATTGGTTTGTAAGCACTTCTTCTTCAGCTTGTTTCTCATTATCAAAACTGTTTTCAGATGTGGACGGAATGCAAAATTCTACATCACCCTCAGCGAATACTTGTTCCTCCTGCTGCATATGTATGTCATAATCGTCATCTCGAGGTTTAACTTCAGTAGAAATATATTCGTCACATACTCCACCGTATTTCCTTTGTCGAAACATGATGGGTGTCTATTGTTGTATCAATATCTTCAGAAGAACTTGATTCCGTATCATCTGAGTTACTGTCCCAGTCACTAGAAGAGTCATCCATGTCTTGGTCAGGATCCAGTATGAATTCCGCACCCTCTGCTATAGCCTGTCAGATACGTTGTTGTACGAACGATTAATTTTGACTTATTAGTTTGTTGAACTTTCCAAGTTCAAAATCATGTAAATATTACAATACAACATTTTAAGTACAACAATAAATTTATTATGATAATAAATTTGAAAGAAAAGAAAACTAATAAAAAGTGACAAATTAATCAAAAGTAACCAATTAAGAATATACAAAGTCAGCAAATCCAAGTAATCAACCTAATTGATCCTTTTTTCTTGTAACTTTAGTTAAAAGTGAAGCCTAGTTCTACAAATGTTGTATAAAAAGGAGGTAATACAGGACATAAAAATACATATTATAACAATCTCTTTGTTGATTAAAACCCAGTAAGCACGACGTAATCTTAAATATTGAATTCTACAATAAAGAATAACAGAAATTGACAGATACCTGATACCGATGTTTTATTTTGTTTTATTTTGTCGATTTCTTTCTTACTGTATCTAAGCTTCTCCATCAGCTTAATATGATTTTCTAAAACAAACAGAAAATGGAAAGAATTACATCAACGTGTATATACACTGTTTACAACAACCATATGACCAATGAAAGCATTTCTTTGAGTACTCATAGCTATAACTAATTTTACAAGAGTAACGGTATGTAAACTGAGTATATTTCTTGCAAACGGGAATAAAACGTTGTATCTGTCCTTTTAAGTAGGTAACATAAAACATGTTAATATAATACCTTTTGTTTTTCTGTACTGCTTGTTGGTGGGAAGCTGTAGTCTTCGATTTCGCAACCATTCAATCAAATGCTGATAGGCCACCCTATCGGGTCCCACACACTTGGAACAATCACCGTATTTACTGCACTGAAAAGCCTCAACGTAAGCGGATGTGCTAAAGTTCGGTTGTACTGGCTCCTGGCGGTTCTTTATTTATTCTTCCAACTCGGTAAAAATTACTCGATCGTCGTTGTTTTCATACGGAAGAAGGCCACCTTGACATATTTAATATAGCATCTCGTCGTATAATTCCAAAGCCATATCCATCAGTTTTGTCCCTTCATCTGCAATTAATCAAAATATTTATGGTGACCTTTGCAAACTTCACAATATTCAGATTTTGAAATGCGCTATTTACCGGTTATTCTTCGACAAGAAATAATAACTGCATTGTACAATCATATAAAGAAGTTCTGAGCGGAAGTTACGTTTCAGTCATCACTGATAACTGTCATAATAATACCTATTTGTTCATCTTCATCTCTAAACCTTTTCCCGAGTTTGAAATGGTAAAATGCTGTCCTCTCTATTGCCATCGTAAGCTCAACGTGTGGGGGTACATATAGTTTTCTTGCAATTCTCAGAGCATGCTTTCCATCTGTCTGTGCACTTACTAGCTCTCCCTGTTTAATAATTAATATATTGAGACAGCAACAGACTTTCCAACTTTTCTTACTATTAATGTAAACACATACCATGCTTTTGTGCCAGGATTCAATACCGTTTGTTTTGCTTCGCTAGATCACAAGCATAACATTTTCGCGTGCTGCTCTTATGCATCTGAGTCAATAGCTTATTTGGTGATAATCCAGTAAAATAATTGGATAAACTGATAAATTAATTTGAACAGGATTGTCATTGTTGTTATCAAACAAGCAATTAGTGTTTCTGTCATGTTGATCATTGTACAAAACTCTAAAACCAAGAGAGAACATAAATGCCTACTTTCACAAAAAACACTTCTGCGCGATTGCGACGGGTTGTCAGAGGTTGTGGAATTCTCCATTCCATTGTCTTTGTTGAAAACTGATGCAGTTATTATATTCCATTAGCGCGTCGTTGAGGTGTTTCATGCGCTCATTTCATTCTTTGTGTTCAATCCCAACTGATGATAACATGCAGCTATGTTTGCAGCGTATTGAACTCGTTAACTGATAAAACTGGGTCTAGAACAATCCGATGCCTTTGCGGCTTTATGACATTCGAAAGCGTTTGTTAAATCACCAGTGCTGAAGTAAACGCACCCACGACGGTTTTGAATTTCGGCAGTATCGGAATCAATTATCGTTTTCAATTTCTTAGAACGCTCCTCATGTATGATTGTAATTGCTCTGTCAAATTTATTTAATGCTATCTTCAACTTGTCTTTACTGTTTTCCTTGGTTCCCATCCGAAGATAAATCGTTCCATACACTTTGTAAAAAGAGCAAAATGCAAATATTTCGTCAGACTTTGATAAATACCAACCTTCGGCGCTGTATGCCAATTGACCATCATCTGTAATTTTAAACTGGCCGTTAATTTTGTCCATAGATTTCAACGCGACATTCAATTTTTCGCTTTTCATTAAACACGTGGCCTCCATTGATTTCCAATAAATGTACTGCATTAGCTCCTTAGAATTCGCAGCATGCTGAGCCTGCCTTTGGGCGAATGTCAACTGCAAATCTTGAGCGCTTGTAAACTCGAAAACATCCCATATGTAACTGCATCGAATTGTCGTCGGTTCTTTTGCTTTGTCAAGAAGACTGCTTAGAGATTCGTATCCCTCTATGACCAGCTTAAAAAATAAGCTCAGATGCGGCTTCAGTTCCTGCATATGCATCTTGATGTCTAGCGGAGTACGAGCGTTCATCTTCCGCCCACGTTTTTCTATACGTTTGCAGAAATAGGAAAGAAAATACTTCCTTCCATCGATATACTCTTGTTTAAAACTCGGCGAATCTTTCAATGTTTGCTCCAAAAACTCAGCAACAATAGAATGGAAGGCAAATCCTTCTCTTTGCTTGCATGATTGACGTCTTGATAACACAGAAAAGAAGTATCTTTCGAGCATATGATAAGCCTGTGCTGTGTGCAATTTTTGAACTGTATCAACGGACTGTCGCTGTGGCATATCTGGGACACTGGCTGAAACGTGCTGGGTATCTTTAACGGCGAACCAGTCGGTGTTAAAAACAGACAGTCGAGCGATAAACCTCTGCAGACCTTCTGGAATCATTTTGGCAAATGTTTCCTTCAAACATGACATCACAGAAAACAGTTGTCCTGTTTTAAATGGGGAACGAACAAAGTCCTCGTTGCGTGGGTTACGAAGTAACACAGACAAGGCTTTTATCGCAACGGGTTACCGTCACAAGCAGCAAAGGCCTGCTGACACAAACCTTTATCTAGTTGATGCTGTAAAAGTCAAACAAAAATTCAGCTTTTTAATATAAAACTAGGTCGTAGGTTTAATTCACAAATAACTAGATTTGTCACTGACACGGAATTCCGCACCATACATGTTTAGACACAGACAAAGGGCGTGTCGCTAACACTTATTTGTGCCTCCACACATTTATTTATATATATATTGTATAGTGGGAAAAGGTGAAAGGGCCATTATTCTACCAAATGTGGTCGCAGCCAAAATTCCTTTCTTTACGATCACCTATACATTAAAGTTATTCAGCTGTAAACGTTTGAGCGAAATCCGCCTAGCATTAAAAGAGGAATTGAGTCCACAAAATATCGGAGGGTATATATTCTATAGTGGAACAAGAAGGCCAAGATTGGCCTACGTCGCTCACCTAAGTTTAAGGCATCATAAAAGCTTATAACAATTAAGACGGCAAAATGACCGTAAAACACTTACCCGAGTATAAAGATCTGGGCCTTGCAGTTTCACGAGAAGATTTTTATAGCCTGTATAAACCATGTGACCCCTAGGGCGTGGCCACTTTCTACACTTGTGGAATATTTGAACAATCTTTGTACAGGACTTTGCAGTTTCAGAGCAGAAGATTTTTAAAGTTATTTTGCTATTTAAGTCTATATATAAACAATGCGAACCCCGGGGCGTGGACAGTTTTCACCATAGGGGCATAATTTGAACATTCTTTGTAGACGACCACTACACAATGTTTCATGCTAGATATGAAACCTCTGGGCATAACAGTTTCTAAGGAGATGATTTTTAAGGCCCATTTGCCATATA
Organism: Congeria kusceri; assembly: GCA_027627225.1. Classification (NCBI taxonomy): domain Eukaryota; kingdom Metazoa; phylum Mollusca; class Bivalvia; order Myida; family Dreissenidae; genus Congeria; species Congeria kusceri. The sequence goes on along the minus strand of CM051024.1, from coordinate 53,471,196 downwards.
AGTCTATATAAACAATGTGACCCCGGGGTGTGGCCAGTTTTGACTCTAGGGGCATCATTTGAACAATCTTTGTAGAGGACCACTATACCATGTGACATACCAAATATGAAACGTTGGGCCTTGTGGTTTCAGAGGAGAAGATTTTTAAAGTAATTTTGCTATTTAAGTCTATATAAACAAAGAAAAACCTTTGTAGAGGACTACTGTAATGTTACATACCAAATATGATAATACTAGGCCTTGTGGTTTCACAGGAGTTTTTTTTAAGTCATTTTGCTATTTAAGTCTATATAAGCACTGTGACCCCGGGGCGTAGCCAGTTTTGAACCCAGGGGCATCATTTGAACAATCTGTGTAGAGAACCAATTTACAATGTTACATACCAAACATGAAACCTCTGGGCCTTGATGTTTCAAAGAACAAGATTTTTAAAGTCACTTTGCTATTTAAGTCTATATAAAAATGTGACCCCCGGGGCGTGGCCAGGTTTAACCCCGGGGGCATAATTTGAACAATCTTTGTAGAGGACCACTTTACAATTTTACAAACTCAAAATGAAATCTCTGGGCCTTGCGGTTTCAGAGGAGAAAATTTTGCTATTTAAGTCTATATAAACCATGTGATCCCAGGGCGTGGCCATTTTGTACCCCAGGGGTATAATTTTGAACTATCTTTGTGGAGGACCACTACACAATGTTTCATGCTAAATATGAAACCTCTGAGCATTACAGTTTCAAAGGAGATTTTTAAGGTCCACTTGCCATATAAATCATATAAATAATGTGACCCCGGGGCGTGGCCAGTTTGGACCCCAGTGGCATCATTTGAACAATCTTTGTAGAGGACTACCATACAATGTTAAATACCAAATATGAAACCACAGGGCCTTGTGGTTTCAGAGGAGAAGATTTGTAAAATCATTTTGCTATTTAAGTCTATATAAACAATGTGACCACCCGGGGCGTGGCCAGTTTTGACCGCAGGGGCATCATTTGATCATTCTTTGTAGTGGACCACTATACAATGTTACATGCCAAATATAAAACTACTGGGCCTTGCGGTTTCAGAGAAGAACATTTTAAAAGTAATTTTGCTATTTAAGTCTCTATAAACACTGTGACCACTGGGGCGTGGCCAGTTTTGATCTCACGGGCATCATTTGAACAATCTTTGTAGAGGACCATTATAGGACGTTACATTCCAAATATGAAACCTCTGGGCCTTGTGGTTTCAGAGGAGAAGATTTATAAAGTCGTTGTTTGCTATTTTAGTATATAAAAACAACGTGAACCCCCGGGGCGTGGCCAGTTTTGACCCCAGAGGCATAATTTGTACAATCATTGTAGAGGACAACTATACAATGTTACATACCAAATATAAAATCACTGGGCCTTGCGGTTTCAGAGAAGAAGATTTTAAAAGTAATTTTGCTATTTAAGTCTCTATAAACACTATGACCACTGGGGCGTAGCCAGTTTTGATCTCAGGGGCATCATTTGAACAATCTTTGTAGAGGACCACTATAGGATGTTACATACCAAATATCATCTTGTTATTTAAGTCTATGTAAACCATGTGACCCCCGGGGCGTGGCCATTTTTTACTCCTTGGTATAATTTGAACTATCTTTGTAGAGGACCACTGCACAATGTTTCATGCTAAAGATGAAACCTTTGGGCATTACAGTTTCAAAGAGAAGATTTTTAAGGCCCACTTGCCATATAAGTCTATATAAACAATGTGACCCCCAGGGCGTGACCAGGTTTTACCCTAGGGGCATAATTTGAACACTCTTTGTAGAGGACCACTATACCATGTTACATACGAAATATGAAACGTTGGGCCTTGTGGGTTCAGAGGAGAAGATTTTTAAAGTCATCCTGCTATTTAAGTCCATGTAAACCATGTGACCCCCGGGGCGTGGCCATTTTGTACCCCTTGGTATAATTTGAACTATCTTTGTAGAGGACAACTGCACAATCTTTCATGCTAAATATGAAACCTTTGGGCATTACAGTTTGAAAGAGAAGTTTTTAAGGCCCACTTGCCATATAAGTCTATATAAACAACGTGACCTCCAGGGCGTGACCAGTTTTTACCCTAGGGGCATAATTTGAACAATCTTTGTAGAGGACCACTATACCATGTGACATACCAAATATGAAACGTTGGGCCTTGTGGTTTCAGAGGAGAAGATTTTTAAAGTCATTTTGCTATTTAAGTCAATATAAACAAAGTGACCCCCGTGGCGTGGCCAGATTTGACCCCAGGGGCATCATTTGAACAATCTTTGTAGAAGACCACTATACAATGTTACATATCAAATATGAAACCTCTGGGCCTTGCGGTCTCAGAGAAGAAGATTTTAAAATTCATTGTGCTCTTTAAGTCTATATAAACCGTGTGACCCCCAGAGCGAGGCCAGTATTGAACCCAGGGGAATAATTTGAGCAAACTTTGTAGAGGACCACTATAGGATGTCACATGTCAAATTTGAAAGCTGAAAGCCTAGTGGTTTCAGAGAAGAAGATTTTTTAATGTTTTCAGTTTTAAAATCTATTTTTAGCTCTGGTGACCTACATATGCAGCGGACCGAAATAATTTGAACAATGTTGAAAGAGGGTCACCCAATGATCATTCCTGTGAAGTTTGGTGAAAATCTGCCCAGAGGAGATGTTTTTTAAATGAAAATGTTGACACACGACGCACGACGCACGACGGACGACGGACAAAATGCGATCCTACAAGCTGACCATGAGCACGTTGTGCTCAGGTGAGCTAAAAATGACAAAGAGCCATACTTCTTCCAAAATTGTTTGCAGCCTAAATGCCTTCCTTAACATCACCAACACATTAAAGTTCTTCAGGTAAGAATGTTTGAGTGAAATCCGCCTAGCAGTTAAGAGGATTTGAGTCCACACAATTTCGGGACGTACGCACGTACGGACGGCTAAGAACAATGCTTAATTGCTCCCACTTTGTAGCGGCATACACATTGTAATAAAACAGTTACTAAGAAATGCAATAAAAACATTGTTTAAGGATGCGTATATAAGGAAAGTGAACACGCTGCATCATAATAATTTGAAGATGTCACATACCTCATCTAACCGCCAGCTAATTTTGGACATTATTTTTTTCAGCATCCTCAAATGATAGGTCAGTTAACTTAAATTCCAGAATATTCCCCTTCAAGACTGGGTTCCCACCGAACGAATCAGCCACGTTTGATTTAGACAATGACTTGCAGACAGTAATTAGAAGTTTGATCTGAAACGTCAAATAATAATGCTACTTAAGTTATAATACTAGTAACTAACAAACACGAAAAAGAAGAAGAGTAAAAAAAGAATAAGCATTGCCCAAAAGTTATATATTCGAGCGTTACATCCTACGAATTACGGCATGAGGAAGACCTAACGGATGAACAAAAATTCGTATGTGCAATGGTATCCATGACATCCGTAGTTTTGTTCGCACATTGAATATTCGTGTCGAAAATGACCATCCATGTTATTCAGAAGAATTAAATAATCTAATACAGTGCTTATGCTTATATTGAACTAGCGGGATGCTCATCTTAATCTTATTAAATAATGAGGCTTAATTAAGTACTGAATAGTGCTTCGCAAAATTGATAACGTTTGATCATTGATGGAAATAACGAGTTTTACCGATTAATAAGTTTTACTTTAATCATCAACATAAGTATCTTTACATTCTACGCCAACAGACGAAGTAATTACTTTCCATGTGGCAATAAATACAAACATACGTTCTTTTCTCTTGGCAAGATCTTGCAGAAGAGACATAAACTTTTGCATCTGGTCATTGAAGGAGTTAAACGACGCCCAGAAGTTGTCTGTAATGTCTACCTCATTGCTGATGCACTCGATTAGATCCGACAATAGCTCTTCCACTTCAATTTTGCCCCTAGCAATTTCCCAAACAGAGAGGCGGCAAAATTAAACTATTTGTGGTACATGCAAGAATATGTTTTGCTAAGAAGATTTATACTTAAAGAACTGGAAATGCAATGTATTAACAGCAAAGACTCCTTATTGAAACAACGTTAAATAAAGCATGGAAAAGTGTTTATCTTTAATAATAAAGACAGTATTACAGTGGTAACTTAAATGCTGAATTTTAAATAAACAGGGTGAAAATAACAAAATAATGTATTAAAAATCGACAATCAACTGAGGTACATAATTATACACAAACTGTTAACTAGTGTACTTTCAACTCACATTTGCTCCGAATGTTAATGTCGACATGTTATCACGTACCTTTGATTGACAACGATGATATTCCATTTTCTCACGATTTTTGGTAGAATCAAACAGAAGGATGTAGCATATCTGACTGGCTAACCTCGTTTTGCCCATACCTGGCAGTCCACAAAGGACGACACCTATAAGAATCATCGTAAACATTACTTATAGTCTCATTTCTAAGCTGCATATCGACAGTCCACAGTTTGTCACTTGGTTGCATACAAGAAAAGAAAGCTAGCGTTAAGCACAACGGTTTTATGTATACTGTTACACTATTGTGGAGCATTACAGAAAATCATGTGCAGAAAATAGTCACAATCACGAAATATCTGCACACATTCAACACATGTAAAAGGTAAAGCAATGTACAAGCAATAATACCTTTCGGATATTTCTCGAAACTCGGAGCATTTTCTTGTGGATCTTTCTGAAGAATTTCTACTATTTTAGTGGTCAGTTTGGCCCTGCCAACAAAGTTCGGGTCAATTTCGAGCCCCTTTCTGAGCTTTCTTGTTGGTATTGTTCAAAAGCTTCGATGTATGACACACCACCAATAAAAACAAAGCCTCATTGGAAAGTCACTAGTATGAAAAAGGAAACAACATACATAAGACATACATTCCTGTGTCCTGCTATGTTAAAACTTATTCCAAACTGGGGACCTAATTATGAGAAAAATACACAAGTTTTTAATACAGTCTAACAAATGTTCGAATTTAAAAATTCTAATACAAAATAACTGAAACACAATTACAATTGGCATACACATACATTAATAGTCGTGAGAACATCACGCTATCAAGATGAAATGCAATAAACGTTAATAATCATAAAAATATGGGCATTCCCAGTTTGAAAACAATAAATCTCCGAGAATAAATAAGCCAACAAGATGGAATACACCAAAGATTACTAATTTTTATGAATTGGTTAATGGATATTTTGTCCAAATTGTTGGACTGATGATGAAAAAAATCCCACCTCACAATCAAAAAAGGGAAATCTTCAATGATTTGTTTCTGGAAAGAAACAACATTGAACAAAAACAAAATGAGAGCACTTCTCGCTCATTATACAATGCGCAGAATAAAGCAGATGCAGTGTTTTCATATGCACGGAAATATTTTTTCCGCATTTATACTTTAAGGTTGTTTGGCTTCGGGTCTGATAAAATCTAATTTATGAACAAACAATGGCCTTTAAAGCAATGAGAATTTGCAAACTATTGGAATATAATATATATGAAGATAAACGAGAATAAAGGAACTATCAAGCTAGTGTACAATATTCCTAAAGAGATAGTATGGAAACTTCCACCTAAAATGCTATATACCTATACGATGTAAATTATTCACAACATCAGGTCTGAGTGACCATATACCTAAATCGGCATGAAAGTTTAATGTTGCTGTCAAATTTTTAAGAAACTCAACAGCTCCGTCTTGTCCAAATTTATTTTCCAGGCAATCAAAGAAGGCGTGGTATTTTGGGCTTGTGTGACCATCCAGACGCTGGATCTTGTTGTAGTTATCATCCCCAATCCGAGACTTAGAACTCCGAAGAAAGTTCTCAAAGTCCGAATCTTCGACCGAGAATTCTTCACATAGCTGGTTAAGCAGGCGGTCCCATGGGTGCACTGAAAAAGTAAATCAGGTTGAAAGACAAATATAAAACTGTATTTGGTAAAGCAATCGGAACCTTGCCGTTAGTGCGGTGAGTTCTATTTTATTTGGCCTGACCCAAAATATCCAAGGTGACCTGAGCTTTCCGCTTTTCCTGTTCCACACCTGTTCCACACCTGTTCCACAGAACGCAATGTTCTGTGCAAATTACTCAGCAGACAAACCTGAAGATTACTATTTTCCTTGCAACAGGTCTATACAGCTCGCGAGCTACGGTACGTCACAACTCTTTTTTTCGGTGACGTCGCGCTCTTTTATAATAGGTCACATTATACTAAATAAATAAGTCATGTAGGCTGTACTCTCTAAATAAATTAACAAGTTTAACTCGAAGACATGTTTTTAGGTTCAGACACTAGCTTTGACATTCTTTTTGGAGATGTTGGTAGGGAAAGCATTTGTGGGCACTAATAAATCACTGATATCTTTAAAGATTACAAGAGACTTCAATAGGACACTTGCGCTAAGACGAGTTACATTCAACTAGTAAGTAGCAGGTAAAAAGGTGGTGATAAAACAGTCAACTTTGTTTAGTGTCGAGTTCTTTCTTACATACTACATGACATATTGCTTAAATCAATTAAGCTTAAAATGCTCTTTAAGAAAATGTATGGTTATGAGGATCCCTATGTGCAAAATGTTGCATTTATTTTTTAAGTTAAAGTTGTCGCTTTTACATTAAATTATATAAGGATTGGAATTAATATATTGTAACCATACTAACAGTGTGCTATTTTCTTAATGAGCATTTGAATGACATCGCATTTCCATAACAAAGCGTCCAAACGATTCTTTGCATATATTTCATATTATATAATTAAATTACTATTACAAGTTGTGATTTTATGACCATTTTCCTTAAAACAGCTAATATGTTAATCTATATTACTTTCTTATCGGTTTGAAGAGTAGCAGCGTTAATGTTTCGAAGCAATAATTATATATTATAATTATCACGAACGCAATATGGTCGAAACCTGTTGGTACGAATCAAAACAAAACATTAGTTATTCCCATGTTGACAAACAAAACAAAATAACAAACAGAAACATAACAATTTATGTATATTAATATGTTAGAAGTAATATATAGCATACATTTAGTACGTGCGTATTGTGTGCCGTTCTGATCTTTTTAGATATGTAACGTATACAGTTATTATCGTGTATATTAACAACCACGTTTAGTAGTAATACATTTGTTTATTAACATTCCTAATTTGCTAAATTACCAAAGATGCCGAATATCCTAGATTCATACAAATCACGGAAATTGCTAAAATTTCAAACTGTTCCATAAAAGGTTCTAAACTGTTTGAAAGTCCTTTAAATGCTTATTTGCCCCTTGAACATCAAATAATGCTTGCACAATACTTTTAGCTTTTGAATTATTTAATAATATTTTGAAACATAAAGTAGCTAATAAAACCTATTTTGCTCCACTGACTAAGCGAATGTGCCTACAAGCGAGTTTTTGTCACGGTGACCATTTTAAAGACTGTGAATTGTTACTCGTGATCTATATAAATGTCTAGTTATGAGTAATAAGTCAAAATAATTGAAGTTCAACTTTATGAAAAATATTATTTGGCAAACTAGAAAGGGCCTGAATTCAGATCTTTTTTTTTCAAAAAAGCTGTAAAAGTGCTTGAATTTTGTCACAGAATATATCTATGCAACCTGAATATCTGCAGCTTCCATTTATTGCTTTCTACAAGATCATTGGTGCTCAATTAATGACTCTGCTGATTGTGTGGATACAGGATAACACAGACAACACCCATGACATGGTTACAAATGTCCATATGCCATAATGCACAAAGAGACTGTATTAAATTCTTATAAGACTGATGTTAACAAAAGGGAATAATTATCGGTCAACTATTTGGTAAAACTGTCCGAATGCTTCAACAGTCGTAAATTACTATGCATACCTTTGCGCCCGACGACCTTTGTGCGCTTGCCGGTACTAGAAATATAGATTTTTTATTTGAAAATAAAAGGTTACACGCATGCAAGTCAAGTGGAAGAGTAGTTTACGCATTCGCGTTACACACATGATATAATTTATTTCGTATATGGTAGGCACTTGTCTTGTTTACATTTCGACGTCAGAAATGCGAGTAGCTTGTGTATCCATAGTTTGTACACATCTTTACAGTAGCACGAACTGCGCAGATGGTTAGATCTCTACCAAATGTAATTTTGTCGTAGGACTGCGACCTTTTAATATTGATATTCATTCTGGACTTATTAATTACATTTTGTTCATTTGCTTTTTCAAAAAATCCCATGATGTAGTAGATTATTCATACTTTTCTTTACGCATTATGTAATATCTACGCCGTAATGTTGCATACATTTGTATAGGAATAATGAAGTTCACTCAGGCAGTGGACCGATGGGTTCAAAACGAGATAGAACGAATTAAAAACGCTCCGAAAATAAGCATTATCGGTCAACTTCCGTGGAACACCTTACGATAGTGTCGATGTACTACAATATGTACTCCATAAAACAGTTTAAAATTATTTTGTTGTTGTAAACCTTATAATTATTTAAATGATAATAACGGTGTTCATACATGAACACATTTTAACGTGTGCATTTAACTCGTACTAGTAACATTCAGCGAACTGTAGTAATGCCGTTTAACATAGAATTTAAGTCAAATTGAAATTAGCAATAAAACGATATTCATATAATGCTTGTGAACCTGTGGTGTAAGCAACAAGGTATCGGTTAAGAGCAATAACTACGCATGTACCTTTAGAGGATAAACGTAAATATGTTAATAGCTTAAACAATTAAATCAGTCAGGTCTACAGTTTCGATGATTTATTGCCACGGTGCTTCTGGGTATAAAGTTATGCATTGTGAATACATAGTCGCGCGCAGTATCGATCGCTGACGAGTTAAATTCTACTGTTTTACTATAAAACACTTTAAAGAGACTCATTGAATGCCACAACGCTAACCACTTGTGTACGAAAGATTTAGTTTTTAAATTCGTGCTTCATATATTTGAACGAACATAACAATGCGCTCCCGATTGTGTGACCATTTCGCGTTATACTTTTTTTTTCTTCATTTCTGCCACACTTCGAATAAAAACGACAGTTACGGTTTCCATCGGTTTCTATTTTTGTTGTATCACGTTTACAATTGCCAAAGTTTACTTGGCCATACGCGAGAAAGCATTTTTGATTCACCGCACACTTAGTGAATAAAAAAGTCATGTACCAAAATTTCAACAGCAATAACAATATAAACAAAGCGAAACTCCAGTTGCGACAGCTGTAGAGAACTCCTATAAGCAGCCCGAGGTCCTTTATTTATGGCATGTGACCAGTTGCCAAAAAATTACACAGCACATCACAAAAACACATTACAAAAAAAAACAACACATGAATAAAACTGGGGTCACCGCCTTGGAACGGTCAATGCAAAGCAATGGGGGTTAATACCGGTTTACGTGCGCTCAAACCTCACACTTGGCCCAGAATTATTCACAAAACATGTAAGTGTAAATAAAAATTAACCTCAAAGCATCGCAGTTGAAATTAAACAGCAATAAAAGAGAATACTATTTAATTTCTAAATGGCTAGATACAACCAGATTCAAAAACAAGTATCAACTACATCTTTTTGTAAAATACTTTAAAGACATATAGTGTTAAATCTAAAGCTGAATAGCTTGGTGCTCCCCCAAGCTGCCCTTAATTGCCACCAACCTGTCCTTTATTAAAGCCAATCTGCCCTTAATTATTTCCAATGTGCCCCTGCTAACATGTACAAGATAACATGTACCTTACTGCCTTGATAAAATATGTTGATATTGTTGTATGTTTTTTTCTTTACGCATGTCTGTTTGATTTGTGAAAAATAACGATGAGCTGTCATATGCTTAAGTTAATAAACCATTTGTTCTGTTCTGTTCTGATAAAAAATGCCCTCCACCCTATTCTGTTCTGTTCTGATAAAAAATGCCTCCACCCTATTCCGCTTATCTCAATATAACACGCTTTATCACACCCACATGGTATCAATGCAGCTGGTTCCTCTATGATGCCTGTATTTTGCAGGGTTGGCACGAATCAACCGTCCCGGGGTTTCCCGGCGGGTTTTACCGGTTTTTCCCGTCCCGGTCAACACCCTGAAAGTGGGCAATACTGGGGAATACTGGGCAAAACTATTTTTTTCTTCAGTCAATATGCAGTTTTAATTGTTTGTATAAATCTAAATACTATGTTAAATTATATTATAAGGACAATGACTTATTTTTGATTTTGTAGATCCAATATATGCATAGTTACAGTATGGTCTTGTGCCAGCACATATCCACTGGTTTCGTTCATTTGTTGCTTATTTGTTTGTGAAATGATTCCGCTTGATAATGAAATATGTCTACATTTATTCATCCTTCTTGATTTCTTGCATTGAACTGTTCTTTTTGTTATCTATACAACTTAGGGAGGCCTTCTCTGGATAAGAGTTTGCAAAAGGCCCCTTAGAATTGACATGGGCCTTTGCCAGTGGCCCCTCGTTGAGATCTACCTTAGACCTATAGGTCTATTATGTTTATTCGAGGGTCCAGTTTTTTGTTGAGCACTTGCATCTGCAAATTCAATCAATGTGTATGTTTGTTTTAAGAGGGTGTACATATTATTGTGGGTGGGTCAGAAATGATATCACAATATTAGGTCATTAATGTACAGCATGGAGCTGCAAGAGGGTCTTGTCGCAACACGAATGTCGGACACATGCCCTCCCGTACATTTGCCCACCCGATTATTGTTGTTCAGGCGGACATATGCCCTCCCGGACATTTGCCACCCGGACACACGCCCTCTCGTTAATACACCAACCGGACTCTGGCCCTCCCGTAACTCGTCTTTCGCTTGAAAGGTTCAACCGAGATGACGTACACTAGATGCTTCACATCGGACACTAAAACACTTAGGCCGCCTCTGGAGTAGAGTGTCTCCAGTATCCCAAGTCTTCTGGGGACGATGGCCACATCGATAAATATTCATCGCACACACGTCCGTCCAACTATGTTATAACTTTTAACATTTTAAATCCATTCAAGTGAGCTTGCACTTACGTCAACTAGGTCACCGACGTGATGACCTCATCCAAAATGGCCGCCCTTGCTCAAGTTCGGCCTGCTCAAGAAAGGCTCATAGCGTGCCATATATACTACTTAAAGCTGTTACTGTTCAAATTAAATCGATATATATTTAATGTTGATTACCCAACGGGATAGATAATTATTAACAGTTAAAATACATTCTCTATAAAAAACGAACAGACTGGTGTCACTGAGTATAGACAAATTATACCCTTTGATTGATAAGGCTGTATCAGTTTATAAATAACGTTTTTAGCATCCAGTTTTGCATATTTACACTTATGTAACCGTATTAAAACATCACTATAAAATGATGGATGAGAAATTCCATTAGCCAATAAAGATTTTAAGGAAACATTATATCTAGAAACCAACCTAAAGCATTTTTTTAAAACGTAGTAAACTTTTTGCGTATTTCATGAAACAAAAATAATTGTTTTAATAATTTCTTAGTAAGAGAAAGGTTACGTTTGTTGAAATCATTTACTCATGAACAGGCTCTTTCATAACGAACTAACTGGGAAATATAAATTTCATACGAAGGACTCTTAGGAATATTGCCATCTATGTACGGGAAATTTAAAATATCAAAATTGAAATCATCACGCTTGTCATACAGACTAGTTTGCACTTTGGTGTTACTAATAGTTAGATGTAAATCTAGAAATGCAGCATCAGTACTCGAAGAACACGATTTATTTATTGTATGTTCTTTGCGGTATATCTTTTTGATATATTTTTCAAAATAAGGATTATTTATATTTAACACTTCATCAATATATCTACTAGTTTTGTTTAAGCTTTGAATTAAACTTAACTGTCTTTCTTTAGACAAACTAAGTAAAATCCCAGAATAAAAATAAATATGCTATAAGTTGTGCACAATTACTGCCCATAGGAACCCCTATATTATACTGAAATATTAAATTGCCTAAAAGAAAATTGAGAGCAGAACATAAATCTAGACAAGTCCAAATAATATATTTATCAAATACTCAATTAGTGAAGACTGCTGTTTAGTTATTTACAGCTAAGTAGGAACATTTTTCTCTAGCAATGTCAAAAAGCATAAAATTGATCTATATCACTGTATGGTATACGTATTCCATTTAATATACATATTTCATATCGCATATTCTTAGCATTAAGTGTGAACTTTGTAGCAAATAATTGAAAGTATTAATTGTATTACAACAATAACTGTTAACACATTTGTACGTATTTTACTGTCGTTATCCAGACATTTAACTTAAAATACATTTTATACCCAGGTCGTGCTATTCATCAATCTCATGGACCAAAATTCTAACAAAAAATATCCATTCTCTCGCCGCTCAACTCCCCTTTGAAACTGAATGTACATTGCGATAAGTGTATGTATAAAACAATAAAGCTTTATACTAATGACAATATACAAAAAGTTATCACACATTCATTAAAAAGTGTTTAGAATCAATGCGGATTTTATCATGTTTACATCACAGTAGTGCCTTTTTCCCCTGATAGCCATTGTACAGTTCAATTTGAAATGTAAAAGGTACTATCTCGTGTTTGATAAAAAATTGTTAAACAAGAGGACCATGATGGTCCAAAGCGCTCACCTGAGTCTGAGAACAATGGCACCATTAGGGATGCAACAGGCACCCGTAAATACCCGCATTCTCTGTACTTTTAAAACCCATTTCGCATGGCATTAACATATAGGGGCGATACAAAAAAACATGGGAATAATTCTATAAAAATACATATAATGCTTATGATTGGATACTACCATCTTTTTTTTCACATAACGGTATATGTTTGAACTAAAATAATACATTATTTATTAACACCATTACACAGACTGATTTGATGACAGTTCAACTTTGCGTATCGGTGATTGACATATTTTTCTGTATTGTTGTTTTAAAAAATGTTTTAAGTGTGTTTGCAACGAAGTTCATAAGCAATGATAAACCTTTACGGGCTCGAAACTGGTACATACAGTGACACTCTACAGTTACAACACTCTATGAAAACTTCCTTGATATCATCATAATGGCACCATATAAATGTATCAAACCAAGTAGATTATTCTGGCTGTGTGGGCCCGTCTAGCTCAGTTGGTAGAGCGCTATACTCTCAACCAAGGGTTCTTGAGTTCGAGCCCCAGCCCGGCCACATAACTTGAGTGGGGATTGGTCGTGAAATAATTTATACGGCCTTTCTCCCCCTACCTCTGATTCAAGTAGGGCAGTTGTCATTTACTGGCATACGTATGTGCACTTGGTACTGGTAAACCACTTACATCGGCTTAGTTTGCCCAGAAAAAAGTGTGAGTAGGTCAACTGACCGCCATTATATCACTGAATGACTGGTAAATAAGGCGGAAAATCCAAACAAACAAACTTTCCAAATGTACTCTTAGGAGAAGGAGATTTCTAGGTTACATAGGAATACTTATTGTTAACATTAACAACCATACAAGTTACAACTATCAATATTGTCAGATTATATTATAAATAACTATAAAACATTTTAGTTGTTTTGCGTAAAAACTTACTAATAATTTTGAGTCAATGACACCCACAGAGACAAACTTTCCAAATGTACTCTATGGAAACGGGAAATTTCTATGTTATATAGGAATACTCATTGTTAACATTAAGAACCATACACCTATCAACATGGTCAGATTAAATTAAAAATAACTATACAACCATTTAGTTGATTTGTGTAAAAACTTGCTAATAATCACACCAATTTTGAGTCAAAACAGTGTATAAGTATTTTTAAATTAAGGAGAACTTATAAATCAACTTCAAAAATCATGTAAGATAATTACTTGAGTTTCCAAAATCCCAATTCAAATGTATAAGTCAGTCCAAAAGTTACATGATTAAATGATACTGAATTAGTTAGTAACTAAACAGTCCAAAAACTACAGAAAAAATTAACCCTTTCAGGCACTAGATCACATGATATTAATCCTATATTCTGATTGCTTGTTTACAACATGAATTTTAGCTATTTATTGTTGTTTACATCTTTTTCCTGACTGGATGCCAAGACAAACAGTGAAAAAATGTACTGCTGCACACATAGCCAAAATATAGGTCAGAAGCAGGCTATACATCATTACTATGTGTAAACGAACTCGTCCAAGATTTTACGGTCATGCACAAACTGTGCAAGTTTGGTCAAGATTGGATAAAAAAATGTAGTCTTTTCTGAAATAACGGTCAAAATGGTTGAAGGCATTCGGACGACGGACGACGCCGGAGAGGTCCCCTACACCAATAGCTCACCGAGCACTTCGTGCTCAGGTGAGCTAAAAACCTAAATGCAGATCTTATTTGCGTAATGGATGTTTTACTGTATGTCATACAATACCAAAAGACTTTGCTTACGTGTCAGCTCTTGTAGAAGTTGTTCAGCTTCATTAAAGTTGATAAACTTGTTGGGTTGTAATTGCTGAAGTCCTTCTTTCAAGAGTCTCAAACTATCGTTCGTGACTGATTTGCATTTCAAGGTTATTAATACACATAAGTGCGTTTCAAAGAAGACTTTTCTAAAATCGATGTTGACTCGAGACTCAACAATTCTATTTCCTCTATCTGTTGTGTTGTAAAGTGGTTATCAATACAATCATACTTAAAACGTGATCTCAAACTCTTTGTAATGATTATTTATCAACATAAAAAACATGCCAGTCGAAATTTTTGTTTTAGGCGGTCATATGTAATTCAATTAAATCCTGTTTAACATAAACTATATCAATACAAATTACATAGATGAGTCAATCCATTATTTAACATATCTTTAAAAAGTGGGCCGAGTAGGACCGGGCCGAATTCGGCAGTGGGCCGAATCAGACCGAGCCGAGTTAGTATTCGTGCCGAGTGGACCCTGATTCTGCAAATATTAATGTATTCGGTCTAAATGAATAATAAAATGGTGATAATAACATCAAAATTAAAACATATTTTACCTTTAAATATCGCACACAATTGTAATAGATGTAAATATATATATTTATAGTGTTACTATAATGACTGCATTTAAACAAAATTGGTGATTGTTTACTTTTGCTTTCTCTAAAGAAAAAATATAATCCAATTTTTTGTATTTTAATATGCATAAGTTCAGTCATTTGACTGACTGTATGCAAAAAAACACGTGTACTTAACGTCAGCATAATTTCGTTGATTACTCTCTTTACAAGACGATTCACTCTTTCGTTCTGATTGCTGGCCTCCGAGAAAGACGGTAGGGCTTGTTTGCCTGGTTCCAGTGCACCACAGTATATCAGATAATTATATCCGGTTTTGTCAGATTCAAGATCAGTCGTTTCCGTTGCATGATATACGAAACCTGCACTAAATCCGCATTTGATTCTTTGTCAGTTTCACTTGCCATGTTCATTTTCTATCCAACTTGAAACACAAATCTATTGGCGATTTCAAAATATATAACATTGAATGTTGCGTGAAAGTAGTATTTATCTCACTTTTACAGCGAAATCGGTTGGATAACAGCCACTGGTGTAAACCGGTTAATTAAGGTTAAGGTAGTACAACTGTAATAATTTCCTGCGTTTTGTTTCTAAGATCGGCCGATATCGTGACTGTCAGAGTTTCGTTACCCAGTTCTTTATTTGCCCGTTTGGTTTCGATTCTTGTCGAATACATGATATTTTTAATATGAGTACATTCTTTTATATAATCACATTATTTTATACATGTTAGTATCATATATATACTGCTGACGAAATGTACAAAGATAAACATTTTGACATAATGAAAAATTGATAAAAATCGAAACCGAACATATTTTTTTCGTGATATAAACAAAAACAACTGACAAACGAAAATTATAAATACGAGCAAAAAAGGAATGCTTACTGAAAGAAAATCGGAGCATTATAAATAACCGTCACCAGATCGTACATATGATGAACCAGGGTGATAATAAGGAGATGAAACACATGTAAGTAAAACAAGAAAGTGAAATAATTGTATTTGTATTCTGAAATTTCTGAATATATCAATATTTGTTTATAAAATCAGAACGTAATTCATTAGAGGATAATATGATGCTTTTCATTTCAATGCTTGAACTACGAAATTGTATTGCTTAAATCTACAATTAATAAGTAATATTATTTACATGTATTTGTGCTTGTCCATATTTCTATATATACTTACAGTATACATGTAAGTAAATGAACATACAAGTCATGAAGTACTTGTATGATGTGTCAGTCCATTAGATTTGAAGCCTAAAGACTCTTTAATAGTTGAGTACTTATACTTAATATGTGTGCCATTTGGCTTATGAATGTGTGCACCAGTGTTTCTTCATATCAGCATACTAATAAGGATCCATTCAGGAATTACACAGTTTTGACATTAATTTTACCTAACACTGAAAAGTATGGCTTACTAGGTTGGGCTGCACATATACTGGAAATTTTTGTATGTATATTGTTAAATATGTAGCAGAAAACAATCAGTTATTGGATTGTTTTAAAATAATTTTGCAGCTGAAGGAAGAGAATTGGCACAAATCACTCGGAATGCTTCCCTGGCGGTCAAACCTGGTGCTCAACACAGTACACATGTTTTTCGGACTGTGCCAGTTGGTGAAGATGCAGCCTAAATTACCAGAATATACAGCCTCAATTACCAGCATAAACTTTGTTGACATGAAGATGATTGGAAACGAAGATAATAAATAAGACACTTATTGTTGATGTACGGTATGTTGTCCCAGAGCTGAAAACGTTGCAGGGTGTGGGTGGCATTTTGTGTACCTCTAAAGAACTGAATTTTGAAAAAAAGTTTGTTTAACTGAAATAATAACATTTAATTATTAATATATTTAGTTTTACTGGTATAAATGGCATATTAAACTTAACATGCATAATTTATGTCATATTTGATAATTATTGTTGTGGAATTGCCTAAATATAGCTGTCTATTTTTTATGGGGTATGATAGCTTTTCTTCACTTTTTCAAAACGTACACGGCACATTTGTTTCTAACTTTTTATTTTAGTCAAATATATAATAAAAAGATTTAAGTGAAAAAACATACCAGTCCAGGAAAACCAAAATCCTTAAGACAACAGATTATTTTGTCTGTGCTGTCAGCTTCAAGTTTATGCTGAGCTTCCATAGAAAATTGATAAATATCAATACTTTTATCTTCTTTAACGCCTTATGTTGCCTTATTTTCTAATCTTCAACCATTACTTGTATACAATAGACCAACAATTTGGATATATTTGCAATTATAATTGAGTTATGATTTTTTTTCATCCATAGGGTAAATACATTTTGATGGAAAAATGGAAAAAGGGGTTGTCTTGAACATTTTCAAAAAACAACTGCATGGACACCTGCTGTCAGAATGTCTGAATATCCAAATCACAAGATAACAAATCGTTCTAGCACACAGTATCGACTGACCCGTCCTAGCTCCAATCTTCATTTGGCAGCCTCTGACCTTGCCTCAAAATGTAGCTTTTATGGAAACAGTAACTGCTCAACCCATCCAGTCACTTCAGCACTAGCTCGCAGCAAAATTCTCTTTCACGGTCTAAAAACTTTGCCTCTTCAAGTTTGGCGCTTCATTCAATATTTAGAACATAAATATGGAATACTTAGTCTGTGATATCCAAAGTATCTCGTTAGATCCTCCGAAATGCAGCAAAATCAATACTAGTAAAAATCCACAAACTCCATTCTCATTGTTATAAACAGAAAGTGAAAGTGTGTGATTTGCCATAATTGTAAACATGTAGCTCCATGAAACATAGATGTATATTTGTTAAAAACCTTCGACAAATGCAAAATAGTCATACTAAAATCATGCTCAAACACAGATTATCGTTGAGTCTAACATCATATTGATAATTTAATCGATTATTTATGTTTGCGTATTTTTTGGAAAGGGGAGTAATATACGGACCGTGATCATTGCTTAATGGAAATCAACGTACTGAAAGCAATGAATCAGTTTAAGTACGTAAATTGTGGAATAAATAAAGGCTCGTGCTTTTCGTCTTTTAAGACTCGCATAAGAAAACATTATCTTTATTTAACATTTACCTAATAGTCTGCATATATGCTTATTGAAAATCATCCGCGAAAACCTTTTAAAATATAAACAGAACACTGTTAATTAATTTAACATTCTGTATTTAACAATGCAATTATATTCCTATACCAGGGTGGGTGATTTCGAAAGCGTTTGCAAACGAATCGTAGACTCGAATATATTGAGATTTACTTGGGTAGATAAAATTACTACGAAATGGATGACTGCTCATCACTGTACGTAGTGTAGTTATATAATAAAAATCCAAAAACCGTTTCTTTTGCAATTTCAATTACTTTCAGATGCATCCATATACACTGGTTAGGATAATAACATAGAATGTTGCTGAAACCAGCGGTCATATCAATGTCCGCTGTAATTTGGAAGCGAATGTCAAAAACATGATGATATATGTATTGTTGATGGGGATAAACAAATGTCATTTGCGACATTTCATAGGTAGTTTACAAAATTAAGTTCCGGTCCCTTGTTCAGAGAGACCCAGGTATGCAGTTACCATATTTAACAATTAATAACATCAAGGCATCATTGAAACAGATGCGCGTTTTACTGTCTGGAAGCTGGCACACACTAGTGCAAACATGGTTTACCATATGTCCACTTCATTCTGATGAATACTCTTAAGGTTATGAAGATACGTGCTCGCTGGATCCCCCATTTGCTCAACGATCAGCAGAGAGTTACGAGGGTGCAAATAGCAAAACAACTGCTGAAAAATACCCAAACATATCAGCAAAATGTTTGTTTGATGGTCTTGAAACTGGTGATAAGATATGGGTTTAGTTTTATGATCCCATGCGGAAAGTAAATAATAATATTGCTGACAGCAGTGAAGGTGTTATACGCCATTTACTTCAGAAATTATGGGCCGATAATGGACAATGCAACTTGCTGTTCTTGAAGGTAAGTGAATGACTAAAGCTTCTTAAAGAATTTCGTTCTGGAAAACATTGCAAAAACAAATTATAAACGTTCTTTAACGTTCTTCCGAAACCGGTTTCCGGCATGTCCATTTTTTTATATGACAATGCTCTAGCCAACAAATCACCATCTGTGGTACTTTTTGTTTTATTTCGCAAAATGTATTGACGCATTTCCGTACAGCACAAACCTGGCTCCGTGCTATTTATTTTCTCTTAATGAAATTGAAAAAGAACAACACCTATATGGTTGGAGAAACATGTATAGGTCAAAACATGCATTGGTTCTGCGGTTTACCAGGTTCTCAGTGGTGTCCTAAAGAAGAGAAAGTACATTGTTTCATAAAATGGATAGTGAAACAATGCGGCGTTCTGGTTACAGATAAATATTTCGACGGTAACTTTACAAAACATTATAAACCTTTATTTAATTTATATCGGAGAAAACGTGTCATTTGCAAAAGATTTTGAACACTTGCACTGAATCAATGTGCACACACACCAGTCACGTCAGCATCATATTGAGGGATCGAATTGTACTTAGTTACAAGTTAGAAACGCGTAAATGTATGCTCCATAGTTTAAAAGCAAACTCGATCGTTGCTTGTAGATTTGACACCGTTTATAAAAGCGATTGATTAAATTGTTATTATTATTACGTTGTAAAATCGTTTTATTATGTCAATTTAATAGACAACGAAGATGTTTACTCAGTGTTTTATACTGAGTTTTATCGCTTCTTCTGAAAGACGTGTTTATGAATTTGATTTAAACCTGGTGACAATATGTTGGCATATATTTTAAACTAGAAGAAATAAATTTAAATCAATTTTTAATCTCCTTTCATCGTTCCTCAGAATGTTGCTCTTATTTTTTTTTAACAGTGTCTACATGGACATATTGTAATTACATGGAATATGGTATGCTCGTTTATAGCGATTAAGTTTGACTTGCAATGCAGCGAGGAAGGAATGTTTTTACATGTATCTTTATAATGATGAATTCTGGACCAGGTGTGAGGTTTTGCACGCATTTTAATTGGCTTAAACTAAATTCATAATGTATAGTTAAACGGGACTTTACCCTACACTCGTATTTCACGGGGACGAATATGCCATTACCAATACAGGCTATTGATGTTTCTTCAATGTACCCGATATATCTTTAAAATGATATGTGGTGTCGGTAGTAATTCTAAATTTAGTAAACACATTCCCTGTATCAATATTTGAAAGCATGAATAATGCGTTTGTCGTTTTCCATAACGACCAATGTTACGCTTAATTATTTATTTTATTGTTTTCTTCTGTGGTGATGATGTCCGAAACGAAATCGAGAAGCATATAGTCAACACCTGGTCCAGTATTCTTTCAGCAATCACTGACCGAAATTTATTGAAATATTATGAGGAGTTTCAGTGCGTAGTCTCAGTGTTCTGCTCTGGTGATTTGTTTCATATTTGAGTATCGTTTCAATTAAATTAAATACTGACTACCATTCGTGTCGGGGCTATTCCGCTGAAACTGTTCAAAATGTGAAGCTACGATTAATTTCGCAGATATTTGCAAATATTATTTCGTTGATAAGCAGTGTCTGAGCTAATGATCAGTAACCTCTAATTAGATTTTATTGAAACTTTATTAGAAGATATATTAGGAGGAGGTGAGCATATATTCAAGAGGAAATCCCTCAATGATCTTTCTTACGAGAAAGTTTTGTTTTTTAATGCGTGCAGCATGCAGCAAACCATGCTGTTTTGATATGTCTTTCAGGAACCACTACATGACATTGAAAACTACTGTTTGAGAAGTTGCATGTAAAGCAGGGATGTGATAAGCGTACACGTATTATCATGATGTTGGGATACAATTATTTGTCATAAAGTTAAGGACTTTAGATTACTTTCTAGCAAATGTTTCACGAGCGAATCATGTTCTTTGTGAATAATAAAAAACAGCTTGTTTTTAAAAATGGTCCCTGGCTCGTCAGAGTAAAACTGTAACAAAAATTAAACTATATTGAGCAGCATTACGTTGCATTTGAACGATACTCTAATTTGTATTTGTGTTTACCAACTTCCAGACCCTCATCAAATAGCTATGGGAGGACACAGTCATTTTTCATGAATATGTTTATTTAAAGCTGTGGGATATTGCAATAATGCTTACTTTTTTCTTTGCAGTATATTGTGAGTTTAGTTTTTGAAGAATTTACTTTAAATCGTTTATCGTTTCTATGGTTGATTAAAAGCGGACCGCACTTTACCACATTTTCCGAAAATGGATATAATTTTATCAGTATTGTCATGAATAGATTAAGTGTTGTTGGATTAAGAACATCTTTTTTAAATCATTTACTAAGCATTTAGCGAAATATCCGATTCAAAATGACGTATTTCATTAGCTTGTTTATTATTAGGACCATACACATTTTATTTTACTTATATCAATTCATTTATTGAATGGGCGATATCATACATGCTCTGTACTGTACGACTGGTTGCACGTAACGAGCTACCAAATGTAATAAAAGGCAACTCGCAAAATTGCTTTACAACACGATGAGCTTCAATACATGAGGTCATATAAACTGTTTTATAGTTATGTGTTTACATGCGTAATATTTGAACCACAATAATAATATCACTTATATTGGTAACACGAAATGAAAGGAGAATGCGAAACTGAGCAAATGAATGACACACTTGAAGCGTTATTATTTTCGCTTAATCAAAGCTTAAATCTGTTTACGAACGTTTCTTTCGTGAACTGTTTTGGATTTTTGTTAATATTATGTTGGCATTGTATTTTGTTTTCAGGAACACGGTGTGAAAATAAAAGTATTTGTGTTCACTATGGTCCAAACGCAAAGATGGATGCGTAAAAGGCGCGGTCAGTGAAAGCCACGATTACCTTATTATTTACTTGATACTGCCTGTTAGGCATTATATGAGATTCCAGCGGTGTCACGATGAATACATTATCAAGGCGTTTAGTAAAGTAAGGGCGGCAGGGTACTATATACATTATAAAGGAGGACACTTTGCCGAAGTTTGCTAAAGAATTGCATCAGTGATAAAAAGTAACGAAGAATATCTGCAAAGACGTTTAATAAACTAGTGGTTGTAATAGTGGACAGTAGAAAGAAGCTATTGCTGCTGCGGAGTTTTGTAAACGGTGTGGCTTTGATGTAATTAAGGATGGTTTTCTATGCGCGCATTCCAAAGTTGACATACTGCGAGTCTTAATTTGCCATACTGATGCATATGGATTATTATGATTTTCCTGGAATATCTGAAAAATGAGATAATGTGGTAGCAATGGCACAACGAAATGAGTATTGTTGAGAAAATCGTGGTAGCAATGAGGAGTAAGTAAGTGTATGACATACACAGGGTGTATTAAGTACGTTTATTTAGTTAAAGAAAATTACATATTACATCAAACAAACGTACATTAAAGACGTGATATACTAAAAATGCGTGCGTAAATTGCTAAGCAAACAATGTTAGTTTTATTAACAAATTATTAACTTCAATTGTAAATTAGTTTATTGATGATATTTAGTTATATTTTTATATTATACAGATAAAGCGAGTAATAGCAGCACTTAACCGCACTGTTTATATTTATGACATAATATTTAAAGAAATGTCAGAGGTTAGCGCGCTCGACTATTCGAAGTATTTCATTTGGTAGGGGCTTACATGTGTTTAAATACAAACCTGAGTTATGGAAGTTATCAATTTATTTCAAGCTTTAAGTGAAAACCTTATGCAATTTATAGATTATAAGACTTTTGAACAAAAACGTTAACCCCAGAACGTAAAAAGTGGACATGCTTAGGTCAAAATACATAAAAGAGTTATGGGGTTTGTGGTACCTGATGCTTGAGTTGATTACAAAGATGTATTTCATGTTTGAAGATAACAGCTTATAAAATTAAGAAATAATTAGTCTTTTGAATAAAAACTTTACACTGAACATTTTTTGAAAAGGGGGCACAACTCTATCAAAATACAAAACAATGTTATGTGGATTGTGGCACCTGATGTTGTAGTCGAGGACAAAGGTACATTCCAAGTTTCAACTGAATAACCTATCAAGGTTTGAAGATATACAACCTTTGAATAAAAACTTAAATCTGAAAATCTATATAAAAAGGGACATGACTATGCAAAATTACAAAAAAAGAGTTATGGGGAATTATGGGAAGTGCAACACTTGATTCTGAAGTTGATGACAAAGGTACATTTCAAGTTTTGTTTGAATAACTTATGTAGTTTTGAAGTTATAAGACTTTTGAATATAAACTTAAAAAAGAAAATCTATGTGCAACAGAGGCATAACTCTGTCGAAAAACAAAGCAGAGTTATGGAGAATGTTGCAATTGATGTTAGATTTGAAGACAAAGGTACATTCCAAGTTTAAAGTGAATAACTAATGTGTTTATAAGGTATATGACTTTTGAATATAAACTTTAACCAGAAAATCTATGTGAAAAAGACAGCCATTGGGGTACAGATTCAACGACTACAAAGAAACAATTTAAAAACTAATAAGATAGAGTCATGGTATCTGTGCACCTAATTCATATCCAAAGCCTCTCTCTGTGTGGTGAGTTGAGGGATTAAAACTATTCCATATATATTCTTAAATCTATAATCAAGACTACAACATTAATAATCAATCCATGCTGGACAGAGATATGCTTCGAACAGTGTTAAGGACTGATATTTTGAATTTGATCTTTGAACTTGAATTGTGAACTTGACCTTACACATAGAGACCTGGTTCTTGCGCGTGACGCCGTCTTACCATGCCTGTCAATTTTGCCAAGGTATTTGAAAAATCCATCCATGTTTGACAGATATATGTTCCGTATAAAGTGTTAAGGATTGATTTATTAAATTGACCTTTGACCTTGAATTGTTACCTTGACTTGGACTTAGGGACCTAGTTCAATAGAAAAGTTTACCCAAATTACTGGTATTTTATCCAACAAATATTGCTTGCGACAATCACTGAATTAAAGGTTTATCCTGGAACTTCAATGACGTGGAATGCATTTTAAATTATGAAACAACTAAGCAAGAGATCTGGCAAAGAAAACATTTTACCACCTACACGCAAAATATTGTAAGTAACAAAATAATCAACATGCAAACATCTAAAATCTTCAAAATATTATGGATAAACATTTTTTACAAAATAAACACCATAAATGAAGGTGAACTGCAACACATATTAAAAACTACGTTTGCGTCAATCGTTAAAAATGCAGCTGCCAAAATTTAATGTGGACAAAATCGACTTTGTTTTGGTTGAAAATATAAATGATTTTATTTAAATGAAAAAATGTATAAAACAGTACGATTGGAATATTTTATAAACATGGACAATCTGGGTAAAACATAGTATTTTCTATTTGCAAATGAATTGCACACTGCATTGACTTCTACATTCCAGTGTTTTCATCTTTTGTAATTATGACTTTGATGGCATTTCACGTGACAATTTTCATTATTTATATTTCCTGTACAATAAACATAGCCTAGAGCTTAAAGGTTTTTAAAATAAATACACATATATTTGGACAAAGGTATGTTTTGTGACATAAGACTTCGCAGTTTTAAAAGAACTGTGAAATTTTAATTTGCTTTTGACTAACAGCCATGTGATGTATTTTTCTAAATGTAATGCAAATATTTTGATTCATATACGTCCATTAGTATCTAAATGTAGTATTCTATGAACTGTATACAGATGAGGACGATGCTGAGACTCCAAATGAATCAGAAAATGAGATACTTATAAAAAAGTAAATATATTTTCAATATTACTTATATTGGACGCATTATTTGTTTAAAAATATCTTAATGAAATTATGAAATAATAGTGTGTTTCAAAATTATTTTGCAGTCATACCAATGTTTATATTTGTAAGTACATGTAAACACATCTTTAAGTTATAATCCGTGGGATCAAGCTTTGATTACAAAAATACAAACTACAATATGAAATATATTACATTACAATTAAACACATAGTTTCAAACGAAAAGTAATAAAATTAAGAATATATGTAAAACAAATGGAATATATACACCGGGTACATAGCAAACATGCAACATGTTTACGACATGTGCAGAGCATTATTAAAAATAACATTTAAATACAACACGCTTAATATTACACTTGTGTAGGGGGGGGGGGGTTCACAAGGTAATGCCAACCAACAGCATCAGAACACTACTTACATATTCATTCAGTAAATACGAACTTTAATTGTTTTCTAATCGAATTGTACAGGTTTCTTTCCATTCAAAAAACAGTCATAACAATGTCAATTCACACATTCAAGTACAAGAACGCTCGTACACATATTGGAAAATAAAAGAAGTACAAATATCAATGAACAGTTTCTGTAAAAGAATGTATAAACAATTGAAATTATACGTCTTTTTTCATAAATAAGAACATTTTTCTGTCAGAAAAATATTGTAACAATATTTGATTTTACATCGAAAAATTGAGAAATAATATACACAAACTGTACGTAATAATAATAAAAAGCGGTTGTATTCTATATAGGCGGTAAGGCATCTTGCACTTTGTATAACAAAATACATACATTTAAATAGAAAACACTCTCACTGGATAGCTTTTGTAAAGCAATAAACATTTGTAAGTTATATTATATAAAAACACTCCAACGT
This sequence comes from Congeria kusceri, assembly GCA_027627225.1. Taxonomy (NCBI): domain Eukaryota; kingdom Metazoa; phylum Mollusca; class Bivalvia; order Myida; family Dreissenidae; genus Congeria; species Congeria kusceri. The sequence continues at coordinate 53,445,363 of CM051024.1, read as the reverse complement.
TTCCGTCGCATGTTTATTTTACCTGTTTTGAAAAGTTATCTGTATTTTGCTTTTTGTGCTTGCAAACATTTTTATTATAAAATGTTCAAATAGTGAATATTTTGATTATATACAGTAATTTTGAATTAGGCGAATTAGGCGACAAATGTACACTGTAAAATTACGCTGATTAGCAGAATTTAATATAAACATTAAACAATTATTGAGATAAAAAGAAACTACAATGCAATGAAAATAAAAACAAGAAGATACATGCATAGGAACAACCCGAAATTATTTTAAATGGATGCCATTCGTTATTTTTTATTACATATCGGGAAGCAAAATTTAATATGTTTTGTGTGTTGGCACGAACGCAAAGGAATGATGGTTGAGATCAATAAAATTGAAATGCAATAAAGTACAAAAATATATGTATATAGTTCACCAGAAAACTATCATATTAACTTTAAATTTGCAAACACAATTGTACTTAATGGTCAATAGAATTGCTAAGGCGTTCATGTTAATACTTGTCAATATATACTTGAGCGGAAAAATCGATTTTATTATGCAATACAATTTATGTGAACACAATATGTAAGGATTAGTAAATGCGGAATTCAAGATCAATTATAATTTAAAAAGAGAATGATTGTTTGGCATTAAACCGACATAATGCACGTGGTAAGCGCTAACTGTATATATATATATATATATATATATATATATATATTATCAACTGATAAGAATACAAAAAAAAACACCTTTTACGCGAGAAACCTGACATTGTGTGTGAACAGTGAATATCATTCTTAACATAGAATACGATTTTTGGAATTATTTGTTCTATCCTTAATTATAAACCTAGCACACAACATATAAGACAACGTTTTGTCATAAAACATCAATTAGACCAAGTACGAAAATACTTTTCAAAGTATGGAACCCTTTTGTCAAAAGAAATCTTAAATGAGAAAAACAATTTACAAAACCATTTTTTGTCCACGACGTTTCAATAGATGTAGGCTAATTATCAGTGTTGTTGAAGTCGAAATCAATGCTATATTCATTTTCACGCATGTTCCTGTTTCATATGTAGTGGAATATTCCATCACTGTACCGATATTGTGCTCCTTGTGCTATGTCATGTTCTGACTAAATTTGAGGTATACTTGCTTAAACAAATACTGAACTATAAACAATCGCAAGTTAAATACGCACATTATAACTATACTGTCATTTGTTGCATCATGGCACTGGATTTCCGTACAATCAAATATTCACTATTCATATTCATTTCATTAATTAAGAATACTATCTTACATGGACTACAAAAACAATTCTCAATATCTGCAATAACATTATTATTGTTATAAACATAAACTATTAGGTTTATCCCAAACCACTGTTATTTGACATAATGTAAAAGTTTACCCAAATTACCGGTATTTTATCCAACAAATAAACTTGTGGCAATCACTAAATTGAAGGCTTGACCTGGAAACTTTAATGACGTGAATAAATTTGAATTTATGAAACAACTAAACAAAACTACGTGAGATCTGGCAAAGAACACAGTTTACTACGTACACATTAAACAAATGAAAATGCAAAAATCTGAAAAAGTGAAAATATTATTGACAATCATGTTTAACAAAATAAACACCATAAATGAAGGTGAACTGCAAAACATTAACAAAAAACAACGCTTGCGTAAATGATTGAACATGCAGCTGCCAAAATTTATGAAAAAAAATCCACTTTGATTTGGTTGAAAATATAAATGATTTGATTTAAATGACAACACGTACGGTTAAAATATTTTATAATCATGGACAATCATGGTAAAACATAGTATTTTCTATTTGCAAAAGACATTTTCATTTCGTAAAAAGGACATGTATTAAAAAAATAAAGATCTGTTCATTATTACTTATATTGTACGCATTTTTTAAAATAAATATCTTGATAAACTCATGAAATAACAGTGCATTTCAATATTCTTAGGACATTATTGTGCAATAATACCAATGTTAATATTTGTAAGAAAACACATCTTTAAGTTATATTCCGTGAGAATACTAAAAAAATCAAACTACAATGTGAAATATATTACATAACAACAAAACACAACGTTTCAAATGAAAAGTAATAAAAATATGAATATATGTTAAAATGGAATATATACACCGGGTACATAGCAAACATGCAACATGTTTAGAGCACGTGCATAACATTATTAAAAAGAACACTTAAATACAAGACGCTTAGTACTACACTTTTGTAGGGGGGGGGGGGGTACACAAGGTAATGCAATAAATACAAACCAACAGCATCAGAACACTACTTACAAATTCATTCAATAAATACGAAATTTAATCAATTCTAATTGAATTTTGCATGTTTTTTTCCATTCTGAAAACAGTCATATCAATGTCAATTAACACATTTAAATACAAGAACACTCATACCTGTACAAATATTGGAAAATAAAAGAAGTACAAATATCAGTGAACAGTTCGTGTACAACAATAGATACATATTTGGAATTATACGTCTACATACATAGATACTTGTATGAACAGTTTTCGGTCACAATAATATGGTAACAATATTTGATTTTACATTAAAAATTGTGAAACAATAAACACAACATGTACATAAAAAAAAAAAAAAATAGTTGTCTCTACATAGGCGGTAAAGAATCGTATTATTAATCGTTATTCATTACTGATGATTGCACTTTTTATAAAAAAAATACTCTCTGATGTATTTACACACATTTCAATAGAAAAGCCTCTCACTGGACAGTTTTTGTAAAGCAATATACATTTGTAAGTTAAATTGTATTTTTTTTTAAATCCAACGTTTCCGTTGCACGATTATTTTTGCTGTTTTGAAAAGTTATCTTCATTTTTCCTTTTTTGTGCCTTCAACCATTTTCATAATTAAATAGTGAACATTTTGATTACATTTGTTGATTTTAAGAACATAATTTTAAATTAGGCGACAAATTTACCCTGTAACATTACGCTGATTAGCAATATTGGATATAGCCATTAAACAATTATTGAGATAAAAAGAAACTACAATGCAATGAAAAAAAACCAAGAAGATACATGCATTGAAGCATACCGAAGTTTTATTTTAAATGGATGTCAGAGTCGTTATTGTTGTTATAAATCGGGATGCAAAAATTGTGTGTGTATGCAAGAACGCAGAGGGAATGATGGTTGAAATCAGTAAAATTGAGATGCAATAGAGTACAATATATATATATAGTTCATCAGAAAAATATTTACTTTAAATTTGCAAAAACAATATAACTAAATGATCAATGGAGTCTGCTAAATGCTTTCATGTTTAAACTTGTCAATACACACCTGAGCGAACATTTTGATTTTATTATGCAATTAAATTTATGTGAACACAATATGTAAGGTTTAGTAAATGAGAAATTTGAGATCAATTATCTTTTTAAAAGAGAATGATTACGTGACATTAAACCGCCGTAATGCGACGATGCTGAGTACTAACTGTATGAATATATAATAAACTGACAAGGATGCAAATAAAGCCTTTCACCCGAGCACCCTGAAATTGTTTTTGAATAGCGCATATCATTTTTTTTGTTACATAGAATACGATATTTGGAGTTATAAGTTTCATCCTTAATTATAAAAGTAGCACACAACAAGTCAGACAGCTTTTTGTCATTAAACATCAATCGAATCAAATGCGAAAACACTTTAGGTTTGTATATCTATAATCTATTTGGTGACAAACACTTCTAATAGATCTAAACCAATTTAAACGACATTACATTTCGGAAAACGAAAATAATATAAATTATTGTACAAAATTAAGTATGTACGTATTATGTTATCAAGTTAACGTTATGTTGTCTACAATAGATACTACACGTCCAAACAAAAAAGCAATTGCACATGTAACCAAGTCCAGCATTGAACATTATTAAAGATCAAACTCAAAATAAAATAAAATCAGACCAATTTATTCATCTTCCGTAATCGTTCCTTCGTCGTCAGATTATTGAAACTTAAGTTGTTTTGGAAGTGGTTCGTCATCTGAAAGAATATTAATTTAACAAGAATTACAAGAGCTGTCAGAGGACAGCGTGCTCGACTATTCGAAGTATTTTAAATGGTACATATTGGGGAAAATGGAAGGACATACATTTGTTGAAATACAAAGCTAAGTTATGCCAGTTAATGCATCAATGTATTTCAAGCTTGTGTATATCTTATGTTGTTTTGAAATGATAAGCTTTGGACCAAAAACTTCGACCCCAAAATATATGTGAAAAGTCGGCATGCAAACCTCTGTCAAAATACAAAACAGAGTTCTGGGGATTGTTGCAACATATACTTCGATGATTACAAATATGTATTCAAAGTTTCAAGTCAATATCTTATGAAGTTTAAAAATTATAAGCCTTTTGAATCAAAACTTTACACTTAAAATCTATGTTTAAAGAGGACATAACTTTGTAAAAATACAAAACAGGGTAATGCGGATTGTGGCTCCCGGTGCTTTAGTTGATGACAAAGGTATATTCCAAGTATCAAGTGAATAACATATACATATTTGAAGTTTTATTTTTTAATAAAAACTTAAATCTGAAAATCTATGTGAAAAGATTTGTAAAAATTATGGGGAATGTTGCACCTGATGCTGGAATTAATGACAAAGGTATATTCCAAGTTTCAAGTGAATAAATAATGTAGTTGTGAAATTACACATTTTTTGAATATAAACAAAGTTCAGACGCCGACGCCGGGGCGAGAAGGAAAGATTACCTATCATTCGAATAGTCGAGCTAACAATTGTGCTAAATCTGGCTATTATTTATTTCATAAAAACATGTTACAATTTCAAACCAAAAGAAGAAATCGATGGCTATTTGGACAGCTGACCTACCATCATCCGTGACCTGCAATTTCGATAATTCGCTGGCAACCGACTCTTGTTTACCACTGTTTGCCGAAAGCTGTCTTTTCTGGTCACATTCATTTGTAAGCACTTCTTCTTCCGCTTGTTCAACAATCTCATTATCAAAACTGTTTTCACTCTGACTCGTCTGCGACGAAAAACTGGATCCCATTCGCCACTTGTCTGAAAAACTTCCTGATGATGACAACGAAGAACTTTTTCTTTTCAGGCTTCCTAAGGAAGACCGACTAGACCTAGATGTGGACGGAATGCGAAATTTTACATCACCCTCAGCGATGATATCCTTCGAAACAGCATGGGAACCATCAATGCTACTTTGTCTTCTAAGCCTGTGTCGTTTGTCGTCGATTTTGGGGTTCGTATACTCTTTGCTTACAGATACGGAAACCTTAAAATCAGGATTGTCAAATGTACCAATACCAATTCCTTCGTTCTCTTCAAACACTTGTTCCTCCTGCTGCATATGTATGTCTAATTCGTCATCTGTAGGTTCAACTTCAGTAGAAATCAATTCGTCACATACTCCACTGTCTTTCCTTTGTCGAGACAAAGCCATATCATAATGGGTGTCTATTGTTGTATCAATATCTTCAGAAGAACTTGATTCCGTATCATCTGAATCACTGTCCCAGTCACTAGAAGAGTCATCCATGGCCTGGTCAGGATCAGGTATGAATTCCGCACCCTCTGCTATAGCCTGTCTGATACGTTGTTGTTCTTCATAATCTGGGACGAATGACTGATTTTGACTTATTAGTTTGTTGAACTTTCCAAGCTCAAAATCCTGTAAATATTACAATACAAAATTTTAAGACAACTGCTGGCAATTAAACTAAAGTTGGCATATATATTATTAAGTACAACAATACATTTTTTATGATAATACAACTAGAAGAAAAGAAAAATATTAAAAAGTGACAAAATATTCAAAAGTAACCAATTAAGAATATACAGCAAATCCGAGTAATCAACCTAATTGGTCCTTTTACTTGTAACTTTAATTTGAAGTGAAGTCTAGTACTACAAATGTTATATAAAAAGCAAGTAATACAGTACATAAAAATACATATTATAACAATCTCTTTGTTGATTAAAAGCTCAGTAAGCACAACGTAATCTTAAATATTGAATTCTACAATAATCTAAAGAATAACAGAAATTGACAGATACCTGATACCGATGTTTTATTTTGTCGATTTGTTTCTTACTGTATCTAAGCTTCTCCATCAGCTTAATATGATTTTCTAAAACAGACAGAAAATGGAAAGAATTACATCAACATCTATATACACTGTTTACAACAACCATATGACCAATGAAAGCATTTCTTTAAGTACTCATAGCTATAACTAATTTTACAAGTGTAACAGTATGAACACTGGGTATATTTCTTGCAAACGGGAATAAAACTTTGTATCTGTCCTTTTAAGAAGTTAATATAAAACAAGTTAATATAATACCTTTTGCATTTCTGTACTGCTTGTTGGTGGGAAGCTGTAGTCTTCGATTTCGCAACCATTCAATCAAATGCTGATAGGCCACCTTATCGGGTCCCACACACTTGGAACTATCACCGTATTTAATGCACTGAAAAGCCTCAACGTAAGCGGATATGCTAATGTTCGGTAGTACTGGCTCCAGGCGGTTCTTTATTAATTCTTCCAACTCGGTAAAAATTACTCGATCGTCGTTGTTTTCAAACGGAAGAAGGCCACCTTGACATATTTGATATAGCATCTCGTCGTATAATTCCAAACCCATATCCATCAATTTTGTCCCTTCACCTGCAATTAATCAAAATATTTATGGTGACCTTTGCAAACTTCACAACATTCAGATTTTCAAATGCGCTAATTACCGGTTATTCTTCGACAAGAAATATTAACTGCATTGTACAATCATATAAAAAAGTTCTGAACGGAAGTTTGAAACATTGTCATAATAATACCTATTTGTTCATCTTCATCTCTCAACCTTTTCCCGAGTTTGAAATGGTACAATGCTGCCCTCTCTATTGCCATCGTAAGCTCAACGTGGGGGGGTACAAATAGTTTTCTTGCAATTCTCAGAGCATGCTTTCCATCTGTCTGTGCCCTTTCTAGTTCTCCCTGTTTAATAATTGATGTATTGAGACAGCAACAGACTTTCCAACGTTTGTTATTATTAATTTAAACACTTCCCAAGCTTTTGTGCCAGGATTCAATACCGTTTGTTTTGATTTGGTAGATCACAAGCATAACATTTTCGCGTGCTACTCGTATGCATCTGAGTCAATAGCTTATTTGGTGATAATCCAGTACAATAATTGGATAAACTGATAAATTAATTTGAATAGGATTGTCATTGTTGTTATCAAACAAGCAATATGTGTTTCTGTCATGTTGATCATTGTAAAAAACTCTAAAACCCACTGAAAACATAAATACCTACCTTCACATAAAACACTTCTGCGCGATTGCGAAGAATTGTCAGAGAGGTTGTGGAATTCTCCATTCCAATGTCTTTGTTGAAACTGATGCAGTTATTATATTCCATTAGCGCGTCATTGAGGTGTTTCATACGCTCATTTTGATTCTTTGTGTTCAGTCCCATCTGATGATAACATGCAGCTATGTTTGCAGCATATTCAACTCGTTGACTGATAAAACTGGGTCTAGAACAATCCGATGCCTTTGCGGCTTTATGACATTCGAGAGCGTTTGTTAAATCACCAGTGCTGAAGTAAACACATCCACGACGGTTTTGAATTTCGGCAGTATCTGAATCAATTATCTTTTTCAATTTCTTAGAACGTTCCTCATGTATGATATTGATTGCTTTGTCAAATTTAACCAATGCTATCTTCAACTTGTCTTTATTGTTTTCCTTGGTTCCCATCCGAAGATAAATCGTTCCATACACTTTGTTAAAAGTGCAAAACGCAAACTTTTCGTCAGCCTTTGATACATTCCAGCCTTCGGCGCTGTATGCCAATTGACCATCATCTGTAATTTTAAACTGGCCGTTAATTTTGTCCATAGATTCTAACGCGACCTTCAATTTATCGCTTTTCATTAAACACGTTGCCTCCGTTGATTTCCAATAAATGTACTGCATCAGCTCTTTCGAATTCTCAGCATGCTGAGCCTGCCTTTGGGCGAATATTAACTGCAAATATTGTGCGTTTGTGAACTCGGAAACATCCCATATGTAGCTGCATCGAATTGTCGACGGTTCTTTTGCTTTGTCAAGCAGACTGCTTAGAGATTCTTTTCCCTCTATGACCAGTTTGAAAAATAAGCTCAGATGCGGCTTAAGTTCCTCCATATGCATCTTGATGTCTAGCGGAGTTCGAGCGTTCATCTTCCGCCCACGTTTTTCTATACGTTTGCAGAAATAGGAAAGAAAAGCCTTCCTTCCATCGATATACTCTTGTTTAAAACTCGGCGAATCTTTCAATGTTTGCTCCAAAAACTCAGCAACAATGGAATGGAATGCAAATCGTTCTTCTTGCTTGCATGATTGACGTCTTGATAACACAGAAAAGAAGTCTCTTTCGAGCATATGATAAGCCTGTGCTGTGTGCAATTTTTCAACTGTATCAACGGACTGTCGCTGTGGCACATCTGGGACACTGGCTGAAACGTGCTGGGCATCTTTAACGGCGAACCAGTTGGTGTTAAAAACAGACAATCGAGCGATAAACCTCTGCAGACCTTCTGGAATCATTTTGGCAAATGTTTCCTTCAAACATGACATCACAGAAAACAGTTGTCCAGTTTTAAATGAGGAACGAACAAAGTCATCGTTGCGTGGGTCACGAAGTAACACAGACAAGGCTTTTATCGCTAACGGGTTACCGTCACAAGCAGCAAAGGCCTGCTGACACAAACCTTTCTCTAGCTGATGCTGTAAAAGTGAAACAAAAATTCAGCTTTTTAATATAAAACTAGGTTTAATTCACAAAAAACTAGATTTGTCACAGACACGGAATTCCCCACCACACATGTATAGACACAGACAAAGGGCGTGTCGCTAACACTTATTTTTGCCTCCACACATTTATTTTCATATATATTGTATAGTGGAAAAAAGGTCAAAGGGCCATTATTCTGCCAAATTTGGTTGCAGCCAAAATTCCTTTCTTTACGATCACCTATACATTAAAGTTCTTCAGCTGTAAACGTTTGAGCGAAATCCACCTAGCAATGAAAGAGGAGTTGAGTCCACAAAATATCGGAGGGTATATATTCTATAGTGAAAAAATGACAAAGGGACATAATTTTTCCAAAATTGTTTGCAGCCTAAATGCCGTCCTTACCATCACCTACACATTAAGGTTCTTCAGCTGAGAAAGTTTGAACGAATCCGCCTAGCAGTTAATAGGATTTCAGTCCACACGTACGTACGGACGGATAAGAACAATGCTTAATGCCTCCCACTTGGTGGAGGCATACAAATTATAATATAACAGTTACTAAGAAATGCAATAAAAACATTGTTTAAGGATGCGTATGTAAGAAAAGTGAACACGCTGCATCATAATAATTTGAAGATGTCATATACCTCATCTGACCGCCAGCTCATTTTGGACATTATTTTTTCAGCATCCTCAAATGATAGGCCAGTTAACTTAAATTCCAGAATATGCCCCTTCAAGACTGGTTTCCCACCGAACGAATCAGCCGCGTTTGATTTAGACAATGACTTGCAGACAGTCATTAGAAGTTTGATCTGAAACGTCAAATAATAATGTTACTTAAGTTTTAATACAGGTAACTAACAAACACGAACAATCAGAAGAGTCAAAAAAGAATAAGCATTGCCAAAACGTTATATATTCGAACGTTACATCCTACGAATTACGGCATGACCTAACGGATGAACGAAAACTTACATTGTTCATATGTGCAATGGTATCCAGGACCTCCGTAAGGATTTGTTCGCACATTGAATAATCGTGTCGAAAATGACCATCCATGTTATCCAGAAGAATTAAATGATCTAAAACAGTGCTTACGCATATATACTGTTAGTACGCAGAGACATGCAACAAATATTTGACAAAATATTTAACTAGCGGGCTGCTCATCTTAATCTTATCGAATAATGAGGCTTAATTAAGTACTGAATAGTGCTTCGCTAAACTGATAACGTTTGATCATTTATGGAAATAACCAGATTGACCGATTAATAAGTTTTACTTTAATCATCAACATATGTATCTTTACATTCTACGCCAACAGACGAAGTTTTTACTTTCCATAGCGTTCTGAAACAGTGACAATAAATACCCAACATACATTCTTTTCTGTTGGCGAGATCTTGCAGTAGAGACATAAGCTTTTGCTTCTGGTCATTCAAGGAGCTAAACGACGCCCAGAAGTTGTCTGTAATGTCTATCTCCTTGCTGATGCACTCGATTACATCGGACAATAACTCTTCCACTTCAGTTTTGCCCCTATCAATTGCGCAAAGAAAGAGGCGGTAAAATTAAAATATTTGTGGTACATACAAGAATATGTTTTGCTAAGAAGATTTATACTTAAAGAACTGGAAATATGAAAGTGTTTATCTTTAATAATAAAGACAGTATTACAGTGGTAACATAAAAGCTGAATTTTAAATAAACAAAGTGATTTCAACTCACATTTGCCCCCAATGTTAATATCGACATGTTATCGCATACCTTTGATTGACAATGATGATATTCCATTTTCTAACGATATTCCATCTTCTGGTAGAATCAAACAGAAGGATGTAGCATATCTGACTAGCTAAACTCGTTTTTCCCATACCTGGCAGTCCACAAAAGACGACACCTATAGGAATCATCGTAAACATTACTTATAGTCTCATTTTAGCTGTATATCCACAGTCCACAGTTTGTCACTTGGTTCCATACAATAAAAGAAAGCTATCGTTAAGCACAACGGTTTAATTTATACTGTGACACTATTGTAAAGCATTACAGAAAATTATGTGCAGAAAATAGTCACAATCACGAAACATCTGCGCACATTAAACGCATGTAAAAGGTAAAGCAAAGTACAAGCAATAATACCTTTCGGATGTTTCTCGAAACTCGGAGCATTTTCTGGTGGATCTTTCTGAAGAATTTCTACTATTTTAGTGGTCAGTTCGGCCCTGCCAACAAAGTTCGGGTCAAGTTCGAGCCCCTTTGCCGTCAACTGCTTGTGAAATTCTGAGCTTTCTTGTAGGTATTGTTGAAAAACTCGTGTGTACTCGTCTCTACCTATAAACATAAAGCCTCATTGGAAAGTCACTAAGATGAAAAAGGAAACAACATACATTAAGGCATACATTCCTGTGTCCTGCCATGTTCAAACTTTTTCGAAACTGGGAACATAATTATGAGAAAAATTCACAAGTTTTTAATACAATCTAACAAATGTTCGAATTAAAATTCTAATACAAAATAACTGAAACACAATTACAATTGGGAAATTTATAACCCGGAATAACATTCCTTGGATATTCTTATTATTTTCAAGATATAATGACGTTATCTTAAAAAAAGAACTTTGGACGCTTCAAGTATGGAATAGAGTTTACCTGAATATCAAGAGGAATACAAAAAAACTTCAAGTTGGTATACAAATACATGAATAGTCATGAGAACATCACGCTATCAAGTTGAAATGCAATAAACGTTAATAATCATAAAAATATGGGCATTCCAAGCTGGACACCAATATATCTCCGAGAATAAATAAGCCAACAAAATGGAATACACCAAAGATTACTTATTTTTATGAATTTGTTAATGGATATTTTGTCAAAATTGTTGGATTGATGATGAAAAATAATCCCACCTCACAATCAAAAAAGGGCAATCTTGAAAAACAGTTTTGTTTCTGGAAAGAAACAACATTGAACAACAAGATTCTATGTTTTATAAACACACATGCCCCCAGTTGGTGCTAGGGAGCCCATTTCTTAGTCCAAATTAGGTCAAGGTCAAGGTGAAAGTGAAGATGGGTGATATGGGTGTATTGAGGATGTCATAAGCAACAACTATGTAAGTATCTAAGTGTTGTAGCAAGCGGGGTTGGTGCTAGACGAAATGGTAAACTCAAGTCAACCAAGAAACAGCCCATTTGAAATATTCTAAGTGCAAATTAGGTCAAGATCAAGGTCAAAGTCAGGTTGGGTGATATGGGTGGATTGGGAACGGTCATAAGTAACAACTGTGGAAATATCCAAGTGTTGTGGTAAGCGGTGTTGGTGCTAGACGAAACGGTAAAATCTAGTTAACAAGAAATGGCACTTTTGAATTATTTTAAGTCCAAATTAGGTCAAGGTCAAGGTCAAAGTGTGGTTGGGTGATATGAGTGGATAGGGAATGGTCATCAGCAACAATTGTGTAAGTATCCAAGTGTTGTAGTAAGCGGTGTTGGTGCTAGACGAAACGGTAAAATCTACTAAACGTTGTCACGGACGGAAGGACGGACGAAAGGACGCACAGGACGATCACTATATGCTTCCTGCATCAAGATGCTGAGGGCATAAAAACAAAATGAGTGCATTTCTTGCTCATTATTTAATTCGCAGAATTAAGCAGTTGCAGTGTTTTCATATGCACGGAAATAAAAAAAATTCCGGATTTATATTTGAAGGTTCTTTGGCTTTGGGTCTGGTAAAAGCTAATTTATGAACAAATAATGGCCTTTAAAGCCATGAGTATTTGCTGACTATAGCTGGAATACAATATATCTGAAGAGACAAGAGAATAAAGGAACTATCAAGCTGAAGTACAATATTCCTAAAGAGATAATATGGAAACTTCCAACCTGAAATGCTATATACCTATACGATGTAGATTATTCACAAAATCTGGTCTGAGTGACCATATACCTGAATCGCCATGAAAGTTTAATGTTGCTGTCAAATTTATTAGAAACTTAACAGCTCCGTCTTGTCCAAATATATCTTCCAAGCAATCAAAGAAGGCGTGGTATTTTTGGCTTGTGCGCCCACCAAGAAGCTGGATCTTGTTGTAGTTATCATCCCCAATCCGAGTCTTAGAACTCCGAAGAAAGTTATCAAACTCTGAATCTTCGACCGAAAATTCTTGACATAGCTGGTTAATCAGGCGGTCCCATGGATGGACAGTCAATGGGTCCTCAAAGCTCGAATGCTGTGTCTTTAATGTACCACGATCCTCGTCCATATTGGCATAATTTTGCACTGGAAGACAATATTCAGTGTACGTGATTATGAAACCATAGTTGCATCTATTTCACAGCGTAAGGTATTTGTATTTAAAAATTTACCAACCTGAACAAAAATATACAGGGCTTTTTTACCACAATTGTGAAGGGACATGGGCCTGTTTTGTGAAATGTGAGCGCAATAAAAAAGCAAATTATGAAAGCTTAAATTGAAGTGCTAAATGATGAAATTTAAAATCAATTAGAAAAAAAAGCTCATAGACATGTACAAATGTATCATTACTTAAATATGAACCTATGCTGAAACAAATCACATTTAGTTGATAGACATTGAGCAGTATGTTTATATACAATCTATATTTGCGAAATTCCGCAGACACAGTTGTGAAACATATATTTTGATTGCCGATTGGGAAGAGGCCTTCTAAATTCCCCAAGAACAAAGGAAAAAAAAACCGCTGAACATAGCTTGAAACAAACATGCTGACTAAAACTGGGATCACATCCTTGTAAGTGTTTAATGAAAGGCATAAATGGGTATACGTATGGTTTAAATGTACGCTGTAAGTACACGGTGTGACTTAACTTTAGATATTTGGAAAAATACACAGATCGGTCCTGTAAGGTATACACATACTTAATTTGTGTTTGTTTTATTCGGATTTTTCGCCGTTTTTTACAGTATTTCAGTCATATCACGGCGGTCAGTTAACCTACTCACACTTTTCCTGAGCAAGCGTAGCCGATCTAAGCGGTTTACCAGTACTAAGTGCACATACTTATGCTAGTAACTGACAACTACGTGAATCAGAGGTAGGAGGAGAATGGCCTTTAAAATAATTTCATGACCAATCCCCACACAAGTTACGTGGTCGGGCTGGGGAGTGAACTCACAAACCAGATTGACACTCCAGCGCTCAACCAACTAAGCTAGCCGGGCCCGACATATTAACTACCACACAATGTACGTCTTTTAAATTAAAATATAATACTATTACAATTTTAAGTAAAATTTGGTAGAAACAATATTTGTCCTGCTCGGCGGGTTTTGAAACGATATGAAATGGAAATAAATACAACTTTCTGATTGCATCTAAGCATGTTTTGCTGACATATGGTGATCATGATGTACGTACATTTTATAGGAATAACACAAACATGTCAATGACTGTTCGTTCTTGTAATAACTCATATTGCAAAACAATCTCAAACCAGAGATAGCATTTTATTACTGCCAACATATCTCATTTCCCACAACGGCACATCGTCCCTTTGAGACAGGTATACAATTTTAATTTCCCGAATAAACTGATGCAACACATGGATTTGAAAATTGTTGTTTGCTAAAATATACCACAGATAGTAATCTATCTATTATTTAAATGATGGTTTAAAAAGTGCGTCAGCTGTAGTGTGCACAGCCTTTCATAGCGAAAATCGTATTCAGACATGCAATCCTTAAAATCTTCCGCTTTAGTATAGTTTACCTGTCAGATCAATATTTGTCAGATTGATCAACGCGTTTAACACGTTATTTTATACAGTAGTAGTTCTATATCGGTAAAAAAGTGTTTATAAGGTGTCTACAAAATGTCCATTTTAGTAACACCTTTAGGACGAGAGAATATTAACTACAGTTTTATAAACATCTTTGATGTACAGCGTCATACGCACACCTGACTCACATTCACAGAGCATGCCCGGTTAGATGATATTTATAGAACAATGAGAGCATCTATATGTCAGTTTTTCACAATACTGTTACAAAAAGCTCATTTACAACTGTACACTGAATTGAATGAAAACAGAATAATCAAAACGCACACTTTCGGAGTAAGTGCTTTACATCAACAATCAAATGATAACAAATAAAGTTAGCAATTACAAAATCTGAACGTAGCGAGACGAAAAAGCATAAACATGTCGGAACAAGTGCAATAAACAACACACGTTAAAACGCTTAAATAATGTAGTACGCATAAGTAATGAACACGTAGTAGATCTATAGCAGTCGTGTGTCGTAGATATTTTGCTATATTTAAATCAACGCAAATAAGATGCAAGTTGGTCGGGAATTAAGGTGTACAGTAAACAGTACACTTATTTTAAAGCAGCCGGAGTTATTTCACCATCGCGAAAATATGTGACAGTCCAGTGCTTCTTTCTTTCTTAATTTTTTCTTTAATTATTATCAATTGACAATGTGTATGAGATTAACAGTAATATGCAAATGCTACAAATAGATAATAATCTTATTTGCACTCACTTGAATATTGACGAAAAATCACAAATAACGAAACAGACGGCCGCGATTATTGATATCGTCTGACCTACTTACAGCAGTCTAGTGTTGTTTATTACGTCAAATGCGAGTTACTTCCCATGCACCACGCCGGGGAATCATTGCAACCATAATGGGGCGTATCGACGGTAGATCGACAATAGACAATAAACATTTCAAAAATAAATTTAATTTACAGAGAAACAATAGCGAATATAACTTACAGTCTCTTTTTGTTAAAGATAATGAAATCAACAAAACACTGACCAACTAAGAGTAAGACAATTTACAACATTCTTTTCTTTTATTAAAAAAATAAAAGTTTACATAATACATGTTTATTTGCCACCATAGTGTATGCTTTTAATTAATATGCTTTTCAGTGAAATATCGAATGTTATTGGTGAAATAAAATAGCCACAAATAGCATCGATCTACAAGTAGTGGTTTACAACCCTTGGCAAATTTGTATACATGTACAGTATGTACATGCATGTGTTTACATAAAACACATTATACAATTCAACAAAATGCTAATTTAGCGACAACGACTAACAAAATATGGCACTTTTTTCACACCATACTAACAAGTGACAGCTTTGGAATCATTTATGACGTCATTTTTATGACGTCGTAATACACAAACTTGTGACGTTTAAGCTTATCTCGCGCAATTTTATTTATTTATTGTTCAAAAGCATAAAATAAAAAGAAAATTGGTTGATTTCGGTGTAAGATCGTATTTTATTTCACTTGTGATAATAGAAAATAGATATTTTCACGAGTGGCGCAATAGTGAAATAAAATACGATCTTACACCGAAATCAACAAATAAACTCTATATATTAAACAATGTGGAACCTGCGGACGTTACGTATGATTGCACTGTACCAGTTGTGTGCCGAATCTTCTAAGGTTGACGTGTCACCAAATAATGCGTACTGATGTTACGCAATGGACATATCAGAAGATTTCCCAACTATAACTGACAATTCACAATATGAATATCAATCTCTTATTGTCAGAAAATGTTCACAGTATAGACACTAGTTTTCAATATCGAACATTATTTCTCTGAATAATACATGTATAGTTCATTTCTGATTTAAGAGATGTTCAAAACGGATTTGGTAGAATCGCCATGGTAAAGTACAATTCGAGGGCACATTCTACTCGTATGGCTACCTAACAGGTAGGTATGATCTGATAATTTAAAAAAAAAGAGCGCTATATATTGTAAATAGACAACATTTGTAATTGAACGTTTGAATTGCCACAACACGGTAAAAAGGCTAAGCTAAGTTATAAACTGGCTGCAGCTTACTTTCCAGTTTAGTTAAATTTGTATTTTTTAGATTAGTATGGTGTTTTATGGTACCGTTACACTACAAGGTACGTCAACACCTCACCGCTGCATGGGTACCATAACATGTGTCCGCAACAACAACATGTTCAAAAACTGGCATATAACCTGGTTCCGGATAATTGTTGTAAATCATTTGTCATTGAATGGTGTTTATAAGACTATTACCTTTCCAAACGTACAGAACTATATAAGAAATTTATCACAATGGTCTATTTTTATCGTAAACCTTGAGGACGTTAACACTCCAAATGTTCGACAGGATAAGAGTTCGCAGTTCCCTATTATTTTGCAATTCAATAATAAAAGCTAAGACGCATAATTGTTTCTAATAACATTATCCGATTTTTGAAGTGCTGGCTGACAGGTATTATAGAAGCGACAATGCCGAGTAGAACTCACCAATTGCATTAATTATTTATGGAAGCGTCCTAATGAGGAGATAGTATAATTAGAGATACTACATGTATCTCCTAATTATGACTTACTATATTTTAATTAGATGATGCTATCTCCTAATTAGGACTTAATATCTCCCCATTAGGAGTAAGTATCTCCTTATTGGAACTTACTATCTCCTAATTATGAGATACTGTCTCCTAATTATGCCTTTGTATAGATACTATCTCCTAATTATGACTTAGTATATCTCCTAATAAGGACTAATCAGAAGATACTATCTCCTATTTAGGACTTAATATCTCGTAATTAGGACTTTGTATCTCCTAATTACGACATACTACATATATCTCCTAATTTGAACAATCTAGCTCCTAATTCGGACTAACTATCTCCTAATTAGGATATAGTATCTCCTAATTAGGACTTAGTATCTCCTAATTATGCGATAATGGAATACAAAAATAATATAGACTTTGGCACAAGGACGCTTCCATATATATTAGACTGCTGGCTGAAACATATGATACACAAGTCACTACGAGAATCTTACAATATGTAAACTGCATTCAATAAGGAGGAATATAAAACATAATTTCATAAAAAGACTATAACATCTAGGTGTTCTAAGCCAACAACACATAGTGGTTTTCTAGTTGTTCTAAGTAAGCAGCCAAAAAAGGGTTTCTAGTTGTTCTAAGTGAACTGCCCAAAGTGGGTTTCTAGCTGTTCTAAGTGAACAACACAAAGTGGGTTTCTAGCTGTTCTAAGTGAACAACACAAAGTGGCTTTCTAGTTGTTCTAAGTGAACAGTATATTAACCAGTTCGTAAAGGTGAACACAACGTTTAAACGCTAAGTTCCCCACTCTATGCAGTTAGAGCTGTCGTAAATTAAAAAGTTTGTTGAACTAATAATGGTTATGTTTTAAATCATATTTAATTTATATATCCTGTCTGCTAATCTTCAACCCAAATCATTTTTCAAAAACTTAAGATCAATATGTAAATAGGGTAGGATTATAAATATGTTAACAGAGTTGTAGTGAATAATGTGGTATTGATTTCTTCAACCACACAATACAAAATTCAGCAGATGTAACATGATAGTGGTTTGAAAGATATTATATTCATTTGTTAACCCACTGGCTAATATTGAAGTGCGACAAAATGGCTTCCAATTTTGAAGGTTCAATTCAGAAAGGATCTGATTTGTATTATGATTTTCCTTGTTTTACTTGTCAGGGAAATGACATAAACAAATTGTGAGTAGCACAAAACAAGCCATGGTAACCAGTAAGGCGCATAAGCATGTCCCTGAAAGCCAAACAAGTGGTATGAATAAGCCAGGCCTTGTATCCACACCAAATCAAGTCATCAGAGTGATGAGCAGTATACTGTGAAGATGAAGAGTGATTCATACAAATGCAATATATCAGATCTATATCTGTACGACAGCTACTGGCGAACTTCTGATCACAGACTACTATAACAAGAAAGTCAAGATGCTGGAAGTAGTGGCACGCAGTGGCATGAATAATTCTCCTTCCTCCATTTGTAGCAATGATTCCAGTAAGGTGGTTGTTGCTGTGGAAAACAATCAGATCATCTTTATCACAGTGACCAATGGTCAGTTGGTGCTGGAAAAGACACTGAAGCTCAAAAATGAATGTGAAAGTATTGCCCACCACCCATCTGTACATCGCATCAGGTATAGCGCTGTACTGCTATAATGTGAATGGGAGTCTGGTGAGCAAGATGTATACACCAGAATCGTTGACAGGTACTGATGTTCATTGTAGAATAAGGAAATATTTCACACACAAAAACAGTTTTATTATCATCCAAGTTGTATTCATGTTTGCTATCTGAATATCACTATGTTATTAAAGTGGCATTTCCCTTAATGTTCATCAAAATATTATGAAATAAAAACATATAATAAAAGCAAATGTAAGTTAAAACTATTACGATTGTGTATATAAATTCAAAATTATACAACTAACTAAGTTTTAGAAAAAACGTACATGTATATTCAAGCTGTAAACACATCAGTTTTAAAAAGAAGATAGGGTTGCTTTTGTAACTTGTGTTTGTATTTACTATTTTTACTGTATGGAAATTACGTAATCCATGTATTTCAATATAATATTTATTCAAAGTAATAATTAATCACTATTATTGCACATTTATTTATCACATGCTTTACCTTCTTTTCCGTGTAATACAGCCATTACAAATATTTTTATTTTACACATGTTTAAGGTAACGTTTTGAGCGTTTTCATTGGCTACATATTCTTTGACTGACCAATCGCATGACGTTATTTTGGTGAAATGACGTCGTCAACATGAAATGACGCCACGTAAAGTACACAACTTTAATGATTTATCAACATCTTTTGGTAAAATTATAAGGTGTTTTTTTCGTTTAAAAGCATGTTATAAAAAAGATCTGACACTCGTTGTCATTTCATGCCACATTTTATTAAACTCGTCCAGGAAATTCGTTAGTAAGCTCGCTTACTAACATAATTCCTGAACTCGTTTAATAAAATATGGTATGAAATGACAACTCGTGTCAGATCCTATATATCTTAACTGTATTAATATTATTAATTTAAGGTAACATCGAATCCGGGAGGTTCGTGTCCACCTGCAAGTCCGTGTTTAAAACTCTGACATAATTATCAAATTCTTTGTAAATTGGCCGAAACAAAGTTTACATTATAAAATACAATGTTATTTTAGTGAAATGCATGTATTATTCATGCACTGTTTTCAATTTCTTTAATGTGTATTAATAGTTAGTAAGACTGATTTGGTTTTATCATTCCGGTATGGTTTAATTCATGTAATCCAAGTATATATTGAGCAGCATAAGATCAGGAAGATCATCACATTATATGTAAAATAAAAATTCCTTGAAATGGTCTTCCGTATGACGTTACCTAAATTTGCACACGCACTTGAACTAACAATCCAATCTATTTAAATGTGTTGACATTATTCAGTCCGTTGCATATTATGCGCATGCGCAAACTCATATTTTTTAATGGACACGAACATGCAAGAGTAGAGACTATGTCCTTTTCAAATATCTAAATTACAACAAAAAAACACAAGAGGACAACTCTTTCATGTTTTCTTTAACTCTGAAACAATATAAAAGACAGGCATCAACCAAAGAAATGTTTTTATTTTTAAAATTTATAGTTTGTTTATATAAATACATCTGTCATACCAGTCATTACACTGTATGTTTTATTCATATAGTGTGTTGTATTATTGGCAACAATACATCTTTGGTATAATTTTATATTTAAAATAAACATTCAGTATTATTTACAATTATGTTGTGACATAATACCTGTTCTTATATAGGTTGACAATGTTCTAATTTATAGTTGTATCCTGTGCAGTCAGTCTTGACGGAGACCGAATACACGTGATACACAGTACCAATAACACGCTGGTCACACTGTCCAGGGATAGCACAGTGATCTCCACACTGACTGACCCTGCAATGCAGTGGGCGGGCTAGATGTCGTACCTTGCATCCATGTGGCAGAAACGGGACAAGTACTGGTATGTGGAGGCGGGTCCAACACAATCCTCCAGTTGGACAGAGATGGCAGACAGATACTGACAGAGGTGGTATCTGAGAAGGATGGTGTACCCTGTCCATCATCTACTTTTGTGAACACAAAAAGTTGCTCATTGTGGGGATGTTTGAAAATGACAACATTCTGGTATTTAAGACACAGTAACTGTTTGGAGGGCTACAGCTCGGAATTTATATGCATAAAACTATAAACGTTTACAAAGGAAACTATAGTGTAATTACAATAACAATGGTTTATTGATTTATATAAAAATTGTCTGATATTTTATAATAGAGTATACACATTATTACACCAAAATAGGGCTACAAATAGAGTCATATTTCTCACTTGAGCAAGGAAAATGCACTGAGACAATATAAATGCATGGTAACTAGAGGCTGAACAATTCCTATGATATATATCAAAACACAGGTATTTTGCCAAAAAAAGGGCAGCAATTGTGGTGTTACTGGTCCATTCGGACTCATTGTTAAACACATATAAAATATTATGGATGCAAATAAACTGAGCATCATCAACCAACCTTCATTTGCAGCCAGAAATCTAACTTGTATGACATATTCATGACAAATTCGTTTGACGGACGCATGTCAGGGTCCAATTTCTCTAATTTTCTTGAGAATAACAGACGTAAGTCTTTTATTCCATCAATACAAGTTATCATTTTAAATTGGTGTTACAACAAAAATATTCTTTGTTGTATTTATCTGACTTATAATTTTCATTAAAAAATATATAACTGTCTTTACAATATTATTTACACACACTTTATTGAAAAATGAAAACACTGAGTTTAAACTAATATTGTTACATGTAACGAACTTAAAACAATTTTAAGAAAGTGGGGCAAGGTACTTAATTTGTGCATGTTTCCATTATGTAACTGTAATAAGAACGTGCCGTACGTGAATGTTACAGTTGTTTGTCAGATTTGATTAGCATTATTAAGTCTGTAATCAATAACAGGAATTTTGTCATGACTCAAGAGTCATGTCACAAGACTATATCTTGTGAGTTTGTCACGAGTATGCTGTATTATTATGTTATACAAGTCTGGGATGACACTGTTGTGAGCTGGTCCCCGATTTCCAAAAAAAATATTATGTATATTTTAACAGGATTAGCTTAATATTACTATTTTCATATTCAAATTAGTGTGCATCAACAGTATTGTTTAAATTTGAATTGTATGTCAGACACTCATAATAAAATAATATATTGTGTTGTAATATAAGAACAATGAAACTACAGATATCACCATGAGAGAAACACTTGTGACCATCCGATTAACAACGAACGAATAAATTTAATTTTGATTGGTGAAATAAGCGACTTAAGCCAGTTAGTCTTAAAATAATTCCAGAAATTTATGCTGTACCCTTGTTCTAGATGAGAATGTTCGATATAATTGTTAGAGAATGTTTGATAAATGTGTTGTCCCAAAATAATGTATAGTTAACATTGATACCATTCAACTAAAATTATAACGCACCTGATGGAAACAAATGAAAATTGCTGTATTTTCTTCATTTATACGAATTTCAGCTTGAACTGTCAGCTATGAATATGTGAGTTACTCATGCACGTTTCAAACCAAATTATTGGCAAAAATATGGACGAATTTCGTGTTTACCAGGGCGCAGCTGAAATTCTTATAAATAAAGTAAATACATGTACAACAATTTCCATTTGGTGCGTTATAACTTTTGTTGAGTGTATGTATAAACTATTTTAGTGAACTTTCGCATGGTGATTGGACAATCGCTCACCCACACGACAAAGTACTTTTCATTATATATTGCTGCCCATAACTTTGAATTGTTTGGTGTTAATCATAGCTGACATTTCAGGCTGAAATTCTATTCAATTAAGAAAGAAAAAAATACAACAATTTCCATTTGGTGCGTTGTAACTTTTGTAAACAAAGTTACAGCACTCTTTAGTCAGGGTACGTTATATATTTTGCCTAGTGTATGTTAAGGGTCCAACATAAATGCCTTAAATAAATATAAAGATGAAAAGTATTTAAAAGCATAATATAATAAGCACACCAAATACATAACTATGGATAATATTCACAACTACATAACGTGTTAAGTTAATATTGACTTGGCTAAACAGAAACATTTCTGAAAATAAAGCATTTGCAGTAAAGTTTATTTTTTATGTCATGTTTATAAGGTAATACTTAATCATTTATCATTTTCTTAACTATATTTTCATAACATTCTCTTTGTAGCCTACTTTCAAATTCGGCAGTAATGATAGGCCTAAGCTGATAAGGGATACAGGTAATGAAAAGATAACGTCTGTTATACTTCACAACATTTTCTATATTAAGAAAAACTTGACTCACTTGAATAACTTTAATAAATATGTATTATAAATTATATGTTTTCATACACTGGAGCAGAGACCTTTTAACAAACATTTATTGATAGATCTAGTACTGGAGGTTTTAACTATTCATTAACTGTGTTCATTAAATTGATTGTTATTTCCCTTATTAAATTAGGAGCACTAAGATTCATTGTTAGTATCCCACGAGGGAAGACACTAAGTCTGCTGCTATCTCCAGTTTCCCAGTTAATTAAGCAGTTTATGACGGAAAGTAAACTTTTTCTTACTTTCTCAGCTATATATTTAATGTGTTTTGTTCATTTTAACTGACATTACTTGATACTTAGGTCTTGGCTTGTTCTTGGTTTGCATGATCTGTCTTTGCACGTGTGTCAATATGTTCTATGTCAAGTAGTAAGTGAAATAAAGTTGTCCTGTTCTTAGACTTGGCGTTCGTTTTGACTGCGTTTTGACTTTGTTACCCTTTTAAATGCAGTTAAGAGTGTCTAATTGGACGCCCCGTGATAAATAGAAACCAGTCAACTGTGTCATCCTGACCGGAAATAAGTTTCTTCAATTACACCCGATCTATATGTCCGTTGTATTTAACAACTTCATTTGTTTCATTTTACATTACTCAACCTTTTGGTTATAAAACTTCATCAGGAGGAATAACATAGGCAATATTAAAACAATATGAAGGAAATTACGTCATGGTCACATGACGTCGACGGCAACTTCGTCATACATAGACAACAACATAGAGAATACTAGATTAGTGATGAATAAAGATAGGTTTATTTAGCGAGGCTTAGCAAACGTTTCACGTTTTCGTGCCGAGAAAATAAACTTATCTTTATTCAATACTTACCTAGTATCTATTTATCCCATTAGTTTCTGTCTTTATTTTGAAAATAAACGAAATAAAACACAATAAAGTTTGCGAAAAACACAAAATGACGTCACGAAATCAACAAGATGACGTCATAATACTGCGCGTGTTTGCTTTATCCCACAATGTGATTAAAGTTTATTTCATGGGGGTTAATTTCACCAAATGCACGCCTGATGATGGGATAAAATGTTATACTATATTTGGCGATAAATTTGACACAACACCAACAAATTTATTATATAACGTTATTATAGCATGCTTATTTACATAAAATGATTTTTAATTAACTAAAGTTTAAGTATAGGATCAATTTTGATTCAAAATTACTGGAACAAAATGCAGTGAGAGTGCGAAAATGTAACATAATCCAGTAAAAATATAATTGCCTACTAAGATTACATAACTCGTAGTTGTCCCGTGACCGGTTCTCTTACGTAAGAGAACAAGACCGCACGCCACACATGGCACAGTAATAGTGACTAGAATGAATGCATTTAGTTGGGAAAACAATCAAGCAAGCTCTTCCAAATTGCGGTCATAAAACGGAAACACATTTTACAACGAAAATTTCAACTGCAGATAAATACTGAAATCGAATGTTGTTTTTTGTTAAACAATATAAGCTGTGTGCACGTTTTGAGATTATCTTTTACAAGCATTCGTGTTATTTTCATCTTGGAGAAGGGAACCTTAACTTCTGATAGGATTTGCAAACCATTTGATTGTTTCTAAACTATGTTCAACACACATATTTGCACACTGAACACAAATGTAGTTTACATTGCTTGAATTATGCAACATAAAGCATACACGTTTGCCATAATTCTTGAAATTCATCAAACAAAAATAATTTACCGCTACCTTCCAATTGAAATATGATTAACTGGTAGAACTTAATTGTTGAAGCTTTCTAGTTGTTCTAAGTGAACAGCACATAGTGTTTTTTAGTTGTTCTAAGTTAACTGTTCTCGTAGATAGAGTGTCTCTCCGTGTTCTGAATGGAATGCACATCGTGTGTTTCTAGTTGTTATAAAGGAACAGTCTGTAACTGGATTATATTGTTGCCATAAAAGGGCGCGCGTGTGTGTGGGTGTAAAGTGATTAATGGAAGTAAATAATACAAAGGGAATTGGTAGTGTATATACGATGTTTATATATCCATATATTTACCATCCAAATCATTCCAAGATGATGTACTAGCAAGTTACTACGTACATATCATAACAAATACAATAGCATTGCGACTCTAATCATTGGGTGACTGATTCGGTAAAATTCGTATATTGAAACTCGCGTATTCTACATTTTCTTTCATCCATGATTTGTGTTCACGAATAATGTTTCTTGATTCACCCGATCGTTTATAAACTCTCTTTTTCTTAATATGGATAATAAAACAACACACAGTATATTGTGATTTATTTGTAAAAAATGCATTCGATATCTACGTAAATATAATATGAAATACATGAGTCCGTTAAACGGTTATATGACATAAAATGAACAAAATAACATATACAATATACATCATTGATTTTAGGCGCCTTTCTGGATTATTGATTCCTTTAATTTCTACTTGCGCAAGTGTGCTCTATTTATAAAAGTTTTTATTTTTAGGCGCTTCTCCTATCTCAAATAATAAAATAAACATAATAAACTGTAACATTTGCATTGAGCAGAAGTGACATTTATCACAGTTATAAATTCAGTTAGTAACACACATAACATAAACATGAAATCCATTAATGTGGAGAACAAATCAAATACTATTATAAAGCAATGATACATAAAACATTTATTCTTAACTCAGCATTTATAAATTCGCTCTTCTGTAACGACAATTCCTATTGGATGTTAGAATTGCTTCGACAGTTTCGATTGGCCAGCAGCCTTCGGTATTTTCTCCAGAAGTAATTACTCGTAAAGAATGTGGATAACACATTAAATGTCATAATAGAACGCATTCATAAATTGCCATTTTCTAACGACAATTCCTACTGGTTGTAAGAATTGCTTCGAGAAATTTTATTGGCCAGCAGCCTTGGGTATTTTCTCCGTAAGTAATTACTCGAACAGAATGTGGATAACAAATTAAATGCCATAAAAGAAGGCATTTATACATTTGCCATTTTGAAACCGAAATTCCTATTGGCTGGTAGAATTGCTTAGACAGATTCTATTGGCCAGCAGCCTTTGGTATTTTCTCCGGAAGCAATTACTGGTACAAAAGTGGAAAACAAATCAAATGCCATAATAAAAGACAGTCATTAATTTGCCAGTGTGTAACGACAATTAGACTTGCGTCGACAGTTTCTATTGGCCAGCCGCTTTGGGTATTTTCTCCGGAAGTAAGTACTCGTACGGAACGTCTAGCTCCTCGTTGCGTTTGTGAATTTGGCGGGAAATGTCATCCATCTCGTCTGCGTACCAGTCCAAAATGTCTCGCACTGACGTTTCAGTGAAGTAACTTTCCTTGTATTCTCCAATATAAATCTATGAAATGAACAAAAAATAAAAACAATATATGATATACTCGGTACTATATTCTCCAATATAGACTTGCTTATTAAAAATAACAACAATGCTTTATTTTTATTTTGGTAATGTTTTGAAACGTCATTAGGTGTTGTTGAAACTGGTGTCTGATAAATGATTCAAGGTTTATAGTCATTTCGCGCCTTATGTGAGGAATTTAAAACAGCTGTGCCAAACAATGTTTTCTTTTATATGTGACTAATTATGCGAGGTATTAATAGACATTTAAGTTTCCACGCAGTTATCGGGTACTAGTAAATAGGCAAACCATTAAGCAACAACAAACAAGAAGGCTAAATGGCACTGGGTCGCTCACCTGAGTTTCATTAGTCGAACACTTTTCCATGTGTTAGATTTTTATTCGGATATGGATATACTGATACGGACTGATGAAAATGCGGCCTTAACCATCATGGTTTGAAAAACTTCAGTGACAACAGACATTCAAAATTTTGAAGTACATATCGAAATTGAAGCTTTTTCTTCAATTTGACCTATTGACCTAGTTTTTGACTCCCCCATCATCCAGATTCGAACTCGGCTGAGATACCATTGGGACAAATGTTCTGACCAAGTTTCATGAAGATTGGGCAAAAAATGTAACTTCTAGAATTTTAACAATCTTTTTCTTCAATTTTACCTAGTGACCTAGTTTTTGACCCTATATAACCTAGATTCAAATTCGGCCGAGATACCATTAAGACAAATGTTCTGACCAAGTTTCTTGAAGATTGGGCAAAACATGTGACTTCTAGAGTGCTAACAAGCTGTTTCTTCAAGTTGACCTTGTGAGTTGGTTTTATGACCCCACATGACCCAGATTCGAACTCGGCTGTGATATCATTTGGACAAATGTTCTGTCCAAGTTTCATGAAGATTGGGCAAAACATGTGACTTCTAGAATGTTAACAAGCTTTTTCTTCAAGTTTAACTAGTTACCTAGTTTTAGACCCCACATGATCCAGATTCGAACTCGGTCGAGATATCGTTGGGACAAATATTCTGACCAAGTTTCTAGAAGATTGGGCAAAAAATGCGACTTCGAGAGTGTTAATAAGCTTTTTCTTCTATTTAACCTAGTGACCTAGTTTTGAGCCCACATGACCCAGATTCGAACTCGGCCGAGATATCATTGGGACAAACGTTCTGATCAAGTTTCATGAAGATTGGGCAAAAAATGTGACTTTTAGAGTTTTAACAAGCTTTTTCTTCAATTTGACCTAGTTACCTAGTTTTTCACCCCACATAACCCAGATTCAAAAACGGCCGAGATATCTTTAAGACAAATGTTCTGACCAAGTTTCAAGAAGATTGGGCAAAAATTGTGACTTCTAGAATGTTAACAAGCTTTTTCTTCAATTTTACCTAGTTACCTAGTTTTAGACCCCACATGATCCAGATTCGAACTCGGTCGAGATATCGTTGGGACAAATATTCTGACCAAGTTTCAAGAAGGTTGGGCAAAAATGTGACTCCGAGAGTGTTATTAAGCTTGTTCTTCAATTTAACCTAGTGACCTAGTTTTTGACCCCACGTGACCCAGATTCGAACTCGACCGAGATATCATGAGGACAAATGTTCTGACCAAGTTTCACGAAGATTGGGCAAAACATGTGACTTAAAGAGTGTTAACATGTTTTTCTTCAATTTGACCTAGTTACCTAGTTTTTCACCCAAAATGACCCAGATTCAAACTCGGCCGAGATATCTTTAAGACAAATGTTCTGACCAGGTTTCATGAAGATTGGGCAAAAAAGGTGACTTCTAGAGTGTTAACAAGCTTCGTCTTGAATTTGACCTAGTGACCTAGTTTGACCCCACATGACCCAGATTCGAACTCAGCCGAGATATCATTGAGACAAATGTTCTGACCAAGCTTCATAAAGATTGGGCAAAAAATGTGACCTCTAGAGTGTTCACAAGCTTTTCCTATAGCCATATACGGAAAACTGCAGCCCCCCTGGCGGCCATGTTTTCACCTGACCAGAACCATTTTTGAACTCGGCCAAGATATCATCAGAACAAAGGTTCTGAGCAAGTTTCATGTTGATTGGGCAAAAAAAAGTGACTTCTACAGAGTTCACAAGCTTTTTCTATAGCCATATAAGGAAAACTGACTCCCCCTGGCGGCCATGTTTTCAACGGACCGGAACCATTTTCAAACTTGGCCGAAATATCATAAGAACAAATGTTCTGAGTAAGTTTCATGTTGATTAGGCAAAAAATGTGACTTCTAGAGTGTTCACAAGCTTTTTCTATAGCCATATAAGGAAAACTGCCCCGCCCCCTGGCGGCCATGTTCTTCAACGAAGCGGAACTATTTTCGAACTCGGCCGATATATCATAAGAACAAAGGTTCTGAGCAAGTTTTATGTTGATTGGGCGAAAATTGTGACTTCTAGAGTGTTCACAAACTTTTTCAATAGGCATGTAAGAAAACTGCCCCGTCCCCTTGCGACCATGTTTTCAACGGATCGGAACCATTTTTCAACTCGGCCAAGATATTATAAGAACGAATATTCTGAGTAAGTTTCATGTTGATTGGGCAACACATGTGACTTCTAGAGTGTTCACAAGCTTTTTTTTCAATTTGACATAGTTACCTAGTTTCTGACACCACATGAACCAGATTCAAACTCGGCTGAGATATCATTTGGACAAATGTTCTGACCAAGTTTCATGAAAATTGGGCAAAAAAGTGATTTCTAGAATGTTAACAAGCTTTTTCTTCAATTTGACCTAGTTACGTAGTTTTTGACCCCACATGACCCAGATTCGAACTCGGTCGAGATAGCATTGGGACAAATATTCTGACCAAGTTTCAAGAAGATTGGGCAAAATATGTTACTTCGAGAGTGTTAACAAGCTTTTTCTTCTATTTAACCTAGTGACCTAGTTTTGACCCCACATGACCCAGATTCAAATTGGGTCGAGATATCATTAAGGAAAATGTTCTGACAAAGTTTCATGAAGATTGGGCAAAAAATGTGATTTCTAGCGTGTTAACAAGCTTTTTCTTCAATTTGATCCAGTAACCTAGCTTTTTACCCCACATGACCCAGATTCGAACTCGGCCGAGATATCTTTAAGACAAATGTTCTGACCAAGTTTCGTGAAGATTTGGCAAATTAGTGACTTCTAGAGTGCTAACAAGCTTTGTCTTCAATTTGACCTAGTGACCTAGTTTGACCCCACATGACCCAGATTCGAACTCGGCCGAGATATCATTGGGACAAATGTTCTGACCAAGTTTCATAAAGATTGGGCAAAAAATGTGACCTCTAGAGTGTTCACAAGCTTGTCCTATAGCCATATAAGGAAAACTGCCGCGCCACCCCCTTGGCGGCCATGTTTTTCACCGGACCGGAACCATTTTTGAACACGGCCAAGATATCATCAGACCAAAGGTTCTGAGCAAGTTTCATGTTGATTGGGCAAAAAAATGTGACTTCTAGAGAGTTCACAAGCTTTTCCTACAGCCATATAAGTAAAACTGACTCCCCCATGGCGGCCATGTTTTTCAACAGACCGGAACCATTTTCGACCTCGGCCGAGATATCATAAGAACAAATGTTCTGAGCAAGACTCATGTTGATTAGGCAAAAAATGTGACTTCTAGAGTGTTCACGAGCTTTTTCTATAGCCATATAAGGAAAATTGCCATGTTTTTCAACGGAGCGGAACTATTTTGAACTCGGTCGAGATATCATAAAAACAAAGGTTCTGAGCAAGTTTTATGTTGATTGGGCAAAAATGTTGACTTCTAGAGTGTTCACAAGCCTTTTCTATAACTACATAAGGAAAACTGCCCCGTCCCCTGGCGGCCATGTTTTTTAACGGATCGGAACCATTTTCGAACTCGGCCACGATATCATTAAAACAAATGTTCTGAGTAAGTTTCATATTGATTGGGCAACAAATGTGACTTCTAGAGTGTTCACAAGCTTTTTCTTCAATTTGACCTAGTGTCCTAGTTTTTGATCCCACATGACCCAGATTCGAATTCATCCGAGATATTATTGGAATAAATGTTCTGAGCAAGTTTCGTGAAGATTGGCCAACAAATGTGGCCTCTAGAGTGTTCACATGGCAATGTTGACGAACGTTTCACGACGCACGACGCACAACGCACGACTGACGACGGACAAAAGGCTATCACAAAAGCTCACCATGAGCACGTTGTGCTCAGGTGAGCTAAAAAGAAACATGTAAAAACCGCCAGCAATAAACAAAATAAAAAACAAAATATGATCAGTATGTATAAAATGAAGTAAAACATAATCAAAGGCGATGCGACGAATATTTACTTATAACAATATACGTTTAACATTTGAAGTATTGCATAATTTGAAGTATTGTTGTTTATATGGTTGTATTACCAAATATGCGAACAAAAAAAAGTGAACAAATATTTGATTGTAGCACTGTTTCATACCTCATCACTAAGCGGTTCGCTGAGATAGTGTGAGAACGCAATAGCCACCGCCTGGTCAGCCTGGCTGGGTAGACTGTCAACGATGTCCTTCTCGCTTACCGTCCCTTTGTTGCTAGGTGGCGGGCGTCGCATCGCACTTGGATAGTTCGGACCGAAACTGAAGTAATCCGACTGGCTGAAATTCAGAGCGGAATGAAACGCGCTGGAATTGAAGATGATCATGGAGATGAATTCAACCATTTCTTCGAATGTGTCTATGGTTAAGGGGACTCCGTTTGACTTTCCATCGCCTTTATTGAAGCCCTTTTCGCGTAGATCCTCTATAAATGATTGCAACTCTTTGTCATCCGCGGCGTCTTTGTCCGTTTTGTAAAATATTTTCAGAATCTTGCTGACCTTTTCTACGATTTTATTCCACACCAACAATGCGTCGTCCCGATAATGATAATTCGGTAACAGTTTCGGGTCGTCCACCCCTCTGTCGGCAAAGTCATTAGTTGGTATCAGCTGCCGAATGGTGAAATCCGCGAAGTAGTTCCGCATGAAGTCCGGTTCCTTCCCGGGAATAGACAGAATCTTCTGGAACACGGATTCCTCACCGTTAATCAACAAATCTCGCCCCATTTGAGCACTTGCCACCGTGTAGCGTGTGTACTGAATGAGGAGCTTGTACAAGGGGTGATTCTGAGGTAACTGGCGGTAAATTGCCAGTGTGAAAACCTCCATGAATAAATGCGCTTGGAGCAGATGGCCGCAAATTGTCTGATAGTGAGAATCGGCGGATTTTACGTAGGTTTTCGCCAGCAGCCACCCTAGTTTGTCGTCATTCGGGGTCCATATTGGGTTGCCTGCCCCTGGGACCTGCTCCAGCTGTATGGCTATGGGCACGAGTTGCCCCGTGCTACGAACGTAAAGCATCAAGAACGGCGTTGCTACGTAGCGCGGCTGGTCGTCACTCCGTCTCTGGACGCCCGCCAGGTGCTTGTAGTTGATGTAGTAAACGTGTCCCGCCTGGCAAACATAAGTACACTCTTAGTAAAAAGCAATCTTAGTATATTAAATAACTATACAAATATACTTTGTCCATTGCCAACCATGGAAAGGAAAACACTAACGTAATAAATGTTCATATTGAACGAGACAGAATACCATAATACATGCTATTTTAAAACCACTGCGACACACATTATTGCATATTTAAGAAATAATTTTCGATTTACAGTTGTTTATCGGCTAATAAACAACGAATTGGAGTTCTAATGCGTATTAATTAAACCACAGTTTTCTTAAAAACATACGATAAATCAAGATACTAATGTTCAATAATAATTAATAAGAACTGTTTAGATATATGACTTTTAGGCACACATTTACCTTCATTTCCTCTTTTAGGTTCAAGCCGCGGTCCAACAGGTTGCCGACCATCTCGTCTGTGACCGGGAACTCCTTCAGCGTCTGGCTGCAGCGCCGGATGAGGATGGGGTTGACGCCGTCCAGCACTTCCCTTCCGAACTCTTCGTCCGTTCGCCAGGTATCATTTTCTTCAAACGCAATAAGAAAGGCACATCAAGACACAAACATCAGTCATGCTCAAATTAAAGACACAGGGCCCACATTTAATTTACACTATTTCGAAAATAATTAACTGATATCTGTACTCGGAATTAAATATATTGACAAAAACATTGTTTCCCACTCCTAATCGTACTGTTAAAAAATTATGCGTAGTTCACATTTTCTGTAAATGTTACGACATCGATTTCCCCCTTCCAATGGGCCCTGCCACGATTTCCCAATGGCTGTAATAACACTGAGTACCATACTGATGTAGGGTTATACGATTATAACAAAATATACCATAATCGTATTACTTAGAATTGCTTTCCTTGTCTGAAGGACCACGTGCACATCAATTCAATACAATACATTATGTTCTAATGTTGGGTTATAACATGAGTATAACTATATCGTCTTAAATTATAAACAAGAGCTGATTGTCAAACAGTTTTGCCCCCCTCCCTCTAGGTAAATAAATATCTTGATATACAAGAGCTGTTTGTAAATCGTTATGCCCCTCTAGGTTAAAAGCAATCTTTAAAATATCAAGTTTGGTGATGATTGGATGAAAACTGTTGGACGTAGTGTAGATATAGACAGTGTATACTGCTATAAAGGCCAATTTTAGAGAAATCAAGGGCCATAACTCTGTAGTGCTGGGCGATTCGGCTGAGTATCGAACTTGGTCGAGATATTACGACCACAAACATTTTGCTGAAGTTTGCTGAAGATTGGATACAAACTGTTGGACTTGGAGAGTGGAAACGGCTAAAATTTCCATTTAAGGTAATTCAAGGGACATAATAAATTCCTGGGGTGATTGTCATATTATCAAACTTGGCCGAGATGTTAGGGCCACAAACATATTCATGACGTTTGGTGAGGGTCGGATGAAAACTGTTGGACTTTAAGAGCGGAAACGAAAGTGGTCTACCGACCGACCGACAGAAGACCGACCGACATTAGCAAACCAATATACCCCACCATCTTCGATGGGGGCATAAAATAACTCCAGATGCATCAGCAGGAGAGAACTCTTATTAACAGCACAAAGTCCTTTATTTGGGAGCAGATAGTATATTTGCATGATTGGGAGCAGTTAGTATATTTGCATGATCGGGAGCAGTTAGTATATTTGCATGATTGGGAGCAGTTAGTATATTTGCATGATTTTCATACTTTTCTGGGAGAAACCATCAAGTCAAAATTCCTGCACCGTGATTTAGGAATCAGCTAAATAACCGTACCCAGAATTGCTTTCATCGTCTCAGTCTGCGGTACCACGCTCGCCATCGCCTTGAAGTCATCGAACGAGTCGAAGGAGCCGAACAAGGACATGTACTTCTGGAGCTTCAGTTTCATGACCACGTCCAGAATGATTTTCTTCTTCTCCAGCTGTCGCTCGATGTTGTACTGCAAGTCCATCGGCAGCATCGAGTAATTACTGCAGTCTGGAAATGAAGGTCTTCTTTGAAGAGGGCAATCTGTGAGCAATTATTATGCTTCGGTCGCATTCCAGCTTTTGAATATTCTCTACAGTTATGTTATGTATATTATTCGATGAATTGATCGAATGTCATCGTTTTAAGTAACGTAAAAATTTCGCCAGCTAATTGCTGTTGTATACGCACGAAATGTACGCACATCCATATTTATCGTGTAGAAACATATGCTTCATATCGGAAAAAAATGACCTTTATTTATGGATCAATTACATATCGATTAACATTAATATAATTATTATTTGCCGTATTGCAATAGTGTTAAATGGGTATTATACTATTTAACTAAGAATATAATTATAATGTAAAAAAACAACAACACGTGCAACACGTGCACGAACGAAACCGAGTATAAATATAGGACATAATTTAAGCGTTTAATTGTGCTACTAGAGTATGGCGTTATGAACATGGCATGGTTATGTTCATCATTTGAGGCGAGTTGTGTAAAACTCGGGCTTAATGCATCTGCGTAAAGTGTCGTCCTGGATTAACCTGTTCAGTCCGCTTTCGGCACTTTCCGCTTTTATGGTATATTCTGTTTCAAGGAAGTCTCTTCTAAACATAAATCCACTGTAGGCGGAAAGTGCCGTCCTGGATTAGCCTGTGCGAACTGCACAGGGTGATCCCGGACGACACTTTTACGCACATGCATTAAGCTCGGTGTTCCCACGACACACCTCATTTAAATTACGCTTTCTATTTTTTATTACGACCAATCACACTTTTTACTCTTATATTATTTTGTCCTCTGCAAATTGCGCACTTTCATTTTGTAATTTATCAAGACATTAATTTTATACCAGCAAACCTAACGACAACTCTTGATTGATGTTGCGGTATAATAATGTGTATCATTAAAGCTGGATAAATACGGCTGATTCAACGCAAAAAGTTAAACGCGCAAGTAAATAAGGCTTATAAATTACTGCTTTATAAAAAATAATTTGAACCTCTCAGAACAAACCTCATTCAAAACGTAGATTTAAAGGGACCTATTTAAAGACTTTTTTTTTTAAATTGTGTAACATATTCTAATAATTGAAGTCCATTATATAGAATGGAATTCCGCTATTTGGGAGATGTTTTACATTTAAATATATAGCGCAATAAAACGGGACCGGCCAAAATGTTCGGTTTAGAGAGAATTCTAGTTTAGAGAGGATCTGGTCCAGAGGGTTTCCAAGTTGTATTTGATCGGGGAGGTCGTAGGTTCGAGCCGAGACGGAGACAAAACATTTAGTAAGTTCAAATGCTTTGTTGTTTTTTTTTCCTTTAAGTTATTAGTCATTTTTCAAAATGTGAATAAGTTCCTTTAACATTCATAATATGAACATATATAAAACTATCCTGCCAAAAAATATTGCCTGCATAGGTTTAAACCAAATATTATATTCATAATCATTACCTATTTGTCCCGGAAATCCGGGCTCCTTGTCCGCCCACTTGAACGTCTTTTGCTTCTCCTCCAGGTAAATATGGCGGAGGTACTTCCGGGGGAGGTACTTCTCGTCATTTGCCAGAGTCGCTACAACACCACCATTAGGCACATGTGCATGTATTGCTTTTAAAAGCATTATTGTTTTGTTGAGGTTAGTATATGAAATACTGTGGATTAAACACAATAACAGCAAAACCAAACATAGAGCAATAGTAAGGGTAGGGCTGTTGAAGGTCTTTGAATATTATTTTTCAACACACCGAATATAAAACATGTCTAATACATTATCCGTAATGTACTTTTTTCATCATTTTATATTTTCTGAACAAAAACTCCATTACAATTAATGTACATGTATACATGTATAATAACAAAATCAAATAGTAATGGTGATTTCATTTTTCAGAAGAAAAAAAGTCAAATTGTGTTAGGACTGCTAGTTTCATAAGTCGTTAAAAGCATACGTATATGGATCAATTTTTACAGCAACAATTACTTTGGAACGCTCCACTTACCTTCCCCCGTTGGAAGGGTGATCTTATCCGTGATCCAGGAATTACAAGGGATCTCGACCAGCCTCCGCTTGCTCAGGTCGAACAGGACGATGTTGCTTAGGAACCACCTGCTCGCGAACGTGTATTTCCCGCCAATGAGGAACACCTGGACGAAGATGACGTCACCGATGACGGGCACGTCGACGTAATAGGATTCTTTGCTGCCTCGCTCGAAGTCGTTGTGGAAGAGCTTGTCGAGTAGATAGCGCTTCGTTCGACCTTTAGTTCCTGTCATTGTAGAAACTATGCTTTACTTGAATGATTAGTTTAAGTAAGTTGTGTTTGAGGCAATATCAAATATTTCCCCCCAAAGGGGGTGGGGGGGGGGGAGGCGGTGGGCATATACGGGACTTTAGATTGAAAGCGATTCCCGACAGGCGGGAATTTGACACGCCGAATGATTCCGCGTGCATTTGGTCAGATTTTAGATCCTAGTAATATTGGCCCCCGGGCCATTTGATACATCAAGCATCTCCCACTGTGGGCATATAGACAAACGTGCTTGGCTCTAGGGTGGTGAATAAGACCCCCCAAATTAAAATTAGTCAAATTCGCCTGGGTCAGCCCGCCGCTCCCCCACCCCCTGTGGGAAATTATTAATATGTCCATGGCGGTAAAACGAGATACACACATGGCTTTATTGATGTATGTGCCAATTATAACATATACTTGCGAAATCTAGTTGTTTGCCAAGTAACTTTTAATAATATATATTTAATACGTTGAATACTTGGTATAACATATCGTATACTTTCATCAAACCCCTTGCCATTTGTATTCTTATCAACTCCACCTGCCCCATTAAAGAAAAAAGCATGATTACATATTTTACGATAAACTTACCATAAAGTGCTATATAGACGCCGGCGTCGGTCCCTGAGAATAAATGGTTTCCGGTCTCAACGTGTACCAAGAACGTCGTGGTCTTGTTGCCCTCGTTGTGAGCCTCTTCAGGGTGCTTCTTGCGTACCGTTGACGTCATAACCTTCTCCTGAATCAAAACGAGGCCGCCATAATTCTCGCCGCCGATGGGCACTTCTATCGATACACCGTCTGGTAGAACGTTGAAATCGTAGTGAGCGCGTTCCTCGGACAATTTTGGCACGATGTAGGTCAAGGTCAGACTGGCAAAGTCATGCCATGGAAACGCCTCCTCCTCCCAGTATAACATGGGGTCACAAATGGAAGGGTCATATTCTCGGATTTGCACCTGCAGCTTCATGGTCTTGTTTTCGGACGCGACGTTCAGAAGTCGGTATGTCAGGTAGGTATCGGCCGGAAGTTCCATGTCCGGCCTTCGAATAATCCTGAACAAAAATTGCTGAGTAAGCTTGCCACGTAATCAGATTTAAATATGCTAACACTCAAAGAAGAAAAGCCTTAACAATGGCGAAATAATCATTCTCGTAAACATATCTTCACCATTTATTTTTTTCGTTTTCCTCCATTCTCCCACTTACATAATATACACTGACAGAAGCAAGGCCGTAGAATTAAAGGAGCAACTGGTAGAAATGATCTTTATTAAAGGCCTAGTTTAATCCTCCTTTATTTGACCCCTCCCGATCTGGGGTATTGTACACTTGTGTATTGGACCCTGCTGTGGTCACAGTGTAGACACAGCCGAGATCAATACACTGCTGCAGAGGTAGGTAGAGATAAATCGAAACAGTGCACTCAGCCGTTGCTCAATCAGCTGAGAGAAAATATTGCAATCAGTTATTAGATATTTTATGGTGGACCAATACACTGAATGAAATACCCCATGGAGAGGCCAGACATTTCTTCAACAAGGCCTTTAACGTAAATCTGTCTTACATATCCTCCCGTCCTATTTCTCTTTTCTGTATCCTACTTTCACCAGGTGAGATCACTACCAAAAAACGTTTAGTGTTTTTTCCATCAACATAGGCACACATATTTGACTGGTTCCGAGCAAAGCTCATCAAAGCAGAAGACAAAACGTGGACACCGAAAGAATCTATGCGTTGTTATGTTTAGCTTTTTAATAATCTCTTTTAGCCGTTTATTTCAATCCGAATGTATATAAAACAATGCAATATTTCTGAAGGAGTTTATAGAATAATCATAAAAAAGATACTTTGTTTGATAAACACGCATGCCCCCAGTGCTGTTGGAGAGCCCATTTCTTAGTCCAAATTAGGTCAAGGTCAATGTCAAAGTGAGGTTGGGTGATATGGGTGGATTGGGGATAGTCATTAGCAATATAACTGTGTAAGTATCCAAGTGTTGTTGCAAGCGGTGTTGGCGCTAGGCGAAACGGTAAAATCTAGTTAACCAAGAAACAGCCCATTTAAATTATTCTAAGTGCAAATTAGGTCAAGGTCAAAGTGTGATTGGGTGATATGGGTGGATAGGGAATGGTCATAAGCAACAACAGTGTAAGTATCCAAGGGTTGTAGTAAGCGGTGTTGGTGCAAGCCGAAACGGTAAAATCTACTTAACCTTGTCACGGACGGAAGGACGGACGGACGGACGGACAGGACAATCACTATATGCCTCCCGCATCAAGATGCCGGGGGCATAAAAATAAATAAATAATATTCTAAAAATAAATATTTTCAGATCTGAATGGATATACATGTACATATACTTAGTGTTGACAGTGGTTATTCTACCTATAGGGGAGGTAACCGCTGCAAGGACTATGTTATATCATACCAAGCCTCTTCCTGTTCCTGCTGGGTTGCCAGTCTTCTGATGACGTCATTGTTGCCCTGGAGACGGAACCGAACTAACTTTCGGTCCCCGGCAATTTCCAGGCGATAGGTCACGTGATTGTGATACTCCAATTCCGTGCGGCAATTCGGAAACCTTCGTAGTCCGTCGACGAGAGCAAAATAACTGCAAATTGTCGTACAAGGTAAATTAACATTAACCTACGAATAAGCAAGTTTTTCGAATGAAATATGTTTGCGGTAAGTTTTTCATGTTTAGTTTTTTAAATGTAAGTTTAGTCACAATCCTTACTTTTGAGGAGACTTAAGGGCCCAGTTCCTCATGGCGTCCTCGTCCCCTTCGAGAGCCCCACAGAAGTCCTGCAGGCCGGCCACGGTGTTGAAACAGGACTGCCGGCCTGTGGTGAACGGCAGGTCAAACGGTCCGGCAGTTTCCTCGTCGCCAAACTGAAAATAAGTAAAAGTCAATTTTCTTGGAGCAGCTATAATTTCCATGATTTAAAAATCATTTGCATGATTTAGGAACCATTCGACGCTCCTGGAAGCATCTATTATTTCCATGATTTAGCCATTATTTGCATGATTTAGGAAACAGTCGACTTTCCTTGGAGCAGCTATCATTTGCATGATGTAGTCATTATTTGCATGATTTAGAAACCAGTTGACATTACTGGGAGCTGCTTTAATTTGCATGATTTAGGAACCAGTCGACTTTTATAGGAGTAGCTATTATTTGCATGATTTAACCATTATTTGCATGATTTAGGAAACAGTCGACTTTTCTCGGAGCAGCTATTATTTACATGCTTTAGCCATTAATTGCATTATCTAGCAACAAGTGGACAATTTCTGGAAGCAGCTATTATTTGCATGATTTAGTAATTATTTACAGATCGCTTACAGCAGCCAGTAGCTTTGCATGATTTATGAATTAGTAAATTTTTATGGGAGCAACTATAGTTGCATGATTAAGGAACAGTCTAGATTTCTTGGAGCAGCAGATATTTGCATGCTTTAGGAACCATTCAAATTTTATGGGAGCAGCACTGTTGCTATGATTTAGAAACAAGTCAACTTTTCTAGGAAAAGTCATTATTTTCATGATTTAAGAAGCAGTCGAATAGATGTAGAAGCATCAATAATTTGCATTATTTTTTGTGATTACACTGCTCAAAAGCGGTGGAGAAAAACGGTGATTTTTTAAAATAAATGTTTATCTTAAGCAGATATAATTTCAGATTTTGAGATTTTTTTGTCTGATGACCTTTGGTGTATTGTCGCAAATATTCAATGACAAGTGCAGTAAATGTGTAACTACACTTAAATAGGAACCTAATAGGATTATTCAACTCTTAAATTACAAGATCCTTGTTGTAATTTAAGCTAATGTCAGAGAATTGCTGTTACCTCGCTATTGCCTATTTACTTTTGATATTATAAGCTCCAGTACCCTTTTTGTATGTTAGATCCAAACCTAATTATACATCGAAATATTGGCATCAGACGATGGACTTAAATGGTATTGCACTTATGTTTTTATACCAAAATTCTGTCAGTTTTCTTATCTTGTCCCTGCCGATGTCCTTTGTACCTCAACGCGATAAAAAAAATAATTGAGGCGTGTCGTGGGAAACCCCGGCTTAATGCATCTGCGTAAAGTGTCGTCCCGGATTAGCCTATGCAGTCCGCAAAGGATATTTCAACACGGCACTTTCCGCTTTTCTGGTATTTTCTGTGTCAAGGAAGTCTCTTCTAAAACATAAATCCACTGTAGGCGGAATGTGTCGTCCCGGATTAGTCTGTGCGACACGTGCATTAAGCCCGGGTTTCCAGCGACATGCCCCAATTAATTAAATTATATGGTTTATGAGACGCGTTTTCAATGACAGTGTTTGCAAAGTAATTGGACATCTTCAACAGGTTAACTTATAAAATTCACTTATTAACTCTAGCTGTTCGTGCATTCTTTGAAGCATATTTTTTTAATCCAGGGGGGGCACATACAAACTTATTTTGTAAGTATGCTATATCGTATGTTGAAAAATATCCCCTAAATTATTTCCTTTTCAGACACACAAAGAAATACTATCGTTTTATGAAACAAGATTTGGTTGTGTGATTTTCCCGGTTTCAAATACGCATACACAAGCAGATTATTGTAAACGTAAAGACATTTTTTTCTCTCCTTTATTAAAATGTTTTAAGCGACATGTCCACATACTTGGTGATACAAAATATGAAAGCAATGCGAAAACCATACCCCCTTGATTTTTTTCAATACTATACTAAAGGAATGAAATAAAATATAACAAGGTACCATTACCGGGGAAAGAACCAGTGACCACAAGCGGTGATTTTTGGATATTTTTGTTCCGAAATGTGGTTATTTCCTCTTGCAAAAATTTGCTATTTTAATACGTGGTGTTTCCTCCTAAATTTGTCGGTTATAAAAAGGTTAATTTGGTATTAGACAGTGAGTGAAGTATTTATTGTTTCTGTTTTACACTTTAAGATCTATTTTTTTGATGATTATGCCATTGTGATTTAATTCAAAGTTTCTAGGGTAAAAATAACTGGCGTTCACACGCATTTTCTATATGACATATAGAGGGTTTATAATAAATTGGCATATGTTATGTTTTTTGTTATTCTTGCAGTTGCTGATGTTGTTGCTGTTATTAATGCACATCTTTATGCAACTACTAAGAAATGCGTTGTTTTATACCAGTTTTACAGAATTAAGCAATGCGATATTTTCCAATTAATTTTCACGCTTGTTACCCACTTGAGATTTGTCCACAAACAATCACTGACATGACTGCAAAACCGCCATCCAACCGCCATGTAACAGAGGACTTATTGTATAATGTTATTTCTATATTAAATTTGAGGCGTGTCGTAGGAAAACCGGGCTTAATGCATGTGCGTAAAGTGTCGTCCCGGATCAGCCTGTGCAGTTCGCACTGGCTAATCCAGGACGGTACTTTTCGCTTACCGTGGATTTATGTTTAGAAGAGACTTCCTTAAAACTGAAAATACCATAAATGAGGAAAGTGCCGTCCAGGATTAGCCTGTGCGAACTGCACAGGCTAACCCAGGAAAACACTTTACGTACATGCAGTAAGCCCGGTTTTCCCAGGACACGCCACATTTTATATCTGCGACTATCAGCCTACAAGTGACGATCTGCTTCAGCTTAGGCGCGAGTTTTTTTATTCCTTGGTTCTCGGATCCGCCGACCCGATTTTTTCCAAAAAGTAGAAAAATAATAAAAATTTGTAGAATATAACCGATATAATAAAAATGACCTTGTGAAAGGGTTTAAACCTGTTACACGGAATGCAAGAAATTAATGTCATGGTTATCATGTAGTGATTAAGTAAATGTTGTGTAATATAATTTTTGTAAGTAATAATACATTTTGTGTTGTTTTTGTTTTTTTGTTTTTTTCCCTTGTCATACCGGACACTTTTCCAAAAATGTCCTAGAACCAAGAAATAAAAACAACTCTGGCCTTATCTGTGAAAAAAAGTCCCTTGAAAATATGTATGACTTACTGTTCATGAAACAGTTTATGCCCTGCACAATGCTAGTATTAGTCGCCTATTTGTGGTGTTATGCTTATGTGCATTTGTCTATCAGAATAAAATGTCTCACGTTGTCGCCGCTTGAATGCATACAGCGTGTCACGTGTAAGAATAATCGTCAATTGACGTGCGATGTGCATTGTATTTCACATTATTCTACGAAACTAAATGTGCAATTCATTTATTCGATGTAACATTCAAAACAAGGAAAGACATATATAATGACGCATGCCATTAAAATACGTCTTTGTTGAGTATTCACAATTCATGTCATATGAATCATGAATGTTTTCGGCGTATCTAACTGCGCGCACTCCCTCAAAAAATGTGTGTTCGTAAAAATTACATTGACACATAATTAAGTGAGAACATTACATCAAAAGTCATATCATGTAATAAACCTATTTATCACATGCATTATCTTGTTTTCCATGTAATACAACCATTACGAATATGTAAGATAACATTTTGATCTTTTCATTGGCTTCATATTTTTTGACTGACCAATCGCATGACGTTATTTTGGTGAAATGACGTCGTCAACATGAAATGACGTCAATGCATTTACCAACTTTTAGGATTTATCGACATGCTTTGGTAAAATTAGAACTATTTTTTTCGTTTAAAAGCATGTGATATAAAAGATCTGACACTTGTTATCATTTTATATCATGTTTTATTAAACTTGT
This sequence comes from Congeria kusceri, assembly GCA_027627225.1. Lineage (NCBI taxonomy): Eukaryota > Metazoa > Mollusca > Bivalvia > Myida > Dreissenidae > Congeria > Congeria kusceri. The sequence goes on along the minus strand of CM051024.1, from coordinate 53,402,333 downwards.
CTAGGAAATTCGTTAGTAAGCTCTCCAAAGGCTCGCTTACTTACACAATTCCTGAACTCGTTTAATAAAATATGATATGAAATGACAACTCGTGTCAGATCCCATATGTATATCAACCCTCAATACCTCCTGCGCTTGATCGAACATGCATTGTAATATATTTGCAATACTTATTGTATTTACTGATTTGAAATATGAATACATTATAAAATTAATGTATAACGTTTACGTCAGTCAACAGATGACAAAGTATCTTCCATGTCAAAATGACGTTCATGTATATTTCATATAAATGATGCGCTATCTATTTAAATGGACCTATTCACAGATTATGAAATAAAAAATGTTAATTTTTGTCACAGATTCCAAAAACAAACGAGTACTATAGATAGAGAATATAAATTACATTACTGGCACGTGTATATATCTAATTTCTGAATGTTTTAGTCCAAAAGCTTTAGTTTGTGCAGCTAATATGTTTATTTATATTTTTTAAATAAACGAAAATCTGTGAACAAATCCATTTAAAAGTGAATCAGACTATAACCAGGTGAGGCGGAAATTAATCTTTTGATAAAGTATCGAGTATAAAATCTATCTCATCAATGTAAACTGCATTATGTTGATGAAAGTAGATCTAATTTCGAGTCACGTTACATCAAAGTAAACTACCGTTTGAAGCAAGAGTGCTCTAGGTAAAGTGATGTCACGGTGATTAAAGATTGTTATTTTTACAGTTTTACATATAAATTAACTGTTCATAAGTTAAAAAGTGTAGCAATAAGAACAGAGACTTCAACAGTTCACAATGGGTATTAAAGATAATTAAAGATACACAGTCGTAATGCGAACTAGCGGCAGCATCATGCAAACACACTATCACTATGATAAATAAAACAAATCAAAGGTTTATTTATGCTAATTTAGTGTGTCTGATCATTTGTTTGAAGTAAAATGAATTTAAAAAAATTAAAACGTAATCGGTTCGCGATTCTAATCTGTAACTTCTCATTATTAGACCCAGAGCTCGCCTACTTGAGCTGTTGTTGTCACTAATATCACTGACTAAACGCACTATCATTAATTCATGAATTCCTTTCGTGTAATTAAAAGTTATACAATCACACAAACGTACGCACATTTATTTTTATACAATCACACACACGTACGTACATATATTTTTTTATACAATCACACAAACGTACGCACATATTTTTGTATACAATCACACAAACGTACGCACATATTTTTTTTATACAATCACACAAACGTACGCACAAATATTTTGTATACAATCACACAAACGTACGCACATATATTTATTATACAATCACACAAACGTACGCACATATATTTTTTATACAATCACACAAACGTACGTACATATATATTTTTTATACAGTCACAGAAACGTACGCACATATATTTTTTATACAATCACACAAACGTACGCACATATATTTTTTTACACAATCACACAAACGTACGCACATATATTTTTTATACAATCACACAAACGTACGCACATATATTTTTTATACAATCACACAAACGTACGCACATATATTTTTTAAGAAAAAGAAGCAACCTGTTCCCATACCCACTAAGTTCCTTAGTGAAAACTTAAGCAAATTTCTTAAAATCATAAAATTCCTTTTGTCTGTGGTTGGTTATTTTAAAGTTAAGTTTGTCTTAAATGGTCATAATCATGTACAGAATCATGTACAGAATCAACAGATACTTCTCATTTTACCATATTTCAAATATATAATATTAATTTTCACACGGAAAATTATATTTGAATGTTACACTTAAATATGACTTGAATTACGATTTTCCTTAGAAGCTTTGTGGAGATGGCCCCAGTTCAATAAAGACGCAATAAAATAAATACCTATTTGATTTTTACACCACACGCAAGATTTAACATCTACTACTATAAGGTATACCTTAGAATTCCGAGGAAACAAGATAGTCTACATGTTTGTTTATGAAATTTTAGGGATGGATATGGCACACAACGTTTTCAGAAAGATTTTAATTTATAGAACCGCTTTGATTGATGTGTTTATCTTTAAGTAAACGACATGACGAATGTTTTAACACGCTGTTTATGTCAGACAAAACCATACCACATTAAATTTAATGCGACGTGACATTTAATAGCCGTTTCAATAAACTGTCCGAACATGGGTACACAGCTCAAGAATATGAGTATTTATTTTCATGTAAAAATTAATTGAAAGCCCACAATTATTGAAAATATGCAATTTTACAGAACATTAAACCGCTGAGGACATAACATAAATCAAGAGCTGTCAGAGCACAGCGCGCTCAACTATTCGAAGTATTTTAGTTGCATTTTTTGAAAGGTGTAGGGGCATAAATCTGTTGAAATATAAAGAGGAGTCATGGCAATTATTTCATCAATTTATTCCAAGTTTCAAGTGAATACCTTATGTAATTTAGAAATGATAAGACTTTTTAATAAGAACTTTTACCCGAAAATCAATGTGAAAAGGGGGCATAACTATGTCAAAATACACAACAGAGTCATAGGGAATATTGCACCTGATGATGAAGTTTATAATAAAGATGCATTCCAAGTATCAAGTGAATACCTTCGAAATTATAAAACGTTTGAATGAACATTTTAAAACCAAAAATCTACGTGAAAATTGGGTATAACTGTATCAAAATACAACTGGCGCTGAAGTTGATGATAAAGGTATAGTCCAGGTTTCCAGTGAAATTAATAACTGATGTAGTTTTGAAGTAACACATTTTGTAATAAAACTAACAGAAAACTATGTGAAAAATGGGCATAACTGTGTCAGAGTTATGGGAAATGTTGCACCTGATTCTGGAGTTGACAATTTTTTTTTCAAGTTTGAAGTGAATAACTTATGTAGTTTTGAAGTTACAAGACGTTTGAAGATAAACTTTAACATAGATCAGACGCGGACGCCGACGCCGGTGCGAGTAGGAAAGCTCACCTATTCTTCGAATGGTCGAGCTAAAAAAGCGTACCGGAATAGCCACGAAAAGAACGGAAATAAATCATTTAAAATAAAACATCGTTAAAACTACACAGAGTTATTAACCAATCAGAACGCACCTTTAAAAACGCACACCGGAAGTCGTCAGACGCGTCATCGCCACGTGACAGGTTGGCGAACTTCAGACGACACTGGTTGACTTTCCCGGGTCTGAAGAGCTCCAGACCCGAGTCCCCGAGGGGCGAGGACTCCTTGACGACCGCGAACCCCTGCAGCTCGTCGCCCCAGGTGTTGTCGGCCTTTCCGGTGAACTGCCACTTCATCTTGTACCACTGCACTGACGCCTTCTTGATCGCCCCGGAAGTGAAACTCGTCGAGCGGTTGAGTGGCTATGGTAGAGTCATAGTAAAGTCATGTAATCTAGGTTTTTTCAAATAGGATAAACTAGTTTAAACCTATTTATCTAAGTTCAGATGTGTCTAAAGCCAGAAAGCTTAGTTAGACTTTTTTTTCGAGTCCACTTCCTGGGTAGAACCAGTACTTGGTGTATTTTGATAAAGATCATTCGAACGCTCCTAGAATAGGGATCTCACTCAAGGCGGACACCATATCTATTCCACCACTGCGACCAATGATGAACTGGGTCAGTAAACGTTTTGGAAAAAATCACAATCTGTGTCCGATATAAAAGCGCTTAACTTGGTCAGGAAATCATTGAATAACCCAATATAATGTTAAGCACATGTAAATTGGTCAAAATATATAATCATATACTGAACCAAAAAAGAAACTTTCGCTAAGAATGCCAATAATTGTTTAACTTTTGAATAGATTTGACTGAAATTTTCTGCTATTTGTAGAAGTTTGTTTAATAAATCTACTGGGATCAACTGGTCGATTTTGCAATGTTGAACTATTTTACAATAACCACTTGTATGTGTGTACATCTCCTACGTAACCGTGACACTTTGGCACGTACATTACGAAAGTTTCTTTTTTGGTCCAGTATATATAAAAAAGTGTAAGCACGCATAAAACGACCAAGGATTTATTGTAAAATCATATAGTCTAAACACGCATAAATTGGGTGAAATAATAAATTATCAATCGTAAATTTTATGAGTATTTAGATCTAGCTGAAAACATGAAATAAAACAAATTTTTAACCTCGCAGCAATTAAGATCTTCCATAAAACTGTTATACAATTCTTTGGACTAGTCATGCGTAGTACATTAAATTTAATACATAAATTAAATATACTCCTTCCAAGCCATTGCAGAATTTAGTAACACTATATACACATATACAACGTACCGGTTTTCCAGCCGCCTCCCTCTCTCGATTTGTAATGCTTCTATGAATCTCGTATCCATGGTTTTCCCAGCTCTCGGATGACGTCATTTTTGACGTCACGTATACAAACTCGAAAAAGATAAGTGTATATCTATGCAGATACTGAATTTGTATTCAGGGTAGAATGTTCCCGTATATTAACAACTTCAAATAATTATTTTAACAATATCAATGAATATAATTCCACACTGTAGTTTTAATAAACCTAGCTGTATGGCGATTTCCAAAGTTGGGGCATTTATTCACAAAGTAAACAGTGCCCTATACCCGACGTAATCTGCATATAGTTGCTCTGACTGTTTATTGTCTGAAACTATACACACCATAGAAAATTCCTTCAGTTTCATAATAAACGTATAGCTTTAGACTTCGGCTAAATTACTGCTTCTAAACCAATAACTTCCAATAACAGTCGCAATTATATCAAATTCAGTTATGCAATATTGGAACGGGGTATATACAATACATCACAATGTTTTCACTGCTTATGATTCACAATGCAAACAAAAGGTCCGAACTCTTTCAATCTAAAACTGTTCTCTCTTACGAAGATACTCTAGTAAATAATGTAGAGAGCCACGGTAGGTGCACTTCGTTCCGAAATCTGAAAAAAACAACAACAAATACATTTTATTTTTCTCCGATTGTTCACACAAAACATTTGTTACCACTATTTGAACACAAATGGCAAATCAACTACACATCATAAAAATGTTGAAACAAAATATTTAGACGGGACATGCACTTCGTCCAAGCAACAGAAATATAAAATCTACAGTTATATTATGTAATAATTTTATCATTTTTTCCCATAAATCGCAGTTATCGCAAACTCGTCAGCAATTTATACCACATATCAATCATGTCATATTAAAAATTGTTTTGAAAAATGATACACACAGGGCATAAACTTCATTCAAAATATGAGGCCCACGGGGCCTGCTCCATACACACAGGGCATAAACTTCATTCAAAATATGAGGCCCACGGGGCCTGCTCTATACACACAGGGCATAAACTTCATTCAAAATATGAGGCCCACGGGGCCTGCTCCATACACACAGGGCATAAACTTCATTCAAAATATGAGGCCCACGGGGCCTGCTCTATACACACAGGGCATAAACTTCATTCAAAATATGAGGCCCACGGGGCATACTCCTAGTCCTAGTTACTGAACCATGAACGTTGCTACCGTCAAACAAAATGCCTTGAAATGCTACACACAAATAATATAATAACATATACATGTATTCAAATGAGACGCCCGGGGCATGCACTTCGTCCCAGCCATTGATGCAGGACAAATGAATCAATTATACAAAATGCCTTGGATTAATACAAAACAAATCGTAAAGCTATTATATATTATATATATAGCTATAATAAAATTATATATTAAAAATAAGACACACAGGATATGGACTTCGTTGCATCACACATGCACCAATTATACAAAACACCTCGGTATTCTACAAACAAATCGTATGTTTAGAAAACACATACGCACATGACGTGTGGTTAATTCCAGCTACTGAGACATGACACATGCATCTATTAAAACAGCCTCGGAATGTTACATATACAACTGTATACAAACTGTACATCACAACGCGATAATGAGTAATCGCGGTCGGTGCCTTTAGACTTGTAAACAAGGGTCGTTGACTAAGTGTCGCATTATCGTTATGTGCATGCGTTCATTATTTCATGTTGCATTCAGCTATGTGCTGTTTGATATATAATAGAGCATTTCCGTCAAAATGATAAAATACTTGTACCAGATTTGCCTGAGCTACAATACCTCGATTTAAATATCAAATCCATTTATTACTGCTACATCTTACGAGTATACAATTAATATCCCATTTGTTTCAGATGAAGTTGTTTATTTACATTAGGAACAAAGTAAGCTTAAAACGACATTGACACAAATGAACCGAATGTCCATTGAAAGTTTTGTTTGCTATGGAAACAACCCAAGTTTTGCGGAAGGATGTTATCGTCGTTGATATTGATGTATGGGTGCAGTTTGCATTGTTATAGTAATGACGGAAACTGAGAAAACACAATTTCTTAGAAACTTCTTTACACATCAGAACTCAGTCTAATGTTTTGCACATTTCTGGTTATCTAAGAACTTTGTCAGTGATAAGGAGTATCACGTCAGTTAAGAGACCACGTGATTCTATTAGAGTGACATATAATAGACTAAAGGAAGTTCCGATTTAAAATAAGCTCGATAGTTCATTGATTTTCTTAAACAACCAAAATCTTGGCGTTTGTGGGTTGAATTAAAGATGAACCTCTTGCACTAGTGGATACAGTTATTTTTCAAATGCATTCTTACCAATTAACAGTGGCCAGCGGGAAGCTTGCAACAAATGCGCATTGCGCGGTGTTTGTTAGAAATAGTGGGGCATTTACGCATCCAACACCCTTCAATTCGATTACAACGTAACGAATTACATTAAATTGTGATTGTATTTATTTAGAGTACCGCTTGTGACCACTTTCTCTAGAGAACTACCAAACGTCGGCCACATTCTCCGGCAGCATCTAAAGACACTCCACACACCTGACCGCAAGAAAAGTGTGTTCTCTGAACCCCCGTTGGCAGCTATCAGAAGAGACTGTAACCTGGATGACATCCTGGTACACAAGAAACATAACAGAATGTTCTTCCTGGGACCAAACAGGAGCGGACCGTGCGGTGCGCAGAGGTGCGCAATTTGTCCGTATATGATGGAGGCCGGACAGTTCACCGAAGCAGGTGGCAACACGTACACTGAGGAACGAAGTAACCTGCAAATCTACCAATGTAGTATACGCGGTGCACTGTGAACGCTGCAAGAGCTTCATATACGTAGGAGAGACAGAGGACAGTCTGTACCAGCGACACCTTCTCAATCTATCGCGTATACGAACACGGCACAATGACCCGGTGGCCAAGCACTTCTACACCAATGGCCACAACGTTGTGGACTTCCGAATCATGGGACTCGAGAAGCTAAACCGGTCCGATGAATACCAGAAGGCCATGGAGCAGCTCTGGAAGCGCAAGGTGAGAACGTTCAAACCCTATGGAGTCAATACCAAGGACTGATCGATCGGAAATGACGCGGATTCAAACGTTGGCGTCCAACGTCAAAACTTCACTTCCGTTTACTTGTATAATAACGAAATAAATGCCGCTATAGAAGACCGAAAGGCTAATGATATTTTAGCCTTTTTATTATATATGTATTTTACTAGATGTTTCGGAGATGGCGCATACTTTGTGACGAAGAGATTGTGAGCAATAGTCCGAGTAATTTTTCGGTGGCTTTATACTTGTTAACAAACGTCGTAGGCTATTTAAGTGTCGCATTATCGTAATGTGCATGCGTTTTTAATTTCATAGGTCATTCAGCTATGTCATTTATATATTTTTGCGCATTTCTGTATCATTGCTGATGTAGCTGTTTTGCTTGAGCTACAAAAACTAACAAGAAAAGATGCATATACTAGTGAAGGATCACTATCAGTATTATGATTCATGAATGACTCACGTTTTTTCCAGACCAAGGCGTTAACTTAAGTAAGGTTCCAACGATGCTTAAAAGTCTCTTTGGTATCTCATAACATATTGTCATATAAAAGGAATGTTTTGTTGGACAAGAGAAACAACCAACGTTCTGTCGTATTATCGTTATGGACATTGCGTTGTAGTATTTTGCCTTTTCCAGAGTATATATAACCTATAATTCTTTAACTTAGAACCACTTAAGATCGGACTTTTTTTTGCAAATCTCTCATTATAAGAGAGCACTTGATCAGTGTTGGTGTGAATCACGTTATGCTATATGAGTGGTGTATTCATGTACACGTACATGCATGCTCATTTATGTATTCGTGATTAAGGTGTTTTTTGTTCATTTTAAGCAAACACACAATTTGCCAGTACACGGAAATGTAGAAATAAGACAGATTAGTCTCTGGTTTGACCTTCTTATTTAATGTGTTGTGCTTATTTCCTTTCAAGATTTCTATGCGTGTGCATGCAAAACAATATGAGGCGTGTCGTGGAAAAACCGGGCTAAATATATGTGCGTAAAGTGTCGTCCCGGATTAGCCTGTGCAGTCCGCACAGGCTAATCCAGGACGGCACTTTCCGCTGTTTTAGTTTTTTTTCTTTTTCAAAGAAGTCTCTTCTGTAGGCGGAAAGTGCCGTCCTTGATTAGCCTGTGCGGACTGCACAGGCTGATCCGGGACGACACTTTACGCACATGCATTAAGCCAGGTTTTCCCACGACACGCCTCATATACATTATTGTTGTTTTTAAGGATTTTAAAACACACACAATGTGCAAACGGACGGAAATAAGACATTAACATGCTGCGGTGGCTACATAATATTGTAACACCGAGGTAGGCGAAATAACAAATGAGATAAATCTAAAAACAAGAAAGTGGACCATTTTGTAAACTTCCACCCACACAGTCTTAAGAAGTACAGGGTCTAATAAAACATGACAAGAGTAAGATACGCGAATTTCGTCTGAACTGCTTCGTGAGATCAAGACGTAAACCTCGTATCTATAATACCGGTATGACGCAGATGATACCGTTTTGCTCATAAGCAAGTAAATTGTAAGCGTGTGCTGGTTATAGCTGCTTGCGAGCTTAAGAGACAGAGGTTATTTGTTGATTTAGGTGTCAGTTCGTATTTTATTTTACGAGCGGTAATAGAAAATGATATTTTCACGAGAGGCGAGTGAAATAAAATACATTCTAACGCCAATATCAACAAATTGTCTTTTATTTTATGCTTTTTTCACAGTTTTTTATTGCTTTCTATTTATTGCGGGACTAAAAACGTCATGACGTCAAAATAATGACATTTCATAGTTTTGAGTTCAGCATCACTGTATTAAATCGGGAACCAGTGTGAAACAGCAAAATTGCCGGAGTGTTAAATTACACTGTTTTAAAACAGTGAATTACCAATTTTATTTCACTGATATTTCCCTATAAATCACTGGAAAGCATAAAATTAACACAACTTCTATATGTAAAATAGAATTATAAACCATTTGATATTCTTTTTGTTTTCAACTTCAACGGTTCAAGCTGCCGGTAATCGATGAAACATCTGGCATAAAAGTGTGCAACATATGGTATAATTTGCTTTCAATTTAAGCAAGTAATGAGACTAAATATGCCGGCTATAATAAAAAACGAAAATCATCTATCTTAAATAGTAGTATAAAACAGGTGCTACCTTCTTGCTTCCACCCATCCACAAGGTCAATATCCTGAGTTTAATTATTCACAGAATTGTTTTTATCTATTTGTATTTTGTAAACAAGCACATCATCTCAACCGTTATTCCGAAACCAGACAAATCCTTTCAAAGAGTAAAATGTTAAATCCAGTTATCGCAGTAATAACTTCTTCAATGCAATACTTGCATTATAACGAAAAAGCTATAACAATATTGACTTCGTTAATACAGCAGTCGCACTGAAGAACGAGAAATGGCCACTTAAACTTTCATAAAAACTGTGCCCGCCACATTCCTTCTCCCATTCATCTTATAGATAATCCAAAACGAAAACCAATATCTAACTGGCAAAGCATATTTTAAAGGGGCGTTAAAGGTAGTACAGGTATATAGGATCTTACAACAAAAAGTACTTTGCGAGGTGCACACACACGCACACACATTATGCAATGACCAGGGCCGGTATTCACGAAGCTCCTTAGGGAAATCTTAACTTAAGTTGAACTTAAGTTAAAATTTCAGATCAATTTTTCTACGCGAAATCCAATGATTTCTGTTTATATGAAACATCTCAACAATATGTACTAGTTCAAAACGTTGTTCATGTAAACAGACCTGTACATGAAATAGCCACACACTTTGGGAAGTGTATTAATTGAACATTAAACAGACCTGTACATGAAATAGCCACACACTTTGGGAAGTGTATTAATTGAACATTAAACAGACCTGTACATGAAATAGCCACACACTTTGGGAAGTGTATTAATTGAACATTAAACAGACCTGTACATGAAATAGCCACACACTTTGGGAAGTGTATTAATTGAACATTAAACAGACCTGTACATGAAATAGCCACACACTTTGGGAAGTGTATTAATTTAAGAAATTTGCTTAAGTTTTCCCTAAGGTGCTTTGTGGATTTGGGTCCTGGGGTCGTATTCCAGAAACATCTTAAGTGAAATCTTATCCTTAGCCTTAAATTCGTCTTTTTTCTCTAGCATTATATTCCATGTATGCATGAAATTCTGCCAAATGTTCACTAATTATCAACTTATAATAAACTACTATTTATTTAACTGTAATTGGATTAATTAATTTACATGTAGTTTTACAAACATTCCCATACAAGAATTGGAACTTTAGTGAAAATATTTTAAAATAAACTTAAGGTGTTTCTGGAATACGGCTCCTGGGCTCGTAATCCCAAAGCACTTTAGGGAAAACTTAAGTACATTTCTTAAATTGAATAAATTCTTTAAGCCTCTGACTATTAACATTTAACATCTTTTTACATTTAAATGTTTTAAACTAGAAACTATTGATTGGATATTTCGTATTTTACCGTTTTGTATACAGAAATAGAAAATGTGATCTGAAATTTTCACTTAAGTACATCATAAGTTAAGATTTCCTTACGAGTACCAATAACACGGCGCGTGACCGGAAACGGAAGTGAGATAGAACATCCACGGTTTGACTCTTTTCAACGACGACAGCGATGACAACCCAGCAAATTTTGCAATGTGTGTGGCTTGAGAAATCACAACACCGTTGCCTGTCACTGGAATCTGCGGGGATCTGACAGTTACCCGAGCAACTCCTGGTCCAGGTGACAAGGAACTACCGAAGTCAAGGCACAGTCCCAGCCTTGAGACGAGTGGCATAGGACAATTACAACAGACCATCACATATTCCGAAACCTACAAGTGGTATTGTTAATAATAAATTTGATATATTAAATAACATATGTACAGAATGTAATAGCTATATTTGCACATGCATTGTTAACAGTAGCCATTCACATATGAAAACATCTTATGATTCTGATTGTTTACATACTAGTGAATTTGTTGTTGATAAACCTATTTTATACAAAAGTTGTACTAGCACTAGTAATGACAATTGTATTCTACTTATGACCTGTAAATACCACACAAACTTCGGATTATAATTTTACGAATAGTGGTTTACACGTTGTTAATTTAAATGTACATCCCATTTTACCCAAGTTAGATGAAATTAAATATGTACTTAATAATTCAGATATTCACATATTAGAACAACATACCTTTCCAACATAGACTTGACTTAGATGTAGGCTCTTTAGAATCGGTTTGGATTGAAATAATGTTTCCTAAAAACTAAATCTTTTTAATTAACTTTGTACATACACCGCCGGATTCTACAATTGAACAATTTGTACATGGATATCGACATATGACACAAACTTCAAAAACGCAATTAACTTATCAAATAAAGAATTTTATATTCTGTGTGATTGGAATATAAATTATCTTTCTGATAGGGATATGTTCAGTAACAATCGGTGGTCTTCGTTTGTTATGTCTAATGGACTCCAAGAAATGGTAAAGGAACCAACTAGAATTTCAAAGACATCGAACACCACAATTGATCATTTGTATACCAATCGATCCGATCGAATCGCAGAAGTTTTTGTGTCATCATATAGTATTAGTGACCATTTTCCTGTATGTTTTACACGGCATATAAATAACAAATTAACTAAGAACACACATTTATTAAAGGAATATAGGCAATTCAAACATTTCACCGAATCAAAGTTTCAAAATGATTTGTTAATGTCAAACTTAGACATAACTGAAACAATAGCTGATCCCAATACATCTCTCAATTATTTACTTAATGACATAACGACAACGCTCAACATTCATGCACCTTTGAAATCAAAGAGAATAAAATCAGATCAACTGACCGGGCTGGTTTTCAAAGGAAAATAAACATGCAATAAACATTCGTAAGTGGTTAAAAAACATCACAATATATATGAATACAAAAAAAACACAAAGAAATTACGTAACGTTTCTTTTTAGGAAAAAAAATCGTCGGTCCAATTACTTCAATTATAAATAATTGATACACACTGGAATTTTTCCTGGCCAATTTAAGGATGCATACATTTTACCATTACACAAAGGTTCAGACAAAAGTGATATTAACAACTGTAGACCTATTTCCATACTCCCAACCATTTTAAAGATATTGGAGAGACATATTACATATCAAACTAAATCATTTCTTGAAAAGCATCAACTACTGTACAGTTTTCAGTCTGGTTTCCGCCCAAATCATTCTTGTCAGACATCATTGATTCGCCTTGTAGATTCTTGGCTTAAGAATATCGATTCTGGGCGGATCGTCGGGTCAGTCTTCCTCGATCTCAGGAAAGAATTTAATTTAGTAGATCATGATACTTTACTTGAGAAACTTTGCTTGTACCATTTCAATGAAAATGCTCTAACATTGATGAAATCGTACCTGTCTAATAGAAGACAATGCAATAAAGTAGGCTCCAATAATCTTCATTTCAAAATATCAAGGCTGGTGTACCTCAAGGATCTATTCTTGGACCTCGTCTATTTCTGATATATATTAACGACATCCCATACTTTCTTCAAAACTCAACAAATGATCTTTATGCGGATGATTTGACATCACACGTCTCGGACTATAACATTATAAATATACAATCTTGATTGCAAAAAGATTTAGACATTGTATCTACTTGGTGTGCTTTCAACAACATGACCATACATCCGAACAAAACTAAATGCATGGTATTATCAAAAGCTAATAGTTCTACAAAAAAACATACACTTCATGTTAGTAACATTGGTCTTGAGCAAATAAATGATTTCAATTTACTCGGAATAATTATCGACAAGCATCTCACTTGGCAACCGCACATAAATAACGTCTGTCGTAAACTCAATTCTAAACTTGCCTTATTAAAACGAATTAACAGCTTCATTAACTATGAAACACGGACATTATTTTACAACTCATACATATTAACATCTGTGGACTATTTATGCGCATTTTGGTATTCAGCATTTTGGTATTCAGCATCTCAATCAAACTTGCGGAAAGTATCTTCCATACAAAAACGAGCAGCTAAAATAATTCTGAATGAGCCGTTTTCAACTCCATCAGCTCCTTTATTCAAATAACTTGGTTGGCTGTCATTTGACAACTGGTGTACTTTCCACGTTAGAACTATTGTTCATAAATGTTTACTCGGTTCAATGCCCTCTTATTTTAATGATGTAATAAACTTCTCAAATAACAATGCATACGCTCTCAGATCCACCACCCACAACGATATATCATCTGTTCCTTTTAAAACCAAATATGGAAAACGAGCGTTCTCTTACTGTGCAAGAAATGTATGGAATTTTATTCCGATTAATATAAGACAGGCATCTTCCATTACTACATTTAAAAAGAACGACAATTAAAAGTATACACTTGTATGTTAAAGGGACGTGTTCACAGTGCGCTACCCTCTCGGCCATTTGGACTTATATATATGTAGGTGATACACGTGTTTTCCAAAACACCAATAAAAAGCGTCACAAATGCTGTATAATTTTATCCATGTCGCTTGATGATTATCTATAAACGTAACGATATTTCCAATATATTCTCAGTTATGAGTGTTCTTTCACCTGTTTGTATATTTAATGTATACTTTCGTTTTGGAATCTATGACACAATTTTTGAAAATTGGCAATTTGCAAATCTGTGAACATGTTCCTTTAATGAATCATAACCGAAATGGTCTTTATTGTGTAATAGGCATTGAGAAAATGCAAAAAAAGATACACTTTCAATGCAGTGAACCTTATAGACAATACCCATCGACAAAAGATATAATAAGTATACAAATATTTAAAAAAACATCAACAACACCATCGCCATCACCATCATTATCATCACTATTATGACCATCATCATCATCATTACCATCATTATCATCATCATCATCGTTATTATCAACATTATTATAACTTTGCCTGCGCCAGTATTCACAAACATGCTGAGTCTAAATTTCAATCTCGGACCTAAAAAGGGATCACAATAGCGTATCGGCCATTACGCTAATCACTAATCACGTGTAACATTCACTTTCATACTAAAGTGTACTACACCAAGTAAGAATAGTTTTCTACCCGAAAAATCTGAAATTTTAAGCTATTGAAATTTGAGTCTATATCTCGGTTTCGGACTCTAACTGTGTGTGAATACGGACCGAGGGCAGATCAACTGCGAAATACATATGCACATGCATGTGCGCATTAACATACTCTACGAAGTTTGACATAATATTGGATTGAAAATAAAAATAAAGATTAAGATGTATTCCCTTCGCTAAGGAGATTATGATTTTATTACCATTGATTTGTTTGGCTATGTATCTGTTTGTCTGTTATCAACTTTGCGCAAACAGGTATGGACGGATTTGCATGGATTTTTTTGGGAAAGTTTGACATGGGCCGAATTGACAGGTAATTAAATGTTGGAGGTGATCCTATCACGGGCTGGATCCAGGAATCTTGTAAAGGATGTTTTGTTATTGGTGATGGAAAGCAGGAGGTAACCTAGCCGTCAAGAAAATTTGGTTATAATGGCGGAGGTTATTCTAGTTCCCAATATTTACTGACTATGTATTAAATAAAAGAGGGGAGCTCTGCGCTCTAGTTTTGATGGTACAACGATTAATCCAGTACAAACCACCAATAAACGGTTCACTTTTTTTTTTTTTTTTTTACAGAATAACTGTTGGGTATGAAATTTTAATGTTTTTTTTCCCAGCAGACTTCAAGTCATTGTTCGGTTTTAGAATTATTATGTAGAAAATTATTGAGGAAAAAAATGATTATACCTGCTGATATACTGATATTATAATTGCATGCGCAAAAATCTGTACAATACCACAATGCTAATGTGTTTCTACAAATACTACGATATTTTGGGAAACCCTCATTTATACTTGACATATGCAGGCGCAGTCAATTTATCACAAAGATTCACCGGAAGTAAAATGATTGTATAATTTCCTAATTGAAGAGAGAACATACTTTAAGTGTTGTTCATCCGGAATCAATGTAGTATAACGCCCGCTTCAGTGTAATGGTACTGTAAATCATTTTGAAATACGACAATTAAAAGTATACACTTGTATGTTAAAGGGACGTGTTCACAGTGCGCTACCCTCTCGGCCATTTGGACTTATATATGTGTAGGTGATACACGTGTTTTCCAAAACACCAATAAAAAGCGTTACAAACGCTGTATAATTTTATCCATGTCGCTTGATGATTATCTATAAACGTAACGATATTTCCACTATATTCTCAGTCATGAGTGTTATTTCACTTGTTTGTATATTTAATGTATAATTTCGTTTTGGAATCTATGACACAATTTTTGAAAATTGGCAATTTGCAAATCTGTGAACATGTTCCTTTAATGAATCATAACCGAAATGGTCTTTATTGTGCAATAGGCATAGAGAAAATGCAAAAAAAAGATACACTTTCAATGCAGTGAACCTTATAGACAATACCCATCGACAAAAGATATAATAAGTATACAAATACAAAAAAAACACCGTTGACGTTCACCTGTTTGGCCAGGTTCCAAAAATATATATCTGATTCGCGTAGGCGCAAAACACAAAAGGGGGTTATTCTATGTCTGGTTAACTTAGATAACAACAGATAAACACTCTATTGCTTTATGATCAAACATTGCCTATAAAATAGTGTGAGAACTTAAAAGCTATAGTCAGAAAAGGGAATAGTTCTCTTAGCAGTGCGTTGCATTAATTAATGCGATATATCTGCGAGCTATTGCAACAAAGTTTTGCAAACTTGATCATTTGTTGTTAGAGAAAAGCAAAGGAATATACTTATGCAACACCTGTTGAAATTAATTTATAATTTCGTTCGTAAATGTAGTGATATGCATTTATATAATTAAGAATTTCGTTCAACAAAATTGATTCTGCAGCCTTCCCATTCGTGTGAAAAAGATATTTGTGGCGCGTGGTGGGAAAACCGGTCTTAATGCATGTGCGTAAAGTGTCGTCCCGGATTAGCCTGTGCAGTCCTCACAGGCTAATCCAGGACGGCACTTTCCGCCTACAGTGAATTTATGTTTAGAAGAGACTTCCTTGAAACAGAAAATACCAAAAAGCGGAAAGTGCCGTCCCGGATTAGCCTGCGCGGACTGCACAGGCTAATCCGGGACGACACTATACGTAGATGCATTAAGTTCGGTTTTCCCACGACGCGCCCCATATGAACTGAGCTTTGCATTTGAAACTGTTTAAATAGTAATTGTTATTTTCATAATTTGCTGCAATTGTATTGTAGACAGTGTTAATAACTTTTGTTTTAAGTTTTCGCATTCAGAATGCTTTATGATCTATACCACATTGCATGGTGATAAAATACACTCGTTTAAACTATCATGACCTAAAAGCATGATTTTTAAACATGTAATGCCTCCGACTGTGTTCTATGTTTGTCATATTTTTAACCTTAATATGTTTTTAACATTTTATAAAAGTTGAAAATTTAAATGAAATGTTATCACAACAAATATAACATACCATTAAACCGCGTATTCCACTTTGGCATTTACTACTGCACGGTCACAAACAATGTAGACATCCTCCCGACCCACATTGACTGTTCATGATTTTAAATTCGCCCAATGTGTGTTAAACACGGCGATTTCGTTATGCGTTAATATTTTCGTCGGTGAGAATTAGATCTTATATACAACGTTTGCTATTGAACAGTGCGATAGACCAGTAGAAATTTACTATCTCCGTCTACTTCGTTAAAGGTACATTACCCATTAAATTAACATAAAGACAAGAAATCAACGTGTAGTAAAATATTACAGCAACTATTTTGATCGGTTTTAGGTTAGTGCAAACATAAAAGATATTTACTTAAACTAGTTTGTGTCGAAATCCAAAGGCTTGTTGAAACACATCTGAAACTATTATAATTTAATTTAAAGTAAACAATTTACCACGATTTAACTTTCATATGCGTGTAGTGAAGGTATGTTTTATTCATCGAATACAAAATGCACACCCTTTATAAAGAACAGAACAGAACAGAACAGATATTTTATTAAGACTTGTACAAGGTACATCGTCTACAATAAATGAATATAAGTATACATATATATACAGTATACGTGACAAAAACATAGGGGAAACAATATGTTATTATCATATAGTTGGTATATTTTTAACATACGAGTACAGTGTATGTGCACAATTACGACAGCAAAGTTAAGTATGTACTTATAACGGAGGATGAACGTTTTAATTTTCCTACCGTTCTATATTTAAAACGGTCGCCTTTTGTATGTGTGATTAGACTGTGTATGATATTAGTGTGAGTTGTTGCCTTTTGTATGTGTGATTAGACTGTGTATGATATTAGTGTGAGTTGTTGCCTTTTGTATGTGTGATTAGACTGTGTATGATATTAGTGTGAGTTGTTGCCTTTTGTATGTGTGATTAGACTGTGTATGATATTAGTGTGAGTTGTTGACTTGTATGTGTGATTAGACTGTGTATGATATTAGTGTGAGTTGTTGCCTTTTGTATGTGTGATTAGACTGTGTATGATATTAGTGTGAGTTGTTGCCTTGTATGTGTGATTAGACTGTGTATGATATTAGTGTAAGTTGTTGCCTTGTATGTGTGATTAGAACAGAACAGAACAGAACAGAACAGGATTTTATTACACATAAACTTTACAGTTTCTAGTGTTAAACAAAATGATAATACAAAATACATGAATATAGTAAGTCGTTGTTTTTCTTACAGATAAATAATAAATTGGTAATGGATGAACTATACA
The DNA here is from genome assembly GCA_027627225.1 of Congeria kusceri. Classification (NCBI taxonomy): domain Eukaryota; kingdom Metazoa; phylum Mollusca; class Bivalvia; order Myida; family Dreissenidae; genus Congeria; species Congeria kusceri. The sequence goes on along the minus strand of CM051024.1, from coordinate 53,383,994 downwards.
GATATTTTAGACAAACATGATAACAGAGTATCTGGCTATATATATAACTGCTTTAATATGTCGTTGTATCCATAAAATAAATCAATATCTATGTAAAGAATAAAAAATAATACCATTTGAATCACCGTCAAATGTGAGTAGTACACAGAATACCGAATTTTATGTATTTCTTAATGTTAATGCAACAACTCCATCAACATACAATGGTTACACAACATGATCCATAAAATAAATCAATATCTTTTTAAGAACAAAAGGTAGTGCAAATTGAATCATAATAAAATTTTAGTAATACACAGACTGTGTATGATATTAGTGTGAGTTGTTGCCTTGTATGTGTGATTAGACTGTGTATGATATTAGTGTGAGTTGTTGCCTTGTATGTGTGATTAGACTGTGTATGATATTAGTGTAAGTTGTTGCCTTGTATGTGTGATTAGACTGTGTATGATATTAGTGTGAGTTGTTGCCTTGTATGTGTGATTAGACTGTGTATGATATTAGTGTGAGTTGTTGCCTTGTATGTGTGATTAGACTGTGTATGATATTAGTGTAAGTTGTTGCCTTGTATGTGTGATTAGACTGTGTATGATATTAGTGTAAGTTGTTGCCTTGTATGTGTGATTAGACTGTGTATGATATTAGTGTGAGTTGTTGTCATTATATGAAAATTATGTCTATGTAATATATTACTGCATATCTATAATTATACTTTTAAACATTATTTACTTAAGTAATAATTTTCGATTTTGTATTGTTTATCAGTAAAAAACAACGTAGGAATTAAACCGCGAGGGCGTTAGCGCATCAGGACTCAAAGTCGTTGTTTAATTACAGATAAAAAAAAATGTAGCTAAAATTATTTCGATTCTTACATGACCTGACAACATATTCTGTAATTACAATGCGAACTATATTTTACAGTAACAGAACAACTTTTTCAAGTTGTTTATTTGCAATTAAACAACGGAAATTGTTCTGCTTTGTCCATAAAAAAAACTCTGCGAGCGTCATGTTAGAAATAGTATGTATACATTAATTTTGTACTTCTGTTATGATCTTGTCGGGAAACGTCCCTTTAATTTCACAGGTAAACACGTTTTGCGTGGGTGCGTGTAAAGACTGCAATATATCCAGCGGCTAGTCGAAATGGAGATTGTTCAGTCGATTATCATTAGCTGTCGGAAGGTTAACCATGCGCTATGAAGGTTTGTTTATAATGGCCCAATCCAATAAATACATTTTTTGTATAGTCAGTTAAAATTTTGTTGATAACCATTTGTTGTATATAGGGAGAATCATGGTTTTCTGTTTATAAACACGCTGTAATCGTCTGCAATTTAAATCGTTTATTTTACCTGTATCGATTAGTCCATGTTTTGTAACTGTTCTCACTTGCATTTTTACGGACTGTATATATACGTGTTGGTGTTATATTGTACGATTGTTATATTGACCTGGCACTCATTAACCTCCGGAAACGCTCGGCTGTTTTATTTATATCGATTTAACTTTTATCTAGCGTATGGAGCACGGATTTCATAGTCATATAACAAAAGCCCTCATCAACAAGTGTCAGGAAGAATAGCGCGGTGGATAGTGTTTTAGACTTTGAATCACAATGGCTGTAGTTCGAATCCTGCCAAGATATATTTTCTTTTTCTTCAACATCACTTATTATCATGGCATAGTTTCTTTTTTTTCCCCTTTTTTCTCAGTTTAGTTAGTTTATCTACATAAAAATGCAATCATGAAGACTCTTTTTCGCTCGCAGTATCCATGCAGCTCTGTTCTATGTCAAAATCGAGGTTGATGATGAATTCCGTGTCACGTGGTCAGCAAAATGATCAATTAAATAAATTAAAACACATAAATTGAATAAATTAAAAGTGCCTGTTCTGTGATTCGAACCCAAAACAAGTACGCCGACAAACTTTGCGTACTTACCACTGCACTACTGTGTCAACTGTAACGTAGTCAGGAATTTAATCAATACCTATTCATGTCTGAGTCTCCTATCTGGGTTAGTTACTTAAAATAGATTAACGAATATACACAGAATATTCATGAGTGCCAGGTCAATAAAATCGCACAAAACTATAAATATTTATTTGTTTGCATTAGTCATTAAAGCGGTTTAAACCCAGTGCAGTGCATTTAGGAACGTTTAAAGCGGCTTAACCCCAATGCGTTGCATATAGTGTGTAGTATATAGTTTTAATAACATTTATTTGTAAAATGTGATGTTGTTTTCTGTGTGCTTCACCACGTGTTAAGACACTTTCTTGCGTGATTTCAGAGTTTTCTATAGACTAAGAACATAATTTACCGTTGTTAAATATAAAATAATTCGAAAAAATAGTTCCGAAACTGTAAAATATAGTTCTCAATGTAATTATTAAATGTATTGTTGTTTTGTGTGCAAGAAACACTTTTGGTGTATTCAAGAATAAATCAGTTATAAAAACGGAGGTAAAACTATGAAAAATAAAACATGGTTTAATGATGAATGTAAAGTTGCTAGAAAGAAATATTATGTAAAAGCAAACATTGGTTTGTTAACAATAACGATACAAAGTCGGACATGCTTTTGGCCTCAAAGTCGTACAAACGTAAATTAGAAGTCGGTCTTAAATTATAGAAGGCAAGTTAGCAAAAAATATTAGAAATATGAAAAATAAATCACCAAAGGCATATTGGATTATATAAACATTATTAATAAACAAAAAAGTAATACTGCAATTTGGAACAATTGTATACATATTTTAAAGATTTAAACTCCTGCAATAATAATAATAATAATAATAATAATAATAATAATAATAATAATAATAATAATAATAATAATAATAATGAAAATGAGCATATAAATGTTAGTTTTCCAACTGTCAATACAAATCATAATCTAAATGAACCTATATCTGCTGAGGAAATTCTAAGCGTTGTTAAAAAGCTGAAGTCTGGAAAAGCTACCGGGCTGGACAATGTTTCTAACGATTATATAAGGGCCTCGTGTGATACACTTATGTCATTCTATCAGAAATTGTTTAAAACAGTATTCGATTCTGGCTTTATTCCTGACACAGTGCTTATCGGATGTATAGTACCAATATATAAAAATAAAGGAGATATTGATGACCCCCAAAATTACCGATCTATAATTCAATTAAGTTGTCTAGGAAAACTTTTTACAGCTGTGCTAAATACTAGGCTTACAACTTATTTAGAAGAAAACAATTTGTTAAACGAAAATCAGGCTGGGTTTAGAAAAAAACAATCAATTCTTGATCATATTTTTGTACTCCATGCTTCAGCCGACATATGTAAACGTAAAAATAATGGGTCAGAATGGCCATAGATATAATGTCATGACCAATCCACAAACAAGTTATGTGGTCCGGCTGGGGTTCGATTTCACGATCCCCGAATTATGAAAACCTAAACCACGAGCCTTGGCGAGTAAATAAACTTATCTGTATTCAACGCTTACCTGGTATTCTATTTATCCCATCATTTTCTGTCTTTATTTTGAAAATAAACGAAAGTAAACCACTGAATAACACAAAAAACATCAAATGACGTCACGAAAATAAACAAACTGACGTCATTATAATGCGCGTGTTTGCTGTATTCAACAAGGTGGAATACAGCTAAGTTTATCCCACGGGTTGTTATTTCGTCAATGCAGGCGTGACAATGGGATAAAATATGAACGGTATCCTTAGTTATATATTGTTTTTCCTTCAAAAACAGTCAAAAGAAATATACCGCTACAAGTTTAGGATTGCTACAATTAAGGTGCTTCAATGAAAGAAACGGAGTTTGAAATATTCAAGAAGAATGTGAAAGAAAAAGAGAAAGAAAACCAAGGACAGGGTAACAACTAAGATGACATTAAGAAGCTTCTACACCTGTAGTGTTGCAAAACTAGGGATTATTCTGATTTTGATGGAGAAACATTTGTTAAATATCTAAATAATTTACTTTCGCCACTAAATAACTTTCGCCAAGATAAATCCAGTTCTCAGAATGTGGTCGAAATGTGTTTTCAGCATTCGAAGATAAAAATGAATATAAACTAAACAGCTTGCTTACTTTCTGTATCAATGGATTTGTTAATTTTTTTTGGTACTTTTTACTCTGTATACATGTAGTTTCTTTTACTGGAATAATACTCAAATGTTTGATTGTAGAAGAATCATTTATTTCAGGTGTAATGAGATACATGAAACTATGATACTTTTTTGAAATTGTTTCATTCAAATGTATTACAGTAATAACTTATTCCTTATGAATAAATATATAAAAAATGAACAGAACTGCTCTAAATATGATCTTAAAAAAACTATTTCAACAGCTGCCTGTATAACTTCGCGCTAATATTTCAACAGCTGCCTGTATAACTTCGCGCTAATATTTCAACAGCTGCCTGTATAACTTCGCGCTAATATTTCAACAGCTGCCTGTATAACTTCGCGCTAATATTTCAACAGCTGCCTGTATAACTTCGCGCTAATATTTGTTAAATGCTAGTGTAGTACTTTAAAGAATGGACATAGTTGGTGTTGTTTGTATGGACATAGTTGGTGTTGTTTGTATGGACATAGTTGGTGTTGTTTGTATGGACATAGTTGGTGTTGTTTGTATGGACATAGTTGGTGTTGTTTGTCTTCAATTTGTGAATGTGTTAGTGTCGTTCAAGATAATATCATAAATATCAGATATAATTATTAACAAATAGACGCATTAAAGCATGTTTTGGTAAAGATGTATATTAAACACGTTTTGAAAATTATAAGTTTCATTTTTGCTGTATAAATAATGTGACTTTGCATATTACATATCGCGTTCAATGCATGTCTAATCAGCTCTAGAGATTCTTCTGGTTCAAAGACATTTTGTGATACATTTTGGTGCTGAGCTTTTTCTCACCATTACAGGAATGGGTAGTGTTGTTTTTCAATTAAAGTTTCAGTGAATACCAGCTTGATCTAGACAATGTTGTATGCCAATTTAGTTTTTAAACCAAATACGTTTTGTCATGTTAAACGCCTCGAAGATGGTGTCGGCAACATGCCTAAGTCACTGCCAAAAAAACCAATTTTATATATAGCCTTGATGCTGACTCATTTTTATTATTGACCTCTACTTTAGGTGTCTGAATCATCATACCTCACATTGAAGAATAATTGTTTTAATATGGATAAGCCGTCTTGTTTAAGTAAACATTTATGCCTACATGTATCATTTTTAACGGATAACTTCCCAGTGTGACGTTGACCGATGGGCATGGGTGTTGAACGCTAATCATCTTCTAATTGTAGTGAATATGTATGTCAACTAATTTTAATCCCATTATGCATCTAAGAGTTATAGCCCCGGCAAGCCAAAATGTATCAATTTTTTACCAATGACCTTTCGGTATGATCTTGAACTTTGACCGATTGGTATGGGTGTTGTACGCGAAGCACTGTCTTGTTGTATACATGGTTAATATAGACTGAAATAACAAAATGACTCAAGATTTTCTCCGAAACTGCAAGACCCAGATGTTTCATATTTGGTATGTAACATTGTATTGTGGTCCTCTTTAAAAATTGTTCAAGTGGTTCTGGTCTATTGCATTTGTAGGTCACATGGGGCTCAAACTTCGGATACTAGTATAATGAACGTTTTAATTTGGTACCATAAAACTTTTAATAATTGTTTACATAAGCGGTTCAAATGAAGTTATAAACATATCCTCGCGTATACTCTAGAACTGCGGCTAATTATGAACGTATTTTCTCATTGTATGCCATACACAGAATGATATATTCATTCACGTAACAAAATAACTATTTTGTTTAGCCTACATTTATATAAGCGTTACGCTCTATAAATAGCAATTGTGCAATGTTCCCATGCATAAATCTCACTCACAGAGTTGCCGTTCCAAGTAGCCCATTGATTCTAGCGTGTTCATCGCATTGCACAAAAAAGTAGTGGCATTCTAAAAGTAGCGGGCGTAGCTAGCAACGGTTGTGTTAATATACTCGTACATGCATCAATAATAGCGTTCAGAGAATCATAAACCTAAAAATTTCAATAAATGTGGAATGTATATTATAAACTTACTGTTAATTTGATTTAAAATTGTGGTTACGATTTATTAACGATTATTTATAATTGCATCTTTCTATCTACTTCTCTAGTAGATGTTATTTAATCTGTAAAAAGATGCTGCATTTTCTATAGATAAAATGTTAGGAAAGAAGATTCGGAATATGTCGAAGTGTTATTCGCGTAGCATGAATACACAAGTTGCAATACTAATTATACACAGGAACCCTTGATATATCATATTTCTACTGATATAATTTAAAATCGTCATAGTCTAATGAATTTTTATGTTTGCGTTATCAAAAAATAAAGTCTTAACATTTCAAAAATCGCTGAATGTTCCCTGACTATTGCTTTTTATTGGGATACACAGGGTACATGCTTATTTGACTTCAAATTGTTATTATATTAGATAACTAACATGAATGGTATATTACCGGTACTATAAATAACTATATAGACTCGTCTGATACATTCATTCCCGAAATTATTTTCGTACATTGTTAATTTGTTAAATTGGCTTGACAAATTCAGATAACAATTATGTTAACCTAAATTATTTTGGTTATTTATATCACTGGCGGAAACAAGGAGTTGTATGATTGGTTTATTCACGGCATAGATATTAATTATAATTCTATTTAATTTTTAAATTTATAAATTTATCTCAAATTAACTTTTGAGTCCGAGAAGTTTTCTTATAGTGTCCGAAAAATCTGGGGTCCAATAAGTCCCCTTATATTGGTGGGGACCAAAAAATCTGGGATCTGAGAAGTCACGTAACCGATCATCTTGGCCGTCTGTTTAGGTGATCTTTAAATGACATCTCAATATTAATTTCAACGCCGATTGTCATTTTTTAAAGACATTTCTTGTTTATAATCATGTTTATAAAAGGCTTTATGGCCAGTAAAGCGTATGACCCTCATGGGCCTCTTGAATAGCAAGTTTCATGAAGATTGGACCAAAATGTGTCATTGAGAGTGTTATCAATTATTTTTAATAATTTACCCTTGTGACCTACATGTAGCATTTGACCCCAAGTGACCCAGTGTCGAACTTGACCGAGATATTATCAAAGGCTAGTGAACAAGTTTCATAAAAATGTCAAATTCTCATGTGTAATCTAACCTTTTGTGTTTGGATGGCATAAAAGCTTCTTAAGTATAAAATGCAATAACATTTAGTTATTGATGATATACCTTTCTATCTTGGTTGAGTAATTATCGCCTGGCCTCATAATTATAGTCAACGAAACAACAAGATTTGCTGACATTTTATAGAACTTTTAAAATACAATTCCATACTTTCAGCTGTACCACACCTAATCATACACAACAAGCATTTTAATATACTGAAAACCAGCTGACAACGATACAAGAAATACGCAAACAATTGTTTACGTCCCAATATTTTAGAGTGTTAATCAGCCGTTCCACACTTCCTTTTAAACCCTTTGCATGTATTCAAATTTTTATAGTTCCGCATTCAGATAGTTTCTGCTATAAGGTACCTTAAAATACTATTATTTCGTACAATTTGTTTGTAAAAATTATTTTTATAACATAACTAAAGCTACGCCAAAATATATTGCCAAATAGTTTATACATGACATTATGGCTTATGCGAACGTATATAAACGCCTTACGTAAACGTCGTCCGGTATTTGGTTCGCACGATACAGAGCAAACATGTTGAAACTAGGAGGTCTACTACTGCTTGTGAGTACAGCAATTGCAAACTTGAGCACTGAATCGGAGTGTCCTGTTTGTTCAAAGTATGATTATGAAGTGAACATATTGGAAAGAGTGATAAGAATTGAAAATGCTCTACAGAGTATTCAAAAAGAAATACGCTGGGCAAAGAGGGATGTAAGCGAAGGTTTGCTGAAAATTCACGATGCGCGAGATGAGCTAAATGAATTCTCTATCACACTGGAAAAGAGACAACGGGAGGCCATAGATAGATATGTTCAATCTGGAATTGCAAATATTACGGCAGAAGTCGCCGAAATTCGAGGAGATGCGCTTGAAATGGTTGCTGAAATGGTCAATTCAAAGTTGGATGAACGTAAGCAATCATAACGCTTTAATTTGTAAAATGCATGTCAGTGATTAAATTGAAAAATATTCACGTAAATTAACAAATGTTCCATATTCCTACATTATAACCACAGTAACTCACAACGTAAGAGGCGTGTCGTGGGAAAACAGGTCTTAATGCATGTGCGTAAAGTGTCGTCGCGGATTAGCCTTTGCGGACTGCACAGGCTAATCCGGGACGACACTTTACGCACATGCATTCAACCCGGTTTTCCCACAACACGCCTCATTACTATTTTGTATTGCCACTATACAATTCATCATGTAATTTTCTATTACAATATGCAAATTGTTGTCGCTTTGCAAAGTAACTACTAAAACAAGTAATAAAAATTGTTGACGATTGATGCATGTGATATATGTTCCAGTGCAAATTCCGACGGTGTATTTCCATGTCCATACCCCTGTCGACGTCAGTCTGAATGAAGGCCAAGACGTCGTATTTTCGAAGACTGTTGTTGATGCTGGCGGGTATTACAACAACGACACCGGAAAATATAGCGCTTCCACGGCGGGCTTTTATATGCTCTCTGTGCAATTTTGCGCAGATCAAAACAAACCGGTATGGCTTGAAATCGTCAAGAACGGCGATGTAATCCAGGCGTCACATACTTTCGGTGCCGGAAATGCAGCGTCATGTGCTATCGTACAAGCGTTTTCGAAAATCGACATCAATGACACAGTCTGGGTTCGTTCGATGGCAACCGGCTACCTTTATGACTACCATGGACCAATTCAGAATACGTTTTCTGGGGCACTGCTTCATCTTTGAAGAATCTGGCAGTGTTTGAGATATTCTCTATATTTCTTTATTGCTTACAGGTATATGCTTTTTATGTAAATTGTGCACCTTCAAATTACTTTTTTACTATTAAACTGCATATAACAATTTTAATTGTTTGAATACTTTGAATACTGCAAGCTGGCTATTGTGATGAACAATAAATATATTTCTGATAATAATAATAATTATAAAGTATTAAAACTACAAACAACAACACTTATAATGGAAACATTGTGTATTGTCTGAACCCTGTTCATACGTTTAGTTGCGCATGCATGCATCAATAAATTGTATCAAGCAAAAGTTGTTTTTTTGGATATTTTTAACATCACACCGTTTAAAGGGACTATGTCATCGAAAAGGGCCTCAAGGGGGCAATTTCTAAAAAAATTCTGAAAATCAGATATTGATACTGATTTATAATAATGGTTAAAACAGGGTACATATAATGAAAAAAGAGTGCACGCATTTTGAGATAAAAATCAATTTATGATATGGGTCTTGTTTGTTTGGCCCTTTTTATGTTTACATTTTGACGTCATAATTATGAGTATTTTCTATAACTATAGTTTACACTCTACTTCTTACCATGCATGATAGCGCAGTTGGTTAAAGCGCTGTCTACTGTCATTTCTTCGAAGTCGTGAGCTCGATACACGCTTGGGGTTTTAAATTATTCAGATAGTTTTCGATTTTGTTTTTATCAAATATCTTATTGTGTATTATATTCGTTTTCATTTATTTAATGCAAATGTGCTAGTAAAGCGCATTCGTATCAAATAATATAATTTATAGTGCAATAGAAAGCTAATTGTTTCGATGACAGTCCCTAGAACGTTTGCACTGATTGTTAGATTGACATTTTCTAAACCTTTTGACACAGATTCCAAAACGTAAAATACATTATATTTTAAAGTCAGAGCGAAAAGGCACTCCTAACACATAAATAACATATTCGAAATAACCTATCGACTATAATTAAATATCAATTGAAATTGTAAAAAAATATATACCGTTCGTCAAACTTTCTTTTAATTCCGAGAATTGTCTAAAACACGTGAATCATTCACAATGAGTTACAAATCCACGCCTATATATAAAAACTTTTCGACCTTATGGTAAGCATGGTATACTTTTAATCCGTAGGTTGTTGGTTAGAGTCCCTGCAGTGGGTTTTTTCTCTGTTGTTTTTATTCGTCTCTTGACAGAGAATATGTGGGGTTGCTAGTCCAAATTCTTTAATTTTTAATTTAAAGTTGCCATCTTACGGCACTTTTAAATACGAAATAGCGAATAAATCAGTTTAATGCATAAACACGCGTCATTGCTCAACCAAAGTCAATCTCATTAAAATCAAATCCTCACGTTCTTATGATCTGAAGGCATCGTATAACAGGGCACGTTAAATTGACCTTCCGAACAATACAAATCTCAGAACTGCTGCGCCCAAAGAAATTGCTTTTTGCACAGCAAAGTTTGACCGCGGTTTAAAAAAAGCGATACCTTTCCAACTGTCCTCGGGAATAAATCATTAAAAGTTAATATTCGTGTGGATAACAATGTAGATAGCGGTACCTTAGGGAACTAGAACACCCGAAGTTCACGTTACTTTCGTGCATAGTTTTTGTGTTTTATATATAAGTTATACCTCAACATACATGAGTTATACCTTAACATTTTGAAGGCAACACTTTGATTGCCTCCGGAGGAGGTCATTTTTTTGTGACCCCTAATGCAATGTCATCAGATCCAGTCAGCGGATAATACAGTAGCGTCAGACTGAAGACTATTTTAATGAGATTGAACCAAAGTATACAATAGTTTCAGAGTGGGCATGTAATTTGTACAGTGTGCGGGACTGAGTTTATAGCAAGGGCACATCGTATGAACGCCATAAAGAAATCAATTGTGAGTTTAGGGCAACGGTCTGAAAAAAGTTAGATACGGTAGGGGTTGATTGTTTTAAAAGTTAAAAAAGTAAAAACTTTTTAACTTTAAGTCAAGAGATTAAAGCGAAGCGAATCGCAAACACTTAACCGGCAACACTATTCATCCATGAAGAGATCCAGAATACTAATCAATAATTTAAAGCGCCTTTTCGACACGGATTATCTAGTTAATCACGATTAGCTCCGTTGAAACAAAATCTGACGAATTCAGATTTCATGAAAAACGATCGTCTCTAAAAGCTTTAGGGTCTGGGGTTTTCGCTAGGTAGGGTCGAGTTGCCTGAACACATATTTTTTTTATCCTAAACGTCTACGGCGCGAACATTTTTGAAAGTGGTTTAAGTATCTTGAATTGTGCTTAAATATCTTACATTACATGTATATATCGTTGGTCTTAAGGCGTAACAAATGTTGTTGGTTTCCGCTTACCCGACCCCCTGCCCTAATTTTTTTCCGCCGACCGTAAAAGGTTTTTTTTGCGAATCGAAGGCAAGGCAATGACATACCGTATTGTACAGTTTCTTTGATTGGAGGCGATCCAATATACGGAAACCAACAATTATTTTTTGCCCAATTTATCAACCTTATATTATGCACCTATCAATATTTCCTCCAGGGGGAGGGGGGGGGGGACGGCGGGCTGACCCAGGGGAGTTAATTTTTTTGGGAGGGGGTGTTATTCCCCACCCTATAGCCAAGCATATTTGTCTAAATTCCCTCAGTGCGAGATGCTATAGGGGCATCAAATGGCCCGGGGGCCACTACTATCGGGATCTACAATCCGATCAAAGTCTATTTCCCCGGGACCCGGAATCATTCGGCGTGTCAAATTCCCGTCCGTCGTGAATCGCTTTCAGTCTAAAATCCCGTATATTCCCGTCGCCCCCCCCCCCCCCCTCCCCCCGGGGCAAATATTTATAGGTGCATTATTCGCTATGTTGTGAAGAATTATTACGTTGTAAAGAAACTTCGCATTGAAAACGTAGCATCACTATATACATACTTGCTATAAATGTATGTACAATATGTGGTTTATCTGAAGAAATCGAATAGAAATTTGTACCATGTACAGTTTGAGGTGATCTAAATACACAACAACGATTTTTGAGAATATTACATTAACGGCTACTCTCTTTAACAGTTTATTCAGTGCCTATTGCCTACCGAGACATACGTGGCCCGTACTCACCAATCCATTCTTAAATTTTAGACTCGAGAATAAAGAATAATCTTAAAATTGTTCTGTTCTAAAACAAGCACTTAATTTGAATACTTTCTTGGTATTCAATAACTTTAATTGCAGCACGCGTTATTTAGAACGATTAATTAATAACATAAACAACATTTTTAATACCAGCATATTTTTAAACATTTAATAATATTTTTAGCCTAAGACTATTCTTCATTTTTAAGTCCAAGAATGAGTTGGTGAATTTTGGCCCTGTGCTTAAATAGCCTGACAATGAATTGCATAATATGAAACAAAATTAGCACACACAAACAATGTGGTAAATAAAATAAACATTTGTTTTGGTATGAACACATGCGTGTATAACTCAAATAATCGTAGCCGACATTTCAAGCTGAAATTCTTATATAAATAAAGAAAATAAAATAATTTCCATGTATGTCCATTTGGTACGTTATAACTTTTGTTGAGTGTATGTACTGTAATGTGTAACTGCACACTCTTTATCGTTATGTATGTTGGGAACTTTTCCCTGCTGGTTAATGAACAGTGAACACAAAATACGTATTCGTTGTGTATTGAAATAGGTAATACATTGTTGGTGCCGGGATGGAGAAATTTTAACCGGTGAGGCTTAGAAACTGAAAAGAGGGCGAGCTTTAACGAGCCCTATGTTTGTTTTTGGGCCGAACCAGACAAACTTTCTAACTCCCTGCACCTACCATGTATTATATTTATCCTCGTTTCTATTCAAGTGAATTTTAAATGTACAAAGCAGTATTTTAAAGTTTAACTCTTACTTTAATTATTGCTCTCGAGGGTAAGGGACATAACTACGGCAAGAATATTTCATTTTGCGACAGGAGTTATGTTCAGTGTTATAGGTAAATTTCGGCTTGAAGTGTGTATGTACGATCTTTCGTATCAATTATTTTCAAAATAAGCAAATGAAAGTGACCATAAAACTTGAAAGCATACAGAAAAACATAAAAATGACGAAGGAAACACTTCAATATCAATTAAATCATCAAGCACTAGTGGCGACTTTTGCATCGCATTTTAGTGTTGTGTAACCTAAGCCAACTGTCAAGTCAACGTATATATACATGTATTTGAGTTTCCGCTCGTACAGACGACAACTAGTTTGTGATTAAAAATTAGCTTAGTGTGCGTTTACAAGCAATGTTTGTTCTTAACCTTCATATTTGAAATAGAACTGTATGTTCCGTCTAGCTCAGTTGGTAGAGCGCTGGACTAAAAATCCGAGGATCGCGGGTTCGATTCCCAGCCCGGCCACATAACTTGTGTGGCGATTGGTCATAAAATTATTTCTTCCACCATTCTCCCCCTACCTCTAATTCAAGTAGGGCAGTTGTCAGTTACTGGCATAAGTATGTGCACTTAGTACTGGTAAACCAGCTTACCAAGGAAAAGTGTGAGTAGGTTAACTGACCGCCGTTATATGACTGAAATACTATTGAATACGGCGAAAAATCCAAACAAACAAACATCATTAACTTTATTTTGTTAATGGTATTTATGCTACTATATCTGTTGTAAGATCGAACACACACACTTTAAACATGGGTTTGGGCTGTTTAGCGTCAGTCAAATTTTACGAAGTTTACGGCTTCACACAAAGTGGTTATTTATCTATTAATCCATTCTTGGTAATTCAAAACCATTTTTGTAGAACAATATCAATTGTATGCGTATATAATTTTTAAAGGGACATTTTAAAGTCATATTAAATAATAGTATACGTATTTCTAAAACGAGATAATTTTCACAGTTATGGCTACTACCGCTGCCACCACCATAACGACCAACATCGTCATCATCATCATCATCATCATCATTATCGTCATCATCATCACAAACACACAACAATAATAAAAACTACACAAATAAAACAACAGCAACGAACAATAACACAACAACAGCAACATATAAGTAAAACATATTTCATCCAGAGATATTACTGACCACTATAATAAAATAATGCATGACCGACTTGTTATCAGAAATAAAACATCTTCTCTGGTTTGGAGTTACAAAACTAACTCTGGGGCTCCATAATTTATCTTTGGTCACAGACACTTGACAGGTTCTTTCGCATCTTCAATCATCCAGCTATCATTGCGATATTGGAGTGTCAGATAAACCATCAATATAAGAATAACTGTCCAATTATTTTCCTTATAAAAAAAAACAACCCGTCGTAAAGTTGTCCCTTCGATATGGGATGCCATGATTGTTTTTGAATTTTTTTGGGGGGAGGGGGTGGGGTGGGGTGGGGGGGTTGCTATAGCACACTTACTCACGGGGTTTTGTTTTTCAATTGTGGTTTTGTGTTAGGCCATCCTTAAAAAACATTTTGTTTGCGGTAACCCGACCCAGAATTTTCAGGGTGGGTAGTAGGTGGATTTTATTTTTATTAATTTTCTTTGGTGGGAACAAATCAAGACGACTCTTAGACATGGACCAAATTATCTTAATGCAAAATACAAGAGCAAATCACACTGATTAGTATATGCCAGTGGCATCAGATCATCAGGTAACTAACACTGTTCAAAATTCAGCTGTATTTCTTGAAATATTTAGTATAATATAATTCATTTTTCTCAAAGAAACTTAAATACCGGAAAGAAAACACAGAAAAGAAAAGATAACACTGCAATTGCGCGGACGAAAAAAATATCTGTAATAAGCTGTAATGTTCACATTTGAACGGCGATATATTAAATCAATTGATTCTGTAAGGACCAGCTGGAAACCATTTTTCGTTGAAATCATTGCTGTCATCCAGAGTGAGGAGCAGCCCAAGAGATTCTTGACGCTAATAAGCTATTAAACGTTTAGCTTGTTGTTAAAATAAAACAACAAAAACAACAACAACAAAAACATTAACAACTAATGTTGAAATCACAATACATTCTACAAAAGAGACCATCTGTTCGGCTTACTAGTAATATACCTGATAATAATAGCTGTTTTGGAATTTGCCGTGACGTGTTTATATAGTAAGCACTGTTTTCTTTCTTTTCTTTCGATCCCATGTTTTTATTCGAACCTACTGCATATACTTAGTAAAATAAGTTAAGCAACAATTTGGATGTTACAACATTGTTTATGCATCTTAAAGTGAAAAAAAAACATCATTGTTTATTGGTCGTATTGTGTTATAACATTGTGACATTTATACCAAGCATGATGTTCATATTCACTAGTTGACAGTCTTTAAAGGGAAGGACCACTATAAGAAGTGAAATGCTACTAGTATTCAGTGAATGATGAATCAATGAAATAAATCAAGTTTCATTTTTGTTGCCAAGCTTATTTTACTTAGTATTTTTTGATAAGTTAGATCGTATATAGCCCCTTTCAATCCATGTCTGCAATATTTAAGATTTCCCCGGTTTCATTGGAAGAAATCATTATGTCTGCAATAAACCCAACAAAGACAACTTTAATTTAGCTTGTACAAAAAAAATGATTAAAAAAACTACCATTGTTTCTTAATTAATCATATGCACATTTTCTTCCGCTTTGAATTCGCCTTTGTATGCAGCGATCAAATGATAACTATACTTTGGGATTGAACATTTGGAAATTGATAGTCTGAACAACGAAAAACAAAATTCAAAGTGGAAATTTAATCCAATTTAGATCAATGCAGTTAATCGACTCCTTGAATAAAGAGTTGATTGTAAACAATGGAACCAATTGATCGATTTCTATACATACTCTTTAAACCCATTCACCGGATCAAGTGATCAATTGTATTATGGCGGTTATTAGACACAATTTGACAACGTTTTGTTTTCTTAAAATTGTGAATTGTATTCGTCTTTAACCGGCTATTTTCAGAATTTGACGTGGTCGGAGGATCGGTGGTGGTGGACAGAATGACAGAAAGTTAGTAATATTTTATTTACTATTAATAAACTAATAATTTAAATTTACATGTATTATTGACTTGTGTTTAGTTCCATGATTTAATTTTTATAATTGTTTTAGTTACTTTATACAATCAATTGTAAGTTAAGTTAACTAACAGTATTGTAACGCGGCATATGCGCGTCGCCGCAACATGTGAGAAAGCGGGTTTATGTGATGTATATACTATATTCTAACATGATACTCGCTAATTTTTCTGTTGACAAAAAACACAATTATGGTTGTTAAACTACCTAAAAACAACGCATAAAGAACTGATACTGAGCGGAGCATAATAAAAAGTAGTTCCAATAGCAATTGCAAAAATATATGTCAAATCATGTTAAAATTGAAATAATTTTCGCATTATCTTTGTTAATCGGCCAATAAACAACTCTTTGTAGTTCTGATGCATGTCTATTCAACAACTCGGGCTAACGCCCTCGTGGTTTAATTCCTACGCATCAAAACTCCATATCGTTGTTTATTGGCCGATAAAAAACGATAAATCGTAAAGCAATCGTTGCGTAGATAGGGCATGGCTGTGCCATTTTAACGCATATAGAAAACATATATTTTATTACACGTTTGAAAAAGAACATGAAAGTGATAATGATAATTATATTGTAATATTAAACCGCATGTTCATGGAAATTTCAAGCGCAGATAACAATAAATATTAATTCACATTTGTTAAAATATAATAATATAATAATATAGCCTGTTTGAACTTGATTCAAAGGGTAAAGTAGTAGCCAATCCATATTGACATATGAATGTCCTTTTAATCTTTTTTACGTGATATGCGAAATTCATAAATGTCTGTTTTAAAACTAGTAAACTATAATAGTTTGAAACGTTATTTATATTAACTACGCTGAGGAGCAACCAATGCCACTACTATTATGGGGATGCATGACTAGACATGCTAATTTCATATACGCAATAAAACTCATATACCGTCCGCATTTAGTAACCTGCACTGTAAAAAAGTAAAACAAAAACTTGAAAGCAGTGAAAGAAGGTAAAACATAATACTTTTACAAATACGATGTCTAATTCAACTAAGCCGATCGGGTCACGGGTTTATTATTAATCACGTCATCTCAATCTCAGATCAGGTCAAATATTAATAGCTACAATGAGTACAATGTTTTTTACCTTTGGGGGAAAGGTTGCGGGGCCCTTCAGATGGGAGTACAATGTTTTTTACCTTTGGGGGAAAGGTTGCGGGGCCCTTCAGATGTGGAATTTTTTGACAAAAGAGATTTTTTTTAAGAAAAGCAGTACTACATGATTATATTATATTTTGTTCTTAAACATTTATCAATGGCTTTGCTTCAAATGATAACTTAGATTATGCACTAACTTAGTTTGATGAAAAAATTATGGGATTGTTTATGAATATGCCTCTATCTTTGTCAATTTTTGTTCGATTTTGGTCTGTTTTTGTTCAAACTAAGGCTTACATTCTGAGAGTAACTTTAAGGTAAATATATAGGGGAACAAATATATACTTTATTTCGGCCCCACATTAGCCCTTAAAACACTGGCACATGCCACTCTTATGTCAGATATTTATCGCTACCTGTTACCCTCAGTCAAATATTGATCACTACATGACACTCGCAGGTCAAGCCATTCAGCTGGACGTCACCGGAACTCTAGACCCGGGCGAGGACTGCATCATCGAAACAGACGACATTCCACAACTTCCGCCCAAGTCACCATGGCGACCGAACGGAGGAGGCGGGGACACGGAATACAAGCACCTCAAGAGACGTATGTCATAAGTTCTGTACTTCAACTACTTCAGTTATTATAGCAAACACTGCTTCTTCCGCTAATGCAACTACACCTTCTGGTTAGATACCAGTAAATCATTGTGTATCCCTTCGTAGTCCATTCGAAAGTAGTGCCTATTACTAAAGAGTTCCTTTTCTCTTCTGGTATAAAAGCCATTTAGCAAGCTCAGACATGCCTTTTGTGGTTATGTCTTATAATATCCCATGTGTGTCTGGAACATTTTGGCGTATTTCATTGGAGGCTAGCTTGAACAGTGAATTTTTGGGGTGTGTTTACTGTGGTATGGGGATTTTGTCGAAATATGAACACCGAAACCGTATTTCCTACCAGTGCCTGCATTCAGGCGAGATGCATTTTCTTAGAAGTAACATAACATATCGTTTTTATTGCAATTTTTGGAAGAGCAAAGGTGCTTATTTAAATTGGTACCATGCTTGCACAATCTGCAAAGGCTAGACAAATGCTTGGAAAGTTCGCCGTTTTATAATGGGACCCTATGGAAATTGGAATTACTGGTATCTAACCTCCTCCACATCCTACTATTACAATAATTACTAGTTCTACTGCAGCTTTTGCTACTGCCTTCTACTAGTGCATTTAATTATACTATTTATACTCTTACTACTAATATTGCTGTTTTTAAAGATACTATCAGTACCACACCCACTTCCACCACCACTACTCTACTACTACTACTACTACCACTACTTCTTACTACTGCTTCTACAACTACTAATACTACTACAAGTATTACAATAACAACAACAACAACAACACCTGCTACTACTACTACTACTACTACTACTACTACTACTACTACTACTACTACTACTACTACTACTTTCACCACCACCACCATCATCCCCACCACCACTCACAACAACAACACCAACATCTTCTACTACCACTACCGCTGCTGCTGCTGTTGCTGCTTCTGCTTTTTTTTTTATACATGCGTATGCAATGCAAACAAATACCTGAACTATTATTCAATGCATGAATTTCTAAGTTAATTACCTTTACTATTTTGTGGTGTTATTTTCTCCCTCTTTACGAACGATAAACACTCAGAATTCCGAATTCGCAATCCTAGAAATCTCATAGTGAGCGCAGCAATTTTAAAGTAGAACAGAAAATAAAATAATGCCTTATAATGATACATTAGACACATTTCGGAAGCGATCTTAACGTGTCCTTTTCTGGAACAATAAGGATCGACCTATACATTGACGTTTCCGGACGCTGCTATTTCTGTAATAAAAAACGCTAAGTTGACAAAACGCACTTAGATTTGAAAGAACCAGGCCACGCGTTGGGGCTAATTGAGTGTGTATTTGGATGCAGAGCTGTTAAACAATGCTTTGGGATTTCCCAATCCATTGACGATCTGAACTGTTTGCTGTCGTATTCAAAATTCCCCGAAGGATAGGCTAACTTGTGGGCCATGGCCACGTTGTTTTCCTCATTTCATCACGCGTTACAAGTTTTTTGCTGACGTACGTTTTGGACTATAAGCTTTGCACTTTTAGCTTCTCACTTGCATTTGACCGATCGATAAGACTGGACTAACAGTGCGTTTAGCCAGTCACGATGGCAGGACCTCATTGTTTGTGGGAGGCGTCTTGTAAAAACAACCGTCAGCACTGCTGTACCGACGAACACACGTTTTCATTAATGACAACATCGAAATATCCTAAGCTATCACACTTGACTAAGAAAGAATCAATGCAAAGCATAGGTAATCATATACATTCATTTTAAGATATCATATAGGATATAAAAGTTTAAACCAATCAACATATTCTAATCATTTTCATATATTTAAATAAATCGCATTTTTAAACCAATCAAAGCCTATTTACTCCTCCTTAAAATATATATTTTGAGTTGATAATTGGCAATGAACACCAATTTTACTAAAATTCACATAATTCAAGTCTTTCATATGGAGCGACAGGTTTTATCACAGACACATCTACTATTGTTTGCCATTTTCATCTTGCGAAGAATTTGCAACATCATTCTGCATGTCAAGTTAGGGACAAAATCATGGCTTCAATAAACAACCTCGTGTCATAAATTAACACCACCGGCTATAAACGAAGTCCATATCCGCAGACATTTGCGATTTTTACGACTTGAACATTTTCAGAATCTGTTTTCGGACAGATTTTGATCAATTATTTTTTGTGAATCTAAGTATTCGGACACTTCAAAAATTAAATATTTTTAAGCGTCCGAAAACATAGAATAAGTACTGGATTTCTAAACAGTTACTGTGTTTGATGGAGATTGCAATGACGTTGAGCAATGGGATTTATAACCACATCTAAAAGGGCAAAAACCCGACAAACAACTTTGACGGTATATGAATGCTTTTACTACATATATCCGTCAAACAATAATGTATGTAATAAATGTAGCTTTCCAAATGGATCAACACATTGTCAATCAATTCTCGTCGTAGGGTTAATTGAATACACATTTTGAAATTGTTATAAATATAACTCTCCAGTTTTTAGCACCGACATATTACCTATTGTTCAATGATTCGCAATCATCTATCACTACAAGCTCTTCACAATCTCATTAAAAGCATCTCTAGTCTGACGCTACTATATTATCCGCTGACTGGATCTGATGACATCGCATTAGGGGTCACGTTCAGATTACCACTTCCGGAGCCAATCAAATTGTTGCCTTCAAAATGTTGAGGTATAACTTATACATAAAACACAAAAACTGTGCACGAAAGTAACGTGAACTGCGGGTGTCTAGTCGCCTGAGGTACCACTATATCCATTGTTATCCACACGAAAATGGACTTTAAATGATTTATTCCCGAGGATCAGTTGGAAAGGCATGGGTTTTTTTAAAACCCGTGGTAAAACTTTGCAGTTCAAAAAGCAATTTCATTTGGCGCAGTAGGGCTGAGATTTGTATTGTTCAGAAGGTCAATTGAACTAGACCTGTTATACGATGCCTTCAGATTCTTATAACGTTAGGATTTGATTTTAACGCGATTGAAGCTTTTCACAATCGTGCTTTTTTTGTGTAAACTATGGTAACAGATAATTGTGTGATATCAGAGTGTACTCATTGAATAAACACTAGATTGACATTTACAGCGATGTGTCAATACATGGTTTTACCGCTTGAAGTTTATGCTTCTCACATGCGTTAATAAGATGATTTCCATTTATTTGTAGAAAACTATTTTAATACTTTACCAGATATCCCAGTAAAATGACTGAAACCAATACTCAGTTATTCAATTACATATAATTGGCAAAAGTACTATACTTGGTATTGGTGGCAATCTACATTGCACGCAAAATGAGTGTAAAGACTGCACAAATTACTCAGTAACCAATATACTCGGTATTGTTTGGGAATGTTCATTGATCAATATATTAATTGAAGGGATGCTGTGATTTTTTTGGGAATGTTCATTCATCAATATATTAATTGAATGGATGCTATGCTTTTTATTGTTTGGGAATGTTCATTGATCAATATATTAATTGAAGGGATGCTATGATTTTTATTGTTTGGGAATGTTCATTGATCAATATATTAATTGAAGGGATGCTGTGATTTTTTTGGGAATGTTCATTCATCAATATATTAATTGAATGGATGCTATGATTTTTATTGTTTGGGAATGTTCATTGATCAATCTATTAATTGAAGGGATGCTATGATTTTTATTGTTTGGGAATGTTCATTGATCAATATATTAATTGAAGGGATGCTATGATTTTTATTACCACGCCTACTTAGGTCAAACTCCAACAAACACCGTTTGCAGTATACGAATGTTTCACAAGACATCTCCGCACAATCATTACCCCAACAAACACCGTTTGCAGTATACGAATGTTTCACAAGACATCTCCGCACAATCATTGCCCCAACAAACACCGTTTGCAATATACGAATGTTTCACAAGACATCTCCGCACAATCATTACCCCAACAAACACCGTTTGCAGTATATGAATGTTTCACAATACATCTCCGCACAATAATTACCAGTTGCGGCTAGTCAATCAAAGATTAAGTTGACCAATTATGGGTTTTTATTTCAGTGGTGAATAATAACATATGCTTGCATAATCCAATTAATTTACTTCAAATGCTTGGACGAAAAACCTGAGACAAACATAAAGGCGGGGCGTTCTATGATTTTGCCACTGGTCAATTAAGTCCTAGCTTTCTGAATGGCTAAACACAATCAAATGTCGTCGTATGGTCAATTTTGACTCAAATATTGACTTTCATATTTTCAGATCAGTCCGAGGTTTTCACAAAAAGAGAGGTCGTGCGGACCCTTAGCGTTCCCACGAAAATCTCGACCACTCTGAACACCACGAGAACTTCCATATCCAGACGTATGTTCATAAATATATATTTTTCATATACCATATACTATAATAATTGTAATTTTGAGCTGGTGTAATGTTTAGCAATATAGCCAAGTTGGCTTTTTCTTAGCTGACTTTTTTTTTACGATCAAAGAATACGTGCTACTAAAAAATTGTGGCACATCGTTTGTATAAACCGTTATAATAATGTAATTAAACATTTTGTTTTCAATAAACCATCTTCTGTCAGTATTTCTTGGACTGTGAACATATAGTGTAGGGGCGATATACAAGTTGTTCATCTTTTACTTTGCGATAAAACTAACTAATTGTTTCTGTCCAGTAATTTCTAAGTTTTAAAGAAAAAGTTTTTAACAAGTGTACTAATGAATTGTCATTATTAAAGTTCACCTCTCAACTGAAATAACAAATTCCCGTTCGTAAAAAGAAACCAAATAGCACATATACATTATACAAAATTTGCATTTACACTGATTATCCCGCTTGTTTAGGACACGTTTATCGTGTCTGTCGTACCGACACCTTGTATAGATTATTTGTAATTGTAATTGATTGATTATTGATTTTGCTTATTGATAAAATTAAGGTCTTATACAGGTTTATATGCAACGTATATAAATCTAGTGTTCAATTCACTAGATATATTACAATTTGGTGAACAACTAATTTATGCCTCCATAAATGTTGTTGTCACTTTAAATGTGACCGTATGCCAACAATGCTCATGTGGTACATGGTACTTGCAGACGGCTCCAAGGTGCACGAGTCCAGACGAGAAGTTCAGGAGGAATCTAAGGCAGACGACTTCATGCGAAGTGAGTTTGTATCATATCTCCTGCGCAAGGCCAGAGCTTGGTGATCTTTCGTTGTTCGGATCCACTGACCCAATTGTTTTTAAAATGCAAATACAATAAAATAAAAATTGGAACAAAACCAATATTTTAAAAATAATAGCCCCACCCCCTCCCAAAAATATAAAAGTAAATTATTGTCACTGACACTGTTATTCATATGGATATAAATGTTTATTGCGAAAAAATGTGTTCATAATAGAATTACATCTTATTTTATTTCCGCTTCCGAAAGGAGATTTTTTTTATGTCAGAGAAGCTAAAAATACAAAATCTCTGGACTTAACGACTACTGCGCTACTATGCGAAGATGCGAGACTTTGATAACCTCGCACTCACTAATTATACACAGCGATAAATATCGCCCAAATCTATAGTTAAGAGTCAACTTTATTTCGTGTGTGCTTGTTTTTCAATGTGCGAGATCTGCAGCAAATAAAAATCAAAATTAATGTCGCAGTGTCGCATCGTCGCCGCCTTGTACAGAGCAAACCTTTAACTGAGACAAACTGAATTCAGTAGTTTTGGGATTATTAAAATTGGTGTTTACCTATACTTACCAAATTCTCTCTGTACACGACGTGCCATACATATACCAGTGCTATAGATAGCATGTGAGTTAAAGGGTAATGGTACTCCCTAAATGAAAAAAAAGGAGTAAATACTTCTTTAAAAAATAAAGGGATATTATCCCCTCCATTGCCAAAAAATAATGTCTAGATATAGGCCCTATTAATGTTAAAACAACGCTAGTCAATTTGTGTTCTACATTTTCATCGATTGTGAGAAAATCATGTATATTACACACGTGTTGCTTCAGAATTAGGACTGTTTCTGATTTTTTAATGCTTACTGGTACTCCCATTTTTATTTTTATTGAGTAGTTTACAAACTTGTCATAAGTATTTACTCCGTTCTCCTCAGATCTAGAAGACTGCTTTATTTTTATGT
This sequence comes from Congeria kusceri, assembly GCA_027627225.1. NCBI lineage: Eukaryota > Metazoa > Mollusca > Bivalvia > Myida > Dreissenidae > Congeria > Congeria kusceri. Next base: position 53,359,934 of record CM051024.1, on the reverse strand, counting down.
TGTAAGATTATTTCAATTGACGTATATCTGTGCTATTCTCTGTCCGTGCTTAAGTGCAGATGTTTGTGAGATATTTCTGTTATCAACATAAAGATTTCTAACACTCGATTGACACAAGTAATGTTGTTCGAGAGCGCAACTTTCACATTTTTAAATATTTACCAGTGTTTATGTTATTTTTATGAATGTAGATCTATTTAGAATATTCACAATGACACATATTTGTGAGGATCATACTATAAAAAAAAAAGAAATAAATGCAAATGTAACGAATTTAGTGCTACTCATTTTTTTTCTTCTTTAGGTACACTGCAAAGTGAAGAAGTTCGACAAGAGTACAGACGTATACGAGGTAATACCAAAACAATATGGTTAATGACAGAAACAAAACATTATGTATACTGATATTTATACAAGTAACATAAAGTCGTAATTTGACTTCGAGGTTAACTAATTAAAAGCCGTTATCCTCGTTTTAATCGGGATAAGGTATTATAGTATTTATGACAACACGTAACCCAGATACATGTAATTTAGAGGGACTTCCTAGAATTGTTATTCGACATATATCGTGCAAAGTAGACAAAATAAATAACGAAAACTCATGTGCAAATTAAAAATGAATTGCAATTTACTTGTTTTAATAATACTCCGTGCTTTTTTCCCTTGTTCGTGAAAATAATGTATGCTTATTACCAGAAATGCCTATTGTATACTTAGTAATTAGCCATTCTTACATACAATTTACGCTCAATTTCAGACCTTTCAAAGGATATACTTCAAAAGCATGAATTCGCGACGAGCTCTTATAAGATGCCGAAATATACAACAGCGTTTAAAACTGCCATCAGCTATCTAGAGGACGCAAAAGCACTTTTCATCCACGGATCAACAGGAAGTGGAAAAACGCATCTTGCACGCGATATAATGCTAACCCTCCTTGCTGAAAATCCAACATTTGAACCGCTCATACTACCATCCCCGTGTTCCATCGAACTGCTACGCAATTCTCCGACCTGTGCAATTGTTTTGATTGACGATTGTTTCGGTACCGAAGGGACGGCCACTAAGTATCTAAATGAAGTGAAAAAGAGGATACGTATGCTGCAGAATAAGTTTGATAAAGCCCAACTCTTCTTGATTTTTACTTCGAGAAACGAACGAGTGAAGGAACTCAACGATTCGAATCGTACATTTATTGATGATTTAAAATGCAAAAGCGTTGATCTTGATGATTTTGAGAACGCGTTGTCTGATCAGGCTATGCACAGGATATTGGCCGCCTGGAGTAAACGCTATCAGTTAGATCTCCATAATTCTAAAAGTGTAATGCAGCAAATGGTCGCCACATTTAAGAGCACGGATGCAATGGATGATATCGGTTTCCCTCAAGTGTGCCAACTGATAAGCCTCTCTACTGAAAACATGGCGGCCGTGTTCGAAGATCCAGTCGGTGCAATAGAGTCATATGTAGAACAGTTGATTCAAAAGGAACCACACTCTGTTGCTTGCCTTATGCAAGTCTTGCTCTCAGAAGGCTTGTCTAAAGCAGATGCATCGGAAGAACTTTTGAAAAGAACCATTGATCTTCTGTCGTTGCCAAACATTTCCCTTAAAGATACAATGAACTGTTTGACTCACTTACAAAAACAAGGAGTTGTTTGTGAACAAGGTGAAACAATTGTGATAACCTCGCGTTCAGTCTATACCGTTTTGCTGAATCGCCTTGTTACTGAAGATATAGAAACATGTCTTAAACATATTCCAATTAGGGCATTAAACGCAATAAACTTTGAAGACGATGAACCTAGTGCCAGCGATGTTCCAGAGCATAGAAATTATTCATATTTGTTAGACCTGCAAACAATAAGTGGAATTATAACTCGTTTTAGCAGTGGGTTGGAAACGAAAAAATCCCAAATATTCCACGAGACCGCGTCTTCAAAGCTTTGGTTGAATGCGGATTTTATAGACAATGTGTTCAGAATATATGGATATCATTTCTTTTTTAACGTTGACGAAGAAGGATTTCCCTTTGCTTCCTACTTAGTTCGAACTGGTAACACGGCAGCATTGAATGTGCTCACAGCAAACATTGAGCAAGTACACAAAAATAATCTTTCGTCAGTGGCAGACAATCTAGAAAAAATCAAGCTCGAGGCATGTGCAGTAGACAACGAAGATGTGATAGTGTTACTCTTTGGCCTTGCACCTTCAATAACACAACAAATGGTACATGTCGCTGTTATAAATAACCTTAAAGATTTAACAATCCAACTTGTTCAGTCAGCTTTGGACTCTAAAACGGATATAATCGATTCAGAATTGATACGCATTGCCTGTGAAAAGGGGTCTTTTGAAACCCTTTCATTTCTATTTAGCAAAATGACTCAAAAAGATATTGGTACAGAGACCAGAAAACGGGACAGTCGAGGAATGTCTTTGCTTCATAACGCCGTTATTGGCGGAAGCGTTGAGATATACGACCTTCTGATCAAGCAAGGCTTAGATCCGTCAGTTAAAACCAGAAATGGATTCACTCTTTTGCATTTCAGTGCAATGTATGGAAATCTGAAGATCATAAAACACGTATGTGCACAGAATCCTAACTTATTAAATGAACTAGATACAAATGAAATGCACAGCGCACATGTTGCTGCTAGAGAAGGCCAACACCAAGTATTCAAGTTTCTGCTGGAAACCGGAGTTCAAACGGACTTGCCAGCCAAAGGCAAAAATACATTTTCTCACTTTGCAGCATTCAATGGATGGACTGAAATTTTACGTATCATTAATGCGAAGAGCACACAGCAGTTGAACATAACTAATATGAAGTCGTTCACACCAGCGCACTTGGCTGCAAAATCGGGTCACGTGGAGTCGTTACGCTATCTTCTTGAGATTGGCGCAGATCATATGTCTATGACAATTGATAAACGGACATACGTTCACCTTACTGCTTTTTCCGGTACAAGGGAAATGCTACAGTTTTTATGTAAAAATTACCGTGACCTAATAGCTACAACTGACGTTGATGGAAACACACCTCTTCACGACGCGGCGGCTGGAGGAAATGTAGAGATGTTTAAGGACCTGACTCAGTTTGGCCTTAGTCCTTTTACAACAAACGCAGATGGGGCGAATGTACTCCACGATGCCTGCTTTTATGGTAATCTGGAAATGGTGAAGTACATTTGTTCACACTATTCGGATCTGATAAATGCTCGAACAGATGTTGGTTTGACTCCTGTATTTGGGGCAGCACTTGGTGGTTACGTTGAAATATTGAAATACATGTTAGACAAAGGGGCGGAACTTGAAATCACATCCAAGGAAAATAGTACTCTGTTGCACGAAGCTGCTTTTACGGGCAAGTTAGAGATGGTGCAGTTCCTGGCTCAGAAATATCCAAACATGGTCAACAAGCGGAACTTACGTTCATTTATGCCATGTCATTTCGCTGCACAGGAAGGTCACTTAGAGGTTTTGTTGTACCTGCTTCCTAAATATCCGTCAGATTTTCCAGTTACGCAAGAAAACCAGACAATTCTTCATATTGCCGCCTATAACAAAATGCTTCACGTCGTGAAATATATATGCCAGAAGTTCCCATCGCAAATGCAATTGGCTGATACGGATGGTGCAACCCCTTTACATTACGCTGCTCGCGGTGGTTCGACAGAAGTGTTTGATTATCTGATTGAAAAAGGTCTAGATCCTGAGAGCAAGACCAACGCAGAAAGTACCGTCCTGCATTTGGCTGCATATGACGGCAACCACGCCATGGTCCTCCACATATGCGAGAAATTCCCAAAGCTTGTACATTCTCTTGATTCCACTGGTCACAGTCCGGCACATTATGCAGCAGGCAGTGGCGAATTGCCGCTGTTATTAAACATTCTTGAGTATGGCGTAGATCCAAGACAGAAAGCAGGAAACGGTGCAACACTTTTGATGAAAGCGGCATGGAACGGAAAGCCGGAAATGGTTCAGTATTTATGCTCATCGTATCCTGATTTGAAAGAGAAGAAGGATGTTTTAGGATGCGACTGTCTTCATTATGCGGCCTGTGGTGGACATATTCACGTACTCAAGTACTTAATACAAGAAGGACTAGACCCATTTTCAACGTCAACTGAAGGTCATACAAATTTGCAAGTAGCCGTTTATCATGACAAAATAAACACCGTCAAGTTCCTTGCTAAAACATACCCGCAATTACTGCTAAAAAAAGACAGCAACGGGAAAACCGCTTTTGACTACGCCAAACAGTCGGATAACAGCGACATGATTCAACTCCTTATTGCTTTGGCCAGAAAAGCACCGGGACATCCGGATTTGGTTTCAGAAGTATTTTGCTGTGAGGGACGCGAACGTTGTTGCAATTGGCTGGTCTCTATTTTTTGCTTTTGTCGAAAGTAGCCACTTGGAGATAGACAATGCCCGGGCGTATAGTGTTACAAGTGTATATTGGGCATAGAACGTATAAGGGCGAGTCGAGTGTTGACAAGTTATAAACACCTTATTAATTAATTTGAAATCATACAGAAGATATTTGTTTTGCGACAGATTGATTAACAGAAAATAATGGTAGCGTATATAATATAATATACTTCTCCAGTTTTCATTTGATGTCCTCACTCTGGTTAAAAAGCATATGTGTAGCACTATTGCTTTGGCTAATGTATTACAATCAATGCCTCAAACATTGACTTAGGGTTGTTATATAATTACATATGGTAACTCTCTATCAGAGATTACTATTGAAACGTACAATTGTTAGATAACCATCCATCAAATTTATACGTGGAAATACTCCATTGCATGATTAATTTCCGTGACGTATTGGAGTTATTTCGCTGTTTTATGTATTGTGTTATTATGATTGAAAAACAGAAAACTGCATTTTTTCTGCTTCTCTGCTCATATATACGTTCAAATTTGAACACTCACTTAAATTAAACAGGTATGCTTTGCTGATTTATATTACGGGAACAGTGTTGTTGCAACTGTTCGTGTGTATACAAGTTTACAAGCGATTCATTTTTCATTCGGTATTTGTATATAGTAAGACTCACTATTTCATATATCGCATGTAACCATGTTAAATAAGTATATCTGTGATTTGCTTATCTTTTGTGTATTGTTCTTATCAATACGAAACATATTCACATACACAATTAAAACATGTTAAATGCAGTTAAAACCAGCATTATATTAACATTGTTTCACGCATACAAGTAGTTCAATAGGTTTACCCAAAACTAATCCATATAATTTAACAAGTTGTGAGTAATGTTTATTATTTTACATGCATATATTGCAGTTTATGTTGTAATAAGTAATTTCATACATTGTCACTTGCATCTTGGTTTTATGAGCTTGTGTATAATGTACTGAATTTTAATTGTCATTGTAATTAATGCATAATAAATTATATATTTAAGTATCAATTTGTCCCGGCATGTAAAAGAAGGAAACTGTTCTCAATGTATGAATACTCTATGACCTGCCGATGCAATAAGTTATCAAGTACATGAATTTGTATCATTCCCAAATCCAATTATATTATTGTACTTCTTGAACCAATTCAAACTATTTGTGAAGATGAATAACAATTTTGTAAAAAACTGACATGTAGTGCTTTATGACTTAACTGGTGATATCTCTGCAGTTTCCATTATTGATATATTTAACGTCGTATTACTTATTTAAACATACTTAAAGTCGTATTAATTACGAATTTAAACAAGCACTGCAGTAGCAACGAAATTAATATGCAATCAATATGTTTTCATACAGTTATCATGTTCAATGTAGGTTGTTTGATATTTTGTAGGTTATATAATTAATAATTAATAAACATAGTCTAATAATCAGTGTTCTTGTTCCTGAAGATATAATATGAGCACCTAAAAAGATTTCTGATTTGAATATTGGATTAGGGTTGCAAAATAATTATTTACACTTTACCGAAACAACACACTGAAGCACTGAAGCAGTTCGTAGTAAGATTTAATTTTACCAAATAAAGCACTTCATTTTTGTTTAAATGTAATTGAAAGACGACAAAATATAAGTCCCATTTCCAATAATGTCTAAAAATAGCATCATCTTGGCATATCATGGATGTGATTCATAGAAAATTTAAAATTGGAGTAGTTCTGTTCCTGAGTAATCTTTAATAAGTGATCTAAATTTATGCAATTTTAAAATAAACCTAATCGACCATATTTGCATACAGGCATACTGTTAAAGATTTGCGGATGAGCACATTATAAATTGTTACCGAATAATTGGAACCGATTTGTCTTTGATTTCAATAGTAAATTCTGAAACTTAAATTCTACATCTGATAATGATAGTGGGTAATGATAGTGATTAAAAAGGAGCATTAATTTGTTACCGCTTGATCATATTCTATCCAGTAATAACCTCAACATACTCCCGTCTTGATCTGTCGACTTAATATAAATATGCAATTACTTTCGCACTTACCACAGATACCGGGTTCGAATACCAAACACATTTCTTGAACATTATCGTGGTACCTCTAGGTTTCAGATCTTGCGCTGATTGTGCACGGTTGAAAACAAACAGAGGTCCTGCTATAACCGAAACAAGTTGTTGTCAACTTAAATTATGTCTCTGGTTTCGTTCACTATAGACTTGTTTTCCCACTCGCAAGTTATGCAGTAGGTAAGCAACAGCAAATATTTTAAATTAAATAGAGGCTTACATAATGAAAACAGTATTAAAAGTCGCGTAGTACATAAGAAGCAGAGAACACCAACAAAACGAACATACTGCAACTGGAGAATGAATGGACTAATACATGTTGAAAGTGGCTAGAACAAAAAAGTTTATTAATGAGTACTGCTCGCACAACACTCGCATTTTCACATTCTACGTATAATATGCGCATTTCTTTAAAAAATAACTATAGTTATTAGTGGTGGTTAAATATCGTGTTTTCCTATAACAAAAATATTCACTATACGTATATCTGTACACACAATTAAACATAATTTATTTATGTCAACATTTAAACACGAGTTGTTTAGTAGTAAATGTCTTAGTGAAATGTCTATGTGAATTGTGCCTATAACGACAGTAGATGCTTACATACATATTGTAACGCAACAAAACACGCGGCCGATGGGCCACTAAGTCACAAACACAAATGGCTCACTCTAGTTCTGTTAACCATATAAACCATATACAAAATGATACATGCTTATATTTTCCTACTGAACGTTATTTTTTTAACATGGACCACACATCTTTGTTTTACTGCCCATTTTCGGAAACCTTGGATGAGGCTTTGCAACGGTACTATTCGCTTACATGTATCATAATTATATTTTTGTATACATTTAAAACAATCATTGATAACGGTGGCTATTCGTAATTGTTCTATTAGCGATATTACAATTAAAATAACTAAAAATAATAGAAATATAATAATGGATTTTTAAGCGAATAATTCATGTACGCGTATTACATACCCTCAAATATTTTTGTCCAACTTTCCTTCCGGTCAGTAACTACCCTGTCACAATGGCGCGAACGTATGCAATTTGTGGTGATGTACAGGTCTATATCACGCAGCAAGGCCCGTCGGAACCCCAGGTGTTCTGATCATATAAGCCAGAATTATTTTGTGCTGTTTTTTTTTTATATGGCATTTTTGCTGGTAAAGATCTTATTCTTTCCATGAATTCAACATATAAACATACTTCATCCTTTATTATTGTACATTATTTAGCAAAACTGCGAACGAGTGTTCTTTTATAATTCCTACTGGTAATGACATTGGCCGATTTCTTAAAAAGCACCTTAATTATAAGAAAATAATGCAAACTTGGAATGTCATACGTACTGGTTACAATATTTTTTTCCACCGGACCACCTCGGAAGTCACCACCGGAAAATTTCTTAACACCTCGAAACGAGGCGGTCCGGTGAATCTCCTAACCATGGTCTGTGAGGAAAACGGTGAGATAATCGAGGCCCAGCACTTTTGCAAGGTTTGAATATTTTCCTTCTGTGACACCTGTGTTGGACTGCACAATGAACTCTTTATGAATCACGCGATTGTAGGAATTGAGGACAGATCGACATGAGCGACCTCCGAGTCAGGGGTAGGAGAACCAGACAAATGCGAAGAACACCCGAGTGAAATAATGAAGCTGTTTCGTAAGGACCACTTACAGTTCTGTTTCGTTTATTGTCATCACGCTACTCACCGGTACGATAACGTTATAAACCATTATTTGAACCAATGAACATGGGACGATAACGTTATAAACCATTATTTGAACCAATGAACATGGGACGATAACGTTATAAACCATTATTTGAACCAATGAACATGGGACGATAACGTTATAAACCATTATTTGAACCAATGAACATGGGACGATAACGTTATAAACCATTATTTGAACCAATGAACATGGGACGATAACGTTATAAACCATTATTTGAACCAATGAACATGGGACGATAACGTTATAAACCATTATTTGAACCAATGAACATGGGACGATAACGTTATAAACCATTATTTGAACCAATGAACATGGGACGATAACGTTATAAACCATTATTTGAACCAATGAACATGGGATGAATAAATAGTTGATTGGATTGTAATTAAAGCCGATGTATGCAATTATGTCAATTCACATATACACAATGTGAGGAAAATGTATTTTTGTAGGCAGTAATTTAATTAACTTTTCAATAAATATCCTACATTTATTCAGTTTTAACTATTTCGGTATGTTAAGCTACACGTTAGGCTCTTTATTGCAGGCGAGTGCTTCGGATTGAAAAGGAGGCAAAGGGAGTTCGTACGAGAAAATCTTCGATGCTACTGACGCGAAGTTTGACAAGCCTAAAGCAGAACAGCTCGACATTGAGAAAGAACTAGAAGTATTACATAAATGTTGATACATTTCTGTACAGTATAAAGTCTTTTAGTAAAACAAGCGATGCGCATCTGGATCATCTTGAGCAGAAATCAGTAACATAATTTGACATGCTGCATGGTACAGCAAAAACATTGTACTATAGCGATCTTGAACAAATCACTGAGATGTGTAAGCGCTATCAGTGACTGCATCAAGCTTTTGGACATATTGAACGCAACAAGGGACGAACCGCACTATTTTGGAGTCATAAATGCGAAGAGTTTATCGATAGTACTGAATCATTGTTTTGAGAAAATAAGAATAGGAAAATCGAGTGTAGTTCCACCCAAAGGGTGAAATGGAAAGTCTCGGAGCTGTTCAAGATTGTAACCTAAATGCAATCTTGAAAATTTTACTTGACATAACTGAATACAGTGTCTCTACGCAGTCTGATTCAAACACATGTGATATTAGAGGCATATGTGAAATGGCGAATGGACATATCATATTAGCTGACATAGAAACTCCAGCATTAAATTGCTCGATTATATATTTTCTGTCGTAAAATGTAATGAGACGGTTTACCCACCGAAGTGTATAGCTAAAGTAGGCCAAAAAAGGGTCGCAGTCGCAGTCGCAATGAGCAATGGCACACGGAACGAAATCTGCTTCTTTAGAATTGATTACAGGGGGATATTAGCAAAGCAGATAATCCATATAGGCTATCCGTTTAACGGCATGTCGATCCACGCAGATAGACTGTATGTTACATGCGGAAAAAGAATATACATATTTACACGTCTTGGACAGCTTAAGGGGGAAATATATAAGAAGAAAAAAAACGTATGTATTAACGAATATTATTCGTTGATTTTTGCCCACTTTTAGTAACATCATATATTATGTTACAGTTTAACTACTGTATAAGGTAAATGCATGCGGTTTTTCTTGGAAAATATTGAGTTGATGACCGTTATTAGCGAGCTTTTTAGCCAAGAAGATTCTTTTACATAAATATATTAACTCCAAAAGGACACTTTGCAATGAATACCAAACGTGTATTGCTTTGCAATAGGATAAACTATTATTATATAAAATTCCATATGACAAATCGAGCTCATATATCAATATAAATTATATTATAGATAATAAATGTGCAATACTATCAGGTTATTTAACAGCGTTCTGTACAATACGGTGATATATTTTGACGAGTACACAGCTGACATACCATATTGAACGAGCCGATAGGCTAGTCCAATATGAGTATGTCAGCTGTGTACGAGCCCTTATTTGTACACGACGGCGTTAAATAACAGTTTTTATTGTATACCTATTTATATAGTTGTATTTTAATTTCCGTAATCCCGTAATATTTACATTACATCGTAAAGTCCGCGGAAAGGCGCGCGAGCTTACGTCTTAAATATATGACGTCGTGATAAGAAACGTGATATGTTTTCTCGATAGATAATCCGTAAGAAGTTATTTAGAAAGTATATATACGTACGTGGCAAATTATTATTTAACCGTGTAATCGCATATCTGCGATATTTTCAACATCTTGTAGAATATAATGATTGTTCGTCAAGAATTCTTTCGGAGTACTCGGACACTATCGTATGTTTATCCTCTGACCGTCCAATACGGAAATTATTGTACGCACGCGCGTCCAATATCGTGAAATATTGGACGGTCACGTGACACGAATGACGACAGTTGGTTGGATGATTTAAATAGGTATATAATAATAAGGCATCTTTTTCACATAAAGGTAAAAAAACAACAACATGTTACATACTGCATACTGATATTTTCATATAACTAATTACAGCAAATGCTTAAAATAAAAATATACTTCAAGTGGGTATCGAACTCAGGACTAAAGGAGCTAAAGAACACAATTAGATTAGGTTAGAAATACTAGCGCTTTAACCATCTGTGCTGTTCTGCTTCGTAAAAATACATATTGATAAAACGATTATCCGTACTCACAATCCCTAATCCGCGATTTTTTATGAATGAGCAGCCCTTTTTGCATTATATATAGATATATAGAGAGAATATATGGTTGGTGACTTTGGATATCATGTGATATCATGTGAGTCCGATATGGCGTAGGAAAAGGCGAGTAATTTAATTTGTTGTGAATGAAATTACATTGGCTACTTAAGTATTCTCTTTATTATATAAATATTTATTTGAATTTCTAATCAAAAGTAAAAGTTCATTTTGACCCACAATTTCTTAAACAGCATGTTTTTTTTTACTTTTTTATAATTTTATTTTATTTTTATTTTTGTACCCTTCATTTCAAATAAAATGGTTGTTGTTACCTGGCTAGATTCTAATATTTGTTTGATTTCTTATGATTAAATGTAGGGACTTTGCAGTTCCTTTTCACTTGTTGATACAATTTATGGTCTGAGTGATTTGGTTTCATATCCTTAGCCATTTTTTCTGTAAAGATAAAATAAACAGGCACACAATTTCATCCAATTCTTTCATGAATTTCCATTTTTGTGGTATCTGATTGTAATTTTGTCAGCTTTTAAAAATATCAGCTTTTTAAGATTTTATTGACAGATTTTTTATGCTGTGCATTGCATATTTTTGCATAATGCTTATTTGACGTAATAACTTATTTCTTAATAATTTAATAATGTTTAAATGTTTTGTTCCAGTAAATTTTATTTTTGTGATTTAAAATGTTGTCATTGTATAGATCTATTCGTTGTTTACATTTTAACGACTAAGTGACATTCCACACCTACAAAAAGTAGTTCCGAGAAGTGGGCGGGACAAAACAATCCTTGCACGTGACACAGTAGCATTATATTTCACGTGGCCGGAGCTAAAACATGTTATCAGTCAGGTACATGATATTACAGAAAGTAGGCGGGGTTGATTTGTGTTATCGGTCAGTGGTATAATAACGTTTAAAAATATTGGGTCAGCATCTTCAACGTAATTGAGCACTAGTGGCATAATAAATTGTTTTATCATTATTATATACCAATATCAAAATTCTGGATAGATAAAATGAAGCATAAGTGAGAAATCAGTATACAAAAGTGAATTTCTTTGTCTATTGGAATAATATTATCCTATAGATCCTATAGTGTCAAGCAGTGCAAATCAGTGTAAATCAGTGCACAGGGATTAAATCACAATGCACGGGGATTAAATCTGCAGTAGACAGAACAATTATTGGATTACATCTCAGTATAACAAAGGTGATCACCCTGATATAGTGTTGAGTCTTGTAAACACACATAAACATATTAAAGCTGTCACACCATAATTGTAAAATCTTCATGAGTGGAAAAGACACTGCAAAAGGGTTGAAGAAATCAAAATATCAACCCTCCGGAAAAATGGCAGCGAAAGGTGAGGACAGGCCAAAACGTACAAATTCAGAGGTTAGTAATGACAGTATTAACGACACCTCAATTAAGCAACAGCTTGAAGCCATGCAACAGTCCCTCAAATGCCTAACCGATGCAATGAATTCCATTTTGAAAAAAGAAGACGTTGAAAGCCTGATCACTAACACTATTTCCTCAATAGTCTCTGAGGTTGAAAAGCGCTATGAAGAAAGAATTCCAAACTGAAAAAAGAGATGGAACACCAATTAAATCAGCGTGTACAAAAGCAAGTAGAGGAAAAAACCAAAGATTTAGCAGAACATATCAAGGGTTTAGAGTTTGAGAATAAAATCCTTGAAGAAAACATATCCACCATAAAAGCAGAAAGTAAACAAACAATGGCGAACCTTGAAACGCAATTAAAGATAAACACACAGAAATGCAGCGATGCCATAAAAAGCTCAAACCATAATGAACAGTATTCACGAAAAAACAATGTAAAGATAAAATGGATATTCAAGAAGAACAACAAGAATCTGTATCCCATCTGACTACAAAAGTTCTAGAACTTCTCCATAGTAAAGGAATCCAGATTGAAAAAGAACAAATTCTGGCAATACATAGAATTCCTAGTAAGAAGGGACATATAAGACCAGTTATATTGAAGATGAAGTCAAACACAGATAAAACAGCCATTATGCGTAAGAGGAAAGAAATGAAGGCAGCAGGGCACAGGCTGGTAGACGACGTCACGGTTCTCAACAGTGCTTTAATGAACAGACTATCCCTCCATCAAGCCATCGAGACGACATGGTTTTTTAATGGGTCTGTGTTTGCGCTCACCAAGAACCAGGAGCGCATTAAATTTGACATTCATGACAATATCGACAGTGTCATCAACGAGTACCGTGCCAATCGCCAGAAGCAGAAATAAACACCATCAACAGTGCTAGTAGCATAATGAACTATCGTGCCTTTTACCGGAAATAAACGGTCTTTGCATGATATGCGGAAACACCATGAAATGCCAAGAACAGTCAAGTAAGAAACATTAAAAGATTGGATACACTAGAACTTAAAGATAAATATAGCCCTCTGTCACAGGACACATTCTGCCTAAACATATTGTCAACACGTAGAATTATAGTAAGTTTGACATTCTCAATCTTTTATCATTATAACCTTCTTTTAATTATCTATGCTGTAGATTATTGATGATTTACATTTCATGTATAAAAAATGTGTGACTGCAAACTTGCATTGACCATATTTGTCCATATATTTCCATGCTTATATCTATAATACTGATATTAATGTTAATGTTGTTGTTTTATATATGTGTAATTTTTGTTGTTTGCTTTACATTTGACTATGATATAGCTTTAAACACTTAGTTGGTAATCTATTTTAAGAACAAAGTTTTCCGCAACATTGACTCTGCAATCTATTTTTAGACAGGTTTTTTTTCCAAAACAAGTTTACTGCGATTATCAGTATTCAGCCATTTAAATAGTAATCTATTTTTAGACAGGGTATTTCCATAACAATTGCATTGCAGTCAGTACTACAGTCTTTCAGGTAGCCTTTGAAAACTGCTAATATGGTATGAAAATGCTCAATAAAAAGAAGCATTTGAAGAGTAAAAAAATTATTATAGATTTATTTTACTATGAAATATAAATAACTCCTGTATGAGGAGCTATTAACATTAACAATTCACATCTGTTGTGTTTTATCTCTCTCAAGTATATGACATAACTCTTAGAATTGCCTAAACTACATAATAAACTACATTCTATAACACATTAAATAAGAAACTGAGAATAAATTGCAAAAAAACAGCAAGCTATACATTATTATAGTTCACTAATTTGATGTTTTGTTCAATCACTATTCAGGACACAGGTGTAAAGAAAAAGATGATACATTGCGTACATTGTTTTATCTTGCATATGCGAATCAAAAGTCAATTGATGAAAATATTGTTAATTGGGTTTTATAATTGTATGACTTACCATATGAAAACTTCTAGCGTTTACAATAATGGTTGACATAAAAATTGTTTCTTACACCTGTCGTGGCCTTAACGATTGTAAAAAACGAAGAGATGTACTCAGTTATTTAAAAAAACAAAATGCACATATTTATTGTCTACAGGATTGTCATTTTACCCCATCTATGGAAAAGCACATTTATATGCAGTGGGATGGTGACTGTTACTTTAGTCATGGTAATTCCAACTCTAGAGGAGTGTGTATTTTGTTAAAAAAACATATATCTGTAACGGTCCATACCACTGAGAAGGATCAGCATGGCAATTATTTACTGTTAGATTTAACATTCGATTCAAAACGATTTACTGTCTGTAACCTGTATGGGCCTAATAATGATACACCAATGTTTTACAAAGATCTATTTTTGAAAATAGACTCTTTAGGTAATGAAAGATATATAATATGTGGAGACTACAATCTTGTACTCGACCCCAAAATAGACTATGTTAATTATAGAAACCTAGATAATAACAAAAACTCAAGGAATCTGTTATCTTCTTTCATTAAAGATAGGGGCTTAATAGATACTTTTAGACTAATGAATGGTAATTTAAACCAATACACTTGGAGAAAACCTAACTCTCTACAGCAAGGTAGGCTGGACTTCTTCCTTGTCTCTAACAATCTTTTACAACACTTAAGAGAATCTGACATTAAAGCAAGCTACAAATCTGATCATTCAGTTATAACCTTAGAATTGAATCTTTGCGAAGTAATCCATGGTAAGGGACTTTGGAAGTTCAACAACTCTTTATTATTTGATGAAGAATATCTTAAGTGCATAAAACTAAAAATAGAAGAAGTTAAACAACAGTATTGCTTACCTGTTTACAATACTGAATTATTGAATACCATTGATAATAATATGATTCAATTCACTATTAATGACCAATTATTCTTGGAAACGTTATTAATGGAAATTAGAGGCAAAACAATCTCTTACTCCTCTTACAAATCCAAACAAATGAAAGACAGAGAATATATTCTTATAAAAAAAATTGAATTACTAGAAAAAGATGTTAAGGAAACAAACATTGTAGAATTAAACTCATTAAAAGAAGAACTTTCAAAAATGCGTGACATCAAAATGAAGGGATCATTTATAAGATCAAAAGCAAAATGGATCGATGAAGGTGAAAAACCCACAAAATACTTTTGCAATTTAGAAAACCAACATTCAGCCAGTAAAACCATACCTTATATTATAAACGATGATGGTCAGAATGTATACGATCAAAAAAATATTTTAACGGAAGCCGCAAAATATTATAAAACTTTATATGCTAAGACTACTTCAAATGAAAAAAAAAACAATACTGATATTTTTTATGACCTTGACGGAATGCAAACAGTTAAACTAAGCTATGACCAATCTCAAGCATTAGAAGGATTGTTGACAATGGAAGAAATTTCAGCTACCTTGAAAAACATGAAGCACGATAAGAGCCCAGGCTCAGACGGTTATACAACTGAATTTTTCAAAGTATTCTGGAATGATCTGAAGTGTTTTATTTTAAGAAGTCTGAATCATGCTTTTATTTCTGGATCTTTGTCAATCACTCAAAAACAAGGAATCATAACCTGTATTCCAAAAGATAGTAAACCAAGGCACTTTTTTAAGAACCTTAGACCTTTAACACTTTTAAACGTTGTATATAAGATAGCATCAGGTACAATTGCAAACAGATTGAAAACAGTCCTTGACACGCTCATTTCAAAAGATCAAACCGGTTTTATAAAAGGTCGATATATTGGTGAAAATACAAGACTTATATATGATATCATGAAATATACGGAGGATAATAAAATACCAGGACTTCTAATGACTCTAGACTTCGAAAAGGCCTTCGATACACTAGCATTTAACTTCATTGAGAAAACTCTAGAATATTTTAATTTTGGTATTATGTTCAGTAAATGGATTTCTCTTTTTCTTTACAACACCATGGCAGCTGTACAGATCAATGGGTATCTATCAGAATTCATTAAAATAGAAAGAGGTTGCCGTCAAGGTGACCCAATAAGTTCTTATATTTTTATTCTATGTGCGGAAATTTTAGCAATTAACATAAGGAATTCAAAACAAATTAAAGGAATTAAAATTGAAAATATAGAATACAAAATTTTCCAATTTGCGGATGACACATCTTTATTACTAGACGGTTCAGAAAATTCACTAAATGCTACAATTGATTTATTACAAGTTTTTGCACTAGAATCCGGACTTAAAATTAATTACGATAAAACAAATTTGATATGGATAGGTTCTAAGAAATACAGTGCACAATCAATAAAAACTAAGTACAAACTAGTGTGGGGCACAACCAGTTTTAAAGTGCTAGGCATTTTATTTGATATTAATCTAGAAAAGATGGTTGACCTCAATTTTTCAAACAAGATAATCAAAGTACAAAATATGATACAATTTTGGAGTAAAAGAAACCTCACACCATTAGGAAAAATAACTGTGGTAAAATCCTTGTTACTTCCCCTGTTTACACATTTGTTTATAGCCCTCCCCAGTCCTGGGACAAATATATTAAAGCAAATACATAACTTCATCTGGAATGGCCCACTAAAAATTAAACACACTATTCTCATTAAACCATATGAGGAAGGAGGACTTAACATGATAGATATTTACTCATTTGAAAAAAGCATGAAATTGACATGGATAAAGAAAATTGTAACATGTACAGGTAAATGTTTTCAGCTAGTTTATTCCATGTTTGATGTTAAAAAAATGATTAATATGGGGACAGCTTATGTTGAGAAAATTGTGAATAAAATAGGAAACCACTTTTGGAAAGATGTTCTTAGATATTATATTATGTACATTGATAAACTAAACATTTGTAATTTGATGATGTATTGAATATGCCATTGTTCTATAATACCAATTTTAAAATTGGTTTGAACTGCATTTATGAAAATAATATGTATGAAAGAGGAATACGATTTGTTAGAGACATAATGTGTATCTCTGGAAGTTTCATATCAAAGCAAGACATTGAGGTTTATACTGGTAAAGCCCTCAATTTTTTATTTTATGAAGGGCTTAAAAGATCTGTATCACAGTTCATTAGAAACTCTAGATTTGATACAACATGTGTACCAAATAGTAACAACGTTTTTATTTCATTCTATTTAAGTGAACTCGTTTTCATGCAAAAACATAAAGCAGTATATGACAAATTTATCTCAAATAATGACAAACCTTCCAGTCAATGCAAATGGAACGAAATGTATAACAATATAGATTGGAAATATGCATACAGTTTTGTTTTTAAATTATCCAGAGATACATATTTACAATGGTTACAAACTAGAATTGTACATAGAATTTTAGGAACGACATCTCTGTTACAAAAAATGAAAATTGTAACTGATAATTTATGTTGCTTTTGTAACAAATATGAAGAAACTTTAACTCATCTCTTTTGGGACTGTGAACATGTCCAATCTTTAATTAATAATATTAAAAATGAATTGAATACAAACCAGTTTGACTTACCTACACTGACTTGTCAAGACATGCTATTTGGAATGTGCAACAAAAAAATGGACCATATTAATATTTTATTTTTGGAAGTGAAGAGATATATTTTTATGTGTAAAAAATCTTGCAAAATTCCTACTATTTCAGGGTTAAAGAAAAGTCTAAAACTAGCTTGGGAAATTCAAAAACATACACTGTGCAAAAACCCAGAACTTCGATTATCTAACTGGTCAGTTGTAAGACTTTTAATGCAATAAAACCCAATATACAAGCATGTACATCCACACTATCATGATCCTTTTGTACATTCAAATAACCATACTGACATTACACTGTGTCCTATTCACTTTCTTCCATGTTTTGTATCAAAAATTTCTGTTTAAAAGTAAAATACATGATTACTTACCCCCAAAAAGGTGTGCAATATTATATAGAAGATATACATGTTTACATCTAAAAATTTATATAGCATGTATGTTCAATTTAGTATTCTGTAAAATGTTTTTGATATATAAAATTGTATGTATAGTATGCATGTGTGGATGTTTACAACTTTATTTATATGCAGCTTTACAATATATGTACATTACAACTTTTAACTACTCTATATATAGCATGAATGTGTGTATAATATACTATGAAGAAAATAAAATTGTGCACACTAAAAAAAAATAAAAAAAAATAAAAAAAATATAAATAAAAATAATAAAAAAATAAAAAAATATATACCAATATAATGACATTTACATTGAGATGATTTTATGACATTGCCATCCTCTGGAAGCCCATTTAATACACATAGTCCTTTTATTATATGTAACAAAACGTACGTGATACTTAAAGCGACAGTTTCACAGTTTGGGGTTGAAAAATTCGTCTAAAATGGGATTGTTACTGAAACTGTGATTATTAATAGAATTAAATATCGAAATCGTATGTTCCATGCCCATATACTCTATGCATATTGAATATGTTCGCCGAATCAAAGATGTAGTGGTAGACCAAGAAGATATCAGTGACATTAAAAGCGAGAGTTTTATTATATGCGTGTAAAAGCTTGAAAATCGACTTTCTTTAGAAAAAAAACTTGCAGTGTCACAAC
Organism: Congeria kusceri; assembly: GCA_027627225.1. Taxonomy (NCBI): domain Eukaryota; kingdom Metazoa; phylum Mollusca; class Bivalvia; order Myida; family Dreissenidae; genus Congeria; species Congeria kusceri. Next base: position 53,340,993 of record CM051024.1, on the reverse strand, counting down.
CTGAATAGCGATGGCTTATGAAATGTATTACCATCGACAGGTATGTGGCGCAACGAAAAAATTATAATATTCATGTAGACTGTTTCATTCTCTGTATCAAGAATACGATTGCAAAGCTTTGTTATTATTATACACTACACTTCAGTTTTAACACGATTCATTTAGTTTTACAAATTGAATAATGAATACATAAAAATGTATTTAAATTTTATCACATGGGGCTGCCTTCTGTGTTCGATATTTGTACCTAATGAGCTGGTGACGGTAGAGTGAACAAATGTTATGTTCCGTACTTGTTAACAGTAATGTTATCAACACAAATATAATTTGATATATTTGTTTTACACCAGATTTTCGTTTTACTAACTTTTTAAAATAAATCTTTTTGTCGATGGTGTCCGAAAATTGCAATTATTATTCAACAATATTCTTAAATAAAAAATAAACATAACTATCAACTACACGTTTCAGGGTTTTTCTGTAATAAGTGATTTCACTGTCTTTGATCTCACCAAACAAACGTTTTATAACTTATTTATCATTGCCAGTCATAACATCCTTGATGACAAAACATATTATTAGAATAGGCACGAACTAAATATTGTCTAAATAGTAAAAATGTTATTTTAAAAGTCAAGAGTTTTACTTTTTCAACAAATAGTAAGAATGTTTGTCGGTAATGCCAGGAATAATTTGTCTTCTGACGGATTGAACACAATTTCTAGACAAAGTTCCATGTCTTTATTGACGCCTCGGTAAACACGCAAATTAATCAAGTTCCTTTTTGCAATGTATCAGGCTGGTCGACAGGATCTGTCACATGGATTGCAATCTGCGCTCACTGACAGGCTAGGCTGATAATTCAAATTGACAAATCACGTTTTAGCAAAACTCTGCAATCAGAAAACTAATCGCGTATAAACCATTACATGACCCACATTTCAAATTGAATCGAAACAAATTAAATTGTAACGAACTTCGGCGAACCAGCTTTAAAGTTTTAGTTTTCCACTCTGTTTGTCTGAGATCAAATTACGGTTGGTTGTTAAACCTCGATTTTTGGTTTTCTGTAGTTGAGTACTATGACAATATTAATCTGATTTGCAATTACAAAATCAATGATCGTGACCCGATTCGAACCGAATAAACAAAGTACTTTTACTTCGACGGTTCTGAATACATTTTAATTTATTAAGTCTTCATAACAACCATTAACAGTATATAAAATAGTTTTGTGTACAGGGTCTTTGGCATAATTTTTGTGTAAATGCATACGGGTTATGTAGTTTTAGCCTGAAATGGTTCACTGGTATTATTCCATTGTAAATTAAAGCAATATATTTGGATATAACTTGAACACTATTATGAAATCAGCTCTACACTGTCTATCGTGCCATACCACCAATTCTAATTTCATTACGATAAATCGTACACATGCTACAAAGCACGCATTCCTGAACATATAGATCTGCAATTCTTTATACATAGTCTTTGTTTTTTTTAATTTGTTTGACTCATATATTATTCTTTATGCATAGTTTTATTAAATTTGTTGAATTACTGTTAGATGAACTCAAAAAAAGAATAAGTTCGCTGCGAGCAAGATTCAAACCTTCGCAGGCATTACTGATTACAAAACATGTACATATCTACAACATTTCTCGATAATTAAGCCTTGTAAATATAGCCAACGCCTTAGCCGACCATCTACATGTATATAAAGCATCATTTTTCTGCAGTCAGCAATCTCTAATGAACAAACACTCATATGACCAGCTTGTGAATCAGCAGCAGCTTAGATTTTAATGAGTACTTTAGTAGCAACGTCTGGCATGAAGTTTTCAGTCACGTGACCGCTAAATGGTTCTAGTTGCAATGCAAGATCTGTTAGAATCACTATTAAGCAATTTTTATGTCTGTTTGAAAATCCACATCCATCCACAGGGCGGTCACATATTATTGTCTTTGCGGGCATTGGCTTTAGACAGTGGGACAAATTTTCTTTTCAGACAACTTAAACATCAAATGATGATGATAATTGCCATTTCACTTCATAAAAAAGTTTTGAGGATCGGCATGACGATGTGAACAATGTTTTGTAAATGAATTCAAGAAAATTATTTCTCGTTAATAACGTCACTGAGCTCGGTTAGATTTGTTATGCTAATATTGACGTTTGTCTTATCAATATATAATGGAAACTAGCAAAATGAAATACATATAAGCCCACGGTTTACGAGATGAGATGTTTTTTTATCATATATTTGTTTTTGGCAAAGTAGTCCCAACTTTTCGCGTTGATATAATAACATTGTATTTGATTTAGGTAGGAAATTGTATCCATCTTTATACATATATTGTAAGTCGACCAAAATCGTGTTGGTAAGAATTGGCGAAGATGCTGTAAATGATAAAAACGTACGAAATAGTTGAACACACCATTAATTGCATACATATCATTATAATTTAAAATCATCAATGAAGAATCAAATACAATATGTCGTGATGAATAATTATCGCCAATAAATAACATTACCACGCCCTTAAATCGATATATTGCACAATATGTGCAACTTGTTCTCGTGATTGTTTTAATTTGGTCACTGGGCTCGAGCTTGTTCGTATGCCGTTCAATACTGTAAGAGTTTATATTACATGGACTAATTATAGAGGGCAAATATTTCTGACAACATATGTTTCCTTTCTGCACGCGATAAACCTTTGATAAGCCAAAACGGATCGAGGAACACGTAATTCTATCATGTTCAATAAGTTAAGAGTTTATATTGCATGGATTAATTAGAGGGAAAATATTCATGAGACTATAATATTTTTCCTTTCTGCATTTGATTTTCCTTTGATAATCTAACACGGATACAGCAACACGTTTTTTTTCCTATATGGTGTTTAAAACCATATCACACTACATATGAAACGCACTAATTTAATAAATTAAAAATTACTTGATTGATCCATAATGTCATTGATTTAACCAACGACAATCATTTGAAACGTATTGCTAAAGACAATGTTATTTTATACCCAGCCATTCAATTTTGTTGAATAACCACATTATCGACATAAACATTTGTTGCAAATATTGTTCGCATCTGCCCTTGTCGTATTTAAACGATTTCCATTCTGATACCGTAATGTTTAGCAAAAACTAAAATGAATGTAAATTTATCATATGCTATACCTTGTTTTCCATGTAATACAACCATTAAGAATATTTTTATCTTTCACATCTGTAAGATTACATTTTGAGCCTTTTCATTGGCTACATATATTTTGACTGACGAATCGCATGACGTTATTTTGGGGAAATTATTTTGTTTTGTTTGTGATTTGAACGCTGGTCTAGAAATGATTTAACCTGTTGTCCTTTTAATTTTTCTGGCTTGGTATCGCAAAGCTTTAACGAGAAAATAAAACTACTGGGTGAAGAATTGACAGTTAAAATAAAGAAATTCCTCGTTATTCAATATGTTCAAAAGATGTATCAAAAATAAAACTGCCTTTTTAACGTGTTCTCTAGAAGCATGGATAGTTCAAAGCAACGACTTTTGAATATAACACATTAAATGCATAAGAAAAGCATTAAGAAAAGTAGTTTGTAGCCCATTTCAAAGTTGTTGTTTTACATCCAAAAGTAATACTTTAATCATTTTGCACCTTAATCGATTTATTTCATAAACGCAATTTGTCTCCCTTTGTTTAAATTATTTTTGAGGCTGTAATATAATGTGAGAGAATAGGCCCAAACAATATTGCATCAATCTTCAATATAGAACACACACGTCAATGTAATTGTCAAATGTAATCATTGACCATGTTAAGACCATGTTAATGACAGTGTTTGGGTCTCTTAAGGCGTTGTATCATTTCTTTATCCAGGTAAAACGGGGAAAATTATAATTTCAGATTGTATATGTTATTTATCGTTGTAAGGGTTTGGCGTAGTTAATTATTAGTGTGGTTGAACCACTTGCAGAGATACACCGATTATACGCATAATGTAAAAGTCCATTAGAATATAATTTATTTAATAAATTAACATAGTTAATACATGTACATCTACAGTTTTCAAGCTTCAACCCCTGTACGCAATATAAATTGCAGATGACGCATCAGATTGCAGCGAAAACATGTCGTCTGCAATTTTTAAGTAGGTCTATATTTTGATTTTTTCTGCGATCTGAGTCAGTATATATACATAATTATTGTACACGCGGATAAAGCATGTCCACCACCATTATGTATTAAGAGTGTTTCAATAAAGCCATGTTTTTATAACAAGTAATATATAAATTGTCTCATTTTTGGCATCTAAATTGACAAACAAGCAGACTAAATATTTCAGAGTAATGATATAATCTATCTATAAGGTCATTCAATCGTTTATTAGTTTATACCGTATATTGTTCTGGATTAAAATAATTATTTTCATGGAATGGTACGTTCATTAATGGATAAAGCCTCACTGTATAAAGAAAATGTGTAAATGAATAAAAACTTGTGCTATTTTTTAAGTTTTATTGGTTTTGCACTATTGTTAACGAATGCACGTGTATGTCGGGCGTTGGTGATGAATTCAGGTCATTATGATATGCCCATAAATTTAAATAATAACTAAAACGTGTATATATATGTGTGCGTACTTGGTAAGTTTGGACTCGATCACCTAATCTTAATGGCTTTATCCATTCTACATTATATTTCCCTACAAAAATCACAATATAAAGTGTTTGTGGTGCATTTAAACAACACATAAAGCAGACATACAAAGAACAATTGCTGACACGTAAAGTTATACTTTATACTTTACGTTATACTTTAATAATTGCAAAACCGTAATTGATCAGTACTTTTTCTAAATAAAATATTACACATTTTACTGATTTTTTTTCAATTAAATTTATACTAAGTTTGTCAAATTATTGCCATTAGGAGTCTTTAGAAACAACGCATCATACATGCAAAATACCATTGTATCTTGTGCGATATTTTAAATGTTTAAACTCACCTTGAAGATATCAGTTTTCGCTGCAATCTGGTTTATCATCTGCAATTTAAACTATCGACGTACATGGTGTGAGCTCAGTGACATAAAATATATATTAGATAATTCCGCGCTAGCTTTACATGAAAAGTAAAAAGTGTTAAGCTTTTACAGACGGAATAACCGATGTCTTTGAAACGTTAGTCTTAAGGTGTTTGTGGGATGAATCAGGGACAAATATTTTTTTATCTGATTAAATCATTCTTGAAAAAGTTTCATGTCTTTCTTTACGCCCCGACAAATAAGCAATTTTAATCCGTTTCTATTTTGCAATTTATCACGTTGGTCGACCGGATTTGTCACATGGATTGCATTCTGCACTCAGGCGAGGCCACAAATCCATATTGACAAATCACGTTTTAACAAATGTGTGCAATCAGAAAACTAATCGCGTACAAACCATTGCATGGCCCACATTTCAAATCGATTTGAAAGGCATTAAATTGCACGAACTTTCTCAGTTTTTGGAATCACGATCATCAGTTCATTTTAATATCCCTGAAGACAGGGAATGGTATGACGTTTAAATTACGAATATATCGTCTAATCAAGCTATTCATTTCAATAATAAATCATCACAAGAATGATCACTGCGTGGAAATCAAGAAAAAATCCATGTTTGAGAACAAACTTCAGCTTAAGATGATTGCAAATACACCGAAACCATTCATAGAACATGTTTTAGTCCGTGCGGTCATTAACATTGGTGAGAGTCAAACCACCGATCCGTTTTGATGGCAGTGTTATAACAACAGCTAAATGAAGCATTTTTAGCAGGTGTATCTTCATTTTTATCATTGCAACTGCTTTAGGGGCATGGTGTCTATGAAATTAAATAATAACAAAATATTTATAACACTTTTAATTTTCCCTTTGCATAAATGTAAATATATTCTTGAATCATTTGAAAGTGATTGTATTGCACAATAATTTAAAGGACAAGATAATTCAATCAAATATTGGGTAGTATTGTTTTGTTTTTATTAAATTTGCGTCATTTCTTTTTTAATTAAAATAATCCATATCTAAATTTACATTGCGTAATTAATTATGGTCTCCACAGTAAGCTCGTGATAGTAGATTTAACACAAAATGTTAATTTCCGTTAATTCGTTAATAATTCATGGCGTCTGGTCCCACCGTTTCACACAATACGTCAACAACATTATCGCTTCAATTTCCGCTAATATTTAGCTTGACTTGACGTTGTTTGAAAATATTGTTATATCCGTAATCAAGCCGTGTTTCTGGTAAACAAGTGCAAAAATGAAACGATCGATCTGCCATCAAATTTTGTATCAAAAATGGATAATTAAGAATAAAAGCTATATGATATATGGTGAATGTATATGGGGATGCAGTTCTAAAGAAGACTGATATTTACACGTGGTTCAAGCGCTTTTAAGAAGGAAGGGAAAACCTTGGTGATGACAATCAACGTGGCCGCCCAGTAACGATAACGTCCTCTGACGTCTCTGTCATCAAAGGGCTCCTTGACAAAGATAGACCGGTCAAAATTAGAAAAATTGTAGCAAGAACTGACTTTAGTTATAGGCCGTTTTTAACATCATTCGCGAAAAACTTAGTTTGTGCACGTTGGATCCCCAAGATGTTAACAAACGATCATGCGAACGGAATCATGCGAACGGATATTGCTGCGATTTGAACGCGATTGACCCAATTTAATGGAAAGAGTCGTACCTGTTGACGAAACATGGATACGTTTCTATACACCTGAGACCAAGCAGCAATCGACTTTGTGGAAAACACCCGGCTCTCCATCCCCGAAAAACTTAAAGCAGACTTAGCTAAACCAAAAGCAGATTTTTATTATTATAAGGTTAAGTCATTTATCAAAACGATATTTTAATGTTTTATAGTGTTAATCAGATTCCTAATATTATACAATTATGTATCACATTTTGTTAATCAATGTAGGTTTTATAACGTGACTTTCTGAGGGCTATGAAGAAGAAAAGGGCCGAGCACCTTCCATCTTTGATTTATTTTTCACAATGGCAACGCACCTTCCCACCGAGCAGCATATGCAGAGACAGCCATGCAACATCTAAGATTAGAACTTCCGGATCATGCTCCATACAGCCGGGACCTGTCGCCATGTTAATTCTTTCTCTTCTCTGTGATCAAGAGTAATACATTTCGACGACATGGACGAGCATTCCGCCGCAGTGCATTAACATTCACATTGGCACATTCAGGGATTGTTTCATATACTCGTGGATTGAGCGTTGTAGAAAGTGTATGCCGTTTAATGGAGGGTTCTTGAAAAAGGATTTAGAATCACCATCGTCTGCGTCGCCATAATATATTTTGTTGACGTCGACGTCATAAAGCTTTGGGTCAGATTGTGCATAGTGACGTGACTATAGTGACGGTGGTTATTTTATTTGATGAGTTATTTTAATGAAAATAAGTAAATATACTTGTTTTAAATCAATCAGTATTTAGAAGAAAAGTAAAAAATATTGCATGTAAAAAAAACAACAAGACAACCTTTATGCAAACATTTTGATCACCCCTCGTACACATATTTGTCAACTTTATTGATGTTATTTGCATTTACAAATATACTGTATGTAGTTGAAAAAAAAAATATATGAGGTGCGTCGTTGGAAAACTGGACTAAATGCATGTACGTTAAGTGTCGTCCCGGATTAGCCTGTGCAGTCCGCACAGGCTAATCCAGGACGGCACTTTCCGCATACAGTGGATTTATGTTTAGAAGAGACTTCCTTGAAACAGAAAATACCATAAAAGCGGAAAGTGCCGTCCCGGATTTGCATGTGCGGACTCCACAGGCTTATCCGGGACGACACTTTACGCACATGCATTAAGTCCGGTTTTCCCATGACACGCCTCATATAGTTTTAGCGTTTAAGTTTTTAACTACATGTAAGTACATCCATTATGAAACCTATTACTATGGGTATCAGCGGTGGTGCACGGATTGTTAATGCGTTTTATTCGACATCTAATGGACTTTGTCAGCGCAGGTGAGAAACCTGCTCAAACGTAGTTTATTTTGGTGTTAAATTGGAAGTTTGAATACGTAGTTAATATAAATTTTGTATGACCACGAACAAATTCATTTTGAATATGATTTATTTATATATAAAAGCCAAATGCATAGTAACCTCAATGTCCGCCAAAGCTGTTTTCAGAGCCACGTAGAACATTCTTACTGAATTCATATGCATTGAATGTGTTTCCGTTCGTTGTTTTGGATATTGTTCTTGGTTTATGTCTAGGAAAACGCTTTAAATTCCAAAAGAGATATTAATATAATGACAACAGTAATTGTGTGTTCTAAACGAGAACTAAACACTTCATTCGCAGCAAGTTAACCGTCTTAAAAAATCCACATTTCTGCATTCGTCTTGTACTTTTTTGTATAGTACTGTCAGCATATTTGCGGATATAAAGTGTCGTTTTTTTTTTGGTTTTCTAAGACTCGTTAGATAAATTTATCTTCATTTAAAATTATCATAGTGTCTTTTTCAGTACCACTGCATATATTGGTACGTTTGGTTATACGTCCTGGAATTCTTTCCTTTGAAATACAAAATCAGGATCCGACTATAATAAATTTAAGAACATTATTTTGTATGACCTTCTAGCTATTAAAAGAAGCATAAGCGTGATGATTGTATTCGCAACTTTGCAACGAAATGGAAAATCTTCCAGTCGGAACTTTTTATGTACACTTGTTTCAATGCTGTCATCGAATCAAAAACTTGCGAATCCTTAAACGCTGATTTAAATTGAATTTCAATTAAGCGTTAACATAGAAAGGATGGGCGTGGTGATTTTCCATCGTGCGTTATTAAAGGGAATGCGTTGTCAAGTGTACTAAAGACTTTAATTAGTAAAACGTTGAGCTCTCTATTCGTTCCGTGAACTGCACGCGTATTTACAGACAAACACTGATGTCATAATATAGTTATTTGTTTTAGAAAAATGACACAACCATCCCGGGTGAAAATATATTTGCTAATTATTGGAATACTGTACGAGTTTACTGCAAAATTGTTTTTCTGCTTTAATGAAGCTAACAAGTATTTTATTTCCTCCGCATATCTCATCTAACTGTCGGTAGTTGCTGATGGAGTAGTGATTTTCTGTCATAAACTGTAGTCATAGCAACACATGATGATTGGGTTACTGATTATTACAGACGGAGAGCTTGCATTTGTTATTGATTTTTAATTGATATCAAGTGATGGGCAATAGTTTTAACTTTAAAAGTTTCTTTGAAAGACAAGAAGTGAGTACTTTTCTATGTTTTTACACTACAGATTTAGAATGTTGAATTGATAATATGAATATACATGAAGAAGTTTAATTTAAATTAGATACTGGAAGATTTTAACACATCGAAATGTGAATATATGCAACTTACAAACAATTATATTATCTATTAAATAAAAAACCCAAATGTTTTCGATGGAATAGTGTGGTTAAGATGTTAGGAGATAACAATTGTATGTAACTTCTCTGCTATAACTTTACAATGCACGTTAACAATTGATACACACAATTGAATATTGTGTGCGTCATTTTTCAAAACGATCCACATTAATTTTTAGCAGTTTCTGGAAATAACTTTAAAGTTGTTTACCACGATCCATCAGGAAGCGAATGAATAAGGGAAAGATTTTCTGTACAGCTCTTGCAACATCATTGAGTCTCGTTTAAATACATATCAAACGGATACAACTATTGTGAAATGACATTAATGCAGTGAAAGTAAATTACATCTTAAATGAAAAGTTTGTTGTAAACTCACACAATGGCAAAAAGTTATTTTGTTAGTCTTATCACGATATGATCGTCTTCGGTCTCCCGAAATTCAGAAGACGATAAACGAATTTTATTGCCAGTACGTTATACCTCTCATGACATAATTTCATGTATATGCATTGTTTATTCATGAAGTATGGCAAAGAATCTTTGTCGTTTGAAGTCCATTTGAAGAGTTTCTTTTATGTCTGATCATATACCAAATGTACATCCTCTGCGAGCAGGATACGAACCTGCGCGGGTATAGCCCATTTGATTTCGAGTCAAACGCCTAAACCACGCGGCCATCAAAGCGCTTTTATTCGTGTTCCTATTGGGCATATGTAGCACTTTTCACAGTTTGTCATGTGTAATCAACGCGACATTATCGTTGAAGCGGGATGTGGCCCTTTTGTAATTGTTATGAAATAGGCATTTACCGGTTTATAAATTTGTTCCGTACCTAATGTTATTTTCTAATTCAATGTACATACAGTATGTTGACTAAGAGACCAACAACATATTTTATAGGACATGGAAAGGTGGGATATTGGAAACTGAAGTTCATTTCCAATTAATAAAATCACATCCCTAGTGCCGTATAGGAATATAACTGTAAGTGTTTACACAAGTGTTTGGTTGACACACGTGGCTGTTTTCCAGTAGACGATATTAAGGACTTATTCCGTATCTGCATCATAAAACCATTAATGTAGTAAATACTGGCTGTATTAATGGTAGGCATTTGACCTTTTAAACAAACCTATTTGAAATAAAACATTGTTGATCCATATAAGTACATTTTATCCCGAGGAATATATTAACAACAACTGTAGAAATGTATAATACTCGCATATATACATGATAAATACGGTTGAACATATCATCAAACCAATCAAGATTACGTATGTGTACCTTTAATGGCAATCATGAACAAGAAATAAAATGGAATATCAAAATCGTTATTGAATCTTACACATCTATTTGCATGTACTCTACTGCAATGCAATTACGTGTACGGCTTATGCTTTCAAGGCAATGACATTTCTCATCCGAAAATAGAATCATCTAGTTCTACAACACTTTAACTGACAGTTGCATGTTATTACGAAAATTGGTCAAGGCATTTGTTTTAAATTGATGTAAATATGATGAAGTTTTGTTTTAAATAGCCATTCCTACGAAGACCTGTACGTATATTTAAATACGCTGTAGTTAACCTTGGAATTGTTATTAGTTGTAATTTCGTTGAACACCTCGAATTTTGTTTTCCTTATGACAAAAGTAATTCATGTATTCTTAAATTGTCTTAAACAGATTTTGAAAATCGGATTTTATTTTATTTTGCAGCTTTTAATGTTTGCAACTGCTTTAATGAAGTATATAATACGTCGTTGATGTTTATATTAAATGCATGTGTAGATACTATACACATTTATTAGTATATGGCGAGATGTGAGGCGATTTTTGTACGAAAAAGAAGTTTTACCTCGAATCATTAATTGCTTTGGTAGCAAAGTGGAATGAAATTCCTAAACAAGTAAAGTAAAAAGATCATGATTAATGTCAAGTAAACAAAACCTCCAATGACACAGGGAACAATAGAAAATGATTGAACAGACAGCGGATGTTTATCTTATGCTACAATATACTTGAAAGTAACGAAATGAATACTCTCGGAATTTGTTTTGTGTAACATGAACTTTTAAAAACAAGTTGTTGGAGAACATACATCAAACGCGTTTTACTGCAAAAGGCAGCGACACAGTAGCAAATATATTTATATAATTTAAATTGTGAGGTTTAGTAGAATTAATCTCGTTTTGCATTAGTTGATAATCATACAAACGTAACTTTGTGCAGAGCCAGAAAGTACTGCGACATACATCTATACTGCAATGTTCGATACTCATAGTTAATTAATTAAAATGTTGGTGTTGTTGTTTATGTAGTATTGATTAAATATAAAGTCTATCTACAGGCAATGTACTTTCAAACAATCACAAAGTCGCTCAGTGGAATAAAAAGCATTTCAGACGATGATATATTCGTTGAATGACTAAATAGTCAATAGCTATCAACGTCAATTTCTTTTTTTTTTTGCGGTGCAGAAAATTGAAATGAAGAAAATCAGAAACCGCACCTTTCATTCACTATTCCTTGCAAATTTCCAACTTAAAACAATTTAAAGAATTTGCAATTTGTTAAACGAGATGAAACTTAATACTGGCAGTTTGCAATACTTTTATTGATAACAAAACAGTCACGGATTTCCTAGTAAACATAATTTTCTTTGTCAGACACCTTAGCGATTTGAAGTTTTAATATTGCTGTATTTATTATTACTAAGTAGAGTGGACACTGGTCACATGCTCGTTTTTATCATGACAAATAGGGTACGTATTTGTTTCACGTTCGGTGATTAGAGTCAAATATTTGCATCAGCATTAATTTTATAGTTTTTTATCCTGTTAGACTGTGATTTATAGTTAGATCTAGACAAAACGTATGTAACACCTAAATTAATTAGTAGCAGGAACACATTTTCAAACCATCAAATGCCTGATTTATAACCATCATTTAGAAAAGGGTAAGATCCCGTGTCAACGATAATGTCGCGTGGATTACGCGTGATAAACTATGAACAGTGCTATATATGCGAAATAGCAACGCGTAAACAGCGCTGTGATTGCCGAGTTTTTATAGCGGTTGACTCAAAACGAAATGGGTGTTGTCCGCACAGGTTCGAATCCAGGTTCGAATCCAGCTCGCTGCGGATGCACATTGTGTTTGTTTTAAGCGTTTAGAATGTTTACTTCAATTAAATTTTGCGAAGGGAAAACAGCTTTTGCAATACTTATTTAATTTACATATTTATTTACATGCAATGATTTCAGAAAATGCACGAACATGCAGAATTACCGGAGTTTTCCGAAAACCATATCGTGATTAGATTAATTTTACTGACTGCAAAATAACGCACACAAAAGTAAATTATGCGTCTTAGTACATTGTTCACGTGCATTGTAAAGTTAAATAAGAGAAGTTACAACGTCCAATCTCTTAAAATATATCAGAATATTCCATTTTTGTAAGCTGTTCTGAACTCCTAATATATAATATAAATATTTGTCGGTTGCGTATATTCAGATTTAGGCGAGCTAAAATCTTTCAGAGCCGAATTTAGCATTTACTATTTATTGTACATGCCTTTTTATCATTTTGACATTTTTAACTCTGTGCATTGTAACTTTAAAAAATAGAACAACACCCACTTCTTGTCTTCTGAAGGAACGTTTGAAGTTTAAACAACGGTATCTTATTGGTGGTATTATCGCTTGATTAACGGAACTAAATAACTTGACAAGTAGTGATAGTATTGATTTACGAAACAGGGAATCTGAAAATACTTTACTAAATACTTTTACATCGATTGTGCGTGAAGTAGCGGATCCACTGTTTTTAAATAATAATGTGCGTAAGAAATTTAGTCCAAACGATGAAACGCATGATAAGACTGGTTTGATAATGAATGTGTTCAAGCTAAAATCTATATTTACATGTTTTGAGAGATTTTAATAATTGTAAAACGACTGAGGACAGACAGTTACTTTGCATGCAAAAACAAAATTATCAATCATTATGAAATAAAAAGAAAATGTTATTTGAAAATAATAAACTATGTGAATTAGAAAAACTGAAGCATTCCAAACCTTTTGAGTTTTGGAAGCATTTCAAACAAAATAAGAATATGAAAACTAATAACATTTCTTTAGATGATTTTTATAAGTATTTTTCTACTCTTAGTAACGATATTTCGCAATGCTCAAAGGACGATGCGGAACAATTTTGTAGTTCACATGATTTTAATATTTGTGATGTTGCATTTGCGTAGCTTGATAAACCAATTACAACTGATGACATTTTTAATGCCGTAAAGTTTCTGAAATCTGGTAAAACATGCGGTAATGACAATTTGCTTAATGAATATTTTATGGAAAGCGTGAATATTTTGTGTGATATATTTAACGCTATTTTAAACTCGGGCTATTTTCCCGATAAATGGACAGAGAGGGTTATTGTCCCTATACATAAAAAATAGTGATACCGGAAATGCAAGTAATTATGAAGGTATAACACTAGTTAGTTGTTTGTCTAAGTTATTTACCACTGTAATTAATAAACGTACATGTATTCAGTCCTTTTGTAACGAAAACAATAGTATTTCGGATGCTCAGTTCCGATTTCGAAAAGGAAGGTCAACTGTACTAATGTCAGTTATTAAAAAATATCTTAATCAAAATAAACGACTGTATGTGATTTTTGTTGATATGTTTAAATGATTTGATTCAATATAAAGGAATGCCCTTTGGTTAAAAATGTATAAGTCCGGAATACAAGGCAATTTATTAAGAATAATACGAGACATGTACCAGAAAGTCAAATCATGTGTTAAATCATGTAGCAGTTATTCCGATTTTTTTTTAATATGCAGTTGGTTTAAGACAAGGGGAGGTAATCTCGCCGATTTTATTTTCATTCTTTGCGGATGACCTTGAACTTCATTTGAAAAATGATCCTAATTCAGGTTTAGTCATTGACGATATTGTGTTAATGCTTTTACTATTTGCGGACGATATGGCAATTTTTGCAAAATCACCCGAAGAGTTACAAACCAATATCAACCTTTTACATCCGTATTGCAATACACAGGGACTTACAGTGAACACAGACAAAACAAAAATAATGGTTTTCAGAAAAAGTGGTAGATTGTTTTCTAACGAACACTGGAATTATGATGGCAAGGATGCCGAAAATGCTGATAATGTCGATTTAAAATCATTCCTTGCTGTGTTTAAACAACGCATAATCGATTCCTACATTCAGGAATGGTCACAGATATGCTCTTACAAACTATGCCCTTTTGAAAGACAATTATTCTACGAAACATACCTTGACGTATTACTTAACAGCCTTGGACTGTTTTTCTGTAGACTAAGACTATCGGTGCATCCACTCAGAATACAAACTGGTAGATATGGTAGAAATAGGATTGCTAGAGATCAACGATATTCTTTATTCTGTAATTCACAAGATATAGAGGATGAATATCATTTGATGCTTGTTTGTCTATGTTTCGATGAGTTACGTAAACATTTATTCC
Source organism: Congeria kusceri (assembly GCA_027627225.1). NCBI lineage: Eukaryota > Metazoa > Mollusca > Bivalvia > Myida > Dreissenidae > Congeria > Congeria kusceri. The sequence continues at coordinate 53,325,967 of CM051024.1, read as the reverse complement.
AAAATACTATTACAAAAACCCTCGATTTTAAATTGGAAATGTTATGTAAAGATAACAGGACAAAGTTAATCAAAATATCTCTGTTTATTAAATACGCACTAAATATAAGAAATCTCATGTTAAATGTGTAATGTAATAGCAGTAGCTAAAGCATTTTACTAGCTTTAAGTTCATCCTCATAAAATACAAATGTCAATCATATTTTTGTTAACGAATATATATTTAAAAAAAAAAAGTATTACGAATTTTTAACGCAAATAAATAAATCGTAAAATAGTAATATATATACATATATTCAATTAATATAATATTGTGTGCTAAGCTAATATGTTTTCATGTATGTTCCATATAAAGATGTATGATACTATATACTGGATCTATTCATACATTTTGTATAACGTGACTTAATTTACTATTATGTTTTGTTTGTATTGTTATATTGAAGACGTACATTTTGCAAGTAACTATAAAACACATGTTCTGTTCTATTCTGTTCTTATTCGATCGCAATTAAAGATCAGTAGTAAATGCCAGCTCACTGTCGGTAATGATCAGCATCCCAATCACCAGCAACTGTTACCGTAAATACAATATCTTACCAAATAGCACTACATCGCCAACAACTATGACCAGTTCAGGAGAAATAAATTGTCGTTGCTTGTTTAAAGCAGAAGTACACATTTACTGTTAACGCGTCAATATTTTGCAAACACTTATGTTCATCGGTTGTTTCAATGTACTAAAACGAATACATATAATATGGTTTCTCTGTTTGTCACTAAACATGTGTGCGAAATAGAAAGTTCAACGTTTTACTAATTAAAGTCTTTAATACACTTGTCAACGCATGAATTATAATAACGCACGATGGCAAATCACTACAAATCCCATGTTAATGCTTATTGAAACTTCACTTTTGATCAAAGAAAAGAAGAGCCAAGTACTTGTGTCATTGACAAAATTGAAATATATGTTCCATTAAGAATGTTCGGTCTGAACGATATTCCGTTTCATTGCACATTTTAATACAATAATAATGTTTTTACATCTCATAAAATAATAGATCAATATTTTATACTCACGTGGTTCTATTCTTTAAAAGTTCTCCTTAATACAAATTTCTCATTTTGAATGTGACGATGAGTAAATAAAAATGTTTTCATGTATTTATTTTTATCGAAAGTCATGTGTTTTGTTGCGATATTATGTATTCACAAAATTTTAAAAAGTACTCTTGATGCGATTTTATTATACGTATTGAGTGTTTATTTAAACGTACATTTAACAGAGCAAAACATTTTGAACGAGCGAAGTACACGATACTTTATTAAAGCTAGATATATCAAAATACATTGAAATACACTAATAACATTTGACATGCTTCATGCCATGATACATATAATATAGTGAACTGTCTGAAAAAGATATTCTATGTTGGCTCAAACCGCGTGGCTGAATGCCAGATGGCCAATATTTCGACAACAATTGTTAATAATGTTACTTTGGCTACGGACGTGTCAACACTCATGCACATTCTTGAACAAATTAATGGAACAAAACCATTATTTTGTAACAGAGTATCACAAATATATTAAAAATCGACCCTCTTCGGTCTGTATTTAATTTGGAAACAAAACTTCAAGACGACAATTTCAAGTTTCAATATCACTAAATGTGATCTATGGACACGTTGGTCCCATCATCAGTTCAAAGTTATGTCGAATCTGCGTTTGTTATGAAAGAATTGAATTAAAATGAACAAGGATTTGCATGTGGTGTGAAAATAGCACAAATCACCTTACATTTAAAGGAAAATACGTGAATCTTAAATTTACAACCACCAATAGTTCATAACATACGTCATCATATTCTAGAGGCATTGTCCAATAAAATATAACATTGTCATCTATTTAGTAAATAAGGTCATTATATATGAACTAATGCAAATGTCCATGAATATTTATATGTACTCATTCAACGAAAGGTATTAAAATCATGAACCATAGAGATAGAGAATACTAGGTAAGCGTTGAGAAAAATTTAATACATGTACGCAAGGTTTCGACAACTTGAACAGCCATTATAATAAGAAACAAGACCAAATGTCGCTTATAAGCATTAACTAGACATTTGACGGAAATACGTGTCTGATGCATCGAAGTATTTTAGTTCTCTTTAGATACTTAATGTGGAATTTGTCAGTTTTTGTTGAAACATGCAATTTACATATTATTATACTGACAAAAATACATCCGTGGGATTATTGTACAAGACTATGATCAAAGGTTTATATCTACAAAGGTTTATATCTACAAAGGTTTATATCTACAAAGGTTTATATCTACAAAGGTTTATATCTACAAAGGTTTATATCTACAAAGGTTTATATCTACAAAGGTTTATATCTACAAAGGTTTATATCTACAAAGGTTTATATCTACAAAGGTTTATATCTACAAAGGTTTCATGTTCCGTGACTAGTACATTTGCTTATCAATGAACCCATGTAAGCGATACACTGAAGTTGAAAAGATTAAGTCATTGTCAGTCAACAAATCCAAAAGATAACAAAATATATTCGCTGCGAGCACGATTCGAACCTGCGCGGGCATAGCCCATTTAATTTCGAGTCAAACGCCTTAACCACTCGGCCATCGCAGCTGGTATTCCTCCCAATAGGTTTTATACTTAGTGTACACATTTTAGAAAACGAACGCAAATGAAGGACTATTTGTTATACTCAACGTGAAAATACACACATGGAGCTTCTATGTCTGTATGCATTCAAATAGTATCGTATAATATTGGCTGCTATATTGATGTGTCTAAATTATAGGTATCACCCAGTGTTCAACTGGACATATACAATATATCAGAATATTTTCTAATTCAACTTTAACATAATTCAAGCTCTATTCGCAGACACATGTTTGTTTAATGGTATAATACAATTATTTATTAATTGACTTTATAATATTAAAGAGATTCTGGTCAGTTTGTTCGCTGGATACAATGTAAACTTCGCCAATAAATTTCAAAACTCGGCCAATACGGAAACAAACAAATATGGAAAAACGCGGCCAATACGAGATTCAGCCAATCATGATTCAGGATAAGCCGGCCTAATACGATATGGCACGTTTTTGACGCCATTTTGAAAACGCTCCGCATAATTAACTTTGCACTTTGTAATTTTTGCTAAAGGTTTGTACATGTAGCACTCCCACAAAATAAAGTGAGCTTGGGCAACATTCGTACTTTTTAATGTATTAGACCGAGTGACGAATCATGAAATTCTGACAACATCGACCACGAAAACACAGATTTACTTCCCTTGAAGTATTTTTCAATTTAGCGTTTATTAATATGAAAATGATGAAATTGTTTATTAATATTTGGATTAAAACTGGATTGGATGCACCTCAGAAAGGGAAAAGAATAGGCGAGTTAGCTGAGCGTTTGCTCTATCAACACGCCGACAGCATCTTCACACTGAAAAGAGAGGATTCACCTGAAAAGAGGCTGGTGGACGGCTAAACGCAAGGAATTTTCTTAATAAATTATTCATTTTATTTTATATATAGTCGTCCTTTTGAAATTAAATTTTTTTTAAATTTGAAATGTCTTGGCGAGGTTTACATTGTATCAAGCGAACAAACTGACCCGATTCACGTTTAACATAATAAAGTCAGTATAAAATCACCACGCTTTATATAAGACAGGAAAACTAAGATGATTTCAGTGACCACACTACTGAGTCAAGTTACCTTGCATGACATTTTTATATGCAGTGTTGAAATATAATGACACGGGACAAGCATGCATTGCTACTTTCTTTCAAAGTTCCAACAGTGGACATATTTATTTGTATTTCACAGATTAAATGCGATAATTCAATGAAAAGCATAGCTAAAAGTTTGAATCAAATTTGGTGTAGGTGTCTGCATTTATGCATAGATTAGTCTATGTAGAAATATACTTAATAGTTCATACTTTTTCTCATCACCCAATATTTTTCGAGTGTCAAATATAATATAACAGGAATAATGTATAACAGCATTTCAAGTATCTTAATATTGTATCTTGACTGTTTAGCTCTTCTTTCAATAAATAATTATGTTTCTATTAACTTTTAAACAAAATCTGTTTTGAAAAGAGTACAATTGTCCTTGTTATTCTTTAGCATGTTTCCAGCAGCTCAAGATCAACATCAGCACTGTTCAATCTGTTCAGAGTGTCTTTCCGTGTCTATGGGAAATTGGACATCAGCATTGTTCAATCTGGTCCTATTGCTTTCCCGTGTCTGTGGAAAATTGGAATACACTTGCGAACTGTGAACATCAATCATGCCTGTTTCATTCAACTTGTTTTTGTTTTGCTAAATATACGCCATAAAGACAATCAATACAGAAGTTTTTATATTTTTAATAAAACATTCGAACATTAAACTTAAACAATATGCCATATTTCTTACCGTTCAATACATGAGATCTATTGAAAACACTTAATGAACAATATATGTATACAACCTAATCATCCTTGTCCTGTACGTTCGATCTGACCTCGTCCCGGTGTTGACCGTAACGTTGCGACGTGACGTATAAATGTTGGAAACCTCACCGCGCTGACTCACTCGTTGACGACCTCGCCAAGTCTGGAATGAAGACTAAGACGCACTACGTGTCGACTGAGTCGGAAGATTCGCAGCTGATAGGGTGGCTGCGGACATCAACGTGTCTAGCGATTATGCATTAAGATCGGGAGTGTCCTTTTGAGGTGTCCGAAATACACGTGACGAGTAAAACTGCCCGTTCACAAGGATGGCCGCATATTCGTTCTTAATGTATTTGCACTGCGCGTGAAAAATCACAACTGATCCGAGGTATCCTGGGTAATTTCCGATCCAGGTTCAATTGTAGATGTAGTTAAGCCGTTGTTTCACTGTAGCGGCTACACTTTGCTAATATGTTCAATATTGGAACATCTGAACGCTTGATTCATTGACGGTATTCGTCAAGCCTGAGCTCTGTTGGCAATTTGATGCGAGCCAATCTGTCCTTGAGTGCTGCGAAATCCCCCTGGATATAAGACACAGACCTGGTGGCAGCTGGTTGTGCGAAACCGGGGGCCAACACGTGGCAACCACGTGGTGACCGACTGACAAAACACACCCTTCACTTACTTGTAAATTTACACGATTTTCGGAGACAAGATCAAGTCTTCAAAGGAGCAATAAAGTCCGTATCAGCGATCAGAGGCTATGGCTGGGCACCGTAATTATTTTACGATGTAAACGTTGAGCTGTTGAGAATTTGAGATATCAGTCAGTGACTCCTGTTGGAATGGAACAATAAATCTTAAAAATATCGGTCATAAAATTGGATGCAATAATTTATGAATAAATAGTAATTAATAGTTATTAAGTGTAAACCATAAAGTATAAGTCACGTAAAAAACGTAAACAGAGAATGTAAATTAATGAATAAACTACCAAAACAGATTTTTTGATGTAATGCGTTTAATTATTTATTATAGTCATATAAAGGTCCGTGTATATGCATAATCATTTGCCAAGGTTACTCGAAATAAGACTAATACGTGGTATTCCCTATATACCAAAGGCTTTTGTTTGGTTTTGGTACCTCCCCCGTGCTCAGTTTGTTTTTCATTGTTGTGAAGCTTCATATGAGTTGAACGGTATACATATTCATCCATCCTTTCTTTGGGTTTACATTTTATTATGTAACATGGTAGATGTTTAACAGTATTGCGTCTATAAATTCTTTATGCTACGAATGGATATTTATTTGCTCTTGATGCATTCTCCGATTGAGCAGTTGAATCCTTTTATAAGTTGGTTTGATTGTTATAATTGAAGATCGTAAAGTTTTCTATGTGCACTAGACAATATAAGTTTTGCAATAGGTAGGATTTTTACTTAGCTCAGCGGTAGTGGTGGATACATTTACTCATGCTTCTTATCAGTTTCTTATCAAATTATTGTGTATGGGTGTTAAATAATGATCGAATTGTTTCCCGTGGGTAAACCAAATACAACCCATATACATTCAGAAAAAAAATAAAGTAGTGTTTTAATCTTAAATCGCTACATCGGAGTACCAGAATGCCGTAAAGGAAATTGTGGAAATGTGTCAACTTAACAGCAATGAGCCGCGTTGAGCCATATATACTGTTTATTTAAAACAACTGTATAAATTTATAATATTCGTATAAATACATGATGACACCAATCGTACATATTTGTATTATTGCACATCATACATAATCTACTGTAGTTCGTGATACTCTTGAACTCTTTAACATCCGCGAAAGCATATTCTTTTAGGAGAGCACATTTATGATGATATTCAACTTTTAAAAAAGCTCCTATATTGCTTCAAGTTTGTTGGAACACTCTTTTGGTTAGCTTGCATCTTGTTACAATCAGGTGATATCCATCCAAACCCAGGACCCTCTTTTTCCGAATCATCGTTACTCACTGATACAGATAGTTCGTCACCCAGTTGTAATATTCCAGCGTCTAATCATTTATCTTTTGTACATTACAATGTCCAAAGCTTGGTGCATAAATTAGACATCCTTAGCACAGGTCTTCAAGAGTTTGACATAATTGCGTTTACTGAAACCTGGTTAAATGATTCCATATTATCCAATGATCTCATGTTCAATGGATTTCATCAGCCAATCCGTAAAGACCGTCCCCTTAATCCACATGGTGGTGTTATAATATACGTAAATGAAAATATTGCTTTTAAAAGAAGAAGCGATCTTGAATATAATCATATTGAATGTATATGGATTGAGGTTAATCTTAACAAAAGTAAATCTATTCTTTTTGGAGTATTTTATAGACCACCAAGTGCAGATTCAGCGTATATGAAAGCAATTGAAGACTCGTTTGGGCTAGCATGCGACACATGTATAAATGATGTTATTATTACAGGAGACTTTAACCTGAATCTCCTCGCACCAACATCAGCAATAAAAATAGAAAATCTTTGTCAACAATTTAATCTTACACAACTTATACACGAGCCCACACATCACACAGAGCAAACATCTTCAATAATTGATTTAATTTTTGCAAGTAACCAGAACAATGTAATATTCTCTGGAATTGGTGAACCTTTGCTTGACCAAAATATTCGGTATCATTGCCCTATTTTTGGAATTTTGAAATTTAAAAGACCCTTAGCAAAAACTTACTATCGGCGTATTTGGCGTTATGATATTGGGGATTATGATAAACTACGACTTCTTTTTACTGATACACGATGGCATCTCTTTAAATGTGACGATATTGATATATATGCTGAAAATATTACCAATGTTATCTTACAAACTGCGAAGTCGTGTATCCCAAATAAAAAAATATGTATACGTCCACGTGATTTACCATGGATGAATAATCAAATTAAGAAAAAAATTCGACACCGAAAACGATTATATCGAAAAGCTAAAAAAGTTAACATCGAATTGCACTGGACAAATTTTCGACGCGTCAGAAATGAAGTTGTTTTACTCTTACGTAATTAAAAATTTGAATATTCTAAGAACATTGCGAATAAATTGAAGTCGTCTGAGCTCTGTGCTAAGGATTGGTGGAAAACATTGCGCACTTTCATTTCTACAAACACACATCAATCGATTCCACCCCTATACGATGAACAATCGAACACGTTTGAGGCAAATGACATATGTAAAGCCGAAATCATTAATAAATATTTTGCAAATCAGTCATCAATCGATGAAACAAATCATGATCTTCCAATGCATCACAATGCTTACAACACCAGCTTACAGTCAATTGATATTACTCGGGAAGAAGTCATCGACGCAATTAAATGTCTCAAGGTAGGAAAAGCATCCGGACCTGATGGAATCGATAATCGTATCCTCAGGGAAGCAATGTATCAACTTAGCTCTCCCCTCTGTGAACTGTTTAATTCCTGTCTTTCTGCTTGTAAAATGCCTTCTTGTTGGAAAATTGCAAATGTGTGTCCCGTCTTCAAAAAGGGTGATCCAGCTCTTGTTTCGAATTATCGTCCTATATCCTTGTTAAATACTATTGAAAAGGTTTTTGAACGAATAATTCACAAACATGTTTTTAATTTTCTCCGTCTTAACTCATTCTTTACACGAACTCAATCTGGCTTTATGCCTGGTGATTCGACAGTTAATCAGTTAACCTATATTTATGATACATTTTGCAAAGCTTTGGATAATGGTCTAGAAGTCAGAGTTGTATTTTTTGATATAAGTAAAGCTTTTGATAAAGTATGGCATGAGGGTCTTTTGTTCAAACTTCAAGAAGCTGGTATTCGGGGAGAATTATTGGCATTTTTATCAAATTATCTTGCTAACCGTAAACAAAAAGTAATTCTACCAGAAGCAAAATCAACTCCTGTCGAAATTATCGCTGGTGTTCCACAGGGGTCTATATTAGGTCCCCTTCTCTTTCTTGTTTACATCAATGACATAGTAGCTGACATACAAGCCCAAATTAACCTATTTGCTGATGATACAAGTCTTTTTATGGTTGTAAACTCGCCGAATGAAACTGCAGCTGTTTTGCAATCAGACATAGATAAAATTTCACGATGGGCTGATCAATGGCTAGTACACTTCAATCCCTCCAAATCAGAATCGATGCTTATATCCCGTAAAATAAATAAACCGTACCACCCTCCACTTTCAATGGGAGGCGTTGATATACCTATTGTAACTGTCCACAAACATTTAGGTGTTTATTTGGCAAATGACTGTACTTGGCATGAACACATAGCTTTTATAAAAGAAAAAGCATGGAAGCGTATTAATATAATGCGTCGTCTAAAGTCAATGCTTGATAGGAAATCTCTTGAAACTATTTACTTTGCATTCATACGACCAATACTTGAATATTCAAATGTTATTTTTGACAATTGCACACAATATGAAAAAGATGAATTAGAAAAAATTCAAACAGAGGCAGCTCGTATATCATCTGGTTGTACTCGATTAGTATCACTAGAAGATCTTTATAATGAGATAGGTTGGGAAACTCTCAGTCAAAGACGACGTAAACACAAGTTAATATTAATGTACAAAATGAACTTAAGAGAAGCACCTCACTATTTACAGTCACTTCTACCTGACACAGTTGGGGCATCTAGCCAATACCCGCTTAGAAATGCGTCACATTTCCAGTGCATTTATGCTCGAACTTCAACTTATTCACATTCATTTCTACCATCTTCAGTATCCGATTGGAATCGTCTTCCAGAAGATTTAAGAAATGCTGAATCGATTCATTCATTCAAAAGACAAATCAATACTGATCGACCAATTCAAAATCCAATATTTTCTTATGGAGAAAGACGCTCTCAAATTCTACACACACGCATCAGAACAAATTGTAGTGCGCTAAATGAACACCTCTTCATGCGTAATGTAGTTTCATCGCCTCTATGCCGATGCGGACTAAGGGAATCACCATTCCATTATTTCCTTGAATGTCAGCTTTATGTTAATATCCGTGCAGAACTTCTGAACACTATATCTATGTATTCCGTCCCCTCTGTCCAAACGATCTTAAATGGAGATAGCACTCTGGATTATCAAACTAATACTAAAATTGCTGATGCAGTACACAAGTATATTATCAATAGCAAACGTTTTGAAACATAGCTTTGCTTCAGAACTTCTCTCTAACTTCCTTTTCTTACTAAGTCATTTCCCACATGTATAAGTTATATATAATTTACTAATGTATCATATTGCTGTCTACTTGTACATGTATCTATGTTAAACATTTCTTCCTAATCTAATATTTGTCATTTTTTTCTTTATTTATTACTTTTTCACTTCTTATCGTACTAATCTCCGTTTTATTAGATTTATTAGTAAACCAATTATGTTCGTTTGAAAACATGCAACCTAATACAACCTTTATGGAGAAGAACTTTATTAGACGAAGTCTTTCGTTCTTATCCAAATCAAACTTGTATGTATACAAATGTTGTATGTTTCAAATATATGTAAATGCACTCTTGTTTGAAATAAATACGTTTAAATTAACTCTATTAGCATAAATTACACGATTGAATTGTTTTCTATATTCATACTCGGTTTTGTTCGTGCACGTGTTCCACAAGTTTAATGATATTATAACAGTATTTTAGTGTTATTTTTTCTTTATCTAATTTACTCGATTTCAGTACGGAAACTAATATAATTATTCACCGTAACGGTATTGTACGATTTCTTGACCTGGCACTCGTAAATCTCCGGTTGCGCTCGACTGTTCTATTTATGTCGGTTTAACATTTATCTAGCACCTCCAGCACGGATTTCATAGTCACATAGCAAAAGCACCCATTGACAAGTATCAGGATGAATAGCGCGGTGGATACTGTTTTAGATTTTGAAACCCAATTACTGTGGTCCGAATCCGGCCAAAATCGTTCATTTATATCATTTTCTTTTTCTTCAACATCACTTATTCTCACGACATTTTTCTTTATTGTATTGTTTTCCTTTTTTTCAATGTTTTAGTTCATTAATTTTATTTACATAACAATGCATTCACAAAGACTCACAGTATCGGTTCAGCTCTCTTCTGTGTCAGTATCGAGGTGGATGATAAGATTCCGTGTCATAATCAATAAAAAAATAAAAACTAATATTAATTAAATAGATTTAAAGTGCCTGTTTTGGGATTCGAACCCAAACCATTACGCTTATAAATTGTGCGTACTTACCACTACACTACAGTATCAACTGTTACGTATTAAGGATTTAATCAATACATATTCATGTCTGAGTCTCCTCTCTGGGTAAGTAGATTAAAATAGATTTACGAAAATACACGGAATATTCATGAGTGCCAGGTCAATAAAGTAGTACTATATTGTAAAATACTCATGGATAACGGTCGGTGTTAGGTTAATGTTGTCGAGCTATACATGATTACATCACTTAAAATGACAGTTACTTGTTATTACGAAATGTGGTAAAGAAATTTGTCTTTAAATTGATGACAATACAGTACTGAAAAAGGCAGCGACACAGTAGTAATGATGTGTACTGTTTATAATTTAAACTGTAAGGTTTGGTAGAATTTATACTGTTTATCATTAGAGCTCGTTGATAATCATAGACACGTAACTTTGTGCAGAGCCTGAACGTACTTTAATAGAAAACTTTAGAATGTCCAATATCGACTGTTCTGATATGAATTCATTTATGAATTCATGAAAACAACCCGTTGCACTACAGTCAATAACTATCAACGTAAATGTATGTATTTGCGCTGCAGGAAATTGCATAATTGATGATAAATAAATAAAATCAGAATCCGTACCTTTCATTTGCTATTCCTTGCTAATTCCTAACTTAAAACAATTTAAAGAATTTGTTATTTGTTACACGCAACTGATTGAAACTTGATACTGGCAGTTTGCAAAACTATAATTGATAATTAAATAGTAATGGATTCCCTTATTAACAATATAATCTTTGCCTGAATCTTTACAGATTCGAATTTGTCACTGGTCGCAAGCATATCTTTTACTATGACAAATGAGGTATTACATTGCGTAATGCAAGCCAAATATTTGCAACCACATTATATATTTCCTGTCAGCTTCCGATTTATAATTAATTTGGCTTAATGGACGCAACAACACGTACATCTATAAATTGCGACTAATCTATGGCAATAATTGTACATATGGTTTGTAAGATTATGTCCATTGAAGACATCGCAGTCTGGCTAGAATAAAAAAATCGAACGTAAGGAAATAATGCTGTCATTTTATTGATTAATTGACCATTATATGTTAATTAAAACAACAACAACAGCTTGAGTAATGTTATAAAATATTTAAAAAAATGATTATAACATATTATACTATAAGATTTCATTGAAAACAAATATACATAAATGGACAAATGAAAATCGTAAGTGAACGTAAAGCAACAACTGCTTATAAGAACAAAGGAAATATGACAGACTTGCGACACCATGAGCCATGTTGGCATGTGATTCAACTCAAAAATGAGCAAACAAGACTTAAAGTATGAGATGACTTTTTGTGAATTCGTAGAAATGTTTCCCATTATAAATAACATCTTTATATTCATTTTATATCAACATAAATATCTTTACTTGTGTGTCCGCTATTGTCACCTTTGGTATTGGTATTTCCGAGGACATACATTGAGTTCTTTTAACATAGTATCGTACAATTTTGGTTATTGTTTTAAAGGTACAGTGACATGAATTACGAAATGTTATATGAGCTGTGATGGCCGCGTGCTTAAGGCGTTTGACACGAAATCAGATGGGCTATGCCCGAGCACGTACAAATCCTGCTCGCAGCGACTTAATTTTAGTTGTGTTGAAAGAAATGTCTGACAAAAGCAACTCAGAATGATTCTCCGTTTTCTACTTACACGCGTTGGGCAAGTATTGGTTAATTTATAAGCTCATGCTTTAGTAACGCACACTAACGTAACAAAATATTAGAATTTTTTTTTTAAGCAATGCATAATGAGCACAACGATTGAGAAATGCATCTTTAGTGTTTTTGTTCTTCTAATATGATACAAGGTTTATTTATGTCAAAGAAAATGCACTTTGTTGCTATTAAATTTCTAAAATGAAATATAATAATAACTGCAAATTTATGTCTTTCAAATACGAAAAAAGATCATTGACATCAAATACTTATTTCGGTCAGATGTCTACTTAGGCTTATCAGCGACATTATGTGTTTTATCTTCGCACTTGTATGTTCGGTCAATACTAATATAATAATAATATTTGACAAGGCTATAGAATACTAGTCAATTGTCATGAACTATGAATACGATTTGTTGTCCATGTTTGACTATTTTATTTTCTGATCCATGGAAATATAACATTAAACACATTTTATTGTGGCAATTTTTATTTTTAAATAAAAACACACATTGCATAGAACTAGTAAGATTTAATAACTTGTAAAATGTTAAACTGATGTAAGTTTTTACTTTTCACATTTCCAAACACTAATATAAATAACATTTTTCATTGGTAACATTTAAACTCAAACTCAACCTTAGTCCAACAATTGTACTAATGGGCACATATTTGGTAATTATTAATTATTAAAATAGTGTTGTTCTGACTAACGGGTGATAATCAAGTTGAATCTAAAAGTACAAATCGGTACATTTCTCTTTGCCATGAATGTTGTCGACGTAAAGCATTTTAGATTAATAAGAAATTGGTTCATCAAGTTTCAACAAATTGCTCCTGCCCACGAACATTTCTACAGCAATTTATTGGGAGTGCTGTTAGGTGAAAAAAATACCTTACTAATTTATTAAGTAATGTCATTTAATTAATTGTTAGAATTATGTTTAACATGACATGAGTTTGACCATTATGTACTGTGATAGAAATTATCATGGAATATTTTCATAATATGTTTCATCCGCTGTCATTTTCAAAACGTTTCAACGTACTTAAACATGTATAAAATCAATATATGATATGGGAGTTCTACCAATCGTTTACAACACTCGATAAAGCTTGACATAGCTTAAACATAGTCGAACATTTAGATAACCCGGAACTGTCGTATACGTCCATGTTTGTAATGCATATTATGCCTCAATTTCACATATGAAACAAGTATATTGTAATTGGACACTTTGATTATTGTGATTCAACAAAGCCTTTAAAATATGTTGAGTAAAACGAGTTCATACCCGACAATTTACGGCCAAAGAAAAAAACAATGATCATAAAAACAAGCATTCTAAAGTGAATTAAAACTATATCAGTTACATTTTAGAACGTGTATCAAATGAAAAATTTCAGTTATATTTTCATGTTGTTTTTTTTACCAAATAGTTAATATAATTGGACCACCTGAAGCTTAGTACCTTTAAAAAAGTAAATAGAACAGAAAGGATATAATTTATTTAAACATTTAAATCTACATCCGAAATATCCACAAACGGAGCCATATTCGTTCTTTACGTCTGCAACAACTATCAGCATCGCTTAAACGCTTAGACTCTTGTGAAATATTTGTCAATTTCCGTAGATGGTCGTAATTGTACACTGTATCGGAAACAGTGGTCATAGAACATTGGTGAGACCGAACCACCCACTCAATATAGCTAGTAGTGTTATTATAACAGCTAAGTAAAGCATTGTTGAGTGGTGTATCTTAATTTTTATTCTTGCAACTGCTCTATGGGCAGAATAAATAACAAAAAATATTGATAACAGTTTTTCTTTCCCTTAACATAAATGTAAATAGCGACTTATATAATTTGAACGTGTTTCAGGAGCACACTAATTTGAGTTAATGTAGAAGAGAAGCCAATGAAAATTATTGGGTAGTATTGTTTTGTTTTCATTAGCTATGTGTCATTTGGCCCAAAGAGTCATTGTAAGACATATTCATATATTTTTCAACTTTATTCATGTTATTTTATTTTACAAATATTATAGTATTTTCAACTGAAATGAAAGAATATATATGTGTTAGCGTCATATGTTTACTTCATGTTAATACATCCATTATGAAAACTGTTACTATTGTTATCAGATGTGGTGCCCGAATGGTTAAGGCGTTCACTTAACTCGATATCAAATGTCCGCGCAGGTGAGAATCATGCTCGAATGTAGTATATATAGGGGTAAATGTGACGACGAAAATTCATGGTGGATGTGATTTATTTACATATAAAAGGAAATGCATAGTAACCTCAATAACTGCCAACGCTGTTTTAAAAGCCATGTATAATATTTACTGTGAATGTAAATGCATTGCATGCGTTTGCAATCTTCTTATAAGATATTATTATAGATTACTTTTATTAAACTATTTGGAGATCATTTAAAGTCCAAAAGAGATAATAATATGACAACTGTAATTGTGTTTTCTAAACGAAATTTGTCTTGTCACTTTTTAGCATCGTACTGTCAGCATATTTAACGATATTTAGTATTATTATTTCGGTTTTCCAAGCCTCGTTAGAAAAACGTATGTTAACTCTATTATAGTAGGCAATACATTGCTGGAATATAAACTTCTTGTACAGCTTTTTATTAATTTTTTTGTTTAATCATAATGGAACTCAAGAGTGTTTAAATTGTTTTGTTGTTTACAACAGTATTAGGGTGGATAATTAGCATAATAAATGTTTACATATTTCTGCGTAAGAGACATTATTTTAAAGCAAAATTACGGTTGATAAGCAGTGCTCATTACAAATTAGAGATAACATAGCTAAATGTTTACATTTGTCTTGTAAGTCATAGTAAAAAAACAATTACTGCGCTATTCGTACTAATTAGGTATTAGTGGTTAGAGTACTGTTAATATATTTGTAATGAATATACTAGGCATTGTTATTAAAGAGAATTAATTCACATTTAAATCTCATTTTTTGATATACTAGTTTGTGTGAATTATTTCATAATAATTAATATAACAACTAGTATACTAGTAAAAATACACAATATTTGTGAAGGTATCATGTTTATTATAATGCAACTCATTTTACAATCCAATTAAATGCATATAATGGATACTACTAAGACATTATATAATTTTAGTGCAGGTGATTACGTTTTTTTAACAGATTAAATGTTGTTTACATTAGTTATTTATAAGTTAAAAGTACTTCAAAACCAAATTGTGGAAGGCTTCTCAACATTACAAGACTAACATGTATAGTTTTGTACAGAACTTTTGTACACAAGCTGTACATTGTTTACGTCAAGCCATGTTTACATAAGCACTCTTTGTAAGCTTTTCAACCTCCAATTTACGAGCTTAACATCAGATATGTATTTTATTGTTTTGAGGGGTACTTTCAGGAATGCATTATAATACAAAGTGACCCTATATAAAAACGCATATCTGCTCTCATTTAAAATATTGAAATATTTATTTATCTTTTTTTTTTATTATTAAACCTCATCAATCATAGATGTAACCAACAAAGCATATATAATAACTGTCAAAACAGGAAACAAAAATAAAATATTTCCAAATCCAACTAAACTGTAAACACAGAAACATTAAAACATGCATAACATCAGATCACGTAACACAAACATATGTTTTAATAGAATAAGTCAAATAGTTTTACTTACTAGAAAGTTTTTAAATAGGGGAAGACATAGGCGGTTAGCGTTAAATAACAGTGCATACACCTAAATAAATATCCAATTTAACACAAATACAAATTGCAACATTTAATATCAAGGGTCAAGGGGCAAATAATAAACGTGATGAAGTGTTAAGCTGGCTAAATCAAAAGGCATTTTCTGTAGTACTTCTACAAGAAATTCACTATTCAAATACAAATGACAATCACAACATTTGGGGCGCCTGTTGAACAGGTCAATGTTTTTTAAGCGGAGAAAGTTCCAATAGTAATGGTGTCGGGATCCTAATAAATAAAGCATGCAATTGTAACATCATTGAATATAAAGAAATCATATCTGGAAGAATGCTATTTATGAAAATACAAATATCAGAACGCAATATTATATCTATTAATGTATATGCGCCAAACAATGATGATATTAATTTTTATAACATTTTAGAGAATATTATTAAAGAGCATGAGGAGGAAACAATACTAATTGTAGGGGATTTCAATGCTGTTTTAAATTACAAAATTGACAAATTAAATGGACGAGATAATTTGAATATGGAAACATCGGATAAAATAAATAATATTATAGAAAAGTACGATCTCTGTGATATATTCCGAATGAAACACCCTTTTGAAAAAGTATATACTTGGTATTCCAACACTAACCCGCCAATATTTTGTAGATTGGACTAGTTTTTTTATATCAAACAATATGTTAAGTTTCATGATTGATTGTCAAATCCAGCCTGGTTATCGTTCTGATCATTCGATAGTAATAATGAAACTAAATGCAAATAATTATGAAAACGGTCCGGGATATTTCAAATTGAATAACACGGTATGATTATATACAGAATATCAATCAAAAATTAGAGATGCTATAAACGAAGTTGTTGAATTTAATCGGGAAGCGAATCTAAATACTATATGGGAGTTAATGAAAGGAAGAATACGTGATGAAACTATCAAATATTCAAGCCATAAAAGGAAAATAAACGATAAAAAAGAAAATGAACTCCTACAAAATATTAAAACCATAGAAAATCAACTAGCAAATAACCCCAACGAAAATAAACTCTTGGAACAAAAACTAGAGAAAAATAAACAATTACTGAATGAATTTACTAATAATAAAAACAAAGGTCATATCTTAAGAAGTAAGGCTGAATGGGTTGAAGGTGCAGAAAAAAACACTAAATACTTTGCTAATTTAGAAAAATATAACTCCGAAAAGAAAATTATCAAACAAATTAAAATCGACGAAAATAAAATAGAAGAACACCCAGACAAAATTTTGCAACATATTAAGGATTTTTTTTTTCAAACCTTGTATAAAAAAGACAGACATATTGAGGATTGCAATAATTTTTTGAAAATAATGTAACAGTTATCAGTAATGACATCAATATTGAAATACCTGATTATCTTACAAAAGTTGAATGTGGAGAAGCTTTTAAAGAAATGAAAAATAACAAAAGCCCGGGATCTGATGGATTGACAGGAGACTTTTATAAAATATTTTGGAGGGATATGAAAAAATACTTAGTTAATTCTTTAAACTATTCTTATGACATTGAAACCTTACAGAAATTCAGAAACAAAGTATAATTTCTTTACTACCAAAAGGAGACAAAGATCTGTTATCTTTCAACAACTGGAGACCAATTTCTTTACTTAATGCAGATTATAAAATAGCCTCAAAGTCAATTTGCTAATAGAATTAAAAAAAAAACATTTGACAAATATAATTGGTACTGATCAAACTGGGTTTGTAAAAGGAAGATACATAGGAGAAAATATAAGATGCCTGCAAGAAGTAATCGATAAAGTAATAAATACAATGAAAACGAATTAATATTTTTTTCCGACTTTCATAAAGCTTTTGTTAGCCTCGATCACTGTTTCAAGAAAAATAGTTTGATAAAATTTGGCTTTAATACATCAATAATTAAGTGGGTCGATTTGTTTTACAAAGATGCAAAGTCATTTATAACAAACAACGGTCATTTTTCTGAATACCTGAACATAAAAAAGGTGTGCGCCAAGGTTGTCCTCTTTAACCGTATATATTTATAATATGTATAGAACTATTGGCACATGAAATAAGCAAAAATAATGAAATAAGCAAAAATAATAGTAAAGCAGGCATACAAATAAATAATATTGAACTAAAACAAACCTTGTTCGCTGACGATGCTTGTTTTATTCTAGATGGAACCAGATCATCATTCGAAACCCTTATTAGCACCCTTGACAATTTTTCAAACATATCAGGTCTTAAACTGAATAAAAGTAAATGCACTGTCTTACGAATTGGACAAATGCAATTTTTGGACACTATATTTTGTAAGAAACATAAATTCATTTGGACATCAGAAGCAGCCAAAACACTAGGAATTACATTTATGAATAACACACTGGAAATGACAGATATCAATATTCAACCAAAAATCAAAGAACTTAACAAATGCCGTGCTAAATGGCGAAAATGGAAACTAAGTTTAGAAAGATAACTGTTCTTAAAATCTTTGCGTTTCCGAAACTCATATATCCAGTTATAAATAACCCCGAATATCAAACCATCAAAGATATAAAGGAATCGATGTTCTCATTTTTGTGGGATAACAAACGAAACAAAATTGCACGAGATAAAATAGTCCAAAATTATAAAAATGGTGGTCTAAAAATGATCGATCTTGAAAATTTCATAGCCGCGCTCAAATCAAGCTGGATCAAAATGATGTTGTTTCAACAAAATTCAAAATGGGTGAACATTTACGGTGACATGCTAAAGGATTGTGGTAGTTTATTCATTTTCAAATGTAATCTAAAATCATCCAATGTTTGAAATTAGAATCAACATTTCTGTCGGAATGTTTGAAAGGATGGTGCCTGTCAAATTATAACGAAAACCAGGCACTCACTGGAAAAGAAATATTGTGGAATAATGCGAACATTACAACCTTAAATAAAACTTTTTTTATAAAACATGGTTTGAGCGAGGCATTACACAAATATAACATATTTTTAACTACAGAAACAAACGCTTTTTCACTTCCGAGAACTTCAAGTTTTATATGGTTTGCCTGGTTCTGATTTCTTAAAATATCATACCCTAGTAGCCTGTATACCAGCGCATTGAAAAGATCTATTGCACAATGAAGATATATCATATACAACACCCAGTTACTTAATTGATAAAATTACACCCACAACACAAATGTGTAGTTTTGTAAACAATAGTTTAATCAAGAAAACTAAAGTGCAGAACAACAAACAAGAACACAAATGGGAAAATCTTGTTCATAAACAGCTTAATTGGCAAAAAATATTCACTAACTATTTACACATTACTATCGATACCTCCTTAAGATCAATTCATTATAAGTTTTTGATGAATTTTGTTCCTAACAATCAAAAACTCTTTAAATACAGAATGGTAGAATCTAGTCTTTGTGATATATGTTCAATGTCAGTGGAATCAAATAGGCATTTGTTATGGGACTGTCCTAGAGTCCACAATTTTTGGATTCAAATCATGATTTATAAAAAAATAAATAAACCTAACATTACAGACTTCAATTTGTCTTATGAATGTATTTCACTCTGTAATACTTTTCTAGTTAACAGGAATTATTTGAACTGTGTTAACTTTGTTGTATTACTAGGAAAATATTTTATATTCAAATGTAAATACCAACGATGTCCACCATTGTTTGACAGATTTATAGATTATTATAAGTACAAACTGAAAATAGAAGAGTTGATTGCTGTATGGAAAGGCAAACATGAACAACATGAAAATAAGTGGCACAATTTTGTAACGTAACGTCTGTCATCTTTTTCGTTGTTTAATATTCCTGTCTACAGATTATTATGATTTGTTTTTTGTGTAACCCACTACCACTGTTACTCGTTCCATTCTTATCATCATTATCATCTCTCATTCATTATTTCATCAGTATTGTGTGTATTCACAGCGTTTTCGTGTCTTATGTCTTTACTTTAACTTTGGTGCACATGAATGTTGTAAATGCAATATTTGAAAATAAAATGTAAAAAGAAAAAAGAAAGAAAAACGTATGTACATTCAACATCCGAGTAGTATCTACTTTATATATGAGTGTCGTGATTTACGTTGAAATAGTATTTTGACTTCATGGCCCTCCTAAATGAATAAGAAATTTTATTTTCGGTAAAAAATGTATTTTTTTAAATTTAAAAATACGTAACAATGATATAAACAATTGTCCAAATAAACATGGATGCAAACATATCAAGCATATAATAATATTGGTAAACAACAACACGACAGCCATCTTTTTGCGTTTTGTTTATGACAATGTCATCCAATAGGAATATTTAATACTGGGAAACACTTTAGGGATTGTTGGATATTCCTTAACTACAATTGTGTTCACATATATAACACAACATTAACACCATTTGCATCAAGCATCGTGTGAATCGTTTATTAAAGCTGACCGTCGAACTCCGGGTAAAAACATGTGTACGATGTTTTTTATTTTAAAAATGGTGAGCCACTATAATACATTGTTATTTTTTAATATGTACTGTTTACCATATCATTATGCATACCATTCCAAACATATACAATATAGTAGAATGTTTTCAGGATCATTGAACTTTTTATTTATTACCCGATTTGTTAGAAAATAATGTATATCATTACATTCATTTAACTATAATGCATTCAAATACAGTTGCATGTTATTGGAATTATATCTTACAAAATGTAATATTAGAAACATGTCATAATATGTTGTTAAAATACTAAAATATAACAACCATCTCCGACTATATCTGACTAAGATCCAACTATAATATATTTAAGAACGTTATTTTGTATGACCTTCTAGATAAGCGTGCTGTTTGTAGTAGCAACTGTAATGCGAAATGGAAAATCTTCCAGACCGAACTTTTTATGTAAAGTTGTTTTAAATCTGTCATTGAAACAAGTACTTGCCAATTCTTTACGTTGATAAAAATTGTATTTTAATAAAGCGTTTACACAGAAAGGATGGGCGTACTAATTTGCCATCGTGCGTTATTAAAGAGAATGCATTGTCAAGTGTACTAAAGACTTTAATTAGTAAAACGTTGAGCTCTCTGTTTGTTCCTTGAACTGCACACGTGTTTTCACACAAACATGGATGTCATAATAAAGTTGTTTGTTTTAACCGATGGCACAACCGGCAAGGGTGGAAACAATATTTGCGCATTATTGGCATACTGTACGAGTTTACTGCAAAATTGTTGTTATGCCTTTAATGAAGCTAACAACCACTTTATTTCCTACGCATAGCTAATGAACTGTTGATAGTTGTTGATAATGTGTAGTCATAGCAACAAACGGTGATTGGGTTGCTGATCATTACAGACGGAGAGCTTGCATTTATTACTGATCTTTAATTGAAGTACAATAGTTTTAACTTCAAAAGTTTCTTCGAAAGACATGAAGTGAGTGATTTTCTATGTTTTAAACTACAGATTTAGAAATGTCGAATTGATAATAGGGATATACATGAAGAAGTTCAATTTAAATTAGGTACTGAAAGATTTTAACCCATCGAAATGTGAATATAAGCCACTGACAAACAATTGTATCCATTATATTTAAAAACAAAACAAATTACACAATTTAAAATTAATGTTTTAGGCGATAGCATTTGTATGTAACTTCTCATATAACTTTAAATGCACGTGAACAATTGACACACATAATTGAATACTGTGTGCGTTAATTTTCAGTACCATCCACAATAATGTTTAGGCAGTTTCTGGATAAATTTAAGGTAGAAAGACCCTAATGGGACTTTTTTTCAGACCTTGACTTTCTTACTATCAATAATGTTACGGAAGATTCTGAATAAATTTATAAAAAAAGTTAGTACCATGATTCATATAGGAAGCGAATGAATAAGGGAAGGATTTCCAGTACAGGTCTTGCAGCAACCTTGAGTCTCGTACGCATACAACTATTGTGATAAGACATTAATGCAGTGAAAGTAAGTTGCATCTTAAATGAAAAGTTTGTTGTAAACGCACACAAAAATGCCAAAAATTAGTTGTGATAGTCTTATCTCGATATTATCATCGGTCAACTCCCAAAATTCAGAAGAAGAAAATGCACTTGATTGCTAGTACATACGTTATACCTCTCCTGACATAATTTCCTGTATACGCCCTGTAAATTCATGTATTACGGCAAACAATCTTTGTCGTTTGCAGTCCATTTGTAGAGTGTATTTTATGTCTGATCACATAAAAAATGTACATTCGCTGCGAGCGGGATTCGAACCTGCGTGGGTATTGATCCTATTGGGCACTTTTTACAGTTTGTCATGTGAACTCCACGCGACATTATCGTTGACACGAGATGTAACCCTTTTGTAATAGATGGTTACTAATCAAGCATTTACTGGTTTATAAATGTTTTCCTAATATAATGTATTTTCTCATTTAATGTATATACATGCAGACTAAGAGACCAGACATTAAATCGTTTGAACTGGTTTATAAATGTTTTCCTAATATAATGTATTTTCTCATTTAATATATATACATGCAGACTAAGAGACCAGACATTAAATCGTTTGAACATATATGTTTGAACTAAAACATTTATAATCAATATAAGAACATTTTAACCCGAGGAAATATTTATATAAAGTTTATTTGAAAACAACTGCAGAAATGTGTAATACTCACATAAATACGGTCAAACATAACATTAAACCGATCCAGATTGCGTATGACGTTAGTCTTGTGTCCGTTAATGGCAATCATGAACAACAGGAAATGAACAAGAACATCAAAGTCGTTATTGGCTTTTACAAATCAATGTTCATGTATTACACTACAATGCAATTACGTATAAGGCTTATGCTCGTCAAGATAATGACATTTCTTATCCGAAAATGGAATAATCTACTTCAACACTATACGTGTTATTACGAAAATTGGTCTAGAAATTTACTGTTTTAATTAATGAAAATAGTATGTTGTTGTGTTTAAAATAGCCATGTCTACGAAGAACTGAACGTGTTTTTTTTGCAGTTGTTACGTTGTTGTTGACTTTGGAATTGTTATCAGTTGTATTTTCGTTCAACACCTCGAATTTAAGTTCCCTTATGTAATTTATTTATTCGCCTATTGTCTTGAACAGACTTTGAAAATCGGAACTGATTTTACATTGCACCTTTAAAATTGTGCAACTGCGTTAACGAACAAGTTCTTTACGTTGCAGATTATGAGTTACTAAGTATATATGTCGTTAATGTTTATATAAAATGAAAGTGCTGACACTACATGTATATTATATATTTATAAGAATATGTTGAAATGTGTTGCGATTTTAAGACAAAAAAGAATGTTTACCCCGAATAATTGATTGCTTTGGAATACAAGTGGATTGCAAATCGTAAACAAGTGAAATAAAATGATCAAGATTGTTTTGCGAGTCTAGTAAAAACTTCCAAGGACACGGGGAACAATAGGAAATTATTATGCAGACAACGGATGTTTATCTATTATGTTACTTGCCATGAACGAAATGAATACTCACGAAATTTGGTTTATCTTACATGCACTTTAAAAAACAAATGTTCGAGAACATTCATCTTACTCGTTGTACTGAAAAGGCAGCGACACAGTAGCGATGATTTTAATGTATATAATTTAAACTGTAAGGTTTGGTAGAATTAATTTTGTTTTGCATTAGAGCTCGTTGACAATCCTAGCAACATAACTTTGTGCAGAGCCAGAACGTTCTTTAATAGAAAAGGTTTAGAATTTCCAATATTGATTGTGCTGATAACGGAGATAATTGAATTTTATTTCCTTTGAAATAATAATATTTTTGCAAATAATTACATACTAAAGAAGATATTATTCTCGTTTAAATAGAAAAATATAATATAATGTATTTCAACAACAAATATCTAGACTGCAAAGTTCAATATTTAATTTATTAAAAGTTTGGTGTTGTTGTTTATGTAGCATTGTTTAATATAAATTAAATCTACAGATACTTCCAGACAATCTCAAAAAACGCTCAGTGAAATAAACAAACATTTCAGACGACAATTTAATGGTGGAATGACTTAAAATAAAATACATTTGTCCACCGATCTTAGGCATGCTCAATTGAAAAAGCGTCCAAAACCAACCTTTAACTCTGATTCGGAAACAAATCGTTGTACTGACAGTCAATAGCTTTCAACGTCAATTTATTTTATTTGCGGTCCAAAAAATTGCACTTAATTTAATCAGAAACCACACCTTTTATTCACTATTGCTTTCAAATTCCCAACTAAAAACAATTTAAGGCTTTGTATTGTGTAATTTGGAACACACAACTCGATTAAACTTTATACTGGCAGTTTGCAAAACTGTAGTTGATACCAAGATATAATGGATTAAGTAATCAACAAATCTTGTTTTGTCTCGACTATTTAGAGAATCGAAATATTATGTTAATATGATAGCATGTGCCGTATTTATTTTAACTCATTAGAAATGGCCACTGGTCACAAGTTAAAGTATGAAAGGCTGTGTTCTCTTAGTTTGTAGAAACGTTTCTCATTATAGATATCGTGTTGAACGTCATTATATGCCATCATAAATATGTTTAATTTATTTTTGTTCGCTATTGTCCCCTAAGGGCTATTTTCGTAGACATATTCCCTTTAACAAATTATCGTATTTGATAATATGCAATTACATGAATACCAAAATCATGATCTAGGTAGTGTATGAGTTGTGATGGCAGAGTGGTTAAAACGCTTGGTTCGAAATCAAATGTGCTATGCCTGCGCAGGTTCGAATGCTGCTCGCAGAGAATTAATTTTAATTGTGTTGACAGGACTGTCTGACAATAGTAACGCTGATTGCTTTGGTGGTTACTCCTTACATGCATTGGGTCTATATTAGTCAATTTATAAGCAAATGTTGTAGTAACACCCGCTTACGTAGATCAAACATTTAAGCTTTTGTTTAAGTATTGCATAATAAGCACAGGAATTGAGAAATGCATTGAAAGTGCGTTTGTTATAACTTCTAGTATGATACAAGTTTTGATAATGTCAAGGAAAATGCACCTTATGCTTATTACATTTCTAAAAATACTTATAATAACAACTGTAAATTGATGCCTCTGAAATGATAAACACAATTATTGAAATCAGATACTTATTTCCGTCAAATGTCAACTTAGTGCTTATCAGCGATATTTTTTGTGTTTTTTGCTTCGCAATTGTGTATTTGGTCAATAATAATCTAATAATAATATTTGGCAAGTGTATAGAATATTGAACAATTGTCATGTACTATGAAGACGATTTGTTTTCCATGTTTGACTATTTTCTTTTCTGATCCATGGACATATAACTTAAGCAAAATTTGTTGTGGTATTTTAAATTTTTAAATAGAATCACATTGCTTAGAACTAGTAAGATTTAATAACTAGTAAAATGTTACACGGATGTACATTTTTACTTTTCACTTTTCATGTTTCAAAACACAAAGGAAAACAACATTTTTCATTAGTAACCTATTTAACTTAACCTTAGTCCAACTATTGTACTGAAGTGCTCATATTTGGTAATTATTAATTATTAAAATAGAGTTGTTTTGACGAACGAGTGATAATCAATTTAATTATAACAAGTCAGATAGGTACATTTATCCTTGCAATCAATGTTGTCGACGTAAAGCATTTATATAAATTAGAAATTGATTCATCAAGTTTCAACAAATTGCTCCTCCCCGTGAACATTTCTAGAGCAATTTATTGAACGTGTTTTTAGGTGCACAATACCTTATTAATTTATTAAGTAATGCCATTTAATTAATTGTTAGAATTATATTTTAAATTTGTAAATGGCATGTGTTTTACCATTATGTACTGTGCTAGAAATGATCATGAATTTTTTTCATATTATGTTTTGTCCGCTATCCTTTTCAAAACGTTTCAACGTACTTCAACATGTATGAAATCAATATATGATATGGGATTTCTACAAAATCGTTTACAATGCTCTATAATAACTTGATATAGCTTAACCTAGTGGAACATTTAAATAACCCGGAACTGCTGTATACCTCCATTTATGTAATGCAATTTGTACCTCTACTTCACAGATGAAACAAGTATTTTGTAATTGGAAACTTTGATTATTGTAATTCAACAAATCCTTTAACAGACGTTGGGGTTAAACGAGTTCATATCCGGCACTTTAGGGGTAAAGAATAAAAGAAAAAGGGTAAAAAAAACACGCATTCTAAAGCGAATTCAAATATATCAGTTATAAGTTTTCAATGTCTATCATATTAAAATTTCAATTATATTTTTATATATTTTTGAGAATTTAGAAAACTTCATATCTTCCGTCGGTCACGAACAGTGATGGGAAATTGCCGAGTTTTAGATGTTTCGTCTATAAATAAATTTGTGGTTAACACCGGCGCTTGTGGAGCAGTAAAAAACTATTTCCCGATAACAGTTCTTATCTGACAAGAACATATATTATAAAATAGTGAAAACGTCGAAAATTTGTTATGAAGGCGATCAGGTAATAAAACCACATCAAGCACGTGCTAAGAGAACGTGGTGGGTACGTGTTTTGACTTGGTGTGGATAGGATGATACGTGTTTAAATGTGTAAATACACAATACCACACAACACACCGGCAACCTCCGCGCAGAGTTTAAACTGTGTCCGAGCATTGCTCGTTTAAATCCCTGCCGTCACGAAGTTTCACGTGACCATAGGCAAACACTTGGCGCAAAATAAAATCGTGGACAAGCACATTATAAAAACGTGGAGAACGTAAAATCATTGCATTGTTATATTTAATTATTTGTTTTTTCATTTTAACTCGTAATATATATATATATACCTGGACCAATAATGCAACATGTCTGTGTCATTGTTATAAAATAATTACGATAACATTACAATTGTGTACAAAATAAATCTTCAATCTCCCTTTTAATCGTCTCCTCTGAAAACTTCAAAATCTTTAAGTTTTTAACTCGTGGTGGCAGTGGTAACTGAGAAGAGTACCAATGGGAAAGTAACTACTGCGAGGAGTTTGACACACCGGTTTTTGACGTCGATTTATTTTTGATGCGTGTGAGCCCAGAATGACGCGAGAACACTATTCATGTATTCAACATCTCCGTTTTAAAAATACGAAACAAGTATTGAGGAGAACTAACTAAGAACAGAACTGCTTTAATATAACACATTGCGCAATCTTTTGGTAAGAAGACAACGCGACATTTTGGTAAAGTTATTTAAGCATTAAATAAGCGAAACTGAACTGATATAATAATAAAACGTAGTATAGAGTGTTTTTCAGGCCCAACGTGTTTGTATCTCGTTGTATTTCTATGCAACTTAATCATGACTATTGTATGTTCCATTTCTTACATATAGCTGGCAATAGACAGTTCTACAATCAGACAGACGTCTTTTTGAAAAAAGGCCAATTATGGAACATTTCTTTGCATTTGTCTGGGATGCCATTGCTTTCTCTGTTTTGATACCGTCAACATGTTTACCATTTAGTTCTGTTTGTATTACGTTTCGTGTGAAACGCGTTATTAATTATATCCCGACACAACCGTCTAGTGTTTTCCAAAATATTGTTGTATGATTGATAAGCAAAATTAAACGCAGTTTTATTATCATCATTATTACAGTCTTTTATTACCAGAAACTGCGAATTTGTTTGTGATAACCAAATCGATCAAAGAACTGTTCAATTTTAAGTATATTGGGCATTTTAAAACATTGTATCCGATGTGTTTTCCTGAAAGAAACTTTGATAGTTGTGCTAAGTATATTGTATTTATGACAAACATTGCCTATTTAGCATATTTAATGTATGTTCTTGAACAGAGCTATTTTTAAAGTACGTTCAGCTGACTTCATAATTAAACTTTATAATTATGTATATTACGCTATCCAAATGTTTTTATTGTATGCAAAAGGCTACCTGACACTGTCATTGAATAACACAACATTGTTTTTACATATAAGTAGACATTTGCAATATACAATATTGTAAATAAGCGACGTAATGTAATTGCAAACTGTTTAACATTCATTCATGGCAAGTTAGTATGTGTTACTTTACACATAAATTGGAACGGGTGGTACGTTTGATTCTTGTGATCAATCTTTACGACCGTTACGATCAGTAAACTCTCTAAAAACGAGCAAACAAACCAATTAAGTACCCCTGAAGTAAAGTAAATTGGGCCGTATGCCCTAGATTAAAATATATAACTTGGAAAATAAATAACGTGCGGTTTGAATTGACAAATCTTGCTGAAGCATAATACAATTCCGGTTCTTACAATGTTGCGATGATGTTTTTGCTTGCAAAATTTGTGAAACGAGACGATTATACAGAACGGTAAATATTCAAGAAGCTTACGAAATCTGAACGAACTCATCAGGTGGGAAATAAGTATAAAACTGACAGCAAAAATTAGAACTTTTATATTGCAAAAGGCAAGACGACACAAATGTCAACATATGTTGTTGTATTTTCAATACTGATGCAGCATAGTTGTTTGCATGAGTTTCCCGTTTTAGAAAATAATTTCAGAATATCCTAATCGTCAAAATAATATTTAATTACCGGTATTTCTTGAGGATATAGTATCTGCTTACTATTGAATATAGTTGCTTAGATGTGTCTTTGATGATGCAAACACACCAAATTAAGAAAGGAATTTCTAGAATAACAACAGCAATACCTTTTGTAAAAGAAAACAAATTGGAAGAAGAAAAAAAATACATTATTTACTTTTGTCGTTTCTCTTCGAAACATAAGCTCAAATGTGTATATACATACAGGTGTGCTATAATATAACCAACAAGCAATGATATACGCTCATATAATTTAAAAACGTATATAACTAGACTGTCTTTTGAGCTTTAAATTATGCATTTATTTTTTTCCGCCAAATAACGTAACGTTATTGCATGACGTCACGCCCGTTGTTTAATTATCATTTTACGTAAGCCGAAACGTTGAAAGATAATTTGCATGGACTGATTTCTCGTGTTGTTGTTGACTTTTTCTACATTTATTCTAATTTAATAAAGTAATACTGCAGACGTGTTGTAGATATGCTTATCATTGTTAACACATTTCCATTTCATTTTCGGCATTTTAGACGTGGACGATGTTAATCACCTCCTTGGAATGACCATTAGAAACCATTGGAATTTTCCAAGTATTTTCAGTAGATGTAAGAAGTTGTTCTGAAAGTGCACTGTGTCAATGTATAATACTGAGTATGTGCTTAAAATATAAAGCTTTATATTTCAATGTTGTAAATAATGATTTCTGTCATATTAGATTTGATACTCGGAAAATACTGGGTAATCTGACACTCAGATGAGAAAAAGCACTCACCATAAAATATACTTAAACAGTGACTATTTGCTATGTATATATGCAGACATCTACACCCAATTTGATTCAAACTCGTGTTTTGTGCAGTAGCTAATTAGATTAATTTATTTTATCCTTTTCAGTGAAATATTACATTTTAATAGATGGTGAAATATATATTTTTTTAAAACTGTTGGAGCAGTAAAAATATATAATCTTATAAATATAGCACCCAATATTACTCGAAACTATTTGAATTTATAAAGCTGCAACCATGTGTGTTAATGTTAAATATAACATATTGTAATTCATTTTCGTTCGTTTTCTAAAATATGTACATTACCTATAAAACATAAGTAGGATACCAGCTGTGATGGCCGAGTGGTTAAGGCGTTTGACTCGAAATCTAATGGGCTATGCCCGCACTAGTTCGAATCCTGCTCGCAGTGAAATTATAATTTGCTAGCAATTGATTTTTTTATGGAGAATGACTATTGTCCACTTCATTGCATTGTTTAGATGGGTTCATTTATAAGCAAATGTACTAGCAACAGAGCACAACGATGTAGATCAAAGCCTTTGATCAAGTCATTCTTCATAATCACGCGAATGTATTTTTGACAGTTTTATAATATATAAATGTCTGAATGTTTCAACGAAAACGCACTTGGTCCGCATTAAGTATCTAAAGAGAACTTTGTCTTTGCATCAGACACGTATTTCCGTCAAACGTCTAGTTAATGCCTATAAACAACGTTTGCTAATTCATCTTGCTACTTATTAGAACATGATACTTTAAAAGTATTTACCATAGTTGTTTAAGTCGTCTAAGCCGCAGTTGTTAAGTTTTTTCAACGTTTACATAGTATTCTCTATCTCTTTGTCTCTATGTGTCATGGTTTGTTTTAATTTTGACATTCATTTGAATTATTTAATGTTAATAAATTCCTTCATATATAATAGTGAACTAAATTACCAAATAAGTGACACGTTTATACGACGATGACCTTGGAACATGTAGACGCCATTTTATTAAGTTAAGAACTATCGGTGGCTGTAGATTTACGCTGAATTCTCGTATTTTCTTTGATGCAAGGATATTGATACTCAACAGCCAAATCCTTGTTTATTGTGATTAAACCCTTTGATAACAAACGCAGATTCAACATGAGATTGAACAGACGATGGGAACAACGTGTTCATGGATCACGCTTAGTAATACTGAAATTGTCGTCCAGGCATTTTGTGTCCAAATGCAGGCCGTAGTGGTGCTATTCCTAAGCTATTTGTGGTTACTCTAATAACTCTATTAAAAAAACTATGGTTTTGTTTAAAAATGAGAATGAGTGTTGATATTTCCGTAGCCTAAGTAACAATATTAGACCAATTCAACCAAGAGCTTTGAGCCAACAGAGAATGTCTGTTTTTAGATACTATCTTATTCGCATCAAAGCAAGTATCATGTCATCGATCATGAGTATATTTCAATGTATTTTGATATATCAAGCTTTGTATATGTTTCTTGAATTTTGCGCTAACCAAAAGTTGTTAAATATTTGTGTTAATAAAACTAATCGCATGATAAATTCGGTTTACCGGTACAGGTTTAAGATGTGTGAATTCCTAAGATCGCAAATACACAACGGTTTATCAATGACTTTCGGACACAAATTATAAGCGAAAGCATTTTTTATTTATTGGTTATATGTATGTAGGAGAACTAACAAAGAACGGAGCTTCGTGGAATAAAAGATTGAGCTAGTATTTTTAAAGAAAGAAAACTCGAGGATTTTGTCAAATAGTTCGCTTATTTTCGCAATATGACTCATATATAAGATATTTACACGATAAACAAACTGTATTTATCTTTGTCTGGCGAACGTTTTTTGTACCTCGTTATATTTTTTCCGACAGTTTCATGGATATTGCTTGTTCACATTTCCTACATATCACAGGCAACAAACACTTGTGCCATCAAATGTGTATTCGACAGATGCCTACTAGAGACAATTTTGCACTTGTCTGAACAACAGTGCTTTTTCTGTGTTTGCTTTATCAACATGTTTACTTTACATTCTGTGTATCACGTTTCGTGATAAAAAGTGTTTTAATAACATTCGGACACCAGCCAGTTGTCTAGTGTTTTCCAAAATAATGAAATGTCATGATCCAAAAACACAAGTGTGGCCAATTTTGTTAGAAATATAATTAAAATATAGTGTTTTAAGAAATTTTGAATTTGTTAAATTAAATCAATCATCCTATTAATCATAAGAAAACGTAGTCTGGCCAATTTGGGGTAACAAAAAAGCCCTGACGTTCAAACATTGTGAACATTTTGTACGATGAGATGTAATGAATAGTATTTTCAAACATAGTGAACATTTGTCCGATATGTTGTTCTGAAATATCAAGTTTGTCTATTATGTTCTATTATATTCACAACAAACATTATTTACATTGAGCTGATGGGATACTTGACTCTCTTACTCTCATTTATTTCGTTGAATAACACACATGCACGCGCACAAGCAGAAATGTCTATTTGTGCACTAAAAGTCTAAAACGTTTCAACAATTATGTTCAATTCCAATGTAGCATAGACTCATTTAAACTATAAATATCGTTTACATAATTTAGATTAATGCTTAGTAATAATATAGTAATAGTGTATGTAAATATGATTTCGGACTACTCAATGTCAGTTGGCAATTTGCGATCACCATTATATTTCGGTGGTCTTTTTATGTTAGATACACATTCATTTTATTGCAACTTCTTGTTGGCTTTGATTTTCTTAACCGATTCTCTCACTGCAAAATAATGGATAAGTAAAGATTTTCAGTGCAGCAATTGAAAAAAAAACTATTGAGTCTCAAAAAGGAAACTGGATAACATACCGTAAACGACATACACTAAACATGTATCTGATTTAATGACGGCGTTAATGATACGTTTGGATAGGGTTGTGTTAGTGATTACAAAAATGAAGACAGTTTTTGCGTATTATATCACGATATCTTGTACATGGAAAACACAAACAATGGCGGAAACGCAAGAATGAAATGCATAGTATTTCTACGACGACTGGACTATTTTTAAAAACTCAACTGAAATAATTTGGTTTATATTTACTGTTTATTTGAAATGAACTCGGAAACTCAAAATTCACATGATTACGTACAATTGAAATTGATGTTTTTATGTTATATACGTATGTTCTTGCAACGAAGACGTTAATTCATGTACTATTTAGTACTTAAATCTTTGAAGATTGTGCTAAATGGTCATTTACTTCGTTAACTTAAACACATTTGAAATTCATAATTTACTGAATATGGGTCGAAGGGTAACGAGCATGAACATATTCAACAAAGGAAACTACGTTGCAAGCAGCCAGTTAGGATTAGAACTTGGACATTTCAAACGGCAAGACCACACCAGTGATGCAAATTGTTACATCTCCGAATTATTTTCAGAAACATTTTGCGTGATGATTTAAATTACTGATGTACGTAAGTAGTTTGTAGCATTTTCTCGTTTAAGAAACACAGTACTGTCGGCTTCTTGTATATACAATTAAGGATTTCTTCGTGAGAACATTGTATCTGTTCCTACTGAGTTAAATT
Organism: Congeria kusceri; assembly: GCA_027627225.1. Taxonomy (NCBI): domain Eukaryota; kingdom Metazoa; phylum Mollusca; class Bivalvia; order Myida; family Dreissenidae; genus Congeria; species Congeria kusceri. The sequence goes on along the minus strand of CM051024.1, from coordinate 53,292,722 downwards.
GCAGTTTCATTAACATCATAAATTTAAACGATTAAAATGTTTCTAACAAAAGACTGTATCATAAATAAATAAAACAGCATAAACAGAAGAAAACTATTTGTTTTTTGTTTCTTTTCGAATGCTGAACACAAGTTTACATTTACATTGAAATTTACAAAATGCACATACACCTGGTTGTGCTATACTATAACATATCAGCCGAGATATACCCTTTGATAAGTATAAACTGTATAATTTTGAAGTAGTGTTCTGACTAAAAAGTTTAAGAATCTTCCGTGATTTACCGTACGGCATTTTGATACAACAATGGGCTCGTTTAAGATTAAACAATTTTGTTACATTCTGAATGGCACTGGATTGTATTTGGTATTAAGAAATACCGAGCAATAGCTAGTATCTTATCAATAATTAAAACGTCATACACAAGTATCAAAACAAAGAAAATGGATGATGGGCGGTTGTACTAACTGCAACCTCTGCGTTCAATGGACAGTCCTACACAAGTGTTTAGTCTTGTGCGGAGGTTGAGGAATATTTGTAAACGGGTGATCTCGATTAAGACGAAAATCAGACAGATCAATCGAAGAAGATATCAATAAAAAAATAAGTTCACTTTTCACCAAGTAGAACTTTTATACCTAGTCATACAATTACCATTCCCAAGTATCATTTTGGTGACTTACATAGATGTACCTTAAAATAATGACACTAATGAATCCGTTTAAGTACTGTTAGCATACACAAAATTCAATTACGTATGAACCTTATGTTCGTCTGGTCAACGACATTTCTCGTTCGATAATAGATCTCTGGAAAAGATGGTTACCATAGCAAAATGGAATTCAATTATATCGTAGACTTTTATATACATTGTACATATTTTTTGTTAGCCTCACATGCAGTCCATATTACATATATTTTATAATGCAATTTCATTATAAAAATTGTCTTGACGTTTATCTTTTGTATGTATGTTTAATTAGTTGATGTTCATATGACATAAACGTGCTTTATTGTTTTTTGTTGGTGGGTAGCTATATTATAAAACGAAAACGAAGTTCATCACAAAGCATGGCTTGCTTGGTAACAAAATTTAAGGTAAACATGTGAATTGCAAATCGTTAATAAGATCATTCTGATCTATTTTCAAGGTTCGCGTGTTTCATAAAAAATTCCCAAAATACACGGAAAACAAATGAAAAACGTTAAAATAGATACCAGATGTTATCTTAATCTACTGCAAATAATATATAATAAGAACGGTTTTTAGTGTAATAAGCAAATTAGAAAGTAGATTGTTGGTGAACAATAATATCATATATATTGTAGTTGAAGAGAGCGCACGAATAATGGGCATGTAATATATTGTCGGTATATTATTGACATTAAATAACAAAGTCAATGATGAATAAACTTCGGAAGTAGTTAACAAGACGAATACAAGAAAACAATAAGCAACGCGTTCATCATTCTATAGTGATAAGTAGTTTATTTATGCCTATTTTATGGATCTAATACTGGTTTCAAGGGAAATAAAACTAAATACAAAACAAACAATAATGGCATCAATGGCTAAACTATATTACAAACCACTTTTAATGAATACAAAACAGCTTGATACAGCAAGACCATGCGTTCGTATAACCCTATAACACTTTAAAAAAAATAAACAGCAATTTCGTTTGATAATCCATGTATTATGTTTTATATTAATATATATTAATATTTATCAATATGAATTGATAAACATTATCTGTGTTATTGGTTGACGACAGTTTGTGTATACTGTGTTATCATGGTTACTTGGGTTATTGTGTGGTTTTTCTTAGTAGAAACCTTTGTTCTCTTGCTAATTAGAATCAAGTGATTGCATCTGTTTTAATTAATTTCCACTTGGAAAATTGATATTGTACTGGTTTTCATTGTATACGCAATTTATGTATCATCCGTTGAATAATAAAGTTATTGAATAATACATAGTTTTATTCAATCATTGTCTAGATTGTCATTGTCTAGATTTTTATGTCAAAAAGCGTATTGAACTTAGCTTCATTATTTACTTCATTTAAATTTTCCTTACGTGTTTCTTGCTGTCTTCATTAATAGGTCGCTCCAAAATGACGGATGGGGTAACCTTTTGTAAACCAAGAAGCATGTCTTTTTCAATCAACTTGAATATTTGATGTAGGCTGAAGTGTGTATGCCAATATTTAAAGTTACGGTAATGTAATCACATTTAAAAGTATATCTTACTGTTTGTGTCAGTATAACCTATCATTCGCATCATATTCTTATGATGCGCGTTCGTGGCATTAAGTTTTTAGTTGACATGTTGATAGGCAGTAAGAAAAATTAATAACTAATGTTTTTATATGAGAAACCTAACAGTTTTTCTTAGCAAAACTGCCGACGCAGCTTTCCAACGGACTCTGGAATATTATTAATACAAGTATATACCGAAACCCAAAACACACCTATTTGCAAAGCATTTTAAACACGTGATCTGACTTATATAAAGCCGTTTCTAACTCGTGAGTTTGTTTGAACACTGATATTTTTTAATAAACGTTAGTCGACAGACAGTGAAGAACAAAAACAATTGTCATCGGGTATTTTACATCTATGAATAAAGAATCCCAAAACAAAGAATGACTATAATCATGGTAAAAACGCAATACTACACTGGAAAGTAATAGAACTCGGATATCAAACACATGGACAATACACAAACTCTCTTACATTTTCTAAACTATATTCACCTGCAATTGGATCCCTTACCATAATAACTCTTAGAAATTGATACTTTCTTGTCGTTATAGTCAATATAATTGAGGCGCGTTGTGGAAAACCGGCCTTAATGCATGAGCGTAAAGTGTCGTCCCAGATCAGAATGTGCAGTCCGCACCACTGTACGCGGAAAGTGCCGTCCTGGATCATGGTTTTTCTGAACGAGGTTATTGCACAACGCTTATAATGAATACTTAATTTGTTTTCGTTGAGGAGCTTCATTCTTCCTATTGAGCTGAGCTAATTGGATTAGTTCTGCGTGAAAAATGTTATAGCAAAACAAGATCAAGAAGAAAATTAATTCATGTGTCTTTTCACACTCAGTTATTACCAATTAGACGATGTTAAGTTTGTTTGCTAATGTTTTTTACTACTTTGTACTAGATTTATCAATTTGTTTGCTCGGTTGACGTGTTTAAAAATAAAATTTTGTCGACATGTGGTAATTAGTTACTTAATCACAGTTTACTTGATATTTTATTAAGTTGTATATAAAGCCTTATGCTTTACATGTATGTCCTTAATTTGTCAAGAATTATCTTTAACTTCCAACAGGAGTCAATGACGTGTATTTTATGCACGTATACATGTACATCGTTAATTAATTACAGTGCGCAGCAATCTTCTTGGGCATTTGACAGAAACGTTGTTGCCTTGCACAAATCTGTTATCGTGATGTCGGATCATTTAACAACAAACCACTCCATATATCGTTGTTATTCGGCTACAGCGAATCATTCATTGCTTGATATCAAAGTGCATTGTAAATTGTAAACAAGTGAATGGGAAAGATAATGATTGCTGTTTTCCGTTTCTCAGTTTGCGAGTCTATTTCAATTTCTAAAGACACGGGGGAACAATAGGAATTGATTAAACTGATAGCGGATGTTTATCAAATGTTACTGAAAGGATCAAAATGAATTGTAACGAAATTAGTTCTGGGAAACAAGCATTATTATAAATAGCGTGTTGGAGAAAATCAATCTGACAAATATGTTGTGCACAAATCCAACAACGCGAAAATGTCATAATGTCAATTCAGAATTTTAGTTGGATTATTATGTAGATATTCTTGAGACGTATAAAGTAGCGTATGCCGTGCTAGAACGTACAATAAAAAGTAGATATTGAGACTTTCAAATTGTGACTTTTTCAATACAATATAAAATTAATAAGGAATAACGTTTTTATTTATTTTTAGATAATAATACTAATAAATATAAAAGCAGTTGGATAACGTGTTAGTATAAATATCACATCCGCTTTTTACTATAAAACACGTGTTCAGAAAAGTATTGGGCATACTAAAACACGTGTTCAGAATAGTATTGGGCATACTAAAACACGTGTTAAGAAAAGTATTGGGCATACTAAAACACGTGTTCAGAAAAGTATTGGGCATACTAAAACACGTGTTCAGAATAGTATTGGGCATACTAAAACACGTGTTCAGAAAAGTATTGGGCATACTGTTTGCACCTGTACTGATTACTAGCGTATTTTGCGACATTATTAGTCTTGCATTGTTGTACTCGTATTAATATTATTCAAGAATTAATTATTTATACATTTTAAGTTTTGCATCTTTTGCAAATGGTAATTGATTCTCAAAACAAGTGTATACACAATTGGTATTATTTAGTAAACTCTTTATTTGTGTTGTAGAACTTATTTGTGTAGTAGCTTCTTCTAGAAATTCTTCTTACATGTACAGGTTAAGACAATCTCGAACACGTGCAGCGCTATCAGAGAGTATTCCTGATAACGACAATTTCGTGGCATGCCTTAAATGTATTTTTCCAACGTTCTTAGGCATCTCGATTCTAAAGCCAACCATTAGCTTTTCTTCAAAGACAAACGGTAGAATTTCTTACTGTCAACGTCAATTAATTTTCGTCAGGGTGCAGAAAAGTGCACTTAATAGGAACAGAACCTTCTTCTTTCGCATGCCAGCCAATTCCCAACAATTTTAAGGATTTGTGATATGTTACATACAACTGTATGGGCTTGCTTTTGGCATTTCGCAACAATATAATTGAGACCTAAAAAATTAACAAACTGAGAAAATAACATTAAAATGCATGTAAATAAAACAGGACAAACCATTTGAGTTATTACATCATTACATGTTCATCATTGTTGAGTCCGTACGAACTTATGCATTACTATTACCATTACAATGTATTTAAACTCGTTCGGCAATAATTGCATGCTAACTGAACTATTTGAGTCATTATATCATTACATGTTCATCATTGTTGAGTCAGTACGAACTTATGCATTACTAGTACCATGGCAATGTATTTATACTCGTTAGGCTATAATTGCATACCAACTGAACTATTGTGTTGAAATATATAGAAAATCAATAAATGAATATCATGGGTTGATCTTAAACAGGGCGTTGATGATTTTATTTACTCGTACACGTATGTTGTTACTTTACAAAAAGGACTACACGATGATACATAAAGTTTCCAATTACAAAAATGTGTTACATTAATATTATATTAAAATTCTGCTAAAGTAGTATGCATTGTAACCATTTTGAGTTTTATATTATGCAGTCAGGATTTGAACTTTGATCGAGCGCATAACATTTGATTTTCATTTCTACGAATGTATCGAAAATAATGTATCTAAAACAAATTTAGTATTCAACGTTCAGAACAAAATAAAACGTTTCTTTAATCATCATGTATCAAATATAGCACCGGTTCTGGCTATTTGAATGAAATGAAACTTACGAGCTCCTTACGACAGGTGATGCATGTTCTGTTCTGTCAATTGATGACCATATTTTAATTTATTATACGAAGAATGGATTTTATATGTGCCAAATTTGCAAACACTCTGCAAATGTACACGTGGAGACGTTTAAGTTTTGTGTCTGTTTTCTTTGTGTTTGTGTTGTAGTTTATGTCTGTGTGTTATTTTCGGTATGTTATTAAGTTTAACTGGCTGTTAATCACTTGCCTAAAATTATAGTCTAGTGTTGATGCAGCTTCAACGTCATATTATATTGTAAACGTATCTAAAGAATAACAATTGTTAATCTTCTAATCAAAATCAACACATGTATGTCTGTTTATCTTCTCAGGTTGCAATTGCTGTTTAAAATAAAAATGGACAATTGAAAAATATTTTTACACACGGCCTACGCAATCTGGATATAATGTCTTTATCGTGCCAGCATGATATTACGAGTTAAATAAACTTTATTTCGTTTTGCTTTGTCCTGTCATTGAATTATTTTTATTGTACTCTACTTACATAATGAATAATGCGCCTACAATACAAAGTAATTACACAGGTCGCCTACACATAAAAAAAACATCTTTCGCAGAAGCAGATTACTAAAATGCAATAAATTTAGTCGTTGTGTTATTGAATGTATGTTAATTCTGGAATTTAGTTGTGTTTCCATTGTAAATGATATGGCCAACAATGAATTGCGCCGTCAGTAAAACAGGAAGGATTGTGCAAACATTGATAAAACACGAGCTTGTCATGTTCAATCAACTTCAAGATTTGATGTATGCTGAATTGGAGCTACTTGAATCAACAAATTCCGTCATTGAATCGGTTTTATAACAAATGTTGCGTAGTTCATACGGGCTATTTCTAATCAGCATTTTTTTTAAATCGGAACCTGTGAATATCCTTTATTTTTTATTTTAAACAATGTTGATTTGTCAGCTTAAAAGTGATAGTCTTTGCGAAATTAAACAGCATACTAGTAGCATTGGGCTGCGTTATTGGCCTCCAGTGTTTTATGTCGGTTTATATTGTAATGCTTTAATAGTAATGTCACTTTGCATGCAAGCAATGAACATGTTTTCGTAAAATATGAAAGGCGTCTAAAACATGACACCATGAATTGACCCTGGATTTTTAGAGTTAGTTTAATGCGCAAAATGTCTTTATGTTCTTAATCCTTAATCAGATTTACATATATATTTGGAATTAAATGTTAGTCATTATAATGCCATTTATAATACAGAGATCATGACTTGCTACTACAGCTAATACTACTATTACTGAATAATACTATTGCTTTGTGAATGATGGTGTAAGAGATGGTAAGATGCAATTAATTTTAATAATACATAATTAAGCAATGGGCATTCATTATTTTTAGGTCGTCTTTCAATCTTCAACAAAAAAACATGTCATACATAACTTTAATACTCCCACGTGATGTTATAGGTCGTGATCACGCTAAACCTGCCAGCACCAGGAATGAATGAATGAACGTTGATTTTGCCTTGTTGAGCCTTGTCTTTCCGTACAAATATTGGAAATCCAGAATGAGCATACAGTCCCTGCTTCGGCGTCGTAGAGACATTTGCCGATGAACACATTTTTAGCTGCTGATTGGATATTTCATACAAAACATTAAGCTTATTGTAGTATTGTAATACATGATCTTGTAAAATTAAATTATAATGACAACGCAATGTTATTGTCAATAATATACGTTTACTTTATAAAATTGCTTTAATGGTCATGCTCAAAATGTCTAACGCTACTCGCAAAAACGAATTCGTTGAAATCGGATTGTATATATTGTATAAGGACTAACTTTAAAATATATGACAACATGAACAACACAAGTGAATTTCTGGAGACGTCAGAGGCGGCTAATGCCCTCCACGTCGAGTCTTACCTGGAATTAATGATGGGCGAACGACGTCGAGACATGGCGTCAGTATGGTTGCTAACGCTAGCGTACGCGGTCATATTCATTACGGGTATTACTGGAAACGTGTGCACGTGCATAGTGATTGCTAGAAATGCCTACATGCACACGGCTACAAACTATTACCTCTTTAGTCTCGCCATGTCGGATATGTTAACCCTCTTATTTGGTAAGTTGCCCTTATCGTTTCAACTACAAATATCCATCTAGCATTTAAAATATCCATCTAGCATTTAACATCACTAACAATGTGTTACAAAATAAGACGAACATGAAGATATAAATTGCAATTTGAAAAACACATATATTATAAGACTTTATTATGAATGAAAAACTAGTTTCCATTTCCATAATATGGTATTTGAATAGTTTGTATTTTGGATCAATATATTCACTTTAGACACGACAAAATTAATCTTATTTTATTGGGAATTTCGTGCTGCTCACCGAAAGTTTACGGTTCATATTTGGATATTGTTGATGTCGGCACAATGTTTGGCATGTACATAAAGCATAATGTTTAATCAGTTGTCATGGATGACCGTGTGATTTAAGAAACAATATTCAACAAACAAAATATTTTATTAAGTAGGTTTGAAACCACATTATCATATACTAAAACACGTTTTGGCTGGCAATAAAATGGATGATTTGAATGTTTATTATTGATTTTGTTACTTTCACATTGTGCGTGCCTTTAAACATTTACAAAAAAGCCTCTTATCATGAACGTACACGCTGTCTAGCTATTAATGAAATGCGTTTTCAAAAATTTACTTTTTTTCAAGGCCAGTACCTCAAACATAATCCGTGTTCAAGTACCTTATATGTACATGAAATTAGTAAAAGTTTAAAAGAATACTTGAAAGTTATATACATGAATAGTTTTTATTTATAAAGATATTCGTAATAATTTAATTTATATGTTAATTCTTATAATAGTTGTTCAGCTATTTATTGCTGTGCGTTTGAAAGTTAAAAGGACCTGTTCACAGATTGACGAATTGAAAAAAATTCTACCTTTTTCCAAAAATAAAAGAACATTGTATACAAGGGAGCAAGATAACACTACGGACCTAGAAATATACTGTAAAAACCATTTCGTTTTTCAGTAATCATCAGTTGAAATTGATACAAATATCAAGCGTTTGTAACGCTAAACGATGAAACAATGTAAAGTGTTTCTTGTGTTTTCGTAGAAACTGTTGGCATCACGTGGAACACTTACATAAAGTAATAATGCAGATTGACACTTGGAAGTCGGAATGGCCGAGTGGCTAAGGCGATAGCCTTTTAATCCGGAGGTCCCGGTTTCAAAACCCGGTGGGACCAATTTTCTTTTCTTTTCTAAATACTTTTCTTGCTATAATACTTGAGCTTTTTAGTTCCGATGCTTAAATCTGTTAAGACATTTAATGGCATACTTCAAACAAATCTGTGAACGAGTCCCTTTAATGTCACTATAATGATTAATTGTGCGAACTAACAAATACCGCTTATTGACTGAGCCGATGTTGATTATTATTAAACCATTGAGTAATAAATGATTACTAAAAGCCGCCTTGAGAAGCTGCTCAATGTTATCTGTTTTCATTAATTTTATTGATTGCAATTAGTAAACACAAATAGTAAATACTAATTAGCAATTATTAAACACACATATTAATGCACCTTCTTCCTGTTTAGTACATGGAGATATATTTTGTGTTACCAAATATTCATTTATTTGTATATATGAACCAATCTGATTGATATACTTAATCATGCTATTTATTGATATACTTAATCATACTATTTATTGATATACTTAATCATACTATTTATTGATATACTTAATCATACTATTTATTGATATACTTGATCATACTATTTATTGATATACTTAATCATACTATTTATTGATATACTTAATAGTATAATTATGTATTTATTTATTTTATTTTGAGAAACTGCATTATAGCCTCTGTTTCTTTTTGCTGAATGTTTATCTTCTTTTCTTAGAAGATGCCGCCAAATTGTGTGTTATTAAACAATCGAAACTTAGACTAACATAATCATAAACTATTAAAGTTAATGTTGAAAAAAAGACAAAAGTCTGCAAGTGCAGCTTACATATTTGAATTCACATAAAATACCAAGAATACCAAGTCAAAGGACATAAGGTATCTTAAGTTGCTCATTAATCACCAAAATTGTCTCCAGGTTATCCTTCTAGATTTGTTCCACTAATTATATTGGATTTAAATGCCGAGATATAATTTGCCCGCATGATTAATGGGTTACAGTATCAAAGAAAACATATCCATCGTTTGTCCCTTGATGTCACTTTATATACAGGGAATTACAAGGCGATCCTTAGAGAAAACGCTAATACTGCTTTTAATGTCAGTGCCAATGTTTTCAAGCACTGATAAAGCAGCAATACAATGATCTATATTTGAGGTCACTTGTTTGTAGAATACTAAAAAAAAATCCGAACATTTAACAATCATGCATATGTACATACATTTCATTCAGGTCTCAGGACTTTTAAATTATTTATTAATTATTTTCATGGAAATTTTGTAAAGTTATTTTTATAAATATGTGTAATTATAAACAACTATACCACATTGGTTCGAACTTCCAGGTTTGTTGAAGACCCACACTTACTAAGGCAGAACATTGTTTTTCTGAAGACTACCATTTGTAACAACACAGTTCTTGCGTTACCAGTTTGATTATAGTACACGAGTTGTTTCCATAGATGTATTTTTGTTTTGACTCAATTGCAGAACAAACATACATCGACGAGCGTTTTAGTATATAATCATGTTCGTTAATATGCCGCATGTTTGAACTACAGGTTTGCCAACTGAGCTGTATGGAATTTGGGAAGCCTATCCATGGTCTTTCGGGGAACCCCTCTGTATATTTAAATCATTCCTGGCGGAAATGACGTCATATGCCTCCGTTCTGACGATTACGGCATTCACCGTTGAGAGATACGTCGCTATATGTCATCCAATTAAAGCACAAACGTTGTCGAACCTTTCGAGAGCAGTTAAAATGGTGTTCTCAATCTGGGTCGTAGCCTGCCTGTTTGCCCTACCGTACCCAATTCACACAAGGGTGTTCCCATATATTGTGATCAACGGAACGGGCATCCCTGACTCGCTACAATGTAACATCCCCTTCGAGTGGCAAAAGGGGATGACGCACATGTTTCAGATTTCCACGTTTGTATTCTTTGTCTTCCCAATGGCGGTGATTACAATAATGTACGGACTGATTGGAATGAAGCTCCGGAATTCTCAGTTGGATTGCAAACATAAATCCAAAATTCGAGCTAGACGTGCTGTGGTTAAAATGCTCAGTAAGTATAATAGAAAATCCGTAATTCCGACGGACCTGTCGTAATAAGTCCCATTTCTTACTTCTTATGTTTTAAATCTTATTCACCACTTTCCGTGCATTTCGTTGTTAAGGAGTATTTATCTCTTTCATAATCTCAGGGTACAACGATAACACGCAATAAATATAGACACATTTTATTTTATTTTTACGTTTTGTTTGTTTGTGTTGTCTATACAAATAAATGGTAATTTATAAACTCGAATTTAATATAGACCAACAACGTGAAAGTACTGTTAGATCTTTATTTGCCATTAATATGTGTGGAGCAATATTATTTCAATTTCTAATATTGTTTTCGTTGTGTTGCGAATTTTGCTGAATCAAAATATGACTATATCTACTTTTGATTTGTGTTATCAGGTTATTTAGTGGTTTTAATATTACAATGAACATTCATAGAACCGTTACATTTCAGTCGCTGTCGTTGTTGCTTTCTTCGTCCAGTGGGCTCCATTCCACGCCCAGAGATTGATGACCTCGTACATGCCTACCGAGAAATGGACACCATCGCTCATTAAATTCCAGAGTGATCTGTTTTATGTATCAGGTAAGTTCACCTTTTGAATATATTTTTCTCATAGGATAGTCGTTTGATAACACATTTTTGGAATAACCTATACATGTGAATGTGTTAAAAGCATGTTTTTAAATAAATAAAAAGAGAAATGTACTGAAAAAGCCTGATCAGCTGTTACCCTTTTTATTATACGAACGGGTGATACCTTGAAGCAATTTTCAGGATATAAATTTTCCAGTTACATTCTATAAAATTATTTCATCGACGGGTACATGTTTTGAAACAGTTTTGATTGCTTTATTATGTACTCATATTTAGTATCATTGAATCATTTTCACATTGGTGAAACTGACGTTGAATATGGATCGTTACATGCATCATATCAGCAAAGCACGTCGAACGCATTCAGTATCCATTGGATTGTTTTAAGTGAGCATAATTAAGTTTTATTGCTTTAACACGAAAAGGAATAATTCATAAGCGTTGTATAGCAATCTTCATTTTTTATTCAGGAGTGCTTTACTTTTGCAACTCAACGATCAACCCTATTCTCTACAACTCAATGTCGAAGAAATTTCGTTTGGCGTTCAAGCGGACACTGTGTCGCTGCTGCTACTCGTCAGCAGAACTGCTGGAAATTAATGGAAAATCTAAAACGATATGCTACTCGGATAAAACAAACGGCAACCTTACAAGGCTTCCCGCTTATGCGGCCTCAAAAGTCGCTTTCGGCGATTTAAATGGAACCAAACATATAACCAACCTTATCAAGCCGGATGCCGTATATGGGAGGGTAGCAAATATAAACGGAAACCAGAGATTATCTCCGACTCGATGCTGTTGTAATTACAGCCAACCAACTGGAAGACTTATAGAAATGGCTTTTAAGGAGCCTCACCGTACGCTTGTTTCTCCAGAATTGACTACTCGAGGTAAAGGCTTTGCTCCGAGAGCTGTAGGAGTTCGTTATAATTTCTCAACCAACACCTGCCTGGTGAGCTTAGCTGAGCTAGAATCTGATTCGGTAATTGAGCTCAAGTCGATATCTAGCTCCAGCAGTGCCAATCTGTTGTCAACCAAAGTAATTCCATCACCAACGAAAGGATATTTGAACAATCGAGATTCATTTGTATAGCATGTGTTTTGGACACTCTATGGTGTTTTAAAGAACAAACTCATCTATTTTTCTTTTATGTTTATTAAACAGGTATATGTTTTGTATATTGCCGCTGCATGTTTGACAGTGAAAATAAAATTTAATTAATTACACTTATCTAGAAAGTGTGCAGCTTGTAATAAATGTATTCGTTGTTCTTCGGTGCTTTCCAAACTGATTTTTCTGATTGTCCGTTGACTCAATTGTATTGATTTAAATCTAATACTGATTTTTGTGTGGTACTGTTAATTACTTCTGAACGTTGTACATTAAATTAAACCCCGTATCATTGCCAAAGCTCACAACATATATTTGCACTTCGGTTGCAACAAATGAATACATTGATACATCTGATATTAGACAATAGTCTTAAGTGTTGACTACATTAAAAATGATGATTTTTTGTGATGAAATTAAATATAGTTATAATCTCATGATAAGAATTGCGTCTTGCATGAAATTGCATTAAACCATTCAAAGCACATAACTTCATTTGTTTAATGGATTCATCAGTCAACGGGAATGTGCTTTACCTTAAATGAAGTGTCACTAGCCCATTTTTACAAAACGACTTCCCACCTTTACCAACATCGTCTTCCTGCAACCAACATTTAAACAAAAATCTTTTGCAAAAGTTTGTAATTATGACAGAAGCTTTTTTCTGAAATTTACCGTGTACTATTGTTGTGCTTCAATATTATTGGTATTAGTAATGTGGGTAATGAAGCCTCCTTTAAGGTTGTAGTAGTGCTATGATTAATGGTATGGTAATAAATGTAAAGCCTGTAGTTGTTATAACGTTACCAGGACGAAAATAGAATTGTATTTATGGTTATTTCTGTTTCCTCTTTAGAAACTAATGGCATTCGCCCCTTGATAATTATAAAAGAAGGAACGTAGTTTTTGATCTGATTTTCCATACTCAATTAGCATTATGAAAAAAAGGCACAAGAGTGCCTGTATTGCTCCACTGGCTTATTAAGTAATGAGTGTCAGAATGGAAAGGACCCTGATAAGCTATATAAGGAAAAAAGCTCCTCCCACTTGAAGTCATATTTTCTCAACGAATCAAAAGTATTTGGATAGAGGGCCAACTAAGAAACATTTCTGTAAACTTATTTCGAAATCCAACTATTGGTTTCTGCCCCAGCCCCCGGGATAACAATTTTTAACGGACCGGAATGTTTTTAGGAACTTTGTTAGATAACCACCCAAGGAACATTTCTGAGAAATTATTTTCCAGCTCGTGGTTTCTGACATAAAGATTTTAAAAGTTTTCAATATAGTCATGTAAGGTAGAAGTGCCCCATCCCTGGCGTTCATGTTTTACAACTGACACTAACCATTTGAGCAACTTTGGTAGAGGACAACCCAAGAAATATTTATGTGAAATTATTTGAAAATCCAACCAGTGGTTTCTGACAAAATGTTTTTCAAATTGTTCAAAAATATCCACATAAGGAAATTGGCCCTGCCCCTGGTGACCAAGATTTTCAACGGAGCGGAACCATTTGAGCAACTTTGGTAGAGAACCACCTAAGAATCATTTCTGTAAAATTGTTTCGAAAACCAACCGGTTGGTTCGGTAAAGATCAAGTTTTAAATATAGCAATATAAGGAAAACTGGCCCCGCCGTCTGGCGGCCATATTTTTCAACGGAGCGGAAACATTTGAGCAACTTTGGTAGATGAACACCCAAGGAACAATTCTGTGAAATATTTTCGAAATCCAATCAATAGTCGCTGACAAGAAGATTTTCAAAGCTTTCAATATAGCCATATAAAGAAAAATTACCCCGCCCCCTTGCGACCATGTTTTTCAACGGAGGGGAACCATTTATCAACTTTGGTGGAGGGCCACCCAAGAAACATTTCCGTTAAAGTATTTGAAATCCTTTCGAGCGGTTTGGAAAGAGATGTCGTTTAATGTACCGGAACCATTTCAGCAACTTTGGAAGAGGACTACCCAGGCAAAATGTCTATGAAGTTCCATCAAAGTCGACCCAATGCTTTGAGAGAGGATTTCATTTACGAACCTCCATGGCTAAGCTCGCTGGCATTCGGCAAGTGAAGCTATCAAAAACAAGAACAAACAATTCAGCATACATAGTCAGCCACTTCGGAAGCGCTTCAACACAATGGTTTTTACTCCTTTTAAACTGTTACTGTCGATACGAAAGATTAAATTTCAAGTTAGTATTTTAAAGGATTATGCTATTATTTTTCTGGACAAACGTTTATAAGGCTTGAATCATACCATTTCGAGACTTTCGGCGTTGTTTACTTATTAAAATTGAATGCTTTTATTACTGACAGAGCAGCAAAGTTATATTTGTATTCATATTATCCGATTGTTTAAGGCGATATGTAAACATCGCACTTTTAGAACGCAAACAAACGAATCAAAATAATTGACACTGTATTCGTAATCGTATATTTTGATGTGTACGTTATCAGAATTATCGGAATATAGGTATATTGAAAGAGCGTAAACAAACAATTAATTATTGTGTAGGCATAAACATTAGTAATGCATTTGTGAAACAAAAATCGCTTAAATATATTTTATGTGTATCTACATTATACTGACGTTAAAGTTTAAACCCGAGATATATCTTTAGACATTCACAGGCCTACACAGTTATTTTGTGTGTGTTTTATTGCAAACATATAAACTTACTTAAAGATGTAAATACAGCTTTAAATGCATTACAAACTTGTAGCCAAATGGTTAATAACGAATCACAAGAGCATGATGACATTGTGCTATGCATTGTGATTCGTAAAGGCTATACATATTGCTTTTATACTGACTTCACATAGTATATACATAGACACGTGGAGACGTGGTAAACTCAATACGAAGTTTTATTATATAACCGTTTAAAATCTTAACGAATACATGCTTTATCAAGTGGTGAAATACATGTCGACTGAAAATAAATCCCGTATTATGCCACTCGCTATTTTTCCGATCCCGTATTACCATACTACTCTTTTTAATGACGTCATCAAAGAGTAATGTAAACAAAATATAGATCTAATCTATACCTGGCGCTAAAACTAGCGTCACTTTATAGGCGGACAGCAAATTGAATGTCAGCTACAATGTCTCCGAAATTCACGACCGACAACCGAGTTTTCAACCAACCTTTGAGGCAGCAGCAGCACTAGTACTATAATAAGATCTTATTATAGTGTATATACGTGTGGTATATAATAAAAGAATCATTACGCTAGTCAATTGTTCCAAGAATATGTGTTAGTCTCGTGGCTTGCGTTATTTCGTATCACAATCGAGGCTCTGCCTCTCGTGTGATACGACATCACACGAGCCGCTCGACTCATACGTACTCTTGGAACAATTGACTAGCGTAATATTCCGTATATATCATAAGAATTGAAATCGAACCTAAGAATTGTCTTTGATGTTCATATGTATACATTGTTAAGGTGAATAATCCCAAAGAAGCATTGCAGATGAATGGCGCAAACTTATTGCACAATTACATGCGATACAAACTTGTACAATAATTTAATTTGGACATAAAAATATGGGATGTCAACATTCATACTAAAGTCTTCAATTGTTTTCTAAGCACCGTGGACTCAGAATACTTTTAAAGCACACTTCCCTTTAGAAGTTCAAAAGTCTACAACTTGTTTTGTAAGTAATAAAGTCTTTAAGCGTAATGTAATGTTCAGAAATCTTAAAGCGATTAAACGAACCGTCTATTCTGATGAATAATAAATCACTCCATCCATAAATAAAATGATGCCTCGTGTCTGTATCGTCTATTTAAATCCCACGTAAGGCTATTATAGATAAATGTGAACGCAACATAACCGACCAACTTTGTATTTAAGTTCCAGAAAATTAATTTAGATACTAGCAAATTTTTAATATTGAATTTCCACGAACAAATTATTTAGGTTCTAGCAAATTTATATTAAATTCCCAAGAAAAATTTATTTAAATTCTAGCAAATTAAAATTAAATTTCCAAGAAAAATTGATTTAGGTTCTAGCAAATTAATGTATTAAATAGTATTTATATTATTAAATTCATGTAATTTTATTTTACCTGCTTAAAAGATTGTGGAAAAGCAGTTGATCGTGAATGTTCAAAAGTTCGGAAAACATTGTGTATCTCACTAGAGTCATGGATATCGCGAAACCCAATACATGGAAAATATGTAAGGGTTAAGTATCTAATGTAGTAAAATAACGTTGTTAGTCTTCGAAAACGAATGTTCTAAAATTAGAGTTAACCCTCTTTAATGAATATGCAATTTGAAAAAAAAGTCAGGAGTCACCAACACAATATTTTATTATATTTTATTAATAATGCGTAATTTATTATGCATAGAGACGAACATAACGTAATACGCGACCACCAATAAACATATTCTATCATAGTTGCATAAATTACAGAAACATATGGGGCATGTCGTGGGAAACCCGGGCTGAATGCAAGTGCGTAAAGTGTCGTCCCGGATTATCCTATGCAGTCCGCATAGGCTAATCCTGGACGGCACTTTCCACTTTATTGGTATTTCTGTTTCATGGAAGTCACTTCTAAAGATAAATCCACTGTATGCGGAAAGTGCCGTCCGGAATTAGCCTGTGCTACACTTTACGCACGTGCATTAAACCCGGTTTTCCCACGACACGCCTGATATATTCAATATATATATAAACGAAATACGGTGCCGCCAACGAATTTAAGATTGCATATTTGCATATATTCGAGACACACATATATGATTATTAATATCGTTATTTGTTTAATAAGCAATTCATGCAGAATCTTTTGTCACAAAACAGACAGTAAGGCAACATCATTAATTTTATTCGATGCATCCGAAAAATACATCAAAGGCTGTAGATGTTGTAGTTATACAGGCCTTCAGGAAAGCGTGGTAATTTATTTTAAACATGGAAAGAATGGCAAAAGAAAGTACATACAAATATCAATGTTCTGATTTGCAACGTCATTAGGTATAAAAGCTTTAGTACTAAATAACAAAACTCTACTGTGACTGATTATATATAATGAAATTTTGATCATCATGGTATGTATTTGCAATAAAAACTTAAATTAATGAAATGTATTACGTCTATGACAGTTTCGTGTATAAGTCATTGTACATTAAATTGTTTCAAACTAGTAGATTGTGCTTCTATGCTTCATATTTTACTATTATTTTTTATATTTTGTAAACAGAAATTATTGAATTTCACATTGAAGATTTTGTCTGAAATGTTCATTTAAATACAACTTAAGTTACGATTTCCCTTTAGGAGCTTTGTGAATATTATCGCCGGTATTCACAAAGCTGCTTCACATCAATAATCCTGGGTTCAAAACTCATATGACGTGTAAGTTTAAATCAGAATGGACGAGTGTAAGGAAACTAAATACACGGAAATAAACAGCGTATAAAATTTCCATTTTCGATGCTCAAATGTACGTAAAAAATCGGCCACTTTTTAGTGTCCCCTGCAATGTTTATAACAAAGTAGTTCTTTTTCTAATAGATATCTTTATCTAAAGAGTAACGAGCAAGGATTACAAAAATAAATTTTGACTAAAAAAATCCTACAAAAACCACTTTCTTTAACCGGCAACACCCCTCCCTCCTATTAATTATGTGTAACTCAAACCAATGTTGGCAATGGTGAACTGCAAATGGTTTCGTTTCCTTCTTTTGATGGTTAATATTGCGTTTGTTTTGTTTAAACATCAATTTTGTGTCAAAAATAAAGTAAGCAAGTTTTTAAATTCTGAAGCCAAGGGTGACGTGAGCTATAAATAACTTCAAACGTCCTTTAATTCTATTCAAGGGAGATAATTCAATTTGAAAATCTTAGTGTATAGCTGTTAATTTTCACCTGTGCGGATATATGCGTTTTGTGTGTGTAAGTAAACAGCTATAATTGAAATGAATAAAATAGATAATACATGACTCAATTAAATAAAGATCTTATCATTATGAATAATATATCTGAAAAGCCATGGGCGGGATAATCTCGGTAGCTATGTAACCCTTAGGCTGAAGTATGGTCCTACAACATAAACTTAAGGGAATATCTAGCGTTTACAATGATGTTGGTATGAAATTCAGCGAGAATTATAAGAAATATGAGATAACCGAATTTAAACAGAAACCACGTTTGGGCAAAACAGTGATGTGATATTTTAAACAGAAGCGGGTGTTTTCTATTTCGTCAAATTTGCTTGTGAAAATTTGTTTACGGACATAAAAAATAATATATTTAAATCTGTAATCATGCAACACCATATTTTGGTTGCGTGCGTATGATGACGTCAGTTTCCCCCCGTGACTCAAAATTTCCTGTTATGATACTGAGATTTCAATTCAAAAGTAAATAACGATATACTTAATCTGTAGAATTTTGTTGCTATAGAAAGTTCTTTTGCTGATAGTTTTAAAACATAAATATATATCGCCAAAACGGTTTTTGAAGGGTGGCCGAATATTTACGTACAGGCCGGAATTACGTCCATGACCAGTAAGTTGTCCTTATGAAGCTTTGTGAATACTGCCAGGACTGAAGCAGAAAGGTAAAAAATCTTAACATCTTATTACTCGTACATCCTATCTCAAAATGTCTATAATTATTTGACTTGTTTCAAAATAGCAAAGATTCTCTGTCTTTTACAAGAATGTAATAATTATATATACTTATCAAAGAATATGTATTATAATGAAAATAAAGTATAAAGGGCGTTTAACCCCTTCACACTTTATAAAACGGCACCGTGACCTTTTTAACATCATGCATTTGTCAGGATTCTAAATATAAAACAAATGTCAATATTTGTTTCAATCGTGCAATTTTCTTTTAAAATTCCGTAACACATACGATTAGTCCAAACAATATGATAATTTCCGCCTAATTTGAACGCTATATATTTGCAAATGATAAATGACTTCAACACTCCAAAGAATTTTAAACGTGTATCGCGGCTTTTATGTTTCGATTCGTTATATATAAAGCATTGCCTATTACGAAACAACATTGTTCGAAACAGGTTATATAAGAAAATCGTGTATTAACGTATATGTTCTTCAGTTTCATTACATTTTCACATTCTGTTGGTATTGTCGTCAGCCTTTAGGACTATACAGTGCAATTGTATTGACCTGGCACTCATTAATTTCCGGAAGCGCTCGGCAGTTCTATTTGTATTGTTTTAACATTTATCTAGCGTCTAAAGCACTGATTTCATGCTTATATAACATAAGCACCCATCAAAAACGCGTAAGGAAGAATAGCGCAGTAGATATGTTTTAGAACTTGAATAACAATGACTGCGGTTCGATTCCTGCCAAAATCTTTCTTTAATGTTTATCATTTCCTTAACTTTCCTTAACTCGGTGCAGCTCTCTTCTGTGTCAGAATCGAGGTTAATGATGCGATTCCGTGTCATGATGTCGGCAAAAAGATCAACCTCCTTCATGAACGTCAGCGTTTTCTCCACGTGGTCACATGCTTTTTGCCATCTGTCCTTGCCAATCGCTACGGAAATAATTGGGACGTTCTTGGAAATGAATGCAGCCATTGCAATAAAAGCGTTGCTTTTTGATAATTATATCAATCGATTGGAGTTACTACCAATTACCAAGAATAAAGTGCTGTATATGTTATCTTATAGTTCAAAAAATTAATGTCATAGAATTATATCGAATAAAAAACCACAGTTCATTTTCTTCTTCTTTTTTTTTCTTAAACATAAAAATGTTGTTAAATCAGTGTACATTGGTAATAAAAATAAACAAAGCATGAATCAGAGCTACCATATATTTAAAATAAATGTCTTCTTAGTCAAATATCTATATTTGATCAGTATATATAAGTACAATGTTAACGTTATTGTCTCATATGTAAGGCCAGTTGCAATTTTGCAACCTTACAAAACGGGTTCTAAACATTAGCTGGTTTGAAAAGTAAATAAACATTGTGGAATGGAAGTGTAGACTTCTTATGGTGAGGATATTCTTAGAGTTTAAACATAAAGCCTGCTGGCCCAAGTCGATGACACTTAAACATAAAGCCTGCTGGCCCAAGTCGATGACACTTAAACAACTGGTAAAACAAATATGTTCCATAAGACGATTTACTACTTTATTCTTATTATGACATTTAATAATGTAGTCTTCCAACTTTACAGCATATGCTCGGTTTTAATATCACCAAACGTTTGCGACCAAGAACTCTGCTATATAGACTGTGATACACCTAGATATGCTACTATATAGACTGTGATACATCTAGATATGCTACTATATAGACTGTGATACATCTAGATATGCTACTATATAGACTGTGATACATCTAGATATGCTACTATATAGACTGTGATACATCTAGATATGCTACTATATAGACTGTAATACATCTAGATATGCTACTATATAGACTGTAATACATCTAGATATGCTACTATATAGACTGTGATACATCTAGATATGCTACTATATAGACTGTAATACATCTAGATATGCTACTATATAGACTGTGATACACCTAGATATGCTACTATATAGACTGTGATGCATCTAGATATGCTACTATAGAGACTGTAATACATCTAGATATGCTACTATATAGACTGTAATACATCGAGATATGCTACTATATAGACTGTAATACATCTAGATATGCTACTATATAGACTGTGATACATCTAGATATTCTACTATATAGACTGTAATACATCTAGATATGCTATTATATAGACTGTAATACATCTAGATATGCTACTATATAGACTGTAATACATCTAGATATTCTACTATATAGACTGTAATACATCTAGATATGCTACTATATAGACTGTAATACATCGAGATATGCTACTATATAGACTGTGATACACCTAGATATGCTATTATATAGACTGTGATGCATCTAGATAAGCTACTATAGAGACTGTAATACATCTAGATATGCTACTATATAGACTGTAATACATCGAGATATGCTACTATATAGACTGTAATACATCTAGATATGCTACTATATAGACTGTGATACATCTAGATATTCTACTATATAGACTGTAATACATCTAGATATGCTATTATATAGACTGTAATACATCTAGATATGCTACTATATAGACTGTAATACATCTAGATATGCCTGAAGCGCAAAGGATTGTGCATTTGCGAGGCGGACTGGAAATGAATTACACAGCAATATATAGCTTTCATAGACGAACGAGAGTCAGAGACAGTCAGACACTTTCATGAAGTTTTAACCTCACAAGCATAAATGGGACACAATGTAATATTTCAGGGTAGTTGCAGCATAATGATTGTTTTTACGCCGTGTCTGTTTGTCAATGTAATGTCATACACTATCTAATTCGATAACACACGATTTTAATTATATAATTATTATTATACTTATTGCAAGAATTACACGCATTTCCCATACTTAACTGCGACTGCTTCTTTATGGCAATCCTGAATTACGTTCTGATGACAATATAACTATATTTACAGCGGTCCATAAATACATACAGACGACAAAACGCTTCAAACACACAGAATCCACTTTGTGATCATTAGTACTATATTACCAGTTTGTAAATTCTGGTTTATTACGGACAAGACAATGCAACATAAATATGTTGGGGTTTTTTTCTGGCATATATTTAAATGTGTTCAGGATATTACTTTGAAGTTCTTTAAGGTAGAAAGACCCTAATGGGACTTTTTTCAGACCTTGATTTTCTTCTTATCTTTGAAAATTAAATCTCTTATGAGACTAAACTGTGAAATATAAACAAAATCTAACCACACGTTTTGACAAAAATGCGATTTTTCTTATAACCCATCATTTTTCTACTTCAACCTTAAATTCTGATGGGGTACACTTACAAAAATGACTGACATATTGTCAAAATGTATTTTATTTATTCCCGAATAGCTTTAATTTATACGTTAAAGGTGTATGTTATGAAAATGTATAACAGACATAAGTACTAAGGTTAACCAACAATACTTTTTACATTAAATTTGGCTAAGCATATGGCAAAAAACAACAGATTTCACTACAGTAAAAATACGCCAAACATCAATTATTGTAATTTTTTTAACTTTTATTTCATAGTATGTCAAAATCAGTAATACCAAAATATAATATAACTTTATCTGAGAGGAAAAGGGTATAAATTGACAAAGGCTCACCACAAAAATCTCAAGGTATAACATTTGGACTGAAGCAACCCTATGTTATAAAAAAAATATGAAAAATAAGACAAGCAAAAAAGCAAACATTTTCCTTCTATGTTAAACTATTTTTTTTCTCTTATAATTATAATCTATTAGCAGTATCGATATTAAATGAATTATTTTTGCATTAATGTTAAAGAAATAGTGTTTTGTGTAAACATTTTAAATACAAATGTAACTAGCTGAGGTTCACATATCCTTGGTTACCAAACTCAGAAAAATAATAAACATTTTTTATAAGTGTCTGTTTTAAAAAATTCAATGGACATTTTCATTACATTGGGTTAACAAGAGTTTAAAAAAACTGGCAAATCTGTGTGATAACTTCATCAAGACTCTTCTTGAAGCGTGTGACTATTGGTAAAATGTCACTGTTTTTGGATAAAAAGGTGTCTCTTAGACCATTCTCATCATTTCGCCGATACTTAATTTTCAGATGTTTTTTACAGTGGTAGATCTCGTCAAAATTCCTCAGTGGAACAGGCCCAAGTTTACACAATGAACAGTATTTTAAATTATCCAACTGAACACCAAACTCGATCACCCGACGTCCCGCTCGCCATTAATCTCGACTGACTAGTTTTCCAAGTTTTCGGTGTGAATGAATGTTATTTCACAGCAAAGAGCACGTATCTTCTTTACGCAGATATATTTTTATATACGAATAATTATGTTCAATAATACTTATAATCCGTGGACGTTTATTTATAACTATTTTAACTTAAGTGTAAGGAAATACACCAGAAATATCACGAAAATGTCATGATTAAATGTAAACAGAAATTCCCAACAATGACATCATTTGAAGGTATTCCCCATGTCAGAGTACCTTGTTTTTCTTCAAACTACATTTTAACTTTTATCTTTAAAGACAAATAAGCATGTATTACACACATTTAATTGGAAATAACTCAACATTCGAAAAGTAATGTTTATTTCGCGAAAACAATTTCTGTTTCGGATCAGATCGATTAGATTTACGGTCAGAGGCGAATGGGCCGAAGTTAACCGATATTTCGCGAGTATTTCCGAAGTCATTAGGATCTTTCTACCTTAAGTCTCTTCTTTGTTTTTTAATTAGCATGATCCATTTGTATTATGCACTCTAAACGTTTGCATAATTTAGCTTGTTAAAATACCTTTATTTCCTTAATGTATTATTCAGTATGTTTAACCAACCAACCAACCGTATGTGTGTATTTGTGTATTTCTATATATTTAGGGACGAACCGCCGGTAATGTTGTAATAACTTTTGGTTCAACCCTTTTTCCTTTGTATGATGTATTTGTTCATTTGTACCGTGGTTGATGTAAAATATACATGGCTGTATGTTGTTATAACGTGGCTGCAGTTTATAATACTGAATGCAATTGTAAGTTGGCGTTATATACGAAATCAAAAAAGAAAATCAAACTCGTAAGTAGAAGTCGTTATGTTGCAAATTTACCAAATGTCGTACCGATATCAATCTAATTAGAATATGCTTAAAACTAAAATAATAGAACGGATGCAGTGAAATCGGAAGGAAATTGCGGCATGTAACCTGTGATGTTTAACCGTTAACAGATGTCCTTAATGTCAAAATAATTTGAAATCTTTAAAGAGTAAAGCTTAAATCAAGGCATGAAACAATAGTTTAAACACTTCATGTTTATTTCCTTAAATAAAACGACGTATGATGTCTTCCCTTCAAATGTTATAATTATGATCAGCAAAATATAATATTAAATTATATATTTTGGCGATGTGACATTATTAATAGAAAAAAATAGTTTAAGAAAGTTAGTGCATAAGAAAAGACAGGACACAATTGTTTGCCTTTTACCATTCCAAAGCAATGACCACCAATTCTATTATCATGATATCAATAATTAATACAATATATTGTCGCATTTGTAGATCGCTTGGTGAAAATGCATATTAAAGAATTGATGTAATATTCACCCTGTATTGTTCAGAGGCGTTGTTCATTTCCGTCATATTCTGTAACAGTTACCATGTAACGGAAGTAACAAAAACATCATTTTGCTCTCAAACACTCAAGATCTAAATGTGTGCAAAGATAGTCATTTCTTCGTAGTATGTTATTGTATGTTCGTTTTAAATGTATCACTAATAACATTTAATATATACAGCAACATAAAGCTAACCCATAAAACACATGTAATGAAAACTATTTTTGAACTGCAGTTAGTTTTTTGTTAGAGACATTCTCAGTGAAAAGATAAATTTTCGCTTTTTCGAAAATTACTTGCTGTTCCGTAGATTAATGGTGCAATTTCAAGTTGATTATTATTTAAAATACCATGTAAGCATTTCATGTGAATGACCGTTTGACATTTTTCATTAAAGGTAAAACCCAACATGTTATATAGGATGTTTCACATGAAACGGACACCGTATGATAATAATATGTTAATTCCATTTAAAACAATTGCGTTATGTTGAAATAAGGCAGCAGTAAAATATGTATTATACAATACATCAGACTTTATGTTAATGTTATATATGCCTATATACCATAATTTCGTGAGTTACCGAAATTTCGTGGTCGTTTGAAACTAATAGAATTTTTGCTCGTGCATCCGAAAACATTGCCCAAAGTACTATTATTTTTAGGTGAAATGTATATTTTTGCAGTTTCTGAAAATAAATCCCATTAAATGTCAACCAGTGAGAGACTTTGTCATTTAAATCACAAATTAATGATATAAACTACACAAATTATGCACTACCCTAGAGTATTTTAAAATTCATGAAATTTCGTTCTAAAAATCGTATATATTTAGAAACGTTTTCTTAGGTAAATGGCACATGCATGATTATCTCCCTTGTGTTTATTTCTCACTTGAATTTTGCTATTTGCGATATAAAAAAATATGTAAACAATTCCACAATCCTAAATTTGATTGACATTTTCAAACGTTTAACTTTAAGTTAGCATTCGCACCGACGAATCGCTGCGTGCGCATTTATTTAATATTTATGAACAATAACTAACACAATAGAAATATTTATAGATTCATGAAGCCTAAAGTTAAACCTGCAGAATGAAATAGAACAAGTGTGTAGATTTCTTCAGGCCTACTATGTTACCTTTTAAAAAATATGATAAGGATTGTGTATTTATAATAATAATTTTTTTCAAAACAATGCTTTTCACCAAGATTTTCGTTTTTTGGTCAGCACAGGCTACAGCACAAACAAAGTGAAAGCTGCTGTAAACACTCTTTCCCAACCAAAGCAGGGCCAGCCAATCAGAACCCACGAAATTATGAGAAGTTTCCAGACGATATAGATCAGTAGGGTGTGGTACACGAACATAACAAATACATGAAATAGTAACAAAAATCGGTATTTTAATTACTTTGTTTGCAAAGAGCAGATAGCATATTGGGTTTCATCGAACTCAGTGGCGAGATAACAAAGTATTAACGCGCATGCGACAAAATCGTAAATAAGACCCACGAAATCAGGATGACACGGCATTTTTAAATAATAATAAAAAACAACATTTCATACAGCACTATTTAAATTTGTTTTGTTTCAAAGTAGATAACGCACATTTTTTTGCATTAATTTTGTAAACAAAAACAACTAATTGCACTCTGCAAATGGTTACACGTATGATATTATACAATGGTCCAAAAGTACGAAGGACATTAGGTTTCATCCTTAGCTCATACATCACACAAACAGTCTTCAGATGATTTTCTCTAGTTTTGTTCAAATAATATATCATTGGATTTAAACTCAGAGATGTTATTTCCCTGTATGATTAATTGCTTAAAGATAATAAGAAACTATAGCAATCATTTGTCTCTGGATGTCACTTTATATTAAGAAAATTATATGGTAGATCTTTCGAAAAAATAGTGTTTTCTGGCCAGTGCCAATGCGCCAGCAGTTGAAAAGCAGCTATAAAAATATATATAATTCAGGACAATCATAGTACAGTAAATACAAGTCAATTTATTTCAAACTCATACATATTTAGGTCCCACGACCTTTAATTTATTAACTTTAATGTATGATGTTTTGTATAGTGTATGTAAATAATGATATCTTAGTGGTTCGCACTTATATATTTGTTGTGAAGACTCAAACTTCTGAAGCTGTACAATTGTTATTTTATGACTACTGTTTTTAAGAAAAAAAGTCTGGTCGAAAAAGTGTTATTATAGCACACAGAATAGTTTAATAGCTGCAATTTTACTGTGATGAAACAAAACATGTAGGCGGACGTCTTTTGATAGTATACGCTAACGAATAATATATTGTATCTAAAGGTTTTCCACTAGAGTTCTTAGAATTTGGTGAAACCCTCTGCAATAATCCTCGGATATGACAATAACGACATTCACCGTAGAGATATATGTCGTAATATGGCATTTAATTAAAGCACAAACGTTGTCTAACGTTTTGAGATCAGAGAAAAATAATGTGTTCAATCAAGTTCGTTGCCTGTGTGTTTGCCCTACACAAAACAAGATTAATGTTTTGATATTTCGTATTATCTTTTGTTTTAATACATGAAATCTTGTACCGACGTCTTTTCATTTTTTTCCCCTCTGTACTCTTATTTTTTGTTTCATGAATTTGTATGAAATGCATTTTTGTGGCTCAGTGCTATTATATATATGACACTCGATCATCTTTTTGCGATTTTGTATTGCGACTTAATTTAATTATTTATTATTCGTTATATCAGTACCATAAACAACTGTATAAATTAAATATATACTGTCTGTTAATGTTAATTGCTATAGTGCCTATGTTTTTTTTGTGATTTTGTTATTAATGAATTATTGTTACTGTTATTGTTGCGTCGGGAAATAGCTTTATAGCTAATGTTTTTCTGTTATATACAAGCCGACGTTAAATAAAGTTTCTTGTATCTTGTATCTTGTATCTAACCCAATTCATATAATGTATTTAGTCACCAACGTCATTTATCTGAGTAACTGTGTATATGAACAATAGACAAGGTAGAATTGTTTGTGATTAAACCAAAAGGTATGTCTTTGGTAGACATATTGTTAAATAGTGTAGTATAATAGATATATTTACAGAAAACAACGGAATCAAGATGTTAATCACTCATATTTCTTACGTATACAATGTATATTCCAGAACAAATCTGTATTGAGATGCAACATTATTAAATCCAAATATAAGTAATTATAAGAAAAAAACACACACACGAATTGTGTGAATATTAAAACTGCCCTGCATGTTCTTAAAATTAGACAAAACGCCGCCTGAATTCATTGACATAACTGCCTTTGTTTTTCATTGTTTGTCAATCTCAATAACTCCTACACAAACCGCCATTGTTAAAGTAGTGGCAGATTTGCTCTTATTTGTAAACAGAAGTAACTAAAATAATTTATGCGTCAGTTTATTATTATTATGTTTGTATTTTTCTTTTCTGAACTTAAATATACTTTATGTAGAAAGAAAATAATTAAAAGGACACATTCCTAGTCATTTATAAAGCAACTAAAATCAAGTGACACGAAATTATATTCATAACAATACGACCAGTAATATCTAGGAGTTACAAAGTAATAATCATATTTCCGTGATTCAGCAGAAATGAATTTGTTGGCATGCATTTAACAATCGATGGGATTATGCCTCACATTAAAATAAAAATTGCATGTCCATTTTTACCAGACTTACCACCTGTGCCAGCATCGTCTTCCTGTAACCGACTTAAAAACACTAATAATCTTTTACAAAAAAATGTTATCTAAGAATACCATAACAGAAAAGAATTTTGTCACCACAATTAGCTTTTTCTGACATTTAGCATCTACCATTGTTACCATTGTTTATTTTGGCATCAGTAGTTTGTGAAATTAAAACCTGTGTATGGTTGTCCTGGCTTCACATTTTACAGTATGCTTACTTAACGTAAAGCTGTTCTTGGAAATTCTGTAAGTGTATATCACGGGAACGTCGTAAAGTTCCGTTTCCTCTTCATTACGAAACGACCTTGAGATCATTGACTTTCGTTGTATTCTCCGTACAGAACATTCTGAAAACAAAAGGTTTAGTTCGTATGAAATTTGCTTCTAACGAATTAACTTTTAAACGAACTGGCATCATTACCAAACCAAAGACAGAGCTAATAAACCTTATAATGCTGTCATTACTGACCGAATAGCAAAATAAATTCATAGTACAGCATCAAACTCGTACAATGAAACATTTATAAATCGCACTAATGAATCGTTATTTTATAGAACGCAAACAAACTAACAATATTAATTGACAATTGATTTCTAAATAGCTTAATTAAATCAAAAATGTATTATCATAAGCATTAGTATTATATTATGTGACTTGAAATCGCTGAAATATGTATATATGTTGTCTATATTATAAACATTGATTTTAACACGAGGCGTATATTTGGACAATTACATAGCGAAAATGTTGGTTTTGCAGATGCGACAAAAATAACAGACATAAAGGAATAGTTTTTTTTTTTGGTTGCTCAATAGTTAACGCAAACCAGAGCAACATAACAACAATTTGCTATGCGTTGAGATTCGTAAATATTATGCTTATTGCTTGTATAATTATCTAACTTAGTACAGGCACTACAATAATTGTACATGTTAGATCTAAAAAAGATATTGAATCATGGCCAGAGAGAATTGTCTTTGATGTTGATAACGCAAAAACAGGCAAACAAGAATACACTGAAAATTATTACTCAAACACTGTGCACAAATGCATGGGCTACACGTTTTAATGATTTGTTTTTGTTTTAATAATAAATCGGCAAATCAAGAAACAAAATGATCTGTACCGTCTATGATTTCTATTAAAATCCCACGTAAGTCTATATTGGCAACATGTGTACGCAAA
Organism: Congeria kusceri; assembly: GCA_027627225.1. Lineage (NCBI taxonomy): Eukaryota > Metazoa > Mollusca > Bivalvia > Myida > Dreissenidae > Congeria > Congeria kusceri. Next base: position 53,263,011 of record CM051024.1, on the reverse strand, counting down.
ATAACTGAAGAACTCCTTAACACCACTTTAGTTCCAACAAAATGGATTTAGATTCTAACAATCTACTACGACAATTGCTGTTTTCAGCAGAAACGATTTTTGTGTGTGCTCAATTATCAAATAAATAGAAACATAAGTGTGTATTTTAAAATCATGTTTCATATATATTTTTGCTAATTTAAATGAATGTTATATATGAGCATTTTACTAGATTTTACCTTTGTTAGCAATAAGGTATATGCGACAAGTTTTATCTGTTACCAACTGAACAATCCTGCACGTAAATATTCTAGTACAGAGACGATCAGGACAAAGAACTGAGCAAGTACTAAATAAATGATGGCATATTTACATAAACTGTAGACACACATATATCATATTATTTGCACAACCATTTGTTTAATAAGCAAGATGCGCAGACGCCTTTGCACAAAAACAAGACATACACAACAACATTAATAATATGTATTTTATTCGGAACATCCTATGAATAATCAAGCTATTGTTGTTTTAAAGGCGTTTTGGAGTCTGACAAATTTAAGAGGAAAGAATACAACATAATGTGCAGTTAATGGAACCATTTCTTTGCATGTTTTCCTGTGACGACCACTTACTAGATATATATGATACCATACGGACTGATTTTAATATAAAAAAAAAGTAATCTCCATCGTCAGAAGATACACGTTTATCTGCAGTTTCATGTAGGTCAAACTTTAGCTAAATCTGATTACTTGTAAGAAAAGATGAATTGGCCCAAAGCAGTATCGGTTTGACTAGTTCTGAAAATAATAAATAAATGAAATCTGGGAAACTTCGCTCCAAGTTCGTTTATATAGCATCCGAACAGCCATCGATGACTGAATATGAAAGTGATGTCGCACGGCCTAAAATCATATCTTATGGGCTAAAAATAGATTTGTGGATTTCCCTAAATGTTTACCCGGCTTGCACATAGAAATTAACAAACAGCAACGGGAACCTGAACTCTTACGTAAATGCATGTTATATGGGATACAAATATATTTTTGGAATTTGCCTTTTGGTTCCAGACATGTTCATTGAAAACTGTACAAGTAACAGTGAAACCAGCATTACACAGCCTTATTTTCTGTTTACATACAACAATTACGTCATTTTGTTTATTTTCGTGACGTGATTGTATGTGTTTTGTTTGATTTAGTAGGTTATTTTTCGAATTAATCAGAAGGTGGTGAGATAAATAGGATAACAGATCGGCGTTGGATTATAATAAGTTCATCTGCAATTTTGCTAGTAAAATATATATAGATATATAACAAAACGGTTGTTGACTAGTTAGCCAATTGCATTTGGTTATTTCATGTCCAATGATCAAGAAACCTGGATCGTGCGATTTGTTGGGTCAAAGATGTTATAGATTTTACATTTGTTCACTTATGGAAGGCTGCTACAGCTAGAACCTCTACTATTCTGGGATGGTCAATTAACAGTGATTGAAATTAGCAATATGGCCAATCAAGCCCGCACTCTTATTTCTCATTACTTACTTACAGGATAATGTGATAAGCCCGTCTATATAAAACTAACAATATGAGCAAGCCGGCTCAAAATTAAAGATGATCTGAGCATTTTGGTGTATAAAAATTTTACAAAACTATTTATAGATTATATAACAAAACATGTGTTGACTAGATGGCCATTGGACATGGCCTGATGTTCACTGGGTGAAACCCATGTTGACCTCTGCTATCGCCTCGGATCGCCGCGGTCAACATGAGTTTCACCCAGTTAACATTAGACCATGTCCAATGGCCATCTAGTCAATAATTGTATAGTGTAAGTTAAGATTTCCCTTAGGAGCTTTGTGAATAGCAGCCCAGCATCCAAACATTGATCTAGTAAAACGCCTAAATCTAGTTACTGTTTCATAGGTCCATTTCCAAACATTTCATAAAACTGCAATCAGTTGTAACTAACACATAAACAGACATCAAACCAACGCCGCAAAAAGTTAACTGTTTTCAAATATTATTACAGTTATGACGTATCCGTTGGTGACGTAATAAAAATGCGAAAGGTCATTAAAAAACTGGAACATCGTTTCAAATGCAGACATTTTAATAGCGGAACAGCCGTCTCCAAAAAAAACCATTAACAGCCGAATGATGCAGGCAATACATGTTTCGAAACTGCATTACGCGATCGGCTATGATGTGCAAGTTTGGTACACACCATCCCATAGCTTAATGAATATCTTAAACCGATAGTTTATAATAGGCAACACAACTGCTTTAGAGATGTCTAGTCAGTTTAAGAGCAGACATATCATTTCCAGCATGTGCTGTCTCGATAACACTGTACTGTAACGTGGTTAGGTTATGCGGATACATAAAACTCTAAAATACGGAATCAACTAATGCAACAACATGTATTATGTATTATTGTCTTATTTTTAATTTATCGTTCGTATTTTATGCAAAGACCGCACCTTAAGAATAAAATACATAAAGAATAAGGTGTTTATAATCGTACTGAGTTACCCTACCAGTGGTTTCATTCTGAAAGATATATTTAAGAGGTTCCTAATAAATTATGTTACTTTGCATTATTCGACGTTCTTGGAAATGAATGTTGTCGATGAGATTAAAACGTTGCTTGTCTGTAATTATTTAAACCGATACATAAGTAACTTCCTGCGTTTTCGAAATAGCTTAAGTAACATTTCTGGTGTTTCTGCATGTGTTTAATTCACACTGTTATCTATAATAAAATAATGATTTTCATAACACATACGGAGTTATATACAGAGATTCTCCCGAAAATTATTCGCTTTTAAGCAGGCAAGTGAAGGGTCCACGTGTTAATATTTATAGACGAAACGGAACGTATATAGTCTCAGAGTAACTGTCCTTGAAAAATAATAAACATATTGGAGCATTTGTGTAAATAAACTTAATAAAGTAATTATCATATTCATTTTGATGCTATTTTAAAACTGCATTTCAAACCATTATTAATAATATACTACAACATTTACACATAAAGCATTTATCTGAAAAATAATTATGTTACAATTAAACATTGCCGTTTTGGGGACCAACATGGTTATACATAATTAGGAGGTCTCAAGAAGGGCTAATTGATGTGCCCGTCAGCTTTTTGTTGATGTAACTTGTGCTAGTCCGGTACAAATCACAAAAATACTATTTTTACATACTGCCAGTATTTGCTTATCACAATGCTATTGTCAGATGGAGTATATCGATACCACGCTGATAAAGAAGAAACAAAAAGTATAAGAAATTTCACATATAAATGAAAATAATGTTTCTTCCTGGTGTCTCAAATGACTCAAATGCTCAAATTTCAAGCTCAGTGTCGCATGTTTTTAAACATTCACACAAAAAATAAGTAAGTATCTGTAGGAAACTATTTTAAATTTATACTTACACTGAACGATATGACTGCATGTAACACATCTAGAGTGCGGTTGCTAGCATTTGTACTAAAATGGAAGACAGCTTCTACAAAATAGTATATTTTAAAATAAGTTGATATCTTTCAGAGAATGTAGTGACCTTCAAAATTAGGCCTGATCGCCGAAGTTGAAGGACGCGTTAAATTAAACTATTGTACAGGAAGAGAGGGAAAGATGTTTGTAACTTGAAAAATGTATGTTATTTCTTATAATGGCATTTACCTAAGTGGTTTTACTTATATTGTAAAAGAACAGTTGCATTGTAACAAAGGTTTGCGTTCAATAGCTTGATTTAATCTAATATAGAGACCTATTTCTGGACACCACAGATGCGACACGCGTCTTGGATTGTGCAGGTTACAGCCGGGCCTATATGGACATGTAGTGTACAGCAATTTGTAGCTTAACTAGATTATAGGTTGTCTCAGGTGTAGGTAGACCGTACCTTGCAAAAATGAGATACGTATCTCCAACGAACGCACGTGTCCTCAAGAACGCATTTTATTAATCCCTTTCGAAGCAATAAGCAAATGTTTCGAAACATGTAGTACTTAGTGCACAACAATACGAAGCGTAAAAGCAATATTTTTCTATATTCACAATAGTTCTCTATACATTATTCGAAATTACAACGTAACCATTGCTGCAGGTATTACGTCACAGCCAAACGTTCTACGTGAATATTTATTCTTAAAACATAGGCCTGGCGCCAGTGCTGATTGTTTGCTGGCGATATATTTTGTATAATACCACATTCCTATAAAAACACAGGGCCAACATTCATGTCGACGTTTTCCAGGATCTGCGTAGACAATCTCTACGTTATCCTTCCCGAGTTCAAGGTTACATTATAATAAAGTTATTGACAGAAATTATAGGGATGCAAACGCTTGTAAACGAGAAGCTGTAAATTGTCCCGCTGTAACCTTTATGTTTAATTTAATAAAAAACCCATATACTGGTGGAACATTAAAGCTGAAATTGACACGCTGTTGAATGTCTTCTATTACAGAAGGTAAATAAATGAACATAAGTATTATTTAAAATTATATTTAAATTAAATACTAAAATATTTGCCCATTATTGCTTTTAAGTTCGTAATTATTTGGTGATAATGGTGACGTCCATTCCTTTCAGAAAAACATGTTCTTGTACGCCTAAATGACTGCTATCAAATCATTATATTCACATACCCTTCATTACGAAAAACAGGGGAAGATCCATTGTAGAATAAAACATGATTACTAAACATTAGGAAAAAAGAAACAACCTTAAACTAGTTTATGTGTCAGGTATAGACACATGTAGCTGTCTGATATTTGTGTACATGTATATTAAATCCCGCCCACAAATAACCTACCTACTAACCTACTAACCTACCCAAAAATAAACCATGCGAAATGCCTATTTATCTAAAGTGTTTGCTATTAGAGGTACGTCTAATAACGTAGAACTTGCCAAGACAAACTAGGCCATATTGTTTCATATATGCATTAGCTGAGTCCACCGTATTGCCCACTGTATTACTCAATAAAACTATAAAAAAAAACTATCCTCCATGTTTTCTTCTGATTACTGGAATTTGTATCTTAATAAACTGAATTTTATTCTAGGTTATTGCCAAGTAAAGACTATTGCAATAAATAGTGTCTTCCTTTTTTTGCCAAAATGTATGTGTACAATTGCAAAACAAACGGAACAACAGTCTCATAATAAGGAATATATATATATATATATATATATATATATATATATATATATATATATATATATATATATATATATATATATATATATATATATATATATATATATATATATATATATATATATATATATATATATATATATATATATATATATATATATATATATATATATATATATATATATATATATATATATATATATTGCGCAGATACCAGGAGGTAAAACGAGTCGCTATACTGAAAAACGTGGAATAAATTTTCTATGACGAGTGGCAAGGGATAATGGCTAGTGTTTTTAACACAAACGATTTGTAGTTGTTTTTATTTTAACTACTTCCTGCTTTGTACTTAAATAAATGATATTTCCCTTACTACAACGTAAATTATTTTGTCATATTTATTGACTTTTAGCATACTATGGCAGGGGCTGCAGTATTCCAATTACAATCCATTTATGTCTTGCAAGGCATTGATAGTTTTTGTCTCACTTGCAAATTAATCGATCCTTTTTAAGATACGTGATTACATTGGTCTAGTCCTTTACTATTATATTGGGTTTTTATGTTCAGCCATCGATGTTGTAAGTCTGTGCATTAGATATGTACATATAACGGGTGTTTTCAGTAACAATCAAACAAAAAACCAAGAAGTAAACAATAGCAAAGTCACTAATACTTACCAAAAACGACACTTGCCAATGAAATATATTATAGCAGCAGCCTACAGCAAATATATAATAATAATAATAATAATAATTATTATTATTATTATTATTATTATACAGTTATTTATATACTACAAACATATGTCGTCATTCATGCCACGTGACCGTCCAAAATTTTACTATATTGGACGCGCGTGCGTACAATATTTTCCGCATTGGACGGTCGGAGTATAAGCACACGATAATATCAGAGTACTCCAAAACTTTCTTGTAAACCGTGCTAACCACAAAAGCGATATATTTTGTAAATCGCCATGTCTGGTCAGAGCGCATGCTTTGTAGTAACACACATTTGTCTCCAAACCTATACCCGATTATGAATGCCACCTTCCAAAGTTATATTATAATTCATCAAAGCTTGCGTTCATTAAGTGTATTTAAAACTGTTTGAACGTTATACGTACATAAATAAAGCCTGCGACACGACACACAACATTCCTGGAGTTCAGCGACATCTGGTTGCTGTCCGTACTAGTCCTTTTGTTTACAGATAACATCATTCGTAGTTGTTAATATCATTCAAACACTTTCAATAATATTTAATTCGACATCAATGTGTAACACTGATTTCAAGACGTTCGAAACAATTTCTTTCCAAAGACAGATTTCTTTAAAATTTGCACAAACATGCATCCTAGAACTTAAACAGTCTTGAAAAATATGGGTCGCCGGCCTTGTACCGGAAATATTGGGTTTTGAATACGGTACCTGTCGACACACTTTTTTTCAGTTTGTGTGACAAGCAATGTGGAATTATATAAAGCGTTCACATTTAAGCAAGAATGGAGATTTTTAAATGATTCTTTTTTAATGTTTCGTCTTGCAAAGTGCAGTTTAATGATAAAGCGCGCTTTATCTACAGTTAAAACTAACTTTTAATGGACGCTTAACCAGGTTAATTAGGCATTTAATGTGCTTTTGAAAGCATCATCAAATATACGAATATCCTTTGTTCCAAACAACATATTTTGTTAAAAAATCGCATATACATGCGTCATTGTACATTACAACTCAAACAGACTTAAAAAATAGGAGTCACCAGCCTTGTTGCGGAAATATTGGGTTTTAAAATGGTACCTGTCGAAGCCCTTTTTTAAGTTTGGATTTTTATCAATGCTTTAAGTAAATAGGAGAGCTTTTCTCAAACAAGGTTATGGTTCTTTCAACTGATATGTTTTAACATTATTGTTTGGCAATATACATTTGTATTTTGATAATAAAACAACGCTCTACCTACATGTACTGTTTAAATGATGAATTTGACTGGATTTTTAAATATGTCAAATAGGTACTAAATTATGTCATGCTTTCTGAGACGTTATATTTTAATCAAATGCATCAATATATTTTGTTCCAAACGAAATATTTTCTTGAAATTTCGCACATACCTACTTCAATATATACTTACACCAAAACATTAATACAAAAATGGGGTCACCGAACAAGATTGGGAAATATTGGACTTTAAATAGGGTGCCTGTGAAGCATTTATCATGTTTCGTTGCAAAATTGTTTACGTTAATAACGTATCGATTGTCAAAACAGAATGGATATATTAAATGGATCTTTTCTGAACTGATTTGTTTGGAAATACATTGTATATGTGTTTTGATTATTATATATGTTCTATGAACTTTCACTATTAAAACAATTAATGAATGGACATTAGAGATTGTCAATACGAGAATGTAACGAATATACTTGTTGAAATATCAAAATACACATATGACCAAATGTATGAATATATTAAGTTCCAAATCTCAGATTTTCTTCAAACCTGGCTTAGACATGTGTCAATGTATTCCAAAACTAAAAAGGTCATAAAATGTATGGGCCACCGTGATTGTTTGGGAAATAGTGGACTCGGAACATGTTAGCTGGTGAACCTTTATATCATTCACAATACGTCCTCAAAGTGCAACTTTTCAAAAGACGGTTTGAAAATGTCTGTAGATTTTAAATAGGTTTCAGATGTTTTGTCAGTATGTAAGGATATTGTTATTAATGTCTCACTACATAAACACTAAATATTGACTGGAACTTAAAGACTTACAAAGATATACATTTATCGGTTTAAATTAGTATGTTATAACATATATACAATAAAGAAAAAATGAAGCAAAAGAAATTATCCATTTTTTTCTTTTTTTTGGTGCCAATCTCTTCAACAAACGCGCTGCAGAAACTTCATATCGATCACGCCACCTTATAAACATGACACGTCTGAATTTAGTATCCACACACTCAATGTTTACAATTGGTACAAGGCCAACATGGCTTTCTGCGAAACATATTCTAGGGCTGTTAAAGCAGATAAAATTAAATAAAAATTTAGATTTTAGTGCAGATTTCAAAATAAAAGACAAAAATGTTTGCAAATTATTTATCACGATGAACGAGGTCATATTAATATTGTGAGCTGTTCTGCGGAATGTGTGTTTGAATGTGAATAGTATGCAAATAACACAAAAATATAGATAGGTATATAATAACAATATTATTTAACAACGTTCTGTACAATACCGTGATATATTTGGACTCGAACACAGCTGACAAACTCACATTGGACTCGCCATTCGGCTCGTCACTTATGGTATGTCAGCTGTGCACTCGTCCAAATATATCACCGTATTGTACAGAACGGTATTAAATAACCTATTATTATATTACGAATGTACACAACAAGATCATACAAGATGAACCTATACGCTTAATGTTTCAGGTAGAACAGGGTTTTTTTAAGTGTAGTAAATTCGATTGCTACAGACATTCTAAATGAACAAAACAGTAAATAATCGAATTTGATGCAATTATAAATGTCCGGTCTTCTGAAAGTTTTACCTAAATGCCAAATTAAGGTGCAATTCTGTGTCGAGTTATTTGAAACGGCAAGCACAAATTGTGTGTGACTTTCCTTCATGCTTAATTATTATAAATTCAAAATTTAAATAGTTGTCTAGGACTTATCGCATGACATGCAGAATGACGGATAATCATAAATATTCCTGTTAAAGAACAACACCAAAGAAAATATAGTATACTTTGAACATGCTTAACATTCAAACACATGGGAAACATAGAAACATAGTAACATGCATTGAAATATTAAAACAGCGAAGTACCAAAATATTAAAATAATCGTCGTATAGGCAAGTTTGTACTGCATACTTATTATTGTAAATAATAAATTATATTGTGTTAATCTATTGTAAAATGGTACGGATTGAAACAGAAATGTGCATTAAAACAGAAAATATTCATCACAACAAAACCATCCTTTTGTTCAAATTTTATTATATTTAAATTTTAATATAATATGTCCTCATTCTGAAAAGTTTTCCACACTGTTCTTTGATATGTCCTCTGTTGCAACAGTTTGATAGTTATAAATGATGTTGATTGACGTACATAATTATGTTAGTTACTATCGGTAAAACAGGGAGAGTTCAGAAAATGTCATGTGTTTATCATGCTAACCTTTATAAGGTAATTGCTTGCAAACCATTGTCTTCTTATATACACATTTAACCCACGTTGTTACACATAAAACACACATAATTAATATGACTTTATAAACATGTATGTCTTTCATTAAGAATGTTGTAATAGGTACTGTATATGGAGTTTCTTTTAGCAGAGGGAGTCGTCTGCAAAACAAAATTCACTAAATGCTGTTGTATCGCACTTTTTACCTCATTAATTACTTGAAACGCTGGTTACTTACAAGGTCATAGTCGGTGGTTTGTATTGTATCAATAAAATCAAAATTCAACATGAACACCGAATTACGGTTCGGATATGCCATTAATGATATGTGTTGCATCTGGAACGTAAAAGTGTAAAAATGGTTAAAGTGGCATATTTGTTGTGATTGGTCAGTAAACTTGAACAGCCAAGGAATAGCAATGGAAAGTACACACCGATGTTGATAGAAACGCTTCTCGTGTAATTAGCTATGTACTCAGTTCCTAACATCGCTCATTACAAATAATGAAATCGTGATCGTCAGAAAAAATATGCATGCTTTTACTTTCCTGAGTGACACACTGAAGCTGATTAGGATATATTGCTGGATAGGACATACATCAACGAAGGCTATATTCGACTGATATCTAAATAAATGGCTTTCACAGAAAGACATGTGAATTGTATATTTAAAATGTAGTCAGAATTAACAAATTGAGTTAGTAGTATTAGCAAAGTAAATTATTGAAAGCGTATGTGTGTGTTTAAACGTTAGTATATTTACTGTATCTGAAGCCTTATCATTACAATGGGATATTCCACACAAGATGTATCTACGCTCCGTTCTCAATCACCAACGAATATATATTTATCTCCTTATTTTGATGTCAATTAAAATTGTCAATTTGCAGATGATAAATGGCTTAAACGTGCCAACTGGATATAGAAAGTGTATCGCGTATATATATAAAGTTTCTTAATATTAGCATCGTATACTAATAAAGGCCAATATTTAAAACATGCAGTACATGTACGTGACTTTTATATTTTACCGTTGCATTACATGTTTGTTCATTTAGTCCATATTCATATTCAATTCCTGTTTGTTGGTGCACGTGGTCAAAACACGTTTTGTTTTTGACTCATAACATATATAATAATATAAAATACTTCTGAATGATAAATAGTGGAAATATATGCCATTCTTTTGCAAATGTGGCACATTGTTCCATGGAATTTATATTACAATGAAGCACATACTTTTTTTATGTCTTATTTGACATTGAATATTTAAAACAAATGCGTTTAATCAGTTCATAAATAAAAACAGGAAACATTCTTTAGTCTTATATATCCACAGCAGTACCCAAAAATGCTGCTGCCTTGGACTTTTTTCAATGAAGGTCACATGCTGGATAATTACTAAACGGGAATGGAAATTGTCGTCGGAATACTAACAATTACAAAGACAATTTGAACAAAAAAAAAACATTCGACAAAGATTTCTTTATGAACAATATATAAAGTGCGACACAATAGCGCTGTTCTCAGATGCAAACAATAAACTCATTGGCTAAAAGTCTTCATTGACCAAGTTTTGCAAAATAAAGCAGACAAATGACGTGGTATCTGTTTAACAATAACTGCCGTTTACAGTAAATCATAGCAAACATTTTCTATACAGAATGCATTTCGTATATGCAACCGATGTTTATACAGTAAACAAAAGCATTAAAACAACAAGAAATTGGGCACAGTAACACTTACATACAACGGCACTTTTAAATGAAATATACTGAGAGGAATATAAGCAATGCATCAGATGGAGAGAACTCTTATTGGCAGCATATGGTCCTTTATTTAAGGCGAGTGACCAATAGCTAATACAACAAAACATAATGCAAACAAACGTAACATACACAAAACACAACTATGAATTAAACTGGAAAGGTCAATGCAAAGCATTGAGGGTTTAAACCGGTTAACGGGAGTTTGAACCTCAGACTTGGCACGGAATTTAGAATAGCAATACATCTACATGTAAATAAAGATTAACTAAATAGCAGCGCAATTCGAGTTAATATTGATAAAGAGAATACTTATTTTAATTACTCAATTGTTAAATGTTACCAGAGCAGCAGAATAAATCTTCATGTGGCACAATGACATGAAATAAAACATGTATCAACAACGTCTCTTCTTGTTTAAAAGATTTTCATAAAGACTTAGCATCATAATATTTGTTGTTGTTTTTCATATATAGTCATTCAGTACAGGAAGAAGCAGTAATGCTGGTTAAAAATAAACATTCTGGTACGAATGTATTTACAAAAAAAAAGAATTATAAAATACTTATGAACTTAGAGTAGTTGCTAGAACTAAATATTCACATAAAATAAAATGGACACGATTATTACATACGCTCTAAATGAACAAAACAATGAACGGCCGCATATTTGGAAGTTAAATTTTCGTTGTTAGGGATAAATGTCTCATCGAGCAATATTGACGACACGCGGTGGGATTGATAACCCCGACTGCTTAGGTCAAACACTGACAAACACTATTGACAGTATACACATGTTTGTCAAACAACTAACTCCTGGCTTTCTGAATGGATAAACACATTGTCAATCAAATCCCGTCGTATGGTCAATTTAGAAGCAATTTGTTCGTGACTCTGTTTCAACAGGTCAAGGAGATAATTCTCAAATACTCAATACACTTTAAGTTGTATCATGCGAAATATTATTCTGCTCTATAATATAATGCAACTTACCAATGAGTTTTATTTATTACAGAGCTGTACATAAGATCTTTAAACAAACAAATGTGGCGTTATGTTTATCATACACATTTTTGCACTGTTGAGCATCCAATTTCCTAACAACATACAAGGTGCCACATTGTAATTGATTTAAGTTACTGAACTTGATTCTCTGGAGCATTCGATATGATGTGAAAAAAACCCACTAACATTCATAGTGAATACATGTAAATCAGAGTTGAAAGGAGGCTGTACAGCTTATCAAAATGTTATCACAGTTCCACTTGTCTCTTATTACCATATTAATTCAATCCCAAAAATATATAAATTATGTAATATGTAACTTCAGACAAAGCCTGATTAAATAAATAAATAAAATTACATGAATAATGTAAGCATTTATCGCAATTCGTTTCCCTCGTACAACGTGTAAAGGAAATGTTGCTACTTTTAAAACTTGAATCGGAAAAGAAATAATTCGCCAAAACGTATAAATAATGAAATATTTTTTAAAAGAAATCAGACACTATGTCAGTTTTGATTTAATCTGTTATATTTGTGTCGTAATAACAATAGTAAATACGTAACCGATATAGATGACGTAGAGATAAAGTAGTTTAATATACCTTATAAAGCAACAGTGGTCAGATGAATGACTTGTTCCTGATCGCATGATGGTTAAGACTACGTACATGTTGATTTTCTGTCTTTAATATTGTTGATTCATAACGTTTATCGTGTTGTTGTACACACAGGAAAAAGACACTCGTGAAAAATTCAATTAATAAGACGTTTCTTATTAGCGTCACACGAACGCAACCACATGCAATGCCAGGCAAGTTTTGTGTATGCGTGTATGCTTATTTGTTAGTTGGCACCACGCAAAATGTTACTTACGGATTTTCAGAAAATGTGGAAAGGCTGGAAATGGTTATAATTTTGGTAGTTATCATCATCTGGATCAATGATAATTTAAAAGGATTCTTTTTTATTAAAAGACAGGGCAAATTGCCTTATTAAACAGTATATAACTGCCTTGGCGGAGGTTTGCGCTCGCAGAGTGCTTTCGAGTCATTTGCTATATTTCAACCGTATGCATCAGTGTAGGTAGAAGAAAAGTCACAATTTGCTAGTAATCCGTCTTGGTACAGAAATCTGCGTCTGTGATGCGTAGAGGAAAGGTCACGATTTGTTGGTAATCGGTCTTGGGACAGAAATCTGCGTCTTTGATGCGACGTCTGTTTATAGAGTGCGTTCAATAAGAGTCCGCAGAGGCAAGTCATTAAAAATGACACAGATCACCTAGAGTGCACTTACATTAAAAAGGAAAAGTAAATTCAGTCGGCCCGCTTTTTCCATTACGTTTATATGAATTGATACAATGTGTTTCTGGCTTTCATTATACATCGGTCGTTTTGTCCTGAGGTTGATTAAGAGATGTTCGTAATGTATGTGTTACAACTATCATTTAAGGCTTCTCTGGTTTCGGATTCAATAATTGTGCAGCACATTGAATTCTTTTGGATATTGGTAACTCTGTAATGTACCATTGTGACATGTGTATGTTACCAGGAAATAGCATCGTACTTGGAGTAACTTCCGTTTCCCCTCTATTAACCAAATGGCGATATAAACTCTGTGTTTAATGTGCACGAAAGTATATGTGTTGTGTTTATTTTTGTAACCAACGCACGTTGTTACAATAAAAAAGATTCAACTAACAAAACATCATTCAAATTCGTTCGAATTATACAAATATTTTTATTTTGTTTAAACGTTTGCACAAATGGGACACGTCGTACTTTAAACTTTAAACTATTATAAGTACGTTTTGACACTGTGAACGACATTGACACAACATGTAATGTTTCGGTTTTGTGGGCACTTTTTTAAATAAAATCTTTCGACATCATGGATTCCATAAAAATGCATAACAGTGTTTCGTTAAATAGTTTAACATGTTGAATAAATAACTAGTCACTGTTTAGTTTGAATTTAATAATTCTGGATATAGGGTAAATACATGTGGACAATCAAAAATATTAATATGCTAGAACTCTGACATGTATGTTCCAACGGTTTTAGAAAATAACACAAGTTAACAAATAAAAAATAAAATAAAAAAGTTCTCATTTTAAAAGTTACAATTGCTCACCTTCTGTTAATACGTATAAAGAACAAAATATCTGTATATATTTCGGAGGGTAATTGTATTCTTTCTAGATGTGTATCATTCCCGATACAAATATCGCTTAGGTTCCAAACGGATTTAATATATGGAATATAGAGAACATAGTCTGCTAGGTTAGTGCTGAATAAAGATACGTTCGCGAAGCTTAGAAAACCTGAACCACGAGCCTTGGAGAGTGGTTCATGTTTCAGTTATTTATAAATAATTTTCAGCAATTTTGCAGTTTACAAAATTCGACATGACGATCACGTACTATTTTATAATTACAGGCAATCGTTCTCATTGTGCAATAATCTTGGCTAAAGAAGTTCATTGGCTTGCTATTGTCTATCAAGTTGTATAATGTATAGATTGTCGTCAATGAGTATACACTGATGGGCATAGAACACTTAGAATAGAGACAAAGTAAGGCGGTTTCTACATTGGAACTTGAAAATAAACAACGAGTTTTAGGTCATTGAGATGGTATGACAATTGCAAGTGTAAAAAACAGTTTGTTCAATATTTCAGTGAAAATATTCATAACTTACGCACTTGAGACTTGCGTATAAATCCAGTCCGTAATCTTTATATATGTCCTGTAATTGGAAGACTGCAACGAGACCGCAATGCGTACGTCTTCCTATACAATATATTAATTTCTATGCAATATAAATAATTCGCACATAAATGGGTCTCGTTAAGCCAAGGCTGATCACAACGGAATAATATGAGTCCTTCTTCATTTGGTTTGCGTATCCTCTAATATTTTGCGCAATAAACGGACATGCTGTGCGGATAACGCATGTATGAGATTTGATTTCATAAACAGAAAGATGAACATGGATACAACTTAACAGGAATCTTATGATGTTTTCATTAAGTTATTTGTATACAACTTTTAACTGTTGACGACGTTAACGGAAACTACCTTGTGGTAACTGATCAGCAAAGACATTACGCAATATTAATTAGAGAAGA
Source organism: Congeria kusceri (assembly GCA_027627225.1). Classification (NCBI taxonomy): domain Eukaryota; kingdom Metazoa; phylum Mollusca; class Bivalvia; order Myida; family Dreissenidae; genus Congeria; species Congeria kusceri. The sequence continues at coordinate 53,247,735 of CM051024.1, read as the reverse complement.
CAAGCAAAACTAAATGAACTGAATATAAATGACTTGTTACAATATCAGCTTAATGTTCTGCATTGACGGCAATATACGTATATATAACAATTTAACAATCATCTCACTTGTCATGTATATATGCAATGCCGTATATATTCACATGGCTTTAATAACATATTAAAACATCAGAACACTGTGTCCGTTTGTCCGACGGAATACTTGGCAAACGTTTTTATTCTAATTCTTGTTTATCTCGTGCTTTGTGTGAAGTGTATTAGAACCTCCACACAGCTACTACTATGAACATCCTACAATTTGCAATGCATCGTAGTTTAAATGTTCTTTTTTACGTTTAATCTTAGGTTAAGGTTAGAAGGCAACCACATAATAATTTATGGATGGTATTTAAAATATCGATACCCAATTGCATCGTAAATTTGCAGATGAGGACTAATTCCCGAAAATATAATGTCCATCGTCGTGTTCAATTAGAATGTCTGTAACCGAGTTTATTCTAGCAGATACTGTAAATTGGCAAGTACCCACTCGATAATCGTGGAAAACATATTTTACCGCATTACAAGATGACTATAAATGTATTAATACTTTCAAAAGATGATGACTTACTTTTTGCACGATATGAATATTTTATAGTATAGCTGATTATATTTTACCGATACAGGGAGGTATGTTAATGATTATTTTAATATGAGCATCTTCCATAGATTACCATTAAGCGTCTAAACCCTTTTCTGAATTTTTGGCAGTTTAAAAGGGTATAAATTTACGAATTGGTTATTTTTGAGACTTTGAAACAAACGAGTGGTAGCGTCTTCACAAAACACGAATCTTTGACAATAATGCAGTGTCTGAAATGTGTGTTACACTTGGTTGAATAATCATGAATATAGCTTCCGAAAGCGTACTGTAGGTCATACTTTAAGTCACAAGAAAGCGACTTGTGTTTTGCAAGTCATTTGAAGGAAACTGTTTTTTTGTATGTTTGATGTTGAAGGGCAAAATATGTTAAAATAGTGTCAAGTAAAGGAAGATCTCCAATTAGGACAGCAAATGCTATTATAATGATTGATATGCGTCTAGCCTCTTCAAACTTAATTGCTGGATGTAACTACATAATTCTACAGGAAAGAAGGACAGATATTTATGTCAGATTAAATTGGAGTAATTTTGTTCAGGTCCCAATATATCCAATTTCTATGTATAAACATATAGTCTAACTATAATGTCTTGAAAAAAGTGCCAGATATTCAGATAGTTTTGTAACTTGCACTAAGTTAACAATGAGTCTGCTCAATTCAAAAAGTATCAATAGAAAAATGAAAAGCGAAGATGCTCTGTCTAAAATAGATACTCTGATGCAATAAGCGTATTCTCCCAATGAAAGTAATCATGCCGTAAACATAGGGACCCGGCATAATGATCACTGAACGAGCGTCACGCAAGTACGAGTTGGCAAGCCTGATGCTCGATTAAGCGAGCATCGTGCTCGTTTCTTTAAGCATGCTGCTGGGTCAAACATTAAAGACTCTAATCGCACTTCATATTTTGCCATTTTATGGCATTTCATCTTCACATTGACTCCCTGACAAACATGCTGTCACACTGGCCTACTAGCAAGTGAGTTCCTTGCGTCAGTTGAAGAATAATGTTTAGTGGTTTACTTTTGAAGAGGATTCAGTAAACCTACTTTCACACCAAACAGGCACGCACTCGTTTCAAAAATAACTGGGCTAAGAACGCATTGAGTATTCTATACCTTAGAGTTCATCTACATATATGATTACTTTATACTGTTCACTGAAATATTACATTGCCTGTATTGAAGTTTCTCTAAACTGTATGGTTTGGATTGCATGTGAGATGTGGCGGAAACGATTGAGGAACCATTGTAACAAATCAATAAACAACTCCAGGATGGTTTTCTTGATGAACAACATGATTGATGGTGATTAAATGTGGTAAACGGTTAAGGAACTAATCGAATTCGCAACACATTCAACAACCAATTCACGCTGACAGTAGGTTAATCCCCAGATGAATTGCACAGATCGACAATTCTATGTATAATAAAGAACATTTTTGTTCAAAAATCATTAAAGGGACTGTGTCAACAAAAACAGCCCAAAAGGGGCAACTGCAGTAAAAAAATCTGATAAATGAATATGTATTAATATTGGCATATAATAAAGTTTAAAATAATGTACATATAATAAAGAAGAGTTTATGCATCTGAGAAAACAAATTAAGGTTGTGTATGTTTGGCCCTTTTCTTGTTTACAATTTTACGTCAGATTTGTCGGTATCTAATAAATCCATAGTATGCACATGTATTTTTACAATCAAAATAACGCAGTTGGTTACATCGCTGCCTACTGTCAATTGTTATTACGACTAAATCGTCGTTAGTTTGATACCCACTCTGGGTTTTCTTTATCGGTTTATATATAAAAAAAATCATAATTGAGTAAAATATTCATATGTTATTTATTGCATATTTCTTCAACATAATTACTTTAACATAGCTGAAGGAAATCACTTTTCGTTGACACAGTCCCTTTTACACTCAGATAGTACGAGATATCCTATATTTTCCGGTATTTGCCGTCATCGCATGAAATAATATTTTTTTACATACACCATTGCAGGAGAATTGTTTACAAATGAATCTGAATTTGTAACATGTGTTAGAAATATACATATGTTTATATCAATATAAAACGCAATTTGCGTATAAATGTATTGAAACAGTTGTATATGTACCGTCTACCGAAATGAACAAATTTGATATGTGTGGGCTTGCATGTTTTCGTACACACTTAGAACAATTACAATGTCTGGTTACACTGTATGCCCGAACTTGTTTGAACCGATCAAAATGACTTTACATTGTACTTATAATGCCAAATAACCCCATAGACTGATCGGATGGAACGCAGGAAATTGACATTGCCAGACATGATTGTGATATGTAATTTGCGAAAAACAATACCCGTTGCTTTAACCATTGCTGCTTTGGAATAAAGAAATAATTTCAAGTTTGATACTTTTTGTTATTGAATATATTGAACGTCAAGATGTTTAGTTTAACTCTTCCAAACCAGTATAAACCAACATTTTTCTTGGGAATTTATTTTTCTACATCTTTATTATAAAGTGACCTCTAGACCTCTATTATGCATTGTCCGTTGTACGTATGCCGTCCAATATTGTTTTAGCTCAAATAAATATAAATGCATTAAGGATCAGCATAACATTTGGGATTTACAGTTGTTATACATTTTACTAAAAGTGCTATTATCGTAATCAACGTTCTTCTGTTTATCTAAAATTCTAAAATTTACAAATGTGTGTCTTTGATAATGGATGTTTTAAAGAAGCATTTAATTATAATGGTGACACGTGTTGACTATAAAGGATATACAACAATTAAATATGTCACGAGTAATTACCAACTATAATGCAAACACGTGAACATGCTATGTATATAGACAACCGAAACGGAATAAGGAACCACCATTAATTGATAACAACACATCTGAATTGATTGCAGAAATGTAATATTATTCACACAGTATTTTTTTATAAGCAAGATGTACGTACGTTTTTGCATAAAACAGACAAATGCATTCACTACACGTATTGCACCCTGAACACTATACAAATTATGTAGATGCTTTAGTTATACAGGCTTTTTGTAATTTATGGTAAGTCAACTTAAATCGGGAAGAAATGACAGAGAAAAGTACATCCAAACGTCGAAGTTAAGATTTGTCACGTCAGTAGCTGTGCATAACTGCCTGCTAGGTTTATAAATCCCACAGGGAATTATTATAAATAACGAAATCGTGATCATTAGAACATAGATATACGTGTACTTTCCTGTTTGACACACTGTAGCTTATTACAATGCGAACTATATTTTACAGTTTCGGAACTAGTTTTTCGAGTTGTTTATTGATCATTTAACAACGGTCATGTTAGATTAAGTATAACAAATATAAATAAATATACTAATGAATTACATATTTATCGAAAGCTTATTGGTGTACTTAAGCTTGAATATATTTACTATACCTTGCCCATGATCATAACCCAATGGTAATTCCACACAAATTGTATCTACTTTTCCAACACCAATCACTAAGTGCATGACGCTATCACCTACGAAAATAATATACATAACAGTCCACACTTGATATAAAAAATTATCTGATGATTTATCTTAGGCCACACTCCAGCTCTTCAAATTTCTTGTTTAACTTATTCTAAAAATGTCTTCATTTTCAGCATATAACTCAATGCCAAATACTGCACTTATTTATTGTCCCAAACAACTGCACTTGATCATGCTTGAGAACGCAACGGAGACCTCTAAACCTATATAGAAATATGTCCAGTTCTTTCAGTACAAAATACATGTGCATTTACACGAATGTCAATATTTCATAATATATTTTAAATTTATAATATTAATTATTTTTCATGGTCTATGTTTAAACATAACCAATGACAGGTATATCGTAGATTTCCTTTAAATGATCCTATTTTGTGAGCTTGTCTCCGAAATACATGTGTAAATCTTGTATTTGTATTGCACGCAGAATGATATTCATGAACGTCAATAACACGTGGAATATACCACTGTTTAAGTGGTATTCTATAATTCAACTGTTTGGTGTTTTTTTCTTATGCATTTTCTTGACATACTTTTCTAAACATTCAATTTATCCTTCATATGCCATAAGGACTTCATGTATCATTCCAATGACATTGACATTTAAAATTAGTGTTTCCGTATCTGATGGATATGAAGATTCATATGTTTTTCTTATTATCATAATTAGGAAATTCTTGGAATTGAAAGCAGACGTTGAGATACCAGCAAAGCTTTTCTATAATTATATAGATTGATCTTCGGAGTTACTTCGAAATTAACGCGCGAAGTAAGTGCTTAAATTTGTGTCTGATATTTCTGTGAACTGAATACATTGTCTTATCTAGAATAAATCATCGTTCTTCTTAGAGTCCTACACATAACAACTGATCAATATATATAAAGCTTTTCACGATATCAGTAAAGTGACCAAATGTTAAATAAACAATAAAATTGCAAGCACATTATAAACGTAAACCATATTACGTGACCTTACTCTGTTATGTGGTTAACATAGGCACCCTTACTAAAATTGAAACACATTTTTACACAGTGATTTATCTGATTCAAAAGTTATTTAATATATTGTTCTAGAAATGTAGATAACGTTTGATTATGTTGGGGACTTTATCGAGATAAGTAAAGCTGTTGGCCAAAACGTAGATGACTGTAAATGAAACTAATGGTAGAACAAATATGTTCAAGAACTTTATTTTTGTCTGATAACGACAGTTCATAATTATGCTTTTAACCAAGACAGTGTATATGATAACCGACATTGTCGTTCACAGTTTGCACGTCCTTACTCGATTCAACACAATAGTGTGCAAAAAGCGCTCGGGATTGCGCATGGTATTATTGGTATGGAAATATATTGTGTAGAAATGTGTTTTCTGTTTTGTCCATTAATAAACTGTCTGTAACAGAGGTTGAACGTAATTCTTTTTTTCCTGGTGATGTCTCTGGGGTTTCATTATTCTTATATTTCAAATGACACAGTTATTACAAAAACTCATGCACGCGATGCCAGTATACTATTTATTGAAAAGCAATATAAATTAATCATCAACAGTATGCATTGAAGCATTAGCCACAAAATGTGCTATTATGTTTTGCAGTAAGACTATTATATAATGCCATGTGTTCGACATAAACAGTTTTACCAACACCGTACGATGTTTTAAATATGGATGCAAGTCGATTTATATAATGAAAAGTCCATGTGGTTCAAATTTCATGAACAAGCATGTCTATTCGTATCTTCTACGAATACAATTAAAACTCAATACATCGAATTCGTAACATAACTGGTATTTGTGCATAACAGTAGAGTTTGAAAAATGTCCAAACTTCCGTAGTAACATGACGTATCGCACCAGTTATTAGTACTAGAATCTCCTTGACGACTGAATAATCGTCAATTACCAAGTAACTTTTTAATTGTTGGTAACCGTGGTCAAATGTACATGTCATCACACTGACAATCGGATTTTTCTTTTAAGCGTCCATATTTTTATCTAATTGATTTATTGGTTTGGATTTGTGAAATATACTACACAAAGAGATATTAGTAACACATGTTATTCTATGTTATTTTCACATAAACTCATAACCCTAAATAGCACTGACCACCAACATTCGATTATAAAGAAGCTAGACATCGTGCGGCCTTGAAATGTGTTCAATAAAATCACACGATACTTAATTTAAAAACGGTAAATGGAAACTGTCGTCGGTAACCGACAAACACAGTAAACACAAAGCAATATTCTTGCAAATATGTGTTTAGGAAAGGCACAGATTGCGTCAATATTGAATTGTTCGTGCCTAAAAACAACTGATGTCAATCAAGGTTTGTAGTCTTATGCAAAACATTTTGGGAATTTAATGGAAATATGGCTCACAACATGAAGTTTTATATTAAAAACTATTTGCGATTAATCTTGTCACACCTGTATACTATACATAGTATACAAGAAAAACAACAACAACAAAAAACAACCTATACAGGTAGCGATATCGTATTTAAAAACACGATGCTTGTTGACGTTTAGGCGTTATATTTTTTATCCACCCAATATAAATGCATGGCATCAAGTTTAATCGACAATTACCAACTAAACCATATACGTTACTGTGTACGTTTAGAGTCGAACGAAACGGAATACGTACCACCAATAAACAAATGCTAGCTTATTTGCATCTATTGCAGACACACATACATCATTATTGACAGAGTCATTTGAGTAATACACAATTTGTGCAGACTCATTTGCACAAAACAGATCGGTGATGAAACACACTTAATTGTATCCGTAAAAATATTCAAAGTATTAGATGATGGAGTTGCACAGACCTGTTTTTAATTATTGGTAATTCGACTTACGGACAGAGAACCAAAGGAAACCACATCTAAATTTCGTTAAGATTTGTTACATAATTAGCTATTTATACAATGTGCTAAGTACATAACATCGCACAGTGTTTGATTATAATAACAAAATATTGGTCATCATCATCCCCACCAATGAAGAAAACTTTTAAGTAAAACAACTTTTAAAAAAGCGTATTGAAATCGGTAAAATAATAATGTTTTGGTAACTTTTTATCGTATAGTAATCTGAATGCGAAAACTGGTGATGCCTCTGGAGTAAATCAGCCTGTACATTAGTGTATATTCCGTCGTTAAGAGGAATGCTTAGAACATACTGTCTTCCTCATACTATTCTCTAGACAGATGACGTCTAGGAACAGACTAGAGTTGGGTTATTGTGGGTTGGCAACCCTCAGTACATGTTCCATCCGGAACACCCACACACCAGCTTCAGACGCAAGAAAGGACAAACACCCCCCGAGCTCTCCGAGAGGGGGGGGGATGAAGAGCTCAACAGGACGGAACATACGGCAACGACTGGACTCGTTCAATGGACACTGACTGGGAACAGATCGCAATCTGAGGTTGTATGTCATTGCGGAAAAGTCTGTAAGAATATAAGAGGATAGAAGGTTCACCAGGGTAGGATGAAATGTGCTCAAGGGAAGCATTCATCACAGCGCACAGGCAGTATGTCTGGTGAGACGCAGGAGGATATTAGTCAGGTAGCCAACCACAGTACTGATGACCTCTACGTGAGGGATGAGTCGAGTGAGGACACTAACCACGCACCAATATAAATTCTACGCCTAGATCCACTTTCAGATGAGGAGGACCCAAAAACAATGCAGCCAAAGAACAGCTCCCAGCCATGTGAGGAGACAAGACAGAACCAGCCAACAACAGGCGGAAAGATCAAGTGAAGTGGCCACCCCAGGATGATTTCAAAGCGTGGAAGAAGTTAGATGAAGATCTTGATGCTATCCTCCAGGATGCCCTGCAAGGAAAAGTAAAGAAAAAGATAAGAGCTTTATCAACCATCACCTACACTGTTGGTGCGGAGAGGTTTGGTCTGGTGGAAACTCCCAAAGCACAGATACCACATAGGCCAAACAGAAGACAGCAAGAGATAAAGCGGCTAAGATCTGAACTTAAATCCCTTAAGAAGCAGTTCAAGAACCAATGGGGAAGCAGAGAAGGAAGGATTGAGGCACTAGCGGGAGCTGCTCAGACAACAGCTCACTAAGCTGCGACGGGTGGAAAGAAGAAAGAGAGAAGAAGGGCTGCATTTTTCAAAAAACCTTATAAGTTCACCTCTCAACTCTTCAGTGATGAAAAATTTGGATATCTAAGCAGCACAAAAGAGGAAACAGAAGACTTCCTGGTGAAGACATATACAGATCCACATTGTCTTCAGCAGCCAGGGGAGTGTTCCAGAATTGAGAAGGTACCATTACCATCCTCACCATTTGATGAGAAAGAACCATCCTGGTAGGAAGTACAGGAAGTAGTCAGGAAGGCTCGAGGCGGATCCGCTCCAGGCCCTAATGGTATTCCATACAAGGTGTTTAAGAACTGCCCTAGACTACTGAGAAGGCTATGGCGCTTGATGAGAATTGTGTGGAGAAATGGTGTCATACCAGACGGCTGGTAGATTGCTGAAGGCTGCTTGACCCAAAAAGAGAAGAACTCAGAAACAATCCAGCAATTTAGGACCATCTCCTTGCTGAATGTGGATGGTAAAATCTTCTTCTCAGTGCTGGCCAGATGAATTGGATCGTATGCCACTGCCAACAAGTACATAAACACATCCATACAAAAAGGAGGCATAACAGGGTTTTCTGGGTGTCTGGAACACACTGCAGCCATCACACAACTCATCCGTGAGGCACAGGTCAACACAAAAGATCTCACATAAGTATGGCTGGATCTTGCCAACGCCTATGGTTCCATCCCTCACGAGGTCATACAGTATGCACTAACCCACTACCATCTACCAGACAGGGTGAAGAAACTGGTGTCCAGCTATTACAGCAATCTACTATTGAGGTTCAGCACCTAAGACTTCACCACCAAGTGGATCACTATGCAGAGAGGGATAATCACAGGCTGTACAGTATCTGTCATCTTGTTTGTGCTTGGCATGCACTTGGTTTTGACAGCAGCTGAAAAGGAGACAAGAGGACGAAGACGGAGTCAGGAATCCGTATGCCATCAAGTAGAGATTTCATGGACGATCTTACGATGACCACATAGACTCACATACAGGCTAGGTGGATTCTCTCGTCTTTGGACGAGTCAGTGACATGGACTAAAATGCAATTCAAGTCGAAGAAGTTCAGGTGCTTGGTTATACGGAAAGGGCGGGTAACCAGCAACTTCCCACTGCACATCCAAGGAGAAGCAATTCATGGCATAGTCGGCAACCCTATTAAATGCATTGGAAAGTTGTTTGATGCTAGCTTGTCAGACAAGGAGGCTGTTGCTGGGATAAAAGACCAAGTGAATGAGGGCCTACACAAACTTGACAGAACTTGTTGTCTGGCAAGTTCAAGACATGGATGTACCAGAATGGCCTTCTGCCAAGACTCATATGTTATATGAGGTACCCACAAGCATAGTGGAAAGTCTGGAGCGAGTCATCAGCAAACATCTGCGACGCTGGCTAGGGTTGCCACCAAGCTTCACAGGAAAGCTCCAACTGCCAATCTCATCTCTCCTTGAGGAGTTCAAAGTAGCAAAAGCAAGACTCCTAATGACGCTTAACGACTCACCAGATGTTTGCATCAGTGGAGAAGGCATTGAGCTCAGAACAGGAAGAAAGTGGTCTGTGAGCCAAGCTGTGGAGGCAGCTCAGAGCAGACTAGCCCACCAAGACATTGTTGGAACAACCAACACTGGAACAGAGGGTCTTGGCTGAGGAGGCTTGGTAGCTCTAGAAGCAGTACGACGACTGTATTCAACACATCTACTGTCAAAATTCAAATGTACATACAATTAATCCACACAAGAGGCGTTCCTCTTGTGTGTTTGCTCTTTAATTTGATGTCATATAACACTATTTGTTTGCAGAAGATACATGACTTTAATGTTGAAAATATATTCGGCATAATTTTTAAAGAAGCATAATGTAATGTGTGCGTTACAGAAAAACATTTATTTCAGAGGTTATCAATCTTAGGTAAAGAAAATTGTCGCACATAAAACGGTTCATGGACTTTTTAGTAAATACGATAATATAATTATCACTGACTGGTCGATATGATAGAAAAAAAATGTAGAATTATATTAATATAAGATATGCCATCGAGCATCTTCTGTAGCAGAGGGTAGACAAATATAAAATTTAAAGATTTAATGAATATTTAAATAAAATTAAAATGGAGCAAGATTCGTATGAGAATACAATTTATTTATTGTACGGATTCTTTACTCGGTCTAACCATAATACACAAAGATTCACATACTGTAACATGATGACAAAATCTCATGTACATGACGCAAGCTCAACGTATTTTGTGTTCATGTGTTAGCATGTATGTACACGTTGAATAGATTCACTGCATGCCCAAAACCACACAACAACAAGCTGACCAATTGTTGATTACTAAATTATTTCCATTAACCAATTTTAAACACCAGACTTATAACACTTGTATTATTGGTGACATGCTTAAATTGCAACATTGTGTGTTTAGTTTGAACCACCGTACCGAAAGTAAGTACTCGTATAGTAGAATGACCGTTTGCCAGACGTAAGACATGATTGCAACCGAATGATGCAGGCAATATATAAAAACTCAGGATGCCATTAGCTATAATTGCATATATGGTGCAAACCATCCCATAATTGAATGTTCAATTTAATATGATGACTGTTAATGAGCAACACTTCTGCGCTGCAAATGTCCTGTTGTCGAGAAAAAATACATCTTCATTTATAATGTCATTCAATGTAAAAGGTTGTACTTTTAAACTGTCTCGAAGACACTGCACTTGCACATTATAATTCTTAAGGAATTTTAGTGAAAAAGGTTATTGGATACTCGTGACGTTTTGAATATAAATACACCATGCTGATATTGTTTAAGCAATGAAAATTATATTAAGAAAAATGACAATCTTACGAGACAAAAAACTGAATATAATATTTAATTTTTTAGATTTACTTGAATTATTCTAAATGCAAAATACATCGTACATATCCTTTCAATAAGTTGAGTTTGTTAGATGACTTTGCTTGGATGTATTTAAATCTGGGATATAGTGCACATTGTAAGGAATTGAGTGCATGTTAGTTGTCTATGAAGTACATGTCAGCACAGATGATCGTCTACAAAAACATTTTTGGCGCCCGTTCTAACTATTTGTTAGAATTAGATATTGTATTATTCTTACAGTCCATGTCAATTGTGTTTCTTTTTCATTTAAGAATTGAAACGCTCTTTCGGCGCTTCATCGATGTACGAAGGTCAGTTTTTTGGTATCTAATTTGCATAAAGCCGAAGGCTTAATGTACAAATTAGATACAATTAGCCACTGTGTGTTATAACGATTCGCCATAAACTGGATGTACAAGAGATATTTCGCCCTGTCGTGCAATGTGAATAGATAAATGTTCGAGAAAATCTTAATGAACAGGTGAATTTTGTGCAAATCATCATTGGCTTATGCTTAATTGACCAACGTGAGCCTACTTCGAGGAGTGTTTTGAGCTTCGCAGCTGGCGAGTCATTTGCGTACTTGAAAATTGGATTTTTACAATGATATATGCGACATTCAGCTCTCAGAGGTGACAATTGGATGGAGCTCGCACAAGTTTCGAGGTGTTCTTGTGGCATTCTTTTGCAAGCTCCATGGGATGACTGCATACCATGCTCGCTTGGTTTTCCGGTGGCTTCCTTGTAAAAAATTTTAGACGTTTGTTCAACTGGATGTCTTTTATTTGACTGAAACCTCTTGTTTCTAAATCGTTCTTTGCCCTAATCTGTAAAATTGTGTACTTTTATGTTTGTGTTTGTTAAATTTCATTTGTTTTCCTCTTTTGATAAATATAAATTTAAATATAAATATTAAAGAGGGTATTTACGATCTCATCAAATTTTCATAGAAAAATATGAAAGTAAAATAAAACCTATAAAACACTGATTAATAACAAACTATAATAAAAGTTCAGAAGAATTTATATTTGAAAATCCTCTAAATACTTTAAAATACTTTTCGTCTTCCAGTCGAAAACTCATGTGCATCAGACATGTACAATTTTGGGAAATCCCCAATATTTGTTGCGTGTTGACTCTGTGCAGATTGTTCATACGACACATCACGGACACGTTTTTTGTTTCTCTCATAAAAACGATTGAAGGTATCGTATCGGCACAGCACTAGGAATAAATTTGTCGTTATCATGAAGTTCATTTAAAAACACAACATATGAAGTATGGTACAAATATCTGTTTATTTCTTTTTATTTTAACTTCCCTTGATTATATTCGTCCTCTCATTTGTGTTGTTCAAATTATGAGAAAATGAAATGTTCATATTGAAATCGTACATACCCCCTTATTTTTATCCAAAAAGTATCTTTTTAATGTTTTTGTTGAATTTTCTCTCTATGTTATTTCTTTTCTTTCATGCATAATGCTCGTCAAATAGGCAAAAAGAAATAAACAACATACATTTTACATGTTTATACTTAATTATTAATTAATTTATTTATTTATTATTAATTCTTTTTTTTTACAATGCCATGTATAAATGTGAATAAATCGGTTACTGCATTTCTATGTGTGTGTTTTTTTGTGTGTGACGTCAGCACTGCATGTAAACAACAATAAAAAGTAGTCCCTCATGAATATTAATAGCGGCAACCGGCTTCATCGAAAAATAAAAGCCTGTCACATGATGCATTTCAGAACACTGTAAAATGATGAAACCACAGGAAATTGTAATAATTTGTAAATGTTAACAACACTATTAAGGTCGAACATCAATTTACAAATCGTGTGCTTCGCATTGTAGCAATTAAAGAAGCAGGACTTAAACGAACATTTTGCCGCCGGCAATCATGTATAACCTATGCTATTTACCGTTGTTATGTTATTTATAGTATATACCTATTATGTATATAGAATAAGTCAAAATATGTATTAAATGATTTATTGCGTCTACGTAGATACGGTAAGGTTAATATGGTTGATTTATATATTTGCTTTTTGTTTGCAAATGCAATTACTGTCACGAGTCTTATCAACGCCACATTGACATAACCACAGACAATGCCAGACAAGTTACTGACACTGGATATAACGGGATGCTTTCTTGAGCCGAATTATGGGTGTCTATTCCATGACCTCCCATGATAATACATTATCACATCGGCAGACATATGTGCATACAAGAAATTATCTGGAAAAACATTATCGCCTTTGCATCACACATGATTTGAACTAAATGTTAGCAAAAGGAAACAGCTTGGCTCTTTGTCTTAAATTGAATTTGATTAAGAAACACATATTATTTGACCTGAAAAATAGTATCTTGTCAAGTGTCTCAAACAAATCTTAAAATATAGCAATCAAGTATTGAAAAGAACATTTCTTAGAAAATAATTATTTTTTATTTTATAAAATATGCCTTTACATAATGTAAACTATTACACCTTACGCACAAATGGATCAGAATATTTAACAAGAATGTGACTGGATGAAGTGCAGACGGCCGATTGGTTTTTACATTGTGCCGAACTGATCGGTAACTTGTGTTCAGCAAATAAAATGTATTGTATTTATGGATATGTTTTTCAGTAGATTCATATGCGTATTAGAATTCCAGTTTACATAATGTAAAATGCAGCATTATGTATAGTAAAACCAAGTCCCACATATTTCAAGTTAGTAATCATTTTTTTAAATTGGAACGATTCCTAAGCTTATATTAGGCAACATTTTAAAGATGTCGTGATTTCTTGTTACGATTTAATGAATTAAATCAACTCAGCAGTGTATAATCGCGTCTGGTCGTAGGGTATGGGTCTATCGATTATAGCGCACATATTTATGTGATTCAAATATGTCATATAGTTTCACACATATTATCTTACCTTTACGCCTGTTGGAGTTTTAAGACTATAAAAATATTTCTTAAATGAAGAAAAAAAGTCCAATACTCCAACTCCAATACACTACGCGTTTAGACTTTAATAGCCTTCATCAGGTATGTATATAAACAAATACATTTATGACGTCATGACGTCACGTTACCTAACGTCTTTTTGGCGTACTTTTGACATAGAACTAACTATATATACTAGTAAATGAAATTATAAAACACTGTCCATTGAACAACATTTATTTTCATAATTAAATAGTATACAACATTTTCGAATAAAGTCCATTAGGAATGTTAGTTTCCAATGTATCTATCCAATACGTTTCTTTTAAAAGCATTTCCATTTCTTAAGGATTGATACTTTTCAAAGTACAGCTATGTTGCAAACGACATGATTCCGATTTCAAGCACTCAACACGATTTGGTTGATTAAACATTTCAAATAATTTTTATAAAAATAGAATTCTATACTGCTTAATGAAAAATCCTCACCACAAGCTGTACATAATCCCCTCCCCCCAATAACACAAGACCACACAAAGTGTGGATTTAAAACATTCCAAAATACTTTGTAACACTCAGCGGTTAAACCATCGGATCCAGGACTTTTGTTATTATTCATTTCTGCTAGTCCGATACCACATTCATATTCGTTTAGTTTTCCTTCACATACAAGTTTGTTTTCGTCATTTAATGTTTTGGTTGGGGCTGTGAAGAATTTATTATTATTATCTATTTGTTCTGATATTTCATTTTTATATAGTTGTGATGTTTGTTAATTATGCATAATTATGCATATACACTTGTATATGTCCATTCAAATACATGTTTCAATTCGTTTACAATACGGAAATACTCGTCACCAATACATTTTTGATCAACACCTTACATCGGTGACCGTTTGTTACAGGAAATGTACAAAATTGAACAAAAACAACTCGACCTTCTTTAGAGATTACGATATTACATCAGAGATACATGAACGTCTGCAAAATGTACACACTTGTATAGAATTTACAAGGTTCACAAATTATACACTTGGGACTTGTGTCCAAATCTAATATAGAATCATAAGATTTGTTCTGTAATTGGACGACTGCCGCGTGTCCGTAACCATTTGCTGCCGTTAGATTAATACCATCTCTATTGCACGAAATGCATATGTCTTCTTATACAATATATTAATAACAATATAAATAATTTGCACATAAATGGATCTCGTTAAGCCAAGGCTGGTCGCACTCTATAGCATTGCGATTTTCTTCGTTTGTATTGCTTAACCTTGCATTTTGTTGCTTATGTCGATGTTTTTATTTGTTGGCATACTATACTTCTAGATTTATTAGAAAGATTAGCTTTGTGAAACAAGCACAGAAGTAATCTTGACGGGGCTTATTTTTTGTTTTCATTAAGGTATTTGTGTACTGCATTAAACTGCTGATAAAGTTGACGGAAAATCGCTTTAGTTAATATGATGTGACCACTCAAGCATAATTACTCAGAGAACAATACATGAGGACGGGTTTTTCCTTTAATGATTTATAAACATAATTGATGGTAATATAACCACAGATTAATGTCTTTTAAAACCTCAGATACCTTATAAATGTTCACCGGAATCCTTGACAGATGTTGTCATTTCAAAATTATTCAAAGTATTTTTTGGCCTTTCTACAACTACTTCATATTTTCCGGCGGCCGCAAAAGTAACTTCGAGAACAACTGATAATATAATTAATTGACATACCAATGCCTTTGTTATGTAAACAATGATATCATATTAACAAAGTTTCGATAATATATTGTCTTAAAATGAACTTTTTAATGCACATTTAATGTACATGTATTGATGATGTCCATTTAATTTATAAACGGTGATTCTGATTATTAAAAATGCGAATACTTCATGCTTTAGTAAAATATTTGTAATGAAAACGTACTAACAATCTTTGTACTATGATATCAACCAGTTATCATATCAAAACAAAAAATGACGAATATACAATGACACATTGTTTGCTTTCTACCGAAAGTATACACAGAGATCGCTACCTACATGACATTTATAATATGTGATTTCTTGTTTTTCATGATCACGCCTTCAATATCTTTTGTACGTTAAAAACACTAAAGTTGAACCGCATTATTTACAATCAGTTGAGTTTAAATGAAGTTTTGTAACGACATTTTTTATGAAAAAAAAAACGGTTAAAATTCAAAACAAACTGCAATTCTTTATATAAAAAAACTATTACACGTACTTGTTTACCAAAACAACGCATTACAGAAATATATCTGAAAGTGTACCATTGGTACGTCAGTCCACTTGAATATTTACAGTGAAGATATCTACGTCAATGATAAATTATGTGTCCTGAATTTAATAACGTTCAACATATAAGGTTAATCTGATTTTGCACATGCTCATAAGATGTATGGGTTCTATCAGGTCTTTTGGTCCTGGTCAATATTAAATGGTAGGATTTATTCCACTGAAAACATAGTATAAGACCAAGTTATCTGTGGGCTTTGAACTTTCAATTAATTGACAGTTAGTGGTATGTCAATTTGGTGTATCGGTAGACTATAAAATAGTGTACTGGTTATCCGATTTTATGTATGTATTTTTAATCAAAAATATTTTTTACATCTTTGAGTAGTAAACTGTACATGTTATTAATATACGCCGTGTTGTTTTACATAGTTTGAAATAAGTCGCGTTTAAAGATTAATATACTAAAATGTAATGATCTAAAAGCAAGCGGAGGTTACTTGCTGCATATGTGTTTATTTGTGTACATAAAACTTGCACCAATTATATATGTTGCTGCTCATCCATATATGCTCCTTTAAATTTAATTACATGTAATTTCAATTTATAACGAAATCCGAAAATAAAAGTATTCCTGCACTTTGTACCTTCTGTTATGTCCCATCGTAAAACTATAAAATAAACATGAAAAAATAATTGTGCATTAACAGGGATGTCGATATTTCATAATACATTTTAAATGTTTAGTGTTATAACACTTGGAATAGACTACTGCTCAACAGGTATACTATATTTCAATTGTTTGGTGTGTTTTCTTATACTTTCTTAACATTCAATTTATCATTTATATGTCATAAGGAATGCACGAATGAACGACCAGTCATTCACCATGACATTGATATTCATAATTGGTGTTTCCTTTTCTGATGCATATGAAGATCCATCTATGTTTTTCTTAATGTCATAATTGGGAAATTCTTGGAATTCAAAGCAGACATTGAGATAAAAGTGAAGGTTTCCTATAATTATATAGATTTATTATTTGAGTTACTGCAAAAATAACGAGAAGTAAGTGCTTAAATCTGTGTGTGATATTCTGTAAATTAATGGCATTGTCTAATTTAGAATAAATCATCGTTCTTCTTACAGTCATACACATAACAACTGTTCAATATAAATAAAGCTTTTCACGATGTCAGTAAAGTGACCAAATGTTAATTCTAACACGGCACGCGGCTAGTTTTCTATAAATAAAGAAGGAAAATAACCGTGGGTTATTCCTCAACAAATTATGGGCCGAGCCTAATATTTTGAAAATAGTTCCGAAATATCGAAGAAATTGTGCCGTAAAATGCACGATCGTAAACGCGCGATAGCAAACTTGTGACAAACAAATCGTTTCTGCGTTATGTAGAGGAATAAAACCACATTTGTGCTACATATTTTATATTTAAGTTTCACAAAAACGTTCACGTTTTGTTAAATTTGCGCTTGTAAGCATAACATGTTCACTGTATTTATCAACAAGTATGACGTCACTCGCTCAATGTTTATCAATAAACATGACGTCATTTTGAATTGTTATTTATTGAAGTCACAGAAACGCACGAGTGAATGTAATTGCGGAAAATGGGCGGACTATAGATTAATATAGTTCCCATGCATAACGTTTACACATACAGACGAATTTTATATAAGATCGTGTTAGAATAATTGACGAGTAAGAGTTGGTTATTGCGGTAATAACCAACGGTTCGTCGTTCCGATGTTTGTTATCAAACCCTGTCGGACTATCGCCCTCGTGGTTTAATTCTTATGCATCGGAACGACAAACCGTTGCTTATTACCGCAATAATCAACGCTTACCCGTCAATTATTTCTTAAATAAATAATATAATTGCAAGCACACCATAAACGTGAACCACATTACTTGACCTTACTTGTGATAGATCTGGAATGTGTTTGACATAGGCACTCTTACTAAAATGGAAACACATTTGTACACAGTGATCTGTCTGACTTAAAAGTTATTTAATATATTGTTCTAGAAATGTAGACGCCGTATTATTATGGTTTGGACTTTATCGAGATCAGTTGAGCAAAATGTAGATGACTGTACATGAAACTTATGGTAGAACAAATATGTTAAACAACTTTACTAATTTATTTTTGTCTGATAACGACAGTTCATAATACGCTTTTAACCAAGACAGTGTATAGGATTCATTGTCGTTAAAAGTTTGCACGTCCTTACTCGATTCAACACCATAGCGTGCAAAAAGCGCTCGGGATTGCGCATGGTTTTATCGGTATGGAAATATGTTGTGTAGAAATGTGTTTTCTGTTGTTGTTTTATTACATTAAAAAATGTCTGTAACACAGGTTGAACGTAATACTTTCGCTCCTGGTGATGTCTGTAGGGTTTCATTATTCTTATATTTCAAATGACACAGTTATTACAAAAACGCATGCACGCGATGCCAGTATACTACTTATTGAAAAGCATGATAAATTGTTCATCAGCAGTATGAATTGAAGCATAACCACAAAAAGCGCTATTTTGTTTTGCAGTAAGGTTATTTTATAATCTCATTTGTTCGACATAAACAGTTTAACCAACACCGTACGATGATATAAATATGGATGCAAGTCGTTTTATATAATGCAAAGTCCATGTGGTTCAAATTTCATAAACAAGCATGTCTATTCGTATCTTCTACGAATACAATCAAAACTCAATACATCGAATTCGTAACATAACTGGCATTTGTGCATAACAGTAGAGTTTGAAAAATGTCCAAACTTCCGTAGTAACATGCCGTATCGCACCAGTTATTAGTCCTGATAATCTCCTTGACGTCTGAATAATCGTCCATTACCATGTAACTTTATTGGTAACCGTGGTAAAATGTACATATCATCACACTGACAATCGGTTTTTTCTTTTGAGCGTCCTTATTTTTTTCTTATTGATTTATTGGTTTGGAATTGTGAAATATTCTAATTTTAAAATATTGAAAATACTTCACAAAGAGATATTCGTAACACATGTTATTCTATGTTATTTTCACATAAACTCACAATGTACATAACCCTATATAGCACTGACGATTATAAAGAAGTTAGACGACGCGCAGCCTTGAAATATGTTCAATAAAATCACACGATGCTTAATTTAAAAACGATTAATGGATACTGTCGTCGGTAATCGACAAACAAGTAAACACAAAGCAATATTCTTGCAAATATTTGTTCAGGAAAGGCACAGATTGTGTAAATATTATATTTTTCGTGCCTACAAACAACTGATGCCATGGTTCGTAGTCTTATGCAAAACATTTAATGGAAATAAGGCTGACAAAATGACGTTTTATATTAAAACCCATATGCGATTAATCTTGACATATATACTATACATACTATACAAGAAAAACAACAATAACAAAAAACAACATATGCGGCTAGCGACATCGTATTTATTTAAAAACACGAATAAAAGTATGCTAATAATAACGAATACATTTTATAGTCGTAATTTTAGATCGTTTGGTATATAAGCATTTTAAAGTATTGATGAAATGCTCTCTGCATACTTTTATGGAGTGTTAAAATCGGTTTATGTAATGTGTGAGTCTGTTGTAAGCCTGTTAATAATGTACGTGATTCAAACGCAACTTGTATGCAATCACAAGAAACAACAAAACAAAATAATAAAACAAGAAACATTGTGTAGTGTGCTCTCAACCAGTACACGTAAATTTATTATCGGGAAAAAAAATTCGATTTACAAAATTGAGGATACACCCAATTGAATTTAAGTCCAAAAGCGGACATCGTCGTTTTTACATTCAGTGCGGCAAGTCAGGCCATAGATATAAACAAAATTCTAATACCATGTATTATAACACGTATTCTTGATTGTTTGTGTGCATGCATTAATTTTGTGAATGCAAATTGAAAAGACGTGAACATCAAAACAGAGCAAATTCAATCTCACACGATAAGCCTAGCGATCGTTTTATCAAAATTCAATCTAAATAAAATAGTCCTCTTTATGTACTGAAAGAATCGCATTTCTCAACAATTGATTGATAAATCCTCTGTTGAAACTCTCGATGATTAACGTAATGTATTGCGATAGTTTGTTATTGGGAAGCAGTTAAATTCAGCAGAGTGCAGTGCATTTTGCATTCTGACTATAAATATTTTCAATTACAATTCATGTTTTCACTAAAATACCCTGTTGTAAAACTTAATACAAAAGACCGAATTAACGTTTAGGCATTATTTTATTCACCCCATATAAATGCATGTTATCAAGTTTAATCTACTCGTAAAAATATATTCTATTTCAAAAAATCCATCGATAATCATCAAATAGAACATATACGTAACTGTGTACGTTTAGAGTCGAACGAATGGGCATACGTACCACCAATAAACAAATGCTAGCGTATTTGCATCTATTGCATCATTTGAGTAATACACAACTTCTGCAGACTCATTTGTACAAATCAGATCGGTGATGAAACACACTTAATTGTATCCGGAACAAACTTTAAAGAATTTGATGATGTTGTTACATAGGCCTGTTTTTATTAATTGGTAATTTAACTTACGGACAGAGTACCAAAGGAAACAACATCTACATTTCGTTAAGTTTTGTTACATAATTAGCTGTTAATAAAATATTGATCATCATCATACCAACCAATGAATATAATTTTAAATAAAAACAATTTTTTAAACTTTAATAACATTTTACAGTTAAAATGTCCTTGTCGTTAAAATTGACCCTTTATATAGATGACTACGTCGTTCTGAGGTATGCTTAGAACTAACTGTCTTCCGCATATTATTCTCTACTGTCAAAATTTAAATTCAAATGTACATACAACTAATGCACACAAAAGGCATTTCCTCGTGTGTGTTTGCTCTTTAAATTGATGTCATATTACACTATTAGTTTGAAGACGATACATGACTTTAATGGGCCAACTGAATTTTGGGCATATATCGTAACTTTAATTTTAAATTCCTGAATGAAAGTACATTTTTAAGCACCGTTTAAAACACTTTTTGAAACATTCCTTGCATGAAAGTCATATTATAAAGTTCACTGATCTACCGATTCATTACAGTTCATCCAGCTACTGATGGAAATGGATAAAACAATGTTGAAAATATATTCGGCATACTTTGAAGAAACATAATATAATGTGTGCGTTACAGCATAATATTTATTTAAGAAGTAATCATTCTCATGTAAAGCTTCAAAACTTCAAGGTTGTATTTAAGCACTCTAATGATGGTATTAAGTTCAAGGTTGTATTTAAGCACTCTAATGATGGTATTTCTAGGAAAGCATCACCTTTTCACGATGAAAATTGTCGCACATCTAACGATTCATGAACTTTCTAGTAAATACCATAACATATCATTGTCTGGTCGATATGATTAAAAAAAAACTAGAATTATTTTAATACAAGTTACGCCATCGAGCGCCTTCTATAGCAGAGGGTAGATAAATCAAAAATATAAGGAATTAATTGATATTTATATAAAATAGAATGGAGCAGGATTCGTGTGAGAATACAATATTTTATAGTGACGATTCTCAAAAGCAACTGACCAATTTTTTTATTAATAAATTATTTCCATTAACACATTTTAAACATGACACTTATAGCACAATAAATATTGATGGCATGTTAAAATTGCACCATCAGTTCATGATTCGTGGGGCTCATAACTTGTATACTAAAGTGTATGTTGAGGCAATGTGGCATGATAAATGGATGGCAAAAATACATAAGTAAGAACATGAAACAGTTTTTGCCTGTTCTTTCAGGAGCTTTGACCGCCTAAATTCAATTATCGAGAAGCAAGTTGACCTGCCGCCTTGGGATTTGTTCAGTTAAGACCACACCGTGGTCAATAAAAACTATCGTCGGAATGCTAACAAAAACTAAGAAAAAGGCAATATTTCTGAACAAATGTTGTTGATGAAGGTGCGATTATATACATTATCGATGAATCTCTTGCTGGAATTAGTATTCGAAAAATATCACGAAATAAGTAACAATAAGACTGACAAATGAAGAGATTAATGTTATTTCAGAACGTTTACGGTTTGAACCATTTAAATTATAAACATGAATGATTGAATTGTAAAAATAATTAGTAAAATACATCGTCGTATTTGAAGATCACTCAGTACAAATGGGCTTTAAGAATTGTAGAACGATGTTATGCATTTTGTTGAATTGGATTTATAGATTTTAAATCTATTTGAAAAGTCGTACTATCTATTTAAAGAACATGTAACTTACAAGTTCCATTACAATAACACATCAGCACAACTAGAAAAACTGTTTGTTTTAAATAAACCATGATAATACATAATTATAAATGCAGCAAGCAAACTCATGACGCAGCTGAAAATATATTGATAACGTTACTATATATACCTCGATGTACTTAAAGTCATTTTGATGCATCTTCGAGAAAAGAATATTGTATAAAAGCCCAACGAGTTCGGCTGTCACAGACATGTGAATTAATAACGGGAAACGATAAATGTTCGGCCTTCGTCAAATGTTTCCTATTTCGCCACTATATTGCAATTGTGTGTCGATACTTATTTAAAATGTCATTTACGCATTTCCTGTGACTTGGATTTTAACCTAGTTGCTTAAAAGATATAATGTTATCTTGCACTTGTGTCTCGTACAACGATTTCCTTAAAACGTACCTTATATATACGGACTGTATCATTACATTAGCAATTTCTAATAAAATTAATATAACATGTTTTCGAATGTGGATTGATGTGTTAATATGTTCGTTATATGTGAAATAAATTGTTTTCAATAATAATTGAATAGAAAGAGAGGTATACAGGTAGTAACATTGAACTTTCAAAAATGACGTTTGTATGGTACGAAAATCTAGAATGAAGGTCAGGTTCGCTTGAGACAAAAATAAATATTCTGCAAAACAATATCGGTAATTGGTAAACAACGTACAATGTATGTCCTTTTCACCAGGATTGTATACAGGTGGATGTGTTGAGTTAAGCACCCAATTGTAAGTACATTTTACAATTGTGCTATCCACCATAAGACGAGACGTTGAATGGGATACGCCTGACTTGAGCTTTACATGTAGCACCTTTGCTAAAATTTAAAATTGGAAACCGATTTAACACAATAGCTTGCGCTCAAAGCCACGGTTCTCCTGTTATACAGATTTTACTCCTGTAGACCGCAATATGGGAGCCGAAAATTGTTCTTGGTCAGTGCTTAGCAAATTATTCTGTAGCAATGTGTCCATGTTTAAATTAATAGAGATTGAAATGTGATTTGAAAAAAGGGAAAGTTATGGCATACGAACATACGCGCTTCTGATAAAATATATATTTATTAATCGGTATATGGCGGAACTATTTGTATTTCTATTCTCAAATTCTTTTATGATATGTATGACAATACCAATTACGCTGATTTACTTTTGCTGCATTTTGTATTTCTACAAGTCATAATACCGTCCTGAAAATGTCAAAATAAAACTTAATACTTGAAATGCAAAGTTTATTAACTACCGTATTATTAACTATATATTACGAATCACATTCACACCAACAAATATCAACAGCAAGACGACGTGCAGCCGTGGATTATTGTTAATAAGAATCCACAGGCTTGGTATTAAAAAACGGTAAATGGTAAATGTCGTTGGCAAAACTGAAAACTGTAGTGCAAAATAAGCAATATTTTAGCAAACATTTGTTTAGAACAGACATATGTTACCTCAGTTTTGCATTGATCAACGGATATTAACAACGAATCTCCTGGCTAGGATGCTGTTACGAGAACATATTGCGTATTTATAAACATATTGTAGACAAATTATGTGTTTTTGTTTACTCATAATCCTAGCTTACTGTTATTCCATACACAACATTCACATAAACTATTAGTAACTTGGTAACCAGGAACAATAAATGATAACAATAACGAATAGCATATATATTTGTATATAATTTGTTATAAATGCATCTTGATTATTGCTGTATGAAGACTGGTTTATTTTTGTTAACATAATTCGTAAGTTTACATGAAACTTACGTTTTCTTTACCAAAGAAACTCATTACTTTTAATGAAACAAAAATAATTGCGAGGAATGGTAAAATAAATATTTGGGTTAAATGATATTATAATTGTGATTTGTTAATATGTGTGCTAGCAACGCTTCGTGGGTCTGATTCTGGCAGGCGTTTTAAATTTACAGGATAATCATAGTTGACTTCTGAGAAACGATGAATGATCGTTCTTTAAAAAAATATATGAAAAGGTGCTATTTTACATATATCTGTGTCGAATGTTAGTTCTATTGAAATGTACGCATTTCCAAACTTATATTTTCTGAAAAGGCAACTGTTGTAAGATCTTTTACGAACAGTTATTTGTTACAACTCATTCTGTAACATTTCCATTAGCCGCATTCTAAATAACATGGAATAAATATTACGTCAAAAGAAATTGTATGACATTGACAGCAGATCAGTTGTGTATGAAGTTCTTTTCATCACAGAAGATCGTCGACAAAAACATTTTCTTGGCGCCCGTTCGAGCGATTTGTTTGCTTTACATATTGTTTTATTTTTACAGTCAACGTGAATAGTGTTTCTTTTGCATTTGTTTAAGTCAAATTTATTGGATAGATCTTAAATTTACATTTAGTGTGTTTCGCACAGCAGCAATTGAAGAAGAAGGACTTACACGAGTATGTTCCCGCCGGCATTTGTTCAGAACCCATGTTATTTAACGTTGCTATGTTATTTATAATCCATGTATATAATTATTTTATTTATAGAATAAGCCAAAATATATATTATATAATTTATTGCGTCCAAGTAGATACGGTGCGGCTAATATGGTTAATTTATAGATCTGCTCGCTGTTTACAAATTATATTGCTAAAGGAGTTTATCAACGCCCCACTGACGTAACCACAGGCCATGGCAGACACGTTCCTGACACTGTATATAACAAGATGCTTTCATTTGCCTAATTATGAGTGTTTATTCCATGATCTCCCATGATAATACATTATCGCATCAGCAGCAATTTATATTGTGCTGAATTGATTGGTTAATTGTCTTCTACGAATAAAATGTATTGCATCTATGGATAGGTTTTTTCAGCGATTCATATGCATATTTGCATTCCAGTTTACATACAGTGGAATCCAGCATTATGTACAGTAAGTTAGAAATCATTTTTTTTTTATCGGAACGATCGTAATGTTATATAAAGAAACATTTTAAAGATGTCTTTATTTCACGTCTGATAGTAGGGTAAGGGTCTGAGGAGTATAACGCTTTTTATGTTTGATAAAACAAGCGTATGGATTCAAATATGTAATATAGTTTCACACATATAATTTTGTCTGTATGCGTGTTGAAATGTGACTGTCAGAATATGTTTTAAGGATTTTCAATTTTTAAAGTCCAACTATATTGCAAAAACTTCATTTAAAAACAACTTTAATTATTCGTTACAACCTCTAAGCACTTAAATTAGTACGAGTTCAAACTATTCATGTCCTTAATAGATACATGTTTTCAATATCAATCACTCAACACAAACTGGCAGATAACATTTCCAATAAAAGAAACCACACATCATTGTAAGAAATAATGATAAATGGAAACAACCGAGCAATTGCTGCCAAATAATGCAAGAAACTGCAAATGTTTCTACGAATCACGCAGTAGACATAAGAACGTCTACGCATGCACTTTGCATCTAATAACACTATTCTATGATGTTGACCACATTGTCCGATATAAGCATGAGCCATGAAATTCGACGATTTATTAACGATTGTTCGAACTTATGTATTTGATTATGATTCTCACCAAAGGCAGAGAAACTAAACGACTTCTAAAGCGAAACAGTCATCAAAACAAGAATGGTATTATAACATGGCCACAGTCTTTGAACGATCACTGCAACATAAATTAACATTGTAAAACAATACATCAGCTGGGTAAACTCTTTTTAGCAACACACGGCCCTTTATTTAAGGCAAGTCTCCAATTGCCACTGGAATACAGCACGAAATCAGAAGTACGTAAAAAATAATAACACAATTATGAATAAAATTAGGATCACCGACTTAGAACGCTGAATGCAAATCATTAGGGTTGTTAAACCGGTTTCATGGGCAACACATCTAAACCTTAATTCGGTATTTGTCGCCTAAAAGGCAAATGTACATAAATACATCATTGAAAACACCAAGCAGACAAAACATACTCAAAATAATTATATAATATCATTGTAAGTGTCCAGGAAAGTTTATCTTCCCTAAATATCACGAATGCCAACTGGGTTGTACAACACGTTTTTCTTTCAGACACATATCATTATTGACACAATTAATTGAGTAATAAACACTCTGTTCAGACACATTTGCACAGAAAGATCGGTTAGGAAACTTAATTAATTGTATCCGGAACAATCTCATTATGTACACTGAATCTCCGAGAATTTTTAAAATTTAGTTGGGCAGGCCTGTTATGGAATGATTCAACTTACATAGGAAACTAAATCCAAATTTCGGTAAAATTCATGACATAATAAGCTGTTCATAAAAAGATGCTAAATGCATCATCACTTTCAATGAATATAACTTTTTATAAAAAAGTATTTCAACTTAAGGGCGTATTTAATAATATTTTACAATTTAAATGTCCTGGACCATTCAAACCATGAACCTTGACCCATTACATAGAATCCTGCGTGGTCCAGAGGTATACATAGAAGATAATTGGCCACCTCATACTTACTCTCTGTCAAAATATATTTAAGCATCAATAAAATTGTACAGTTTAAATGCCTGGTCCTGTTAAATTTGACCCGTTATATATATTACTACGTCGTTCATAGGTATGCATATAACATAACTGTCCACCTCATACATGTACTATTCTCTGTCAAACTCTAAAATTCAAGGTACAGAAAATTAATCCACAAAAAAGGTATTCGCTATTTTGTTTGATCTTCCATTGATATGTATCTAGAATAGCAATAGGCTACTATAAGTGAAAAAGTACTTTCATTGGGAATCTTAACATTGCTAATGATATATGGACTACATTAATAGGTCACATTGAATTTTGAGCATTTATCGCGACTTTTGTTTAAACTTCTGGGACAAAAACGTATATATATAAGCCATTGAGTGTCATATAAAGCAGATGGTAGACCAATGCAAATTATAAGGAAAACATTTATATTCAAATGCATATACTATAAAGCAAGATTCGTATGATAATACTATTTTATTGTATAGATTCTTTACTTATTTCTGTCTAGTCATAAAACGCATACACCCAGATTCAGAATATAACATGATATAACATAATATAACATACACAATCTCCTGTAAACGACACAAGCTCGGCGTATTTTGTTTCCTTGTGTAAACATGTATGTACATGTCGAATAGTACCACTGCATTACTAATTGTTTATTTATGTTTGTTTGTTTGTTTTGTAGGGGTTTTTCGCCGTTTTTAACAGTATTGCAGTCATATCACTGCGGTCAGTTAACCTACTCACACTTTTCCTGGGCAAGCTTAGCCGATCTTAGCGGTTTGCCAGTACTAAGTGCACATACCTATGCCAGTCACTGACAACTGCCCTACTTGAATCAGAGGAAGGGGGAGAATGGCCGTAGAAATAATTAGGGATAATTATCTTTTCAGTGATGCGGTTAAAGTGTACTGACTGCGATATGAAGTTAAGCAACATCAGCTATGGTTACAGCCTGGATGGGTGACCGCTAGTTACATCATTGGTGTCAGAAGTAAACTTTGTCAAGCCACCAATTTGTCTTAGGGGAACAGAGCATGTAGGGGGTTGAGCTCACGGAGCTGGAGAAGTGAGAAGGTCCCACGAAGCTCAGGGAGCTGGACATTTCAACAAGGGCTTTGGGTTCTCAAAAGATAAAGAGGGGAGTGAGTGAAGTGAATATGGTCACTTCCAACAGCCTTGCTGAAGAGCTAGCTTTTCAGTGATGCAGTTAAAGTGTACTGACTGCGTTGTGAAGTTAAGCAACGTCAGCTATGACTACTGCCTGGATGGGTGACCGCTAGTTACATCAATGGTAATTCACACACAAGTTATGTGGCCAGGCTGGGGTTCGAACTCACGATCCCCGGATTGACAGTCTAGCGCTCTACCAACTGAGCTAGCCGGACCCGGCTTTTGTTTATTAATAAATAATTTCCATTAAACATTTTGAAACATCACACCTATAGCCCTTTTATTGGCGAAATGCACCATTTTGCGTTTAGTTAGACCGTACCACAAGTAAGAACTTGTTGGTAGAATGACCGTTTGCCAGACGCAAGACATAATTGCAACATAATTATGCAGGCAATATATAAAGTCAGGATGCCATTAGCTATAAGATGCATTTATCCTGCTACTAACCCAAACAGTGACCTAATAAAGCGGTGACCCTATAAACTTGTTGATATCCGGCAGTAGATCACGTGACTGTGATATACCGTAAATAGGTATTCCTACGCGCCGGATAACAACATTGTCGAAATTGACAAAGCATAAAGTCTACTTACCATAAGTTTTCATCGATACAAACTTTGTGTTGTCTAGTTTAACAGAGTTAAACAACAAATGAGTTGTTTGTCCTCACGTTCCATTTGACTGGTTAACAACTTCCTTCCAGTTCCATTCCATATCAACACACTTGAATCTGATGCAAGCGGGTTATTCTTTGTTGATAGACTCTTTGGTCAACCAACAGAGCATATTCATCAAAGAAATAACCTTTTATATTAATGTCCGATGAAAAGAAATGAAAAAAAGTTATCAAAATTTTAACGTAGAACTAAACATTTTATGATTAATTGCACTCTCAGTTACACTGTCCTCCACCCACAACTATCCGAGTAAATCGTAGAAAATTGAAAAGGGATCAATCTCACCGTTTCCATTCGAGGCAAATATTCCATACACTTTTTATCTGAATGCTATTGCATAATATAATCCATCCAAAACACAGAAACACTAAATATTTATTCCGATTTCATGTATTTTAAACTGCAAAACACTCACGTTCTGGTTTGACTACATTGTGTAAACTTACAACTCAAAATGAATGACGTAGTTGGTGTGACGTAATTTAACTCTTTAAAAACCAATATAATCTGGTTTAAAACAAAAGCAGATTTAATACGTCATTTTCGTGTCGTACTGACATCAGCAAATAAGATTTATTAACATTTTACTTTTGCTTTTTGAAAACGTTGATTAAGAACTTTTTTTTCCGGGTAGTACGCATTCATACAAGCGAGTCATGCCCGTCTAGATTTTTTTATTTTATTTAAAACTTTAGTGTTTGGTGTTTTTTAATTTAATTGAATAGAAATCAGGATAAATAGAATACACTGTAGGTGCCGGGAAGGAGAAAGTTTATCCGGTTCGGCCCGAAAACAAAAATAGGGCTCGCTATAGTCGCCCTATTTTCATTTTCTAAGCCTCACCGGATAAACTTTCTCCATCCCGGCACCAACCATGTATTCTCTGTATGTAGTGCATGCAATCCCATAAATGAATGTGCAATTTAATCTGATGGCTGTTAATAAGCAACACTCCTGCGCTGCAGATGTCTGTTGTCAAGAGGAAATATATCTTCATTTATAATATGTCATTCAATGTAAGGATGTTGTACTTTTATACTGTCTCGATGACACTGCACTTGCACATGATAATTCTTTAGGAATTTAAATGGAAATTCTTAACGGATACTAGTGAAGTTTGGGATATAACTACACCATGCTGATATTGTTTTAAAAATGAAAATTATATTAACAAAAATGGCAATATTTCGAGAAAAAAAAAATAAATATAGTATTTTATTTTTTATATTTTCTTGAAACACTCCCAATGCAAAATGCATCTTTCATATCCTTTCAATAAGCTGGGTTTGTTAGATGACTTTGCTTAAATGTATTTAAATCTGGTATGTAGTGCTTAGCCTAACGATTTTCTTGTGATAAAATGTGGAAACCCCAATTGCAGGAGCACAAGAGGTTTGCACTTAGGAACTCGGCTCATCTGATGTAGAGACCCATATTGCTAGACGCCTAAATAGGAGCACAGCCTAGTGGAATGTGCATAGTCGAAGACGTCTGGCAAAATATTGAACATCAATTTCTAGCTTTTATAGAATAATGTTATGTCTGTAATAAAGGTTGAACGTGATTCGCAGAAAAGGGACAATCGCTACAAACGAACTCGCGCATTACCAATAAAATATTCATTAAAGTCATACAAGCAATCGCCATCTGAAAGAACGCATAAACAATGTTACGTAATGTTTTCTATGCAATGTGTTAAAATCCCGTGTCTGCTATAAACTACCATATACGAAAATGTAAGCTTTTAGTTCCACAGACGCAGGTCTGAATGTGACTCGTTTGTTAGTGTTATACAAAGCACATTTACACAATAACCTAACAAGGTCGCGGTGGCGTACTGGATATTGTGTCTGCCTAGCGATCGGGAGGTTCCGGGTTCGATCCCCACTCTGGGAGCGTACTCAAGATCTCCCCCAAAGACATCAAGTACTGGTTCTACCCAGGAAACGGACTCGAAAGTGAGTGCAACAGAAACTCAATGATTACCAAATATACAAATTGTTATTTAACTGACCAGTCATTGTCCTGAAAATCCTCTTGACGACTGGATTAACTAGTAATATATAAGTTCATGATTCTGTGTGCTCATAACCACACCGGGGAGTTACTGCGACCATAACGCTCGCAATGCAGCTTCTGTTGTGGTGTCAATACATAGAAATGGATGTCAGCGGTGAGGACGACTCTGTATAATGTCTTGTTGGACACTTATGATAACGTGTATACTAAAAGTGTATGTTGAGGCAATGTTGCATGATAAATGTATGACAAAAATACAAAAGTAAGAACATGAAACACATTTTGCCTAGCTTTTCCGGAGCTTTGACCGCCGAAATTCAATAATCGAGCAAGTGTACGTGCTGCCTTGGGATATTTTCAATAAAGACCATACCGTAGATATTTCAAAATCGGTCAATAAAAACTGTCGTAGGGATGCTAACAAATACTAAGAAAATAAGGAATATTTCTGCACATATTTGTTGAGGATGGTGCGATAATATACATGATGTGGCATTGATTCGGATATCATCGTTAAATCTCTTGCTCGAATTTTAATGTGAAAAAATATCACGAAATTAGTAAAAGTAAGACAGACAAATGAAGTGATGTATGTTATTTAAGTACGTATACATTTTGAACCATTGAAATTATAAACATGAATGAATGACTTGTAAAAAAATGAGTAAAATACATGCTGTATTTGAAGATCACTCAGTACAATTGGCTTTTAAGAATTATTGATAAGTCTTCTGAGTGATGTTGTGCACTGAATTTATATATTTTTAAGTATTTGAAAAGTCGTACTATGTATTAAAGAACATGTAAAGCCTAGGTCACACATAGGTCGCCGACCGATTACTGACCACCGACAACTAAAATTTGCGGCGACCCACGACAACCTGTGGCGACCAAAATCCAGAAACAAACATTGAGTCAGACACTGGTCGGCGATTGATCAAACTCCGATCTGCGACCTGTCGTACGAAAAGACGGCCATCGTCTTCCGGCCATCAACAACCATCAAATACTGGCTGGCGACTAGTTGGCAATTGGTTGGCGGCTATTGGCGATTGGTTGGCTACTAGTTGGCGATTGGTTGGCGACTGGTTGTAAATGCACGGTGGGCGGAATTATGATTATTCGAAATTTAATTAAGTTCTATTATATTTCTCGTTGTTCAAAAAACGTTTGACTATCGATATGACATTAGGCTATGTTTTAATGTATGCTTGTCAAAATGTTCGAAACTGAATTTATTCGAATTGTTTTGTTGATTATTTAATTCAAATATAATTATTATATTATTATCCTCTACTATGTCCGACAGCACATTTTAATGTAGAGGTAAACTATCATGTACACTTTCTTTACTGTCACGTTAAAAAATGATTGTGAGATTGTGCGTGGATATTTTAAATGTATGTTGGAGACGGAAGTAACTCGGCGAGCGGTCGTAAGATGGTCTGCGACTAATCGCCGACCAGTTGGCAATCAATCGGCGATCAATCGCTGACCAGTCGGCGATCAAACAATGGTCTGCGACAAGTCACACTTGGTCTGCGACTAGTCGGCGATCGTCGAAGACCAGTCTGCGATTGATCGCCTACTAAATAAAGACCAACGAAAAACTTCTCACAAACTGTTTGGTCGATGCAACATTAGTAAGCAGTTAGCAGTAAGCAAACTCATGACGCAGCTTTAAATATATTGATCAAGTAACTACACATTCTTCGATAATAACCTGTATTAAAAGTCAATTTAAAGTATCTTCGAGAAAAGGCTATTCTATAAAAGCCCAGAGAGTACGACTGTCACAGACATGTTAAAAACGAGAACGATTAATATTCGTTCTTCGTCAATCGTTTCCTATTCCGCTGAATTATGTTGCAAGTATGTTTCGGTTAATAATTAAAATGTCATTTACTTATTTCCTGTGATTAGCATTTTAACCTAGTTACCTGAAAAGATATAACGTTATATCGCACGTGTGTCTCGTACAACGACTTTCTTAAAACGTACAGTATATATACGAACGCGGCATGATATGTAAAAATGTTCGTTGTACGTGAAATAAATTGTTTTCAATACTAAATGATATAGAAAAGGATGTATACAGTTAGCAACATTAAAAATTCATTAATGACGTTTGGTATAGCATGAGAATCCAGAGTCAAGGTCATGTTTACTTAGAGAAAAAAAAAAAAATATTTTGTAAAACAATGTCGGTAACTGTTTCTCAAATTACAATGTATTTCCTTTTCATCAGGTGTATGCAGGTGGATGTATTGAGTTAAGTACGTTATTGTAAGTACATCTTACAATTGTGTTATCCACCATAAGGCAAGACGTTGAATGTGATAAGTCTGACGTGTGGCTACTAGCACCTTTGCTAAATTTGGAAACCAATTTAACACAATCGCATACGCTCAAGCCCGCGGTTCCCCTGTTATAAAGACTTTATTTCTGGAATCCGCAATATTGGGACGAACAGGTCAGTGCCTGGCGATTTATTATGTAGCAATGTGTACATTTGTAGATTAATAAGGTAATAAATGTTGAAACGTGATTCGAAGTAAGGGAAAATTATTGCACACGAACATAAGCGATTCCAATAAAATAGTGAGTAATCGGAATGGATGAACTATTTGTATTCCGATCGTCAAATGTTTAATATGAAATGTATGACAATACCAAGTACAATGTTTTTAATTTGGTAACTTAAAACTTGAAAGGCATAGTTAACTAACTAACGTATTATTAACTATATCTTATGAATTACAGGTTTGACGGTAAACGAAGTGTCTGTAGGCGATATGACATTATATATATATATATATATATATATATATATATATATATATATATAATGCGCGTACGTAGTATAGGTTGGCTCGCCGTCATATTAACCAGCCATTATTTATGATAAACAGATACACGTTCTTATAGTATATTAATTACTCACATGACTTCTCATGAACCATTTTTGGTGCTTCGTCATTGCAGAGCATTGACCACCAGAATTCTATAAGCATGCAACAAGACGACGTGCAGGCTTGGAGTATTGTCATAAGACGAAACAGGCTGGGTATTCCAAGCCGCAAATGGAAACTGTCGTAGGGATACTGACAAATGTAATGCAAAATAAGCAATATTTTTGCAAATATTTGTTTAGAAAATGCATAGGTTACTTCATTTTTGCATTTATCAACGAATAATAACAACGAATTTCCTGGCTAGGATGCTTCATTTTGCGTATTTATAAACATATTGTAGACAATTATCTGTTGTTGTTTACGCATAATCCTAGCGTACTTTTTTTATTACAAAACACACACAAACATTATTATGAACTTCAAGTTGGTAATCAGGAACAATAAATTATAATAATAACGTACATGTATAGCATAATAAATATTTGAATATAATTTGTTATAAATGCATCGTGATTTTTTAAATTATTTGCCTATGAAACTGACGTTTCCTGTACCAAAGAAACACATTACAACAATAAAAACAAGGCTGATCGCGTTGATCAATACTAAATCTCTATACTTTTAATGAAACAGATTTAATTGCAAAGAATATTAAAATAGATTATTGTGCTAAATTATATAATTTATGTGTTTTTAATATGTGTGCAAGAACGCCTGATGCGTCAGATTCTGGCAGTTGTTTTGAATGGACAAGATTATCACAGTTGACTTTTGATAAAAGATGAATGCTCGTGCTTTACAAAAATAGTTCCTATTTCTCAAAGTAAAGGTGCAATTATACATATACATGTGTCGATGATTAGTTCTATAGAAATGTACGCATTGAACATTATATTTTCTAAAAGGGCAACTGTAGTAAGATTTAATAAAGACAAACAACGTTTTGTTGTATTTTGTTTTATCATAGTTTTATAGTTTTATATAGTTTTATTGAGTAATACAGTTTGCAATATGCCCATGAGTATACAAGTGAAAGTATAATAATATGCTTAAACAAAGTCAAAGGTCACCAATAACATCCATACTGAATGTTAATGTTTACATATATAAACATTTATCAAGCAAATATCGAAATTATTCAGCAATAGATAATAAGCGAGAGGTGGAATATATTGTATAATCAACATCATACATTAGCCATAATACGTATAGAAAGAATTTCTAATTTGCAAAGCTTTATAAATAAACAGTGCCAATTTTTTATTAACACTGCTATTTTGAGAGGTAAGTAATTCTATAAATTTGATTATATTTGGTCTAAGATAATAAAATCGGCTTATGTAAATCTTTCTAACATCATGATACAATGTACATTCAAGAATAAAATGGTATTCATCTTCAAGAACATTACATAAGTAACATTTTCTTTCTTCATAAGGTATAGCTGTTGGTTTATGCCATCTACCAGTTTCAACTTTAAGTCTATGTGCAGATACCCTTAATCTGGAGAGGGCCATTCTATACTTGGAAATAAATAAACAGTTGTGACTTTGAATTGGGATTCTTGTTTGTTTAGCAATGTCGAATATGATTGGGCAGTAGAAAAATAATGTCTTTACGTACGGAACCTGAACCCTTTGCTTATACATTAGTGTAGATCATCGAAAACAATTGATCCGTAGAATACAAGACAAGAACTTGGCGGTATTAGGCCGCTTGCGGTAGTGAAGTGATATGGGAACGGTCAAATGCATATTTATGCAAACAACCTACACACGTGTTATCGCCTGTTTGTCAAGGACGTGTTAAAGAATGTCGTGTTATACAGAATACCATTTATCGAAACTGTGATTGCAACTACATTTGTAATGACAGCAATGAATAAGTAAAACAAAAGAATGGAAACAATGCTCTTCATTAGGTTGGTTATCCGAATATCTTGTTTTAGTTTTCGATTACTAGACGAATATCCGAATACTCGTAAGCATTCTTACTTTAAAGAGTTAATAAAGACAAATGGCAATATTCAACTTGTTACTTGAAACGTAAAATGTACCAGGCTAACCATATACGTCTATACTAAAAAAAAAAGGATTATAAAAAAAAAAGGCACAAGTCAAATACAAAGAAACATGAACGTTTTAAACTTGGAAACATTGTATAACGACGATTAAGGTGATCAACGTAATAGCAATATCATATTTGCAATAAGAAAATAGTCCGAAAAAACTAAAACTAAAAAATTGGGTGTTTACCGTTAATAATAGGTGCAAAATACAGACATCGATTGCACTGCGCAAAATACGGGACTTTCTTTGAGACATCAAATTTAGCAAAGGTCCCTACAAGTGCATTACATATTTGTAAAATATTAGTAACAATGAAACTAGGTCTAAACTTGTGCTACATGTTTTGTTGTTATGTCTAGATAAGCGGATGCGAATGTAAAGGAAATGTTTATCAAAGTTGAGCATAATAAACACCAGCCAAGCGTTCAAGTCACATTTAAATTAGATTTCACTGAAAAGCTTTTCATTCTGTACACTGAATCTCCCAACACTATCTTATGAATACTATGATACCCCTTCTTAATGCAGCTGTTATTGTTTGTAATAAACGCCGTTGATTTCTGTAAAGAATAACGCTTGACAATGCGTGTAAAACAGATGGAACCACGATAATACAATAAACAATGCTTGTTGACAAAACAGTGATTTGTTTCAACTCATTCTGTAACATAAGATCTCCATTAGACGCATTCTAACTAACATGGAATTAATATTAAGTCTACACAAATTGAATGACATTGACGGCATATCAGTCTTGTATGAAGTTCCTTGTATGATCGTCTATAAAAACACTATTGGCGCCCATTCTAGCGATTTGTTTGCGTATGCAATTGTAATTATTGACAGACCATGTCAATAGTGTTTCTTGTTCATGTGTAAACATTAACTTAATGAAAAAATCAAACATAAATTTACAAATTGTTTTCTTCGCACAGGAGCATTTAAAGAAGCAGTACTTAAGCGAACATTTTGCCGCAGACATTCATTTATAACCCATGATATGTAATTTATAATATACAAAATAAGTCAAAATATGTATATTATATAAAATATTGCGTCTACGTAGATACGGTGAGGTTAATATGGTTGATTTATAGCTCTGCTCGTTTTCACAAATTAAATTACTAATAGATTGGTTTTCTATTGTGCTCAACTGATTGGTAAATTGTGTTCAACGAAAAAAATGTAATATATTTATGCATAGGTTTTTCAGCAGATTCGTATGCATATTTGAATTCCAGTGTACATAGTGTGGAATGCAGCATTATGTACAATAAAACCTAATCTCACATATTTTAAGTTAGAAATCATTGTTTTAACTGTAACGTTATACAATTCAATAATTTAAAGATGGCTTTATTTATTATAATGTATTAACTAAATTAACTCAGCAATTCATAATCTCATCTGCTCGTAGGGTATGTATGTACCGATTATAACGCAATTTTTTATGTTTGATAAAAAAAGCCTATGGATAAAAATATATAATATTGTTTCACACATATTATGTTGTCTGTGTGCGTGTTTGAACTTGCGTGTTAAGAATGGCAAACTATTTTTAAAGGATTTTCAATTTTCAAAGTACAGCTATGTTGCAAACAACTTTAAATATGTGGTAACAACCTCAAAGCACTTAAATTAATACGAATTCAAACTAGTATTGTCCTTGATAATTACATGTTTCCGATTTCAAGCACTCAACACGAACTGTCAGATAACATTTCAAATTAAGGAAACACACATCATTGTTAAAATATATACATGAAAGCAACCGGGCAATTGCTGCCAAATAAAGCAAATAATCTGCAAATAGTTGTCAATGAATCACGCAGTAGACATAAGAACGTTTACGCATGCACTCTGCGTCGAATGAATACTTTTTTATGATGTTGATCACTGGTACTAACATAAACCTGAACCATGAAATTCAATGATGTATTAACGATTGTTCGAACTACGGATATGCTAATGATTCTAAGGAAGAGCAGAGAAAGTAACATTAAAAACAACTAATGCGAAACAGTCATAAAAATAAAAGTATATATTATAACTGGGCCACAGTCTTTGAACGGTCGCTGCAACATACATGTATAATGGCTTTAAAAAGGTTTATGTATATAAACAATGTCAAACAATGCATCATTAGGATAGAACTCTTTCTAGCAACACACGGTCCTTTATTAAAGGCAAGTAACCAATTGCTAATAAAACACAGCATGAAATATAAAACACGTAAAAACACATATACGTACATGTATGAATAAAATGAATTACAGTCATCGACTTGGAACGGTTAATGCAAAGCATTGGGGGGGAGGAGTTAACCGGTTTTATGGGCACCAAACCTAAAGCGTAACCTAGTATTAAACGCTTAAAAGGCAAATACACAAAAACACATCATGGAAAACACTAAACAGACCTAAAATACACAAAATAATTAAATTTCTTTTAATATCATTGACTATTTGAGAGTCCATGAAAGTTAATCATCCCTAAATAGCATGAATGCAAACTGGGTTTTAGACCATGTTTTCTGTTACATGCATCTAATAGTGAAATAGTGATCAGGGCTACGCCAAGTTGACTAAACCATATATTTTACGTGTGCATAATTTGATAACCTTTGAGTAGTACATGTTAAAAAATTATTGACACATGACTTATCATTGACACTGACGTCAATGTAAACAGTCCAGAAAGCTTGGCACTGGTTCTTGTGTTTTGCCTCATGCGTGTTACATGTATATATAACTGTTTTTTATCCAGTTAAACCATTGTGCGATAATAACTTCAGTCTTTGATAACATGCTTGTTTTAAACAACACTTCGAACATGTCCGCTATAATAGCATATTTATTAAATTGACAAGGAACGAGCTCGAATATGCCTCTAAGGATCGAGTTTTGATTAAATTGCAAGTAAAATAAATGTTGTACTCTCTCTAAATTTTTATTTTTTTATTTGAATTGCAATGTTACTAGGTTTTTTTATTTACAGATGCTTACAAAATGATGAATTATAGTTCTATGAGGTTCGGCCCGTCTCATAATAAATTTAAACATTTAGTAATTTGCAATTCCCCCAGTGATGATCGAGTCGGTTATTTTAAATGTGCTCTTCTATATTTGTGCAACGTGTTATGTTTGCATAATATACATGTTTCAACGCGTCAGCAATGTTGTAATGGCTAATAAGTAAAAACATAATATGATAAATAAAAAGCTTCGTACATGTTATTATAATATATATGACATATAAAATCTATTATGATTGTAGTAAACAACATAAAAGACATTATAGAAAAGAACTGTCTAAATATTATTATTCAACATTATCGCAGATTAAATGTTGATTAGTATTCATGTCTTAGCTTACGGAGAGGTTGTTTAGTCTAACTCAGTAAGCAAACAGGTTCTTATGAATTAGTTGTTACTAAACATATACAATTATTATTATTTGACCTTTACACACTTATTGTATGGAGTCTGCACCGGTGATATTGTTGATTTATTATTTAGTTATGTCCATTGTTTATTCCCAGGATAAGGAAATCCATGACAAATCAATTACTGAGAGCTGTTCTTTCAGCGTCGCTTTGACGTAACCACAGACAATGTCGGACAAGTGAATGACGCTGGATGTAACGACATATCGTACTGAGCCGAATTATCTATGTCTGTACCAATGCTTTTCCGAGATAATATATCATTGTGTCGACAATCAGGCATCTGCGTGTTTATAGACCATTCCGGCAAACCCGTATCGCATACGCATTTCATATACATCTAAGAAAAAATGAAGTCTTGAGTTGTATTATTTGATTTAGAAACAACGATAATTTTAACTAACATGCATCAAATCACGTCAACCATATCGCTTAACCTATTTGTATTTGATATATGTAAGCAAAGCCATTTGCAAAGAAATCAGGCCCTTATTTCAAAACTCTTTCTATTATAACTTTTCTTAGAAAGACGTATGTGCAGACGTTATAATGAAGACATATATTTTGAGGTGTTACTTTATAAAACCTCATTAAGTACTTTTGGAACACGTCGTGCGTAGTTTTTTTTATCTTCTGTCAGTTATCTAACACATGCAATGGAGCATTTCTGAAAACTCTAGGCCGGGCGTTATAAAGTGCCACCAATTGTCCATAAAGTGCCCCTTCTCTAAATATGTACATAGATTAAAGTTGTATTATTGATATATTATAATTTCATTAAACATAATCATTTAAATAATAGTCTGTAAAAAAGTACACATTTTAATAACATAACACAGCACATTAAAATATCACAACTCTCATGTTTTGAATGCTTTAAGAGCAGTTTATTTTATTTTTAATTTCAAGCTGTTTACATTAAGAATGTCATTAAAACTGTTTAAACCTGAATTTTAAATGTTTATAACGCGACGAAACGTTTAAATGTTAAATTGGTTAAGGAGGTTTGTCCAAAAACAGTTGCATACGTTTGAAACAAAAATGCTTGTTAACGACTCCGGTGGACAAATGTATAAAATATCTAGATTTTTAATCATGTTATTCAAATCATGTTAATAAATACCGTATAAAAGCAAATGTTTCCGTAGATGGAAAAATATACCATTTTAAATTAATCAAAATTCGGTTTGCTTTGGCATAACAAGTCGTAAAGATTTATTAATATATCCCTTCCTATTTATTAAACTAAACTTTCTCGTAAACGATGTCAACACATAAACTTAACATCAGCAAAGAACTTGAAATGCGCGGTTACTAAATTCAAACGAAGAAAAAACACTGTTATTTAGTGCGATCAGCCTTGGCTTAAGGAGATCCATTTATGTGCAAACTATTCATATTGCATGGAAAGTAGTATATTGTATAGGATGACATATATATGTATTTCATGCAATGAAGATGGCATTAATTTAACGGCTGAAATAAAGATACCGATTTGATTTGGACTCAAGTGTTGTGTGTATATTTCTGAACATTTTAATTATTTCAGAAAATGTGTTAACATATTACAGATGTAAAAGTCTCTCTTCTGATGACAGGTGAACTCTTCAAAGAAGGTCAAGTTGTGTTGTTCAATTTCGTAAATTTCCAGTAACAAACCAAATTATTTTGTAAAGGGGTCCTTTTTTGATGCCATTGTAGAATCTTTGCAAAATGTCAAGTTGTGTTGTTCAATTTCGTATGTTTTCAGTAACAAACCAAATTGTTTTGTAAGGGGCCTCCTTTTCTGATGCCATTATAGAATCTTTACAAAAGTTCAAGTTGTGTTGTTCAATTTAATTTGTTTCCAGTAACATATTTTGCCAGTATTACAACCGGAACATGTCACTCAATGTTTTATCAACCAAGTGTATTAATTTTTATTTTGTACAATAATTGTTAAAAATGTATTTGAATGGGCATCGAAGCCAAAATTATAGTACATGCATAATTAACATAAATGCTTATAAGTATATACGGTTCGTACAAATACATGCATATGTGCATAATGCAGAAAATAAGTTTACTACAAAACAAAATGCAATAAAACATTGTACAAATGACAGTTTTTCAGATGTATATAATAGATCTCAAACATTTACGATTAATTAACTGTAGTAGTTGTTTAATTTCATGTCTGTCAGCAGAAAGTTAAATGTAAACATTGATTCTTGCCATCTTATGTGCGTCAAGTCTTTGTGCTATACGTCTGGCCACTTCTGTTAAAACATTTTCCAAAAATACCAGGAAATGTTTTGCTGGAAATAATGTTCAATTATTTATATACTTGTATGAGAACTATATTTAAATAATTCGTTGTAATAGTACTATGTGACATACTGTGGCTATTATGTAAGTAGACAGTTAATTAGATGTCAAAGGGAATTAGAATAAATCGTTTTGTAAAACTGTTTGTGGTAATTATTTTCTATATAGCAGTAATTAAGTTTAATACAAATTCCATTTTCATCAACATATTCCGAATCTAAATCAGAAATGTTATTTGTGGAAGCAGTGCCCTTGACGGTGTTTTATATAAAACTAAACACAACAACATTAATAATGATGATACATATTTTGGCATCAAAGTCGGACAGGGAGAGTGGACAACTAAAACATGTAATTGTTATAGGTCAAATGCGTCGGTCATAATGCAGGCATGTTCATTACGTTTTGTTTATCTGATCTTAACACAAAAAAATTGTTTGACTCATGGCTGCAGTTTGATTTTGATATCTATAAGGCAATCTGAAATACGTTAATGTCCAAAATAAAAATAACACCAAATGAATAGTTTTGTAATGAACATTCCATGTTTTGCAAACTGGCGTCAGGCAAATGTTTATGTAAATGATTGTCAATGCTGTAAGAAATTCATACGAAGTCAATCTTGCGTGTATGACATATGGTTAGTAGAATCATATTTCTTGAGTTTTATTAATCATGTTTTACATGCGGCCTCTTTTGATAAACACGTGCCATAAACAAACACATTTATCGTGGAAAAGTAATATTTCCCTTAAAACTGTATAAACACCATAATTTGTTACCAAAATAATGGTAATAGAATTTGTAACTTTTGATATAAATTGTGATGTTGTAGTGAGCATTTCTTACTTATGCCTGGTTTACATTTGCACCGGGGGCGCTGTAAGATAAATTCAACTACGATTTTCCGTACGATTTTTAGGCATCATAAGTGGCTACGGGCTCCGGCATATGTGTTCACATTGCATAGATCTCCTTACGATTGTTGTGTACTGACTTTCGGGAGCAGCTGAGGCAAATCCGTACGGAGCCCGCACGGAGGCATGACGATGGTTATTCGGAAATCGTGGGATTTCCGTGCGGCTGTCCGGTGGTCTCACTTCTCACGGAAATCGTACGGAACCCGTGCGGCATCTGTGCAGAGACGGTGCGGCTTCCGTGAGGAGATGGTGTGGCGACAATGCAGCCAAGCCCTATTTTAGCTTTTGGGTGCCGCGCGATGATCGCGCAATCCGTGCGATTTAATGGGTACCGTACGGGCATCCCGCGGCAACCTTACGATACCTGGGCGAGAGCCGTGCACATGCCGCGAGATACTAGTGTACCCTGATGCTTTTTTGGGGCACTATACACCAGAAAACAAGATTTTGCAGCACGATCATCGCATCGGGCTACGGGATTACGATTTAAAAAAAATGTATAACTTTCAGTGAACAAAAATCGTAGAGGCTACGGCGCCCATAAATCTTTACGATATCGAACAAAAATCGCACGGCCTCATCAAGGAGGCCGCACGGAAAGCGTGTTAAGGTAGAAAACCCTAATGGGACTTTTTGTAAACCTTGACATTTTTGTTATTTTTAATCATTAAATGTATTATGAGACTCAACTGTGAAATATAAACAAAATCTAACCACATGTTTTGACAAACGGGTACACTTACAAAAATGACTGACATATTTTTTTTTTCAAAATGTATTTTATTTATTCCTGAATAGCTTTATTTGATACATTACAAATGTATGTATTGAAAAAGTATTTAAAAAAGTAAGTACATAAGTTGACCAAAAATACTTATGACCTTAAATATGGCTACGCATATGGTAAAAAAACAACAGATTTCATAACAAATGCTTTCTATTTTAAAAAAGGAAAGTCCAATCATTCCCAAAATACAGTCAAGAAAATCGACTTTTCAATGGTTATTTTTGTTGTTGCTGTTTTTTTCATATTTTTGGGGAGTGTATATATGAAAAGCACAACAAAATGTCATTTTTAGAGTATATTCACATCATTCCATTGAACTCATTGTAAACAATAATCAAAACAGAAATTCGCATGAAAATCTATTTGATAAGCCGGCGTATCGTTTCTTACAGAAATATTCAAATTTGTATGAAAAAGCAATTTTATAAGCCGGCGTATCATTTCTTACAGAAAAATTAAAATCTGAATGAAAATCAATTTGATACGCCGGCGTATCATTTCCAACACTGAAATTTAAATATGAATGAAAAGCAAGTTGATAAGCCGGAGTATTATTTCTTACAAAGAATTTAAAATTGGAATCAAAATCAATTTGATACGCCGGCGTATCATTTTGATTTTGAATCGATTTAAATTTTTCTTTTAAAGAAAAATTAAAGTTTCAATGAAATTCAATTTTATAAGCCGCGTATCATTTTCGGCAGAAACATTCAAATTCAAATGAAAATCTATTTGATAAGCTGGCATATCATTTCTTACAGAAAAATTAAATTCTGAATGAAAATCAATTTGATACGTCGGCGTATCATTTCCAAAAGTAAAATTCAAATATGAATGAAAAGCAAGTTTATAAGCCGGAGTATAATTTCTTACAGAACAATTTGAATGAAAATCAATTTGATACGCCGGCCTATCATTTCTTAAAGAAAAAATCAAATTTGAATGAAAATCAATTTGATAAGCCGGCGTATCATTTCTTACAGAAAAATTAAATTAAAATCTTGATGAAAATCAATTTGATACGCCGGCGTATCATTTCCAACAGTAAAATTCAAATATGAATGAAAAGCAAGTTGATAAGACGGCGTATCATTTCTTACAGAAAAATTTGAATGAAAATCAATTTGATACGCCGGCGTATCATTTCTTACAGAAAAATTCAAATTTGAATGAAAATCAATTACAGTAAAAAAAACACCAAACACCAA
Source organism: Congeria kusceri (assembly GCA_027627225.1). Lineage (NCBI taxonomy): Eukaryota > Metazoa > Mollusca > Bivalvia > Myida > Dreissenidae > Congeria > Congeria kusceri. The sequence continues at coordinate 53,202,913 of CM051024.1, read as the reverse complement.
TTCCCTTCTTTTTTCACTTTATTTCATAGTATGCCAAAATCAGTATAACCAAAATATAATATAAAATCATCTGAGAGGGAAAATGTGTAACTTGACTTGAAAGAAGCAATCCTATGTTATAAAAACTGAAAATTATTAAAAGCAAATAATAAACAAGCACATATTTTCCTTTTATGTTCGACTAAAGATTTTTCTTCTAATTATAATCTAATAGCATCATTAAATAAATTCTTTTTTGCATTAATGTTAAAGAAATAGTGCTTTGCGTAAATAAAAAAACAACTAGCTGGGGTTCACATATCCATGGTTACCAAATACAGAAAAATAATATATATATTTTTATAATTGTGTGTTTCAAAAAAAATCACTTGACATTTTCATTACATTAGGTTAACAAGAGTTTTATAAAAAAAAATGACCAATCTTTGGGATAACTTCCTTCAAAAATCTTCTTGAAGCTTGTGACTCTTGGTAAACTGTCACTGTTTTTGGATAAGAAGGTGTCTCTTAGACCATCCTCACCAGTTCGCCGATATATAACTTTCAGATGATTTGTACAGCGGTAGATCTCCTCAAAATTCTTCAGTGGAATCAATGGACAGTATTTTAAATTATACAACGGAACACCAAACTCGATCACCCGATGTCTCGCTCTCCACCCATCTCGACTAACACCTTTACCAAGTTTTACATGTGAATGAATGTTATTACACAGCGATGAGCACGGATCTCATTCACGCAGATATGCTTTTATATACGAATAATTATGTTTAATAATAATTCTTCTTGGACGTTTATTTATAAGTATTTTAGCTTTAGTGTTATGAAATACACAATACCTATCGCGAATGTAATCAGAAACTCCCAACAATGACGTCATAAATTCCCAACAATGACGTCATTTGAAGGTATGTCCCATGCCAGTGAACCTTGTTTTTGTTCAAACTACATTTTTACTTCATCTTTAAACACCAATAAGCAAAATGTTTTACACATTTAATTAAAAATAACTGAAAATTCAAAAAGAAATGTTAAGTTCGCAAAAATAATGTCTGTTTCGGATCAGATCGATTAGATTTACGGTTAGTGGCGAATGGTCCGAAGCTAACCGATATTTCGCGAGTATTTACAAAGTCATTAGTACGTTTCTACCTTAAGCCTCGGTCACAACCGGGTTGCGTCGACCTTACATCGAGCTTGCGTCGATGGTTTTGTTAAAAACGTGCGTCGGACCTAAGGCGCCCGTGCGTGTTTTTCTCGATCGCAAGGTCGCCGCAACAACCTCAACAGAAATTAGCGCAAGCGCTTAAGTTGATGCGTCGGCCTTGCGTCACCCATCGTGCGGGCACCGTAAGGACACCGTAAGGGCACTGTGCGAACATCGTGCGATCAACCTACGGGCACTCTACGCTGTTTGCTTCGAAATTGCCTGTCGCAAGCACGCAAGGTGCACTTGAGGACGTCGCACGACTTCCTTGCGTAGTACTTACGGCTTCCTTGCGATAAACGAACCGGCGACGCAAGAAAGAAAATGACAACTCACGGTCGCCGCAAGACACGTGCGATTATCGCGTGGTGACCGCTAGGAGCTATGTGCATCGTATAAATAACATGCATTTTATCACATTTTCCACATTATCTCTTTATTTCACTTGTGTTACAATCATTCTGCTACTTGAAAAAAATATTATTTTTTAAACAAATTTGAAAATTTAACCATAACATCTTCTGATATGCATCTCAAATTAAAAGTCGTAAATGGCTCCAATTCATGCAGGACTTTTATGAAAAAAATATTATTATTCGTGTTTTTGCCACAATACCATTGCTGTCTTGCGGCGACCGTGCGTACAACTTGCGGTGATCGTGCGATTATTATGCGCTGGCCGTGCGTCGTCATAAAAAGTAGCTCGGTGAACAGACGCACGTCAGTCGCACGATTCGCAGACACAGCTGCGGTCTGCTAAAAGTGAAAACGCGCAAAAGACGTGCGGCGAACGCACGTCGCCCGTAAGTTGACCGCACGATGCCCGTACGAATTCCACAAGTTCTAACAAAACGCATGCGTTTGCCTTGCGATGTCAAAATCGTGCGTTTAGTCTGCGGTCTGCGGCCACCGCAGTGGGTTGTGACCGAGACTTTATATAAATTCACTATCGTTAACAAAAGGCAAACGAGAATAACAGTGAAAGCGATTTATGTATACGTATGTAATCCAACGCAATAAAAAAAAATGACTCAATAATATCCACTGAACACAGCATCACATGTATACTCACTCGCATATAATGTTTTGACAACGTCATTAAGCGGCAAATAATGACGTCCTCATTACGCAATGTCCGAGATACAGTAAACATAGTCTACGTGAATAAAATTGTTCTTTATTTGTTTTGGTATGTAAATAATTTTATACTTAAAAAGGTATATAATAAATGGAATATTACACTAGTATAGTGTTCTCAGAACTTGTATCAGTCTCGTTGGTTGTGTCAAGTAGCATCGCACTCGTGACTTCACACAACCAACTCAGTCGATACAAGTTCTCAAAACACCATACTAGCATAATATTTTATATGTATGCCCTGGACAATAAATAATAACATAACGGCATAACAGTTTTTCGATTGTTACTAAATGATCACAACGAGAAATGGCCATATTCTGAGAAACGAAAAACGTCTCCGAAATTATTTCGAATTCTCACCGATTTAGCTGCAATTGTGTGTCGATAATTATTTCAAACGCCATTTAGTGATTTCGATTGTTACTAAATGATCACAACGAGAAATGAACATTTTTCTACGGCGCCCGTAAACTGCCCTTAACTCAATTCCGTGAGGCCTCCTTGAGGAAACTGTGCGATTTTCGTACGATATCGTACGGACTTACGGTCGCCGTAGCCTCTACCATTTTGTTTAAATAAAAGTTATACACAATTTTAAAACATCGCAAGCCCATAACCCGTAAACATTTCGTAGATGGCACCGTACGATGTCCATAAGGGTATCGCGTGGAGACCGTGCGATAATCATACGGCAAAATCACGTTTTTTTGTGGACAGTGCTCGAAAAAAACACATCGGGGTATCGTAGTCTCTATACGGCTCTCGCACAGGTATCGCAAGGTTGCCACAGGATGCTCGTACGGTACCCGTGAAATCGCACGGATATTGCGCGATCATCTCGCGGAACCCAAAAGCTAAAATTGAGCTCGAATGAATTGTCACCTCACCATCTCATCATGTGAACTGCATGGCCTCTGCACGAATGCCGCACGGGTTCCGTATGATTTTCGTGATCAGTGAGACCGCAGGACAGCCGCACGGAAATCCCCATATAATCATAGTGCGACTCCCGTTCGGTCTTCGTCGGATTTGCAGTCACCTGCGCCCGAAAGTCAGTACCAAAAATCGCACGGAAATCATATACAATGTTAACACAGACGGACGCCGTAGCCACTTACGATGTCTAAACAATCGTACGGAAAATCGTAGTCAAATTTATCGTACGCATTATGCCTAGTTTACATTTTGACTAAGACTCGTCTACGGCGCTTGTAAACAGCCCATAAAGCGTCGGTCACAACCCACTGCGTTGGTCGCAGTCCGCAGACCAAACGCAAGATTTTAAGATCGCAAGGCAAACGCATGCGTTTTGTAAGAACTTGTGGAATTCGTACGGGCATCGTGCGGCCAACTTACAGGCGACGTGCGTTCGCCGCAAGTCAGTCGCGCATTTTCACTTTTAGCAGACCGCAGCTGTGTTTTCGAATCGTGCAATTGACGTGCGTCTGTCCTACGGCGACCTTACGGTTACCGAGCAACTTTTTATAACGACGCACAACCAGCGCACAGTAATCGCACGATCACCGCAAGTTGTACGCACGGTCGCCGCAAGACAGCAATGGTATTGTGGCAAAAACACGAATATTAATATGTTTTCATAAATATCCTGCATGAAATGGATTCATTTACGATTTTTAATTTGACATATATATCAGAAGATGATATGGTTAAATTTTCAAATTTGTTTAAAAAAAATTTTTTTTTTAAGCAGCAGTATCATTGTAACACAAGTGAAATAAAGAGATAATATGGAAAATGTGCTAAAAGCATGCAAATAATCGCGGTTATTCATACACATAGCTCCTTGCGGTCACCGTGTGATAATCGCACGTGTCTTGCGGCGACCGTGAGTTCTATGTTTCTTTCTTGCGTCGCCGGTTCGTTTATAGCAAGGAAGCCGTAAGTACTACGCAAGGAAGTCGTGCGACGTCCGCCAGTGCACCTTGCGTGCTTGCGACAGGCAATTTTGAAGCAAAAAACGCAGAGTGCTCGGAGGTTGATCGCACGATGTTCGCACAGTGCCCTTACGGTGCCCGCACGATGGGTGATCGACGCAAGGCCGACGCATCAACTTAAGCGCTAGTGTTAATGTCTGTTGCGGTTGTTGCGGCGACCTTGCGATAGAGGAAAACACGCACGGGCGCCGTAGGTCTGACACACGTTTTTGACACAAACATCGACGCAAGCTCGACGTAAGGTCGACGCAACCCGGTTGTGACCGAGGCTTAATAATGGTTGATGGTAATAAAACAGCAGTAAACGTTTGTGGTTTGTTTTTCATTTCTGGATATGTTGAAATTTGCTGAAGAAATGCGGATATCGATGCCTATAGGAAGAAACGTTGACCGGAGTTGAGATAAGCAATTGATTTTATTTATGTTCTATTTATTTGATAAAGATATTTGCCAAACTCGAAGTCTGTATGGTCCAACAATATTGAAGTTACATATACATGCATTCCGATAATTGCCGATTTCGCCTGAGTGTTTGTGTTAACACGGGCTACTAGTATGATACGGAAAAAGAAAACGTTAGTAGCGAACACAGTTTCCTGTATTTGATTATTGAATACAGTATATATAAATGACAAAAAAACGATAGGTATAGTATGAATAACTTTATTTAACTGTCATATTTGTAATGGTTTCCGGTTTCCGGTTGCGATATGGCGCTAAATTAAACATATTTAAAATCGAGAATCAAAATAATATAATAAAGCATGTAAAACTATATCAATACGGGTAAACAACGATTATAAGGGTGTAAGTATACATATACCACAACTAGAGGTGATAATGTAAACATTGTGGACTAGTTTGAAGACGAAATGTGACTTTGAAATTGTGCTATCTTACCCCACCCATTCATTTTCATGTGATATACCAATGCCGAGTAGACAGATTCGGAGGAAAAAGCGCCATCGATCATCACCAGGGCAAAAGGTACTGCATCAATCCTTCCTTAAGAGATACAAATACAATAGTGAGTTGACTCTGACAGTGAACGATATTTTAGTGCTGACTCTGATGATACAGAAAATTTAATGGCGACAGGTTTGTTGTCAAACGTTACAATGTCTTCGACAAAATTCAGTAAGTCTGATCTTGAAGAAGTTGCTTCCCATCTAGTCTAGTTGAACAGTATAAAATGCAACTATACTCTGATATTGCTAGTGAAATCAAACGTGCGATAAATGAGGAACTAAATGAGCTCCGGTCAGAAGTGCAAACACTGCGCACTGAGAACAACCATTTTAGAGGTTGTATAAAATCTACGAACCTCGCACGTGACGATCTTGAACAATATGGTCGCCGAATGAAGCTCGAGATATCTGGTCTTCCAGGAGACACCGGTGACATCAATGAAAACGTCGAGCAAAAATTGCTTGACAAAGCCAAGGAAATAAACTTGCACATTAATTCCGCTGCCATCAACAGAATCCATCGCCTAGGTCCAAAACGCACCGGGGTAAACAGGCGTGTAATTGTAAAGTTCACAAACTCCAAAGCCAGGCAACGTGTCTTCAATGCCAGAAAGTCCTTTGGAAATGGTCTGTTTGTACAAGACTCCCTTACGCCGTTCCGCTCGCAGCTGTCTTTTGAAGCCCGTGCACTCAAACGCGATCGGAAGCTTATCTCGACCTGGGTTGCTGGTGGCAACATCTATGGACTAATGTCGCTAAACGGCCATGAACGGAAAGTTCAAATCAAAGACCTCGATGCCATAGCTGCTATCCACAAGGGCGAGGAACCGTCGTATCCACCCCCAGCTCCCCCATGAACTCTCGTGTACCAACTCTGGTGCGAATAGCGTTCGCCATTGATGTGCTCATTAATGACTTCTTCATGTAAACAAAACTGGTCGATCGTGCTACACCTTGACTCCATGTCTTCAACACACTGTCAATCGTTGAACACACACGTCTCTTTTAAAAACACTATACATGAGTACATATTTCCTTAAATCATACCGTTCACACATTTAAAGTTTACGCCATTTAAATGTATGCAAATGATTTTGCTGTATTATTATAAATATATACGGCATCCCTAGTAAGCGTTCTATTTACAAGGAGAACTCCGCTATTGAATACACATATATTTTTATGTAAACACGGGTTTATCAGACTTTCGTTATCCCGGTCCGCTACACATATATATGTGTTCTCCATGAACGAAGTAATCAAGAGTTATTTAACTGTCTATTTGTACGAAATCAGGGTCTATAAAACTTGCAAACTTGGGGATTTATACCTTAAATTTATTGATACTATAATATTTATTACGAAATGTATACCATAAAAATTAAATAGCGTTTTGCCAAAGATCTTTTGTTCTTATAGAGTGAATATTGCTATAATGTTTACGTAAATGTTATTAACACTTAAATATTAATAGTTGTGAAAATATTGTTCACAGTAAATGGAGTGTAAATAGTTGTGCCTGATTTACGATTACAGTTAACACGTTTTCTATTTAATACCGTTAGTGTTTTGATAGCGCATATATAGTCCCGTAACGATCGGATTAAAATACTGATTCGACTTTATTGTAATGTATTGATTGGTGTTTGTTGTACTTATACAATACATACCCTTTAATTGTTTTTCCCGTAAACAAGTTTTGTAATGTACACCCCTTTTTGCCCACTCCCCCTATTTATTTTTCTTGTTTTATTTTTTTTTTGCTCATTTGTTGTGTAAAAGGTCTTTTAATGCACCCAATTGCTCCACTTGCGTAGTATATTCCCACCCGCTCTCATGTGTTTGTTTTAAAGCTCCCTTTATGTTGATTGTCTCACTTAGTGTTCATCTTTACCCACATAGATGATTGATATAATGCAATATAGATCAATTATTGGGGGCTTTTATGCATGTTTGCAGCGACATATTAAAACGTATACCAAACATGTGTATCCATTGAAATACATATTTCGTTTTCTAATTGCATGTATTTTTTCCATCAAATCAGTCTGTTGTCACTTTTTTAGGAGTTTATATTTTTATATAACGTGTACATGCTTATGTCTTCACTATATTTCTTTGTTGAGAGACATTTGTTTTTATTTGTACTGTCCTTGCATAGTAACAGACAGCAATCTAATTCACATAAATTCCTGGGTAGAACATTTTGCATGTACTGACAGGTATACTTGGTCTCCTCTGCTACTGTTATTGTCTGGAGATATCGAAATTAATCTTGGTCTACCTAATATATCCTCGCGGGATTCCTGCCTGTCAATATTTCACCAAAACATCAGAAGTATTCGTAATAAATTTGAATATATTCGGAACATTTTCTTGGATTGTAATATTATTTGTTTTACAGAAACTAAACTTTCGAACGATATTAGTAATGAAAGCATACTTTTAGAAGGCCATGACTTCGTTTTTCGGAAATATAACACTGATCATTCCGCGGGCTTATTAACATATGTTTTGTCATCAGTTATACCAACAAGGCTTTCACATTTGGAAATAATACTACCGGAATCTATATGGGTTGAACTTTTTGACCATTCTAGATCTTACTTAACTTGTAATGTATACCGTCCTCCAAATACCGCCACTGAATTTTGGGATCGATTCCAAATATGCATAGAAAAAGCTCATGATCATTGTAATAACATTATTATTGTTGGCGACATCAATGAAAATCAACTGAATCCATCCAATCATAAATTTAAAGATATGCTTTATCTGAGCAACATGACAAACGTAATAAACGAACCAACCCGAGTAACAGAACACACTCGTACATTGATAGATCCCATTGCAATAACGAACACATTGCAGCATTTACATTCTGGAATCCTTGAAACTGATAAGTCAGTAAGTGATAGCTATGGCACATACATATATATTGACATCGATTTAAACGAAAATGCTCCTTATAAAAGAAAAGTATGGCGCTACAAGATTGCAAATTTCAGTCAGTTAAATGCTGCCAATATGTCATACGATGTGACCTTTTTAAATACGGGTGATCTAGATCAAACTGTTGTTAGATTTACACACACTTTTCTTGAACTAGCTTCTTCTTTTATTTCATCATCAAATGTTACTATACAACCTAATGACCGTCCTTGGTATAATTCATTAATTCGCAAAACCTCACGCCAAAGAGATAGACAAAAGCATGTTGTTATAAAGTCCGGTAAATTGTCTGACTGGTCCAGTTACAAAAATCTAAAAAATAAAGTTAACAATATGAAAAACACGCAAAAGAATGCTTTTTTAACACTCTAGAAATTCGACTAGCTGATTGTAAAACAAGTAATCCTCGTAAATACTGGAAAACGGTCAAAATGCTAGTCAAAGAAAATGCATACAATTGCAACAGTATACCTCCGTTATTGAACCCAGATGAATCGTATTCAGTGTCAGAGATAGAAAAAGCCAATACACTTAACGATTACTTTGCCTCTATATCTACAATTGATGAAACTAACCATGACTTACCTCCATTCAACAGCCAAACAAGTACTATTCTGGACAACATAATTATTTCCGAACAGGATTTAATCGATGTTATAAGTAACTTAGACATGAACAAAGCTAATGGCCCTGATGGTATCTTTCATAAAATGTTAAAAGAAACATCTACATCAATCAGTAAGCCACTGTCTATACTCTTTAACAGATCGATGAAAATATGTTTCCATCTTGTTGGAAAGAAGCCAATGTTATGCCCCTGTTTAAAAAAGGTGAAACATTTATTCCTTCGAATTATCGACCCATATCTCTCATAAGTTGTGTTGGCAAAGTATTTGAAAGGGTAGTTTTCAAATACCTTTACAACTATTTACACATAAATCAACTTATTTGCAAAAATCAGTCAGGCTTTTTACCAGGACATTCTACAGTTTACCAATTAATTGACATGTATAATCAAATATGTAAATCTTTTGACGAAAAAAAAAATCAACTTGTATTGTTTATTGCGATATTAGTAAGGCATTTGATAGAGTTTGGCACAAAGGCCTTATACAAAAACAAACAACTAGGCTTTTCTGGGAATATCATTGAATGGATATCCAGTTATTTGGCAAACAGATCCAAAAAAGTATTCATTGGGTCGTCTTTTTCTCGATCAAAAATATAAATGCTGGGGTTCCACAGGGTTCAGTATTAGGGCCACTATTATTTTTAATATATGTTAACGATATCTCTGAATCACTTCTCAGCATGAGTCGCTTATTTGCTGACGACAGTTCACTATCTGTTTCCTCTAATGACAATGCTCTTATTGAAAGAACTCTAAATCATGACCTTAACTGTATAAATCAATGGGCCAAGAAATGGCTTGTTAATTTTAACCCCTCTAAGACGGAAGTAATATTTTTCACCCTTTCAACAAATCAAAACCGTCCCAACTTTATATTAGACGAAATCCAATTATCCTTTGTGAAATTCCACAAGCATCTCGGTCTAACACTTAGCGAGGATGGTTTGTGGCATAAACACATTGACAATATTACACAATCGGCTTCAAAAGTACTTGGGTCCATGCGAATGTTAAAATATAAACTCAAACGCGAAACTCTTAATCAAATATACATTTCATATTTAAGACCCATTTTAGAATACGCGTCTATAGTTTGGGACAATTGTACAAGATATGAAACGGAATTATTAGATAAAATTCAATTGGATGCAACCCGAATTGTCACAGGATTAACAAGGTCAACTAAAACTACTCTTCGGTTGGGTTTCTCTAAATGACAGACGAAAAATACAAAAACTTGTTTTAGTATATAAACACAATATAGGTCTCTTACCGCAGTATCTAAACAATCTTTTTCCAGCACCGTCTGACAACATTCCTTATTTGTTACGAAATAGTGGCAATTACGCAACAGTTGCCCGCAGACTTGCGATATATTCGAAATCTACTATTATTTCGTCGATTAAGCTTTGGAATGATCTTGATGTTGACACTCGCTCGATATCTACGCTATCAGGCTTTAAAAACACAATTAAACACATGTTTAATCCTCCTACAGTTCCTTCATTTTTCCTTATTGGTGAAAGAAAACAACGAATTCTACATGCACGGTTAAGAAACCAATGTAGTGATTTAAATGCCGATTTACATTCCAATCACCTACGTAAAAATCCAATATGTGTGTGTAATAGTCCCGTCGAAGATACCGATCATTTCTTTTTCAAATGTCCGCTCTACTCAGAGCAACGACTCGTTCTCTTTACTAACACGCGCCCATTTCATCCCCTCAGTGCAAACAAACTATTATTTGGTATTCCAGGATTGTCTGATAATCAAAATAAGGCATTATTTCTGGAAGTTCAACGATATATACAAACCTCGATTAGATTCGCGAATTGATTATAATTACTTACGTATATTGTTATTACTAGAATTCACATTTTTTCGCTGCAACTTATCTTGTATCTAAGCAATGTTGAGCTGGGTGGTGTGGAGCAATTGTTTATTATTATTTATAATAAATCATGTATTTACAATCATTTATATATTCCTTTTTCTTTCCTTTTTTCTTGTTGTTCTAATAAATAACAGTATAATATACTGCATGGAATATGAATTTTGTTTCACTTGTTATCATTTGCCAATATATATTTACATACTAACATATCTCATTGTACATTAATTTTGTGCATATTATAAAGCTATATAAATGCATTTAGTTATAACGAACCAGTCCGGAAATTCTTGGGAAGGGTCGTCATCTAATGTTGTTAAAACGTGTGACCCAACCCTTTTGCTTTTTTTACACATTTCTCTATGTTGAAAATGAACTATGTCTACTTTTTTTTATGCTGTATTAGCACATTTTGTTTATCATTTCTATATATACTATGAAAAAGGCAATAAAATAGTATTAAACTATATTTGTATTACATCGCAAACTGTTCTAGGATCTTGACTTCCGGCCAAAAAATCCAATGTTAATATCCGAGATCAATGCTTTATTGTATAATAAAATGCCTTTCCAAAGAAAATGTTTGCAGAAATATTGCTTAATACCAATAGTATTTGTTAGAATCCTGACGATAGTTTCCAATTACTATTTAATTATCCAGCTTGTAGTCTAGCTTCTTGATAATCGACTTTTGGTGGCCACTGCTTTAGACAGCCATGATGCAAACATCGTATTTTGTCGTTTCAACTAACTGATGGCGAACACTTGAGAACTTATAAAAAAAAGTACCTAACTGATTATACACAATACGCTGTGTTTGTTTTTTCTGCAGAAAGTTGAAAAATATATATTAGATAAAATATATTAGGTACAATCTACATGGCATGTGTGGAAACTAATGTCAACTTTATTTAGGGTTATTTAATCGTTTTGCCTACGTATGTTTATGTTATAGTTTTACGAGAAAACAAATCCAGAGGTGAGGAAAATTTTTATTTTCGGACTGGTTGTTATTATTATTCAAACGAAGAAACACTATGTTTAACCGCTTGAGAATTAGTAAACATCACACATCCCTAAACAGCTGGATTCATATACTTGAAGTGTAAAATTATTCACGAGCTTGAGTTCAACAATAATTGGAGATATTTGGTCTGAAAGTAGTCATGTCCTATTGAAATGCCTAAATGATAATAAGATGTTTTGCATGCAATCTGGCATTATGCTTCATTTGTTAACGAATATTGAAATTGATATTAACAAAATATGTTATTTATGTCAAAAGTAATCCAAAATAATGTTCCTTTATCAACATGTATGTTTATGTATCTGCAGTATAGGAATGTTAAAGAGAAGAATTATATAGTAATTGATTCATATATAGCGAATTTATTTTGCATACGTTCTAAATTTAAATTAATTAAATTTATAGAGAGCGTACATGGATGAGCAGCAACATATATAATTGGTGCAAGTTTAATGTACACAAATAAACAAATATACAGCAAGAATCCCTCACTTACTTTGAGAACATTACATTTTAGTATAATGATCTTTTAACGCGACTTATTTCGAACTATGTAACAACACGACGTAATTTAATAACTTGTACTGTTTACTACTCAAAGATATTAAACTTGTTTGATTAATAATGCATGCATAAACTCGGAGACCCGGAACACGATTTTATAGTATACGATACACCAACTTAGCAAACTATCACTAACTGTATATTACTTGAAAGTTCAAAGCCCACAGATAACTTGGTCTTATTCTATGTTCTCGGTGGAAGAAATCATATAATGTAATATTGATCAGGACCTAAAGACGTTACAGAAACCATACATCTTAATGGGCATGTGCAAAAATCTGATTAACCTTATATATAATAAGTTATTACATTCTTGACACATGATTTATCATTGACGTAGATGTCTTCACAGTAATTGTTCAAGTGGACTGCTTTAGCAATGGTATTAGATATATTTCTGTAACGCGTTGTTTGTGAACAAGTACGATTACAAATTTCTTTACATAAGATTTGCAGTTTGTTTTGAATTTCATCCTGTTTTCAATAAAAATGTCGTTACAACATTTTATTAAAACTCAAGTGAATGTAAAGAATGCGGTTTGTATTTTAAGCTTTTAAAGCACAAATGATATGGAAGGGGCGGTCATGAAAATCTAGAAATCACATATGAATTATGTATGAAGCAAACCCTGTGTACACCTTCAGTTGAAAGCAAAATTTATGTCATTGAATATTCGGCAGTTTGTTTGGATAAGATAATTGGTTGATATCATAGTACAAAATATGTAAGTACGTTTTCATTTCCAATATTTTACCAAATCATAAAGTATTCGCATTAAAAATAATCAGAATCACCATTGATAAATTAAATGGACATCATTAATACGTGTACATTAAATATGCATTGAAACGTTCAATTACAGAGAATATAATATCGAAACAATGTTACGTATGATAACAATGTTAACACAACAAAGGCAATGGTATATTAATTAATTAAATAATCATTTGCCCTCGAAGACACTTGTGCAGCCGCGGGAAAATAGTTGTTGAAGTAGTAGTAAAATGGATTTAATAATTGCATAATTTTAAACTGAAAAAATCTGCCGAGGATTCCGGTGGACATTTATAAAGTATCTGAAGTTTTAAAAGACATTAATATGTGGTTAAATATTTATGTTACCATCAATTCTGTTTATAAATCATTAAAGAAAACAATCCGTCCTCTTGGTTATGTATTGTTCTCTGAGTAATTATGCTTAAGTGGTCACAACTTATTAATTAAAGGGATATTCCGTCAACTTCATCGGAGGATTAATGGTGTATAGAAATACCTTACAGACCATAACACAATAATCCCCGTCAAGATTATTCCTGTGTCCTGTTTATGAAGCTAAACTGTTCAATACCAGTGTCCGTACAGAATGACATCAAATAAAAACATCGACAAAATCAACGAAAATGCAAGGTAACGCAATACAAACGAAGAAAATTCGCAATGTTATTTATTGCGATCAGCCTTGGCTTAACGAGATCCATTTATGTGCAAATTATTTATATTGCTTGGAAATTAGTATATTGTATAGGAAGACATATGCATTTCGTGCAACAGAAATGGTATTAGTCTAACGGCAGCAAATGGTTACGGACAAGCGGCAGTCGCCCAATTACAAAACATATAGAATGATTCTAGATTAGATTTGGACACAAGTCCCAAGTGTACAATTTATGAACAGTGTTCGTAAATTCTTTAGGATTTTATGTGTATATTTTGCAGATTTCATGTATCTCTTTCGAAAAAAGGTTGAGTTGTTTTTGTACAATTTCGTAAGTTTCCAGTAACAGTCCGCATTATTTTGTACATGTATTGGTAACCGCTCTAACGTGTTGATCAATGCTTCGTCAGTAACGAGTATTTCCAGATTGTAAAATAATGGAAACCATGTGACTGAATGAAGATAGAAACCAATACAAGTGTATATGTATAATTAACAAACATGCTCTTTTAATGCGATCATTTAACACAAATACATGTGCATAATTCTGAAAATCTATATACTAAAACAAAATGCGATAAAACATTGTTCGAACTAATTTAATAACTATTGTTTATGGCAGTATTTCAGACAATTACATAAGATCTGAAATTCATGATTACTTAACTTGAGTTTCTGTTTTAATCATATTTCATATCTGTCAGCAGAAAGTTTAAATAAAACACAACTACACATCTAATATTCTAAGCATATTATAGACATTTTATTCGTGCATTCTACTGTTAATCTATGTATGTCTATTTTGTATGTAATATATGCTTGGTCATTTTCCAAAATAACCAGGAAATGTTTCTTTGGCAATTATTTTCATTTATGTATTTACTATCATGTAAACTATATGCAAATGGTTCGTTAAAATACTTCGTGGTACGTGTTTGCTATACCATGAGTACACAGTTAGTAAGATGTCAAAAGTAATTTAAATATGTCTACTAGTAGATAATAACTTGAATGAGTCTGTAAGTAGAACTGTTTCTGGTGAGGAGTTTCTACAAAGCAGTATAACATTATATTTAAATGAAAATCCCAATTTCACCGAGATAATGAAATCGCAGGCGTTATTCACAGAGACAGTGCACTTCACTTGGTGGTGGCTTGATATAAAGAGTGTCTACATAGAATGTACAAGGAACATGTCATAACTCTGAATAAAGTCATTATATAAATGATCATTAAAGGGACTTTGTCAACAAAAAGGGCCTCGAGAGGGCAATTTCTTAAATATGAAATTAAATAATACTACAGGCATATAATAAATTTTAACATGAAGTGTATGTAATGTAAAAATGATCTACGCATTCTGACAAAAAATATTGGACGTGCTTGTTTGACCCCTTTCTTGTTCACGTTTTGACGTTAGATTTATGAGTACTTTGTATAAGTGTAGTTTGTCTACGCCTTCTTACAAAGCCAAATAGCTATGTTGGTAAGAGCGCTGCCTATTGTCACCTGTTTGTTATTATCGCCCCTCAGTCATGAGTTCGATATCCACTATGGATTTACGTTTTTGCTAGTATTTGTGTGCATTTGCTTTTATCAAATATCGCATAATTAAGTAAAATATTCGTACTTTATTTATTTTATATGCCTTCGTAAACTCATTTATATAACATATTTACTTTATAATGTAGGTGTAGGAGATCAATTCTGCGTAGACAAAGGCCCCCTAAAAACTACCTTCACGAATTGTGCACACTGCACTTGAATATAATCTTCCACGTCCACCTTCACGAATGTGTAACTAAATTATGAATGACACCTCTATCTAGCAAAAGCAATAATGATGGGATCCTGGCGTGTACGACTAGCAAACCTGTTAGAATTGAAGCTTGAGAATTTAGGTTTGCTAATCAACAGTGTCAAGCGTGGGATGCAACAAAATCACATACGTAAATTAAATCAGTATGCAAGTTCTGCCTTGTTACAGAGTAAGTCCCAGATGATAGACCTGCACCCTAACGCCATCGTACACAATTATGATTCAATAAACTCGAAACGGCGTCAAATGTATTTCATTATATCTTCTAGATATGCAAAACTTAACTTTCAAAACGTAAGATATCATTGGCAGTGGTGAAATACAAACTACGTGATATTCTTGTGGAATAAATGCAGACAAAGCATACTTTAAAGTTAATATGTCATTATGGCTATGCCACCACGCCAAATTTGTCTGGTAAATGCCTTGTTTGTGGATAATGACGCACCTTACCTCACAATCTATATTTAGGCTATTGGTTATTTCTCCTAATAATAGTTCTTATACATTTTCATTAACTTCAAACCAATACATTAACAACAATATTGATCAGTAATAATACATTAAGTCAGAACTATACATCTTCCAAACATGTTCAAATTCGTATAATTGTCATACGCATCTTTTTTTTTACCAATTCTACAATATAAGATGAGCTCCGGTATCATTTTCTGTAAGACGTGCAGTTTAGTTTATTTTGAATGCAAAGCTGTCTGCATCAAGAATGTCATTAAACTCTTGTGAAAACCTCAAGTTTACATACATTTTCTTGAGACTTGTACTTCAGTTACTTCTTCCCAAAATAAACGTACGTAACACACGACTTAACATCTGTGATATGGTACATATCGCAGCCATGCCTTTAAATCAATGTCACAAGCAATCTATGAAATGTGTTGTACTATATAAAATAAAATTGACACACTTTATCTTCGGTGTAAACTAGTGCGGTCTAAAAATACAGCCAGACATATTTAGAGTGTTTTAACGCATTCTAAGTGTTTTCGCAGACATAGAAACCTAGCGATGTCAGATTTGGTCATTTCACTGTAGAATTTAGTAATGATTAAATTAAGGTCCATGATA
Organism: Congeria kusceri; assembly: GCA_027627225.1. NCBI lineage: Eukaryota > Metazoa > Mollusca > Bivalvia > Myida > Dreissenidae > Congeria > Congeria kusceri. The sequence continues at coordinate 53,186,234 of CM051024.1, read as the reverse complement.
GGACGGTTTTGAAATAATCTGAAAATAAATTTTCATCACGTAGTATAAATAGCTGTACATATTCAAATATTTCCCTTGTAATAATGTATGTCGTGTGGTAGTGGACGTATTTACAAATAAACTCAACAGTTACGCATTTTTGCTTACAAAAATACATGAGAAGGAAAACATTAAATTACATTACATTATTACATTATTCATAATACAATGCAATATAGATTAAATTACTATCTATCTACCCATTAAAATTTGATCCGCTTTGTCATGCATTTTCTCTGAGGACTGAGCCTTAAAGAGGTAATTGTTTAGACCCTAGTCAACGTCATTAAAAAAGAGCTGTTTGTTATATATGCCCTATCTACGTTAAAGTAGCTAAAAAAGCTAATTTTAGATCATCAAGGGCAATAACTCCACAGTTACTGGGATGAGTTTGTTGATTATCCAACTTAACTGAGATAATACGCCCACAAAGATTTTCACTTAGTTTGGAGAAGATCGTCTATGAACTGTTGGACTTAGAGAACGGAAACGGCTAAAAAGGCCAATTTTAGATAATTCAACTGCCATAACTCCGCAATTCCTGGGGCGATTCGGCTGATTATTAAATTTAGCCGAGATATTATGACCACAAATATGTTCCTGAAGTTTGGTGAAAATTGGATGAAAATTGTTCGACTAAGAGAGCAGAAACCGATAAAAAGGCCAATTTCAGATCATTCAAGGGCAATAACTCCACAATTTCTGGGCTGATTTGACTGGTTATCAAAATTGGCCGAGATATATTTTCATGAAGTTTGGTGAAGATTGGATGAAAACTCTTGGACTAAGAGATCGGAAACCGCTAAAAAGGCCCATTTCGGATAAATTAAGGGCAATAAGTCCTGGCGTGATTTGGCTGATTATTGACATTGACCTAGATATTTTTATTACAAACATTTTCATGAAGCTTGGTTACGATTGTATGAAAACTGTTGGACTTAGAGAGCGGAAACGGCTAAAAGGGCTAGTTTCAGTTAATACAAGGGCCATAACTCCACAATTCCTGTGGGGATTTTGCTGATATTCGAACTTGACCTACATATTATTAATACAAACATTGTCCTGACGTTTGGTGAAGATTGGATGAAAACTGTCGGCCAATTTGAGATAATTCAAAGGCCATAACACAACAATTCCTGGGACAAATTTGCTGATTATCGAACTTGACCTGTATATTATGCCCACAAACATTTTCCTGAAATTTGGTGAAGATCATATGAAAACTGTTGAACTTAGAGAGCAAAAACTAAAGTGGTCAACCGACCGACCGACCGACTGACCGACATTAGCAAACCAATATACCCCGCTATCTTCGATGGGGGGGGGGGGGGCATAATTTACCACTTCTTTACTAAACCATCACCACACAAATTATGTCAATGTTTATGAATATTTCTTTTCTGTCAATGTTAAATACCAAAATGTTTCATACACGTTGACAGTACTACATGTCAATGTATAATAAAACCACAAACACAAACACTTAGAATTAGAGGTTACTGATTTCAAACGAAGAAAAACAAACACATGCTATTCCGTGCTATCAGCCTAGGCTTAACGACATCCAGTTATTCGCAAATTATTTATATTGCAGGGAAATTACATTGTTGTATAGGGAGACATCTCCAGTTCGTGCAATGAAGACGGCATTAATTTAATGGTCGCAATAGGTTGCGAGTTCGCTGCACTCTCCCAATAACAGAAGAAATATAATGATAACGTATTGGATTGTTGGACTCAACCTCTCTCAACCTCTTAGTGTGTACATTTGTGAACATTGTCGGTGAGTATTTTAGAAAAAGGTGTTTTAATGTACATGTAACTTGTTCTTTTGATGATCAAACACCTTTCAGTTTAAATTGCCAATTACCGAGTTTAAATTATAAAATTCTGTATTACTTCACTGTAGTAGCTGTTTGAATAATATCGATCAGAAATGTAACAGACTAAAAATGTTTATTCTTAACATCTTACGAACTATGGGTTTGCACATTCTACAGTAATCCGAATTCTATGCTTTGCGTCCTCACAATCTTGGCCACACTTCCATTCATAAGCATTTTCGACAATTATCAGGAAATCTGTTGGTGATAAATATGTGTAATTAGTGTATGTGTCTTGGAATGTGAAAGAAGTATATACAGTGTGTATACTATTTCTTTCAAAAGTTCAATCTGATAAATTGTTGTTATAATATTTGTAGAAGAGCCACAGAGGAAATGATAACATAAAAATATAACGCGATAAAGAAATACGTATAACATAGCAGATCACATATGCTAATGAACTATATTGCTCAGATATACAAAAGCATAGTTACGTAACTACACTGTCGGATTGTTGTTAAATAGTTTTCATTTTCGTATTTAATACAGGCTTTCAGATGCATGTGCGACATATTGTCCGGTCGAATGCTCCGTGTTTCTACCGTTGGCATTGTGAATCTATCGGATTTATATCCAGAAAAAAAGTCTTTACAAGTACGGAGGTTATATAGGGCGTTCGTGCAGCGAAATTTAATATGGAAACTTTGCCTGTACCATAATTTGCTTGTTCATTGTCTGCGCAAAATTCGAGTTGCTAATCGGAATCCAAACCGATTCTATTCTTGGTTCCTCTCTAGCTAGTTTTAGATTTAAATGTTCAAATCATGTTTTCGTTGATTTTGCTAGCGCTGTCACCAACAAACGAATGTGCCCTTTATAAAGCGAACTATACATTTCAATTGAAAATCAGGTACCAAGACATGATATGCTTTTCATTGCGTTGAACATTTTTGTGGTGTGAAATGCATGACGTTCGCCATCAACGGTAATTAATATACACAATCAATGTCCAGTTTTTAGACGTTGCTTTCTGGATATGATTGATAATTACGGATTTAAAGTTTGAAACCGAACTAAAGTATTGAACATCGATAAAAACAGGTCACTGTCATTATCTAATGTTTTAGTGATGTAAAGTCCATAATTACAAGTAGCTAACAGATAACTTCAGCACAAGCTTCTGTAGAAATTGTCGTTAGGTAATCGACATATAAGAAAAAGCTGAAGCGAATGACATTGCAGCTACAAGAGGTTGCGTGCCATCAGTCATTTTCCATGAAATATGTTAGATGTTGCAACTCATATTAATAAGCTACACATGACACACAGTCTTTAACATCGACAGACGTTAAGCATGGATACTTGCTTACAAATGGAAGCAGTGTCTTCTCATTGGCAATATGTAATTACAAGGGCATTGGCAGAACCCTCAAACAACCCACATTAAATACTTAAGGTAATTATCAATTTCAATATATATATACGTTATGTTGATATCATTCTCTTTAAGCATGTTAATGAAAGCGTCATATAAAACCTTACTTTTCTTGAAAAAAAAATTAGTAAAATTAAACAAAATAAAACACTACAGCCTGTATTTTTATTTACTTTAAAATTACCAATGTATCTAATAACTACAGATTATTTTACGTTATACTTGTTTCATTCAAAACAATGTAATGATTCATCACCGGCGACAAAATACAAACGGTCAGACGTTTAACAAATTAACTTTTACTCGAAGACTAAATAAGTCCCAACATTATCAGAACATATATAAATCTCTCAAATCAAACTAGTTGTCTTATTGAGTCTCGTACAATATGATTTTCGCTGAGTTTCCTACGTTTTAAGATGTCAACAACCAATTATAATTTTATTCTAAAACGGAAAATACCGGAAAATACACGACCGTATAATCTGGCATTGCTTTTACAACCGTTGTGTTTTTTTGAAGAAGATTTATCACGTTTGATGCAGCAGCTGGAGTTATACATTCAGCGATTATGTACTGTACAATGCTTTCTGAATTCGATTGTATAAACTAGACACCAACGCCCATCAGCAATAATCATGTTCCTAATCTAAAAAGCCATTCATGAGTTGTTTTTGGTTTGTTGTTAAGGTTTTTCAATGTTTTCAGCGAGATCTCAGATGCAATCAAAAACAAATCAATAGTTGTATGTGAATAATATAAACGATAATCGAACTCCAAATGTCGGCGAGATTGATATCAATATATGAACATGGTTTCTAAAACTGAGAGTGTTGTATCTAAACATTGTTGCGTAAACGTATTATGTCTATTATATTTAAATGGATTATTTGAAATGTTTGCATTATGTTTATGGCGTTTTTTAAATTTTTAAGCTTTCCGTCACTATTTCGTGCATATGGTATTATTGCATTTTGAGTAGGCATAATACACAAATGACAACGGAGAAACAGAAACAACACGTTCATCGGAATTTGCTTTTTATATTAAGTTACCCTACATACTTATACAAATAATAAATGTGTTGCCTTAGAACAATAGTCAACTTCAGAACTAGGTCACATTTTAGACACTTTTGCCAACGCATAAGAGTTGGAATGGTGTCATACTTCATTTGAAGTGAAACAAGAATACACCGGTAATCAGAAAAATGCACCAATATACTCTAATCCAATTATTGCCAGCAAAGAAAACGTGATGCTAGTGGTTCAAATGATACATTATGATTGCAGTTGCTATCCTAATTGGTGATCATACTAAACTTGACACCATTTTGATATCGCCCACCGGTGTAAGTTTTATCATACTAAACTTGATACCATTTTGATAGCTCCCACCGGTGTAATTTTTACCATTCTAAACTTGACACCATTTTGATATCTCCCACCGGTGTAACATTTTTATCATACTAAACTTGACACCATTTTGATATCTCCCACCGGTGTAATTTTTATCATACTAAACTTTACACCATTTTGATATCTCCCACCAGTGTAATGTTTTAAAAAGTTCTCATAATACAGTTCTCTTCAAATGACTTTGCATATCATGCATAGCACAAGTCGCCTTCTAAAGATCATGACACACTTTACGTTTTTCGGCGGTATGACATTAACGCTAAAGGAACCAAGTGTTGCATACACTGCGGACAGTATATGTCATGTTACAGTCATAAATAATCAATACGGTAACAAATTGCATAAACATAGTAAAACGTTCTTTGGAGTATTGTTGACAACCACAGAAAACAATATTATCCACACGCTGGATAATTTAAAAGTGGTATTACTGAATGGAACTGTCTTCATGATACTAACAAATATAATCAAAATTAGGCAACATCTCTGCACATTTTGATTTAGGAAAGGAAAACCGATTACTTTTCCGAAACAATTTAGCGAACTGATTACAAAACACACAAAAAATGCCTTTCTGGCGTTTAAATTTCATTGCCAAACACTTCATCCCAATGATATAAAATAATATGATGAGATAGTTTCATAAATCATACTTTACACTATCAAGTTGAAATAATACATTGATATAACAGCGATATAGCAAACCTAATTGTAATTATTTTAAAATTATTATGTTCGCATTTATTTTACACGGCTAATAGAGTATTGTCTGACAACGTTGACCTGGAACAATGAAACATTCAATTTATTTGGTTAACATCGATACACTCGATAGTTCTGAAGTATATATATATATCGAGCGCTTTTATCACGTTCGAACCCACAACAACTACAGTTTACAAGTCCACCACTGGGCTAATTAATCGTTCATGGACGAGGAGCGTTAATCAGCGTTACATCAAATGACAAATTTATTATTCACGAGTGCCAGTTCAATGTTGCATTACAATTTGTGACTGTAATCTTTTTAATTTAGCTTTTTCTTAGTTGTTACAGGAATGTGAAAATCAGGACAAATCTAATTAAAAAAGACTTATCAGCGTCGATTTGACATACCCACAGACAATGCCAGATAAGTAACTGACGCTGAATAAAAGGAGATACCTCCTTGAGCCGCATTATCTATGACAGTACCATTGCCCGTCCAGGCTAATATATGATTGCCTCGGTAGCCATTTGCTTTAACATGAAACTCTCGGGCAAAACATAACATGCGTATTACACGCTACATATATTATGTTACTTGAAAATATATGTAAGCCAAATTTACATAAAGGATTTCACATTTGTGTTATTAATACAAAAAAAAAATAAACGGTCTTGTATATAAATTGATATTTTGATTTGCATTCTGAATATGGCATGCATACATAAACAAAATATAGTTAAAAAAATATATGTGGCGCGTCGTGAGAAAACCGGTCTTAATGCATGTGCGTGAAGTGTCGTCCCGGACGGCACTTTCTGCCTACAGTGAATTAATGTTTAAAAGAGACTTCCTTGAAACAGAAAATACCATAACAGCGGAAAGTGCCGTCCCGAATTAGCCTGTGCGGACTGCACAGGCTAATCCGGGACGACACTTTACGCACATGCATTAAGACCGGTTTTCCCACGAAGCCCCTCATATAGTTGTTTATTTATGTGCATCCTCATGACTTTCTCATTCTTTCTCAGAAAATGATGTCCACTTCTTTAATAATTATTGAGGCACATTTTTTAAACTTGTTAATGATAACGCCAGTCTGTCTTTTCTCTCTGTGTTATTATGAAACCGTTGACAAATGGAATGCAAGTACATGGATATTACTCCGAATGAACACCCTTAGCTTGCAAAAAACATTCATTTGTTATATGTGCATCCCAAATCTCCATATGTTTCATATGCATATCTTAAAATCATATATAATATGTAAAATATATTTATATCACAATCAATTTAGATACAAAAATGCTCTTATTATAATGTCATTAATTTATGGTCTGCTTCATTGTGCATTTTTACATTTGACTTTACCTAGTAATCCCAGTTTTACGTTATTTTATGGACAGAAAACACCACAACCTTTCCGTCAATACTTACCAACATTTATCTTCCTGTTCATGATATCAAAATCATACCCACTCGACTTGCATGTTCACAAATACCACAAACGCCAACAAGATCTAATAATGCCAATTTTCGCAATTAAAAAAAACGCATGTTATTCAGCCTTGGCTTAACAAGATCCATTTATGCGGAAAATCTTTCTATCGCTTCAAAATTAAAATAAAATTGTATAGAACGACATGTTCATGACGTGCAATAAAACGACATCAATTTAACGGCAGCAAATGGTTGTGGACATGCTGCAGTTGTCCAATTATGGAACAAACAAAATGAGTTCGGATTCAAGTTTTCCTCAAATCCAATGCTTTTGATTTGTGAACATTGTATGTGCGTATTTTAACAATTGTATTTACATCAGATTACATGATAATTGCTCATCATGTGATCTGAGATGAAGGTCAAATTGTTGTGTTCATTTTAGTGTGCTTTCAGTAACGAACCAAATTATTGTATCTTGGTCACAGTTGTAACATGTCGGTACATGTTTTATCAGCCTAGTGAATTTTCCTATTAGAAAAACTATGGAATCAAATAGTCCAAGAGAAAATGAAGGAAAATGAGATCAATGCACATGTAAATAATGCAGGAAGGTTATTCACTGCAAAACAAAGTGCTAAACTAAAAGATGAAGTAAAAGATGTCCAAGCACAGTTCATGTCAATTGCGCATCACCGCATTTCAGTTTAAACATTAAATAAACACGACGTTATGACATTAATGAGTATATTACTTTAGTAACTGTTTTAATTATACTTAATATTTTTATCCAAGAAAGTTGTGTTAAAATTACCAGTATTCTTATAATCTATCGGGAATTTTCTGTAGTCTGACCATGTGTATGCTCCACACCCTCGCCATTATAGTTTGAGTCAGTGTCAACAGCATTTTTCATTGGAATTGAAAAATTTCCAAAATTGCCAGGACATGGTTTGGTTGCAATTATTGTCCGTTATGTATTTACTCATATATATATGTTTTTCGTTGTTACAGTATTTCGTATCATATTGTTGTTATACAAGTGCAAATGGTTAGTTTGATGTCAGAAATAATTTAATTATGCATTGTCGTAGAACTTTGTACAGTACGCCTTCAAATTTATTCGCCCGCCTCGACGAATGGCTACTAAAACAATGACATGCAAAACCTATATAATTAATGAGACTCGTGCGAGTGAAACTTGAAAAGGTCTTAATTCGGATAGGCTAATCAATTGCGGCAACTGTAACAAAATCAAATATGTATTTAGCAGCGGAAGTATACAGTGTTACATATTACTTTCTGACATCTATGAAGGCGAACAGAGTTTGTTTTTCTTAAATGGATGGTGCAAACATAGATTTGCAAACTGACATTGCCCTGAGTGTGACGCTGACACCCACGTATTTTATGTAATCATAACGATGTTACTTTCACCAAAATCGTCACTACCTGGGGAAAAAATATCAGTTCGTTCTCAGCTATTGTATTATTATTATATTTCTACACCATTCAAGTAATTGTCTTTGAAAGAATGCTGTCACAAACATGTGATCGTGCCAATATTAAATATAACTATGAATTAACGTTATAACCAGGAAAGGAATGTGTATATTGCTCTCATTCATTTTCCGGTGGACATTTAAGGTGGTGTCCAATGTGTGTTGTTTATGTACCTCATGACTGTGTGTAGTACATTTGTATTGAGTGCACCGGGATTTTCGTCCATATGGCCATCGCCCCGAGGCGAACTATTAGTTGGGTTACGGTGGATAGTGCAAGATACAGGAGACGTCCCGTTCCAGAGAATTTTAGATCCCGGTAATATTGGCCCCCGGGCATCTCCAACTGTGGGGATTTAGAACAAAATGCTTGGCTCTTGCGTGGGGAATTAGATCCCAAAAATATATTCCAACACCCCTGGGTCAGCCCGCTGCTCCCACCCTGGGGGGAAATATCGGTAGGTGCATTAAGTCTGATATAATTTAATATGTAAGGTTTTGACCAAATCATGAACGCCAATCTAAAATAATTGAACTGAAAGGTACTGATCGACCAATACAAGTTGTAGTCCTTAATAAACATCAATTTGTTGATGGTTTCAAAGATTGCAAAACACTTAATTATAATTAGTCAATACATAACTTTAGAACCAGCTAATGCCTGATGTATCGTTATATAATCACGGTACATAAATAAACACAGAGACTGGTGACCTTGCAGTTACAAGATATTGCTTGACATTTGTTATGATATATGTGAGATGTTGCAATGCTTATTAATTAGCTTTAAATGTCATAGAGTCGTTAACATCGACCGAAGATTACGCAAGGAATATAAAATGTTTGAGGTTTTATGTGTTTATCACAAAATGAATATATTTTTTAACATAAGAAATATGTAATTAAATAAACCTTTTCAAAACACTGAAAAAAACAACAAAAAAACAGTTTATTAATGGTTATGCAATACTTTCCGGCACACATAAGGTGCAACTCAAACCGTATCCTTTATAGAAACTCAAAACATGCCATGGTCCATTTTTGGTGTCATTATCAGTTGTTGTGGTAAGATAATTACAAATGTATTACATAAACTGTATACACAATGCATTTTCAGCCCAATAATTTTACGAGTGCATGTTTGGTTTGACAGACGCTTTCCTCTTCAAAAATAGAGCACTAATTAGACCACATCGAACATGTATATGTTGGCATACGTGTTTGATGTCTTTTGGTACAATTCTAATATGCTTATAGCATTACAAATTTTGTAGGTTTCCCTTCCAAATACGTTCTCGGTAGTACTTACTTTGGAGGTTTGAAATTAATACGCAAATGGCAACGGATGCTCTTTTATTGGAAAATAAAAATCGTCGCCTTTATTTTTTTGTTTTACATATTTTGCGATTTGTCCATGAGAATATTTTGCATTGAAAATACATTACATACCTTTACTTAAAAAATAAGTTAGCTGCGGAACTAGTTATCCAACTTGTAAATATTGTTTATGTTTCTCTCGCATATTATGCACTTCATTTTAACGACCTTCGTTTTCATTCAGTTAATTAACAGAGTAAAAAGAAATAATTGATAATCAAGAAAACCACACCTATTTAACCTAACCTAAATATGTGTCCGGTAGAATCATGCGAAGGAATTTTGTGAGCAATTTAGGAAATAAGACGAGATATTCATCGTTGAAGTCTATCATTAATTGTAGTTGATGTCCTGATTAGAATCAAAACTAACTTGACACAATTGTGATAGCAGAACGTGTTACTGTGTCAAAGTTCTTATTCTACGTTTCATTTCAATTTATATTGTTTACTTTCAGTCTTTGTAGACCTTGCTTTTCATATGGAGTTTTATAATTATTTGCATTTTAGATTTGCAATTAAAATGTATCTTCTTTTATATTAGACATTCATGTATATATTGGTTCTGCTGACATTTAGAAAACAACAGGTTTGCAAACATTACAGACAATATTTGCAATTGTATAATCTTATTCAAACCTTATTAAAATATACTAATAGCTCGATTGAAAAAAACACTAGTCGGATATTATAATCTTGCGGCAAACATTCGAAGTCACTAAACCTTCTGAAACGTGAGCTTTTATCAATTAACAAGGACGAATTCAGACAATGCTTCAAAAGGATCAAACTGTTAATCTACGGTAAAGCATCATATGTCAATGATGTAATAGACTTCTTGGTATAGGTAAATTAAATTATAAAATATTCATGTTGAGCAAAAGCTTGGATTGTTTCTGAAATTATTGATGCATATCTGTCATTGTTACTTGCGCACTTATGAAATCGTACACAAGTAAACATATTATTCTTCCACCCCGTCCTATCATGTTAAAACATAAATCTGCAATGCACATTTCAAAGTTTTACGAACTAATTATGAATGGTTTCGTAGAAAACGCTATAATAACTATAACTCGTGTTTATAGAACCCACACACGTTTCACGCTCAGTAAGGACTTGGCTTTATTAACGTATTACATGAAAATTAAGAGCAAATGTATAATCAGTGGTTTTTAAGCTAACTTCTTAGTAATCTTGTCAAACACAAGTATCCAGAGCCAGTAGACTTTTCAAGTTCGGTTTTTTGACAAATGTCATTTTTTCTTATATTTACATGCACAGCAATACTTAATTTATATCGACCATGAACTGGATTCAGACGGCAAGATGTTTCATTTTTGAGAAAGTCAAAATCAGTGTCGTTTGATACATGTTTTACAATAACATCATATCATAACAGACAGGTATACTATACATGTGTACAAGACAGACGCTTATACTTAAGAAATAAGTTTCGATTTATCGTTGTTTATCGGCCAATTGAAAACAATTGGAGTTCTGATGCTTAGGAATTAAACCACCAGGGCGTTAGCCCGAGTTGTTTTAAAGCAAACCCATCAGAACGACAAAGAATTGTTTATTGGCCGATAAACAACGGTACATCAAAAATTGTTTCGATCATAGCATGATTTGACATTAATTTTTGAAATTGGAACTACTTTTTACTATGCTCCGCTCAGAATCGGAACTTCGTTTCGCGTTGTTTATTGGGTAGTTTAACTACGATAATTTTGTTCTCTGTCTATAGAAAAAATAGCGTGTATCATGTTAGAATAACAAATAAAATACGTTTTTGTGTTGTTGATCACTCGCTAAAATTTTCAGAATTGTGAAAAACGACAAATTCTTGATTACCTTATAAATATCATGAAGTTAATATGACGTTCCAATAAATTGTATGACATTGATGAATGATTGTTTTCATATGAAGTTCTTTAATCAGGGAGAATCGCTATTAGGGACGCCAGTTCTGGCGATTTATTTGCCTGAGATATCGCATTATTTTCAAAGTCAATACCAATGGTGTTTCTTTTCCATTTGTAAATTTTCAATCAAGAAAGAGTCGATTAATAATCAACGTATTGCGTGCGTCTGTAAGGTACAATTGTAAAATCAGAGACGTCTGTTAACAAAAGCCACACTGACTTAAGCACAGACAATACCAGACAAGTTACTACGGTGGATATTACGAGTTTTATTCTTGAGTGGAATTATATGTGTCTATCCCATGGCCGTACGGGATAATTGTGCGTCGACAGCATTGGAAGTTAACAAGAAATTCTGGAAAAAATAATTAACACAGTCGTATGCGTATCGGCCATAACACATATCGTCATAGTCTGAGAAAATCTATTGTATTTACATCAAGACATAATTACACAATAAGTTGTGTATTTTTAATATAAACTTTAACCAGAAATTATATGTGAATAGGGGGCATAACTCTGTCAAAATTCAAAACAGAGTTATAGGGAGTTTGCCCCTGATATTGGAGTTGATGACAAAAGTACGTTCCTATTTTCAAGTGAATAACTTATGTAGTTCGGAAGTTACATAAGTTTGGACTATACATTTTAACCCGAAATTCTATGTGAAAAAGGGGCATAACTCCGACAAAATACAAAACAGAGTAATAGAGAATGTTGCCCCTAACTCTGGAGTTGATGACAAAAGTATATTCCAAGTTAAAAGTGAATAACTTATGTAGTTCTGCAGTTACAAAACTTTTGAATATAAACTTTAACAACAAAATCTATGTGAAAAATGGCATGACTCTGTCACAATACAAATCAGAGTTATAGGGAATGTTGTCCCTGATTTAGGAGTTGATGGCAAATTTAAATTCCAATTTTCAAGTGAATAACTTATGTAGTTCTGTCTGAAGTTACAAGACGTTTGAATATATACTTTAACCAGAAAGTCTAAGTTAAAAAGGGACATAACTATGGCATAATACAAAACTGGAGTTGATGCCAAATGTATATTCCAAGTTTCAAGTGGATAACTTATGTAGTTTTGAAATTACAAGACTTTTGAATTTAAAAATCAGACGCCGACGCCGGGAAAATGAGGAGGGCTAACCTATTATTCGAATAGTCGTGCTAAAAAAGCATCACATCATTTAAATAAATAAACTGTACAAAACAGCTACAATGTGCTATGCAAAATTTCTTAAAATGAAAGACGATTCAATGTAATAAATAATACATGGAAACAGTTAAGCAAAGGCGTTCAAATAAAGCAATATGAGACTGAAAATATGTGTCACATATACGCCTTAGAAATAAAAGCGTGTAAGCATGCAACGGAAAATACCTTGAATGTTCATACAGTATATCAAAGCATAGTGTTACGCCCACCCCCGAAACTCCCAAGGGTAGTGTGGAGTGAGATGAATTTTCTTAGAAGTAACATGACATATCTTTTTTATTGCAAAATTGGAAAGAGGACCGATTGATCTTTAAATTGATACGAGGCTTGCACAATCTGAAATAAAGGAAATGCTAGAAAAATGCTTGGGAAGTTTGCCGTTTTATAATGGGACCCTATGGGAATTTGAATTACTGGTATCTAACCTTTAACAATCAGTACACTTTAAACAGATAATTAAGGTATTAAAATACATAGAAAAAAATTAATATTCGGCCTAAATATAAATAAGTATCTATATTTTCAATAATATTTACAACTACGATTTAATATGCACACAGACATTTACTGGGTAAGATGATGAAAAATACGTTCACCTGACATTGCGCTTACAATCCACTATAATTTTAACTGTGGCAAGATCAACAAAATCGCAACATTATTATAGGTATTTTAATTAAGAAAGGACGAACTAATCACAATAACATCCATTAAAGTTTTATATAAATGGTACGGATGCATGTTTTCGAAAATACATATGTTTTAACTAAACCAGGTGTCACTTGCGCTATATAGAATTTAGTCATTAATTCAATTCTAGTTATGTCCAACTGTATAATGTAACCGTTGATCACGAATAAAATCCCCACCCGTAATTATGACGTCTATACCATCATTGTATTGTATTGTTTTGTATTATAATAGTTATTGATTGAAAAGATAAACGTTTAAAAGCAAACATCATACTGTTCATGAAGACGTATGCTTAAAGTGGTCAGTGTTTAGTTATTCGAAATGACTTTATTGAACGTCATCAACAGTCAAACGTTATATGCAAATGCTTCACTGACAAAATGACTGAACCATCAAGTAAATGTTAATCAATACTTATTATAATCATCTTTTACATACATGCTGTTCAATATCATGTCAATAAATAACACACAAATCGACACAAGCTGCGATTAGTCCAGGGTAGGCAATTCAAATGAAGAAGCGCGAGGTTATTCAGTTCGATCAGCATTTAATTTACGAAGTACCTTTAATATGTGCAAATTATTTATATTGCTTCGAAGGTCGTATTTATTTTGTTCAAGGAAGACGGCATTAATTCAACGGCACTAAATGGTTGCGGACTCGTTGTAGTCATCCAATTACAGAACAAATATAGTGATTGCGGATTGAATTTGGAACCAAGTCCCAAGTGCGTAATTTATGGATACTGTCCGTAAAATATTGAACAAATAATGTCTACCTTTTACAAAAGTATACTGTTTTGGTGGTATCGTATCATCTTAGATGAAGGTTAAGTTATTTTTGCTTAAGACTTTATGTAACAACCATAGCCAATATTCACCAACCAATTCTTAGACTTAGGAATAAAGAACAGACTTCACTTCAGAAAAAATACTTCTGCTTTCGCATATATTATAGGTACGTATGACAATAATGCCACTAACAAATCATTCTAAAAATACATAATGTCGCAATTTGAGTTGGTGACGATTCAAATAAACTGCAAACTGCCTTTTCAGAAGAAAACAATTTCAAGAATATTATATATTCTTAGGACTGAAGTCTAAGAATGGGTTGGTAATTACGGGCCCCTATTACCGTGTATCCATCACCAACGTTCCACGTTGATAAATGGGGCAATTTATTGCTGATCATTTTTTTATTTCATGGTGCACAACCACATTAATAATTTAAGCAAGTATACAAATGCAATATGATGGTTATAGAAATAATATACAGCAATTATATACAGTGAATGTTTTGTTATATTCTGTCATCCCTCTTGTAATTTATATATTGGTAACAGAAATGAAAAATAAAATTGAAATCCAATGGCGTTCCAAGTGCCTAGAATCGTATGTCTAAAACATCGATCGCCAACGCGAATACAATGAAACATGTTTTCAGTATTCCGAATACCCTAATCCACGTCGCTTTTCTCAAGAACTGGAGATTTTCTAATATTACAAAAAATGTTCTAGTGGCAATGATTTTTAAATATGTCTTTACTATAATTTGTTATTTATTTATGGTGTGCAAAAAGTCGATTTAATAGTATTCTGTGGCATGTAGTTATTTTATATGCAGTTAATAAGATGTCAAAAGAAAGTTCAATAAATATTTTCGAAGAACCGGGAGTGTTGAAGATTTCAAAAGAAATCTAGAACGTATTTTCACGTATTTTAATGGAAATCTCATTTTACCATCATATGTTATCAAAATTGATGTACATTAAATTTACAAAGAAGAAGTTTCTGTTTTGAATAGTGCTGCAGAACACGAAACATAAATTTAGAATCTATGTAAATTACCCTATATACTTGCATGAAGGTGTGACAAAATAAGTAATATTAATTGATGTGACTGATGTGCAGTATTTATTTTAATTATTACAAATTATTTGGAAAAGACAAATACATCTATTTATAATATTAATGTTAACATAGATCCAACTGTACAACTTTTACAATTACACATGATGCAAATTGAGCTGCAGTTCCTTGGCTTAAGAGATCAATTAAGCCAACATAATTTATGTATGCAAATAACATTAATAATAACCGTTATAGGTTGAACGCTTCCAAATGACTTCGCCCACGTCCAGGAATAGCACGTCTATCTTACAAAAACTACAAATGAAACATGGCATGTGAAAATTGAAATGTCTACGACTGGAGTCCTGACAATTGGGTAAGCTAATCAAATGTGCCAAGTGTGGAATGCAGCAAAATCACATGATGCATTATGCACGAAAGTACACAATGTTGCATATTAAGATCCGACAGTACGAAGATTTATGAAGGCGGTGATAATAATGGATGTTAGAGAGTTAATAAAAGTACAATTTTAATAAACATAAAACAATTCCAAACAAACAACATAGATACGATACATAATCTGGTATCCGATTTCGTACTAGAAAATACGAACCATGAGAAAAAGATATGGTAGCATTGGCAGTTTTTCATAAATCTGCGGACACATTCAGTATTAATATGATAACCAAACTGGTCGATTGTATTCTAATTTGGTATTGCAAAGCACATCATTAATTGTGGTCTTTCATGCCTTTCCACATTGAGAGAATAAAGATATAATCAGGTAAAAAGTGACAATGAAATTATTTGGTATAAACTGACTATGAAAAGTGCATTCGTGCAAGCTACAAATAGATCCTAATGTAAGATGATCAAAAGTCTTCATGCTTCATTCAAACTGGATAAATAGCTTTTATACGTTTTCATCGAATTCTAACAATGGCATTTTTTTTTTTTATATACACAACTAAAGTCTTTAATTTGAACTTATTTATATTCATTCCCCAAACTTCAAATACGTTGATCAAATATATAGAGGATGTTTGTTTAATGCAGTGTAAGATCGTATTTTATTTTATGAGTGGTCACAGAAACAATATGTTCACGAGTGGCTTGCATGAGTGGTCACATAAACAATATGTTCACGAGTGGCTTGCATGAGTGGTCACATAAACAATATGTTCACGAGTGGCTTGCATGAGTGGTCACATAAACAATATGTTCACGAGTGGCTTGCATGAGTGGTCACAGAAACAATATGTTCACGAGTGGCTTGCATGAGTGGTCACAGAAACAATATGTTCACGAGTGGCGCAGCCACGAGTGAAAATATCAAGTTTCTATGGCCAAACATGAAATAAAATACAATCTTACACGGTATTACACACATTTTCTGTTTATTTCATGCTTTTAAACGATAAATAAATAAAATGCGCGAGATATGATGGAGTGTCGCAAGTTTTGTGTATTAAGACGTCATAAATATATAAGGTCAGTATGATTCCAAAACTGTCGATCACTGTTGTAGTGGGATAATAGTATCACTCTTACTGCGTCGTTGTCGCTTAATTATATTTGTATTGAATTGTATTATGTGTGTTTTATGTTGTTTAAAAAGGTTGATGTTTACACTGACGATTAGGGTATTCTATATAACCAAGAGTGAAATGATCAAACGTTATCATTTCACTCGACCTAGAGTGAATTATTGGGTTATCATTCACTGGTATTCTCCACTCATTCCCCGCATAGCATGAAATAAAACAACGCCTGCACAAGCTGTTTTTTGTGCTTATAAAGTACATAACTCAATAATATATACCATTGCTTTTAAGTCAATTGCAGCTTTCCAACTCTTTAGCAAGCAATCTATGGACAATGTATTACAATTTAGGGATATTATAAGCGGTTCAATCACATTCGGGCCTAAAATGCCTCCAGACATATTAGAGGGACAGTTTCACAGTTTGGGGTTTGAAAAAACATTTCTCTTAAAAGTAGAATTTAAAAAATGGATTTGTAGAATCTATAAATCTACAACACGTGTTTCTGTCATGTTATTTTGGATGCCAAACATAATAAGTTTGACATATATTATGCATTTTTGTGTAAAAATGTACAATGGTATGTCGACCAGGAAGCTAATTTTTCTCGAATACATGTATTTGTCAAATGTATTTTAGAACAGGAAAAATTCAGTTTTCGAAAATTATTTTTCACAGCCCAAAACTGTGAAACTGCCCCTGTAATGCGTTCTAAATGTTTACATCCGAAAACTTAGAGTGTCCGAACATTTAGAGTTTTAACGGTACATGTATAAACAATGGTGGTGCTTGTCTTTTGCAGTTTATGTAACCTTCAAAAATAATTAAAACAACGGCTAGATTGAACTTCACCGGTACGCGAATTGCGCATGCTCAGTTAGCAGGTGCTCGTTGCTATGTTCAAATAAACAAATGTTCGCCATATTGGATTTAGCGATCGACTACACCCAACTATGCCGATAGTTCGAGTTATGTTTGTTACGAAATAAACAGTTTAAATGTTGCGATTTCTTTGTTTTGTCAACCATTTTCATTATTTAAATAGGTTGTGATATCTAAATGATTTTCAACAGCTTTTGAACTGACATAACTTTTTTATCATGAATATTTGACACTAAAAAAGCGGGGGTGTGGGCAGAGAAGATTTCATTCACTTAACTTTGTACATCATGTTGTCAAATCACAATTTGCAGCTAACCTCTATAATATACAGTTGCCAAATAATAGCTCTCATTGCAATTGTTTTTTGAAAATTCTTTTCACAAAATTAAAAATGATTTTAAAATGCGTTTATCTTTATTTTCAACAGATGGGTTTTTATATAGATCGAAGTCAAGCTAACTTTTAAAAATAGCGGGTGTGTGGGGGCGGTAGCCCCGATTTAGAAAACATCGTATCGTTTGAAAACATAGTGTTTAAGTGCCTATACTGAGCTATGTTCGTCAGTATTGGTCACGTGACGATGTTTTGACATGTATTTCAAAATGGCGGAAAGACACATTAGATTTCGTTCTCCTTGCGATTCGTGATTATTATTCATTAATATTCTTAATGAATACTAACCATAAAATGCACCAACAAGCTAAAAAAACACGTTATTTTCACTTTTATTGCGTTTTTATACAAAAACGATACGCTAGCGCGTGCCGTTGTTTATACAAGCGCCGAAGGCGCCTAAAGGTGCGTGCGCCCATAAGATACACGCTTAGCGTGTACATATTCTGATAAAACACGTACCGGTAAAGTTTAATTGTCTCAAAACAACTTATAAATATATGAGTGCAAAATTATATAAACAAAGTGATTTTCCAGGAGAAACAGGATAAAACTCTTATAAGGAGCCCGAGTCCTTAATTTATGGCAAGTGATCAATTGCCAAAAAGAACACAGCACATCACAAAAACACATAACAAACACATAACAAACACAAGACACACATGAATAAAAATATATCAGGTGAGGCTTGCCGAGCCGTTATTTGATTCGTGCCGAACCTGATATACTACACAAGACCAGGCATTAACCTGTTTTTCTATTTATCATAAGTACGATTTTCTAAACTTACACCAAAGGAGACTGCTTTTACACGTTCACGTACATGTAGTTAGGGATTTCTAAAAGTTTACTTGATAATACCTTATTAATAATATTTCGTAAAGATAAATGAGCTGTTTTCACTACGAATACATTGATTATTGTGCGATTTTATTGACCTGGCACTCATTTATCTCCGGTAGCGCTCGGCTGTTTTACTTATATCGGTTTAATGTTTATCTAACGTGTAAAGCACGGATTTCATAGACATATGAAAAAAAAACATCAACAAGTATCAGGAAGAATGGCCTTTACGACTTTGAATCACAATAAATGTGGTTCGAATCCAGCCAAAATCTTTCTTTTTTCTTATTTTGTTTTACTTCAACATCACTTATTTTCATGACATTTTCTTTATTTTATCATTTTTACCCTTTTTCATTTGTTTTATTTTAATTAGTTTATTCACTTTATCTACATAAAAATGCATTCAACGACTGTGTTTCGATCAAAGTATTGGTGCATATCTCTTCGGCGTCAGAATTCGAGGTTGATGATGAGATTACGTGTCATATCGTGAGCAAAGTGATCCATTAAATCAATTAAATTAAATTAATTAAAAGTGCCTGTTCCGTGATTGGAACCTAAAACATCACGCTTAAAAACTGTGCGTGCTTACCACTGCACTACAGTATCATCTATAACGAATAAAGGTTTAATCGATACATATTCGCGTCTATGTCTCCTATTTGAGTTAGTAGCTAAAATAGATTTACGAAATTAAACGGAATATGCATGAGTGCCAGGTCAATAAAATCGCACAATACACACACATCTATTAATATAATATTGGAAACGCAAACTGAAATGGATTGAAACGATCAATTTCATCGGAGAACACGCATCAACGAATAATTTGGAGACGCCATTTTGGAGTTGTGTATTCAAGATCGTGTCTATATTGACTTTAGCGTGTTCAATTTTTGTAACAGAATGTTTGAGGCTCAACATAGACTGATCCCGTGTAGTGGCCTTTAGTGCATTTTTTTTTAATGTATTGAAATGATTATGTATGGATGATGTATTGTTCCATTGATGACGTCATACCATTACCAAAGTGCGGGTTTATGTGAATATTAAAAAAATAACGTTTTTGAGATTTTTGACGATTGAAAATAATTATTGGTATACGTTATTGGTATCAAATTGTTAGTTGTGTTGAATTTGATTCATTTTTACTGCAAATGTTGACTTAAGAGTTGTTTCCGAGTAATATGACGTACCTCCAAATATTGACTGATATAAACGCTACTGACCTGATATAAAACAATATATCAGGCACCTCTGTATCATGCCGATATCAGCATAGTGCTATGATAAAATAATTAATCAGATGATACGAGTAAAGCTGTGCAGTGTGAGTGACCATTCGCGGTACATGATACGAGTAAAGCTGTGCAGTGTGAGTGACCATTCGCGGTACATGATACGAGTAAAGCTGTGCAGTGTGAGTGACCATTCGTGGTACATGATACGAGTAAAGCTGTGCAGTGTGAGTGACCATTCGCGGTACATGATACGAGTAAAGCTGTGCAGTGTGAGTGACCATTCGCGGTACATGATACGAGTAAAGCTGTGCAGTGTGAGTGACCATTCGCGGTACATGATACGAGTAAAGCTGTGCAGTGTGAGTGACCATTCGTGGTACATGATACGAGTAAAGCTGTGCAGTGTGAGTGACCATTCGCGGTACATGATACGAATAAAGCTGTGCAGTGTGAGTGACCATTCGCGGTACATGTCCCGAAGATAGTTTAGGACAATTCTTTTTTTGACACTTCATCAGAAACACGTGGACATGTTTTATATCGTATTAACTAGTCCTTGTTTTATGTTTAAAAGTGAGACGATAATAAACCATTATATCAGTCTGTCTATCTGTCAATAAACGATCTCCCACTCAACGTTGATGTTAACGGCAACAGCAATGTGCAAACCCTTCTGTATGTCTCGGCCGGCTACTTGCTTCTATTTGGCGGCTCGGGTTCGAATAACAAATACTCGTGGGTTGTTTCTTATGTGTATTTGATGGATCAGAATTGATCGGATCCTGTAATAAGAACGATGATAGTAATAATAATAATAATAATAATAATAATAATAATAATAACGAAATGCATAATATAATGGTGGTATGATGAGCGGAAATTTCTCACATCATACAAATAATAAAATATAAAAATACAAATATATGGTATAAAAGAAAACATTAAATCCGACATATAGAAACATATTCAAACACAAAAGCATTATATTTACCTGCAGGTTTATTATTAAATCCTACAAATATGTATATTTGTTGTGCCTAATAAAACGGCGATCTTTCTGCTTTGTTCAGCTTTGTGTGTGTGACGTAGTGCGGGAAAGTAGTGCGGTGAACAAATATCAGTGCTCGTGCAAAACGAAAGCTTAACAACAACTAATAATTAAATACTATTACTACTACGTTGGACTACTAGTTTACTAATTTACGACTAATTCACTAATACTAAAAGCTAACTATAGGAGTAGGAGTTACATTAAGATTATATTTTAAAAGGGGCATTTTATTTCAAATTCAAATTCTTGTTACACCCTATGACATATTCTATTAACACCCTATGACATGTATTTTAAACAGTCAACAACATATTCTAATTTAATTCCATAACTACAATTGCCGAAAAATACGTAGTATATCGTTTTACGTTCTGTATTACACAATTGTTCATATCCCATCTGTTAAATGAGCGCTTATCAAGGGAGATTCAGCTGTGGTTTCTGCGACTAGTGGTTATACAATGCGTAGCGAAGTTGATTGGTTCTTCAACCGTTTGTCACATTTAATCACCGTTAATCATGTTGTTCAGCAAGCAAACCATCATAGAGTTTTTTATTGGTTTGTTCTTATGGTTCTTCAATCGTTTCTGCCACATCTCAGGTGCAGTCCAAAACTAACATTTGGGGAAACCCCGATACAGGCAAAGTACAGTATTCGCTACATAATCGTTGGTCAATATGAGTTTTTCAATTATATTAAGTATTAATATTAAACATATACAACCAAGCTATGTAATCTGGCCTTTTTACACCACGAATTACGGCTTCATCCTGAAATGCACGACGGTGATCTGTGATTTGTACTCTATGATGATAGGTCTTGAAATCTAGTCAACAAAAGGGATTCAACTGATATTTGTATTTACTTCATGTTATCGTGCCTCAGAAAGTTGCAATTCTGTTGCTCTGGTGAACATTAAACCATTAGAGTAATTAATTTGTAATTCAATTGAATTATTATAATCTCGTATTACTATTTAATTTGAATTGCAATGCTATGAGGTTAAAGTTTATTTACAAGTGCGTGCTTTGTGATTAATTTGGGGCTAGGTGTGAGGTTTTGCATGCCTTTAACCCGGTTTAAACCCCCAATGCTTTGCATTGACCGTTCTAAGGCGGTGACCCCAGTTTTAATCATTTGTATGTTTTGTGTTGTGTTGTATGTATTGTCCTGTATTGTATAGGCAATTGGTCACTTGCCTTGGATGGTAATAAGGGTTTCTCTCCTGATGATGAGTTTCATTATTCCTATATTTGTTCCATACAGATATATATGTAGACATAATCACATGTATTAAATACAAAAACCTCAGTGCATAATGACCTCTCAGGCCAATCATTTTAACGAGTGCCTGTTTGGTTTGAAATATTATTTTCTCTTCAACAGAAAAGAACTGGTTAAAATATTGTTTTTTTTTTAAACACAGGCAGGTCAATGTGTATTGTTAGTGGGTAACTGTGACACCATGAGTGTCTGGAAGTCAATGCGAACATGAAATTCCACACAATGAAATAAACCACATAACGCTTGAAGCGCACAATATTGGTCGTGAAATTTAAATAACATAACTGCGTGAAACAGATGCTATGTTGTTAAGGTGAACAAATTTGATATAGACTGGATAAAAAAATGTTTTAACTTTAGACTTACAAACAAATGAAGTGGTATACTATAACACACGCCAAGAATACGCTCATGGCAACGGAGATTCTATTATTAAAAATAGCATATTCGCGTTTTAATTATATAAGTCTTGTTAACCCATTGTGTTCAATACATGGTTAGAATCTGCGTCTTGGTTCATTGAAAGAGGAACGTGCGATCATTGGTAACCAACACAAGTGCCTCAATTTATTCTAACCCAAATCTTTGTCCTGTAGAATTTTGCGACCGAATGCTGGCTCGCAATGAAATTTCCTAAAACAAGACGCTAGAGTGTATCGTTCAAGGCAATCATTATCATTTCAGTGGCTGTTCTAATTAGTAGCATACTTAACTTGACACTATTTTAGATTGACTCTGTTCTCAGATTGTATTAAAGACAAATAGATAAACAGAAGTTGCTGTCATTAATGAAAATCAACTTCTGGATGGTTTCAAAGATTGTAAAACACATAATGACAATTATTCAATATAAACAGTATATAAATGAACGCGATACTGGCCTTGTAGTTACAAGATATTGCTTGACAAGAAACTTTAAATGTTGTACAAATGAGTATTAATTAATAATATTCACACCACAGAGAATCATTGACATAAAAAGAACATTCCGCAAGAAAGATCGTAAGCTGAAAACGAAATTAAATACCATACATTTAACGTACATTACAAATGTTTACTTTGAACAAGAGTTAGATGCAGAACGATATTCAGGCAAATATCATTTGTTATTTCCGTTGCATTTTATGCACTTTATTTTAATTCTTAATATACGAATGTGTGTTATAGTTCATTGAAATCAACAAATCATTGGTATTACAGACAATTTTACCAATTTAATCTAACCCATATAACTGTCCTGTAGAATTATTTGAGGAAATGTTGTCAGCAATGACGTCTCAGGAAACACGCCAAGATACTCATCGTTCAAATCAATCATTAATTGCGTTAATTTCCTAATTGGTATCGTACTTAACTTGACATAATTGTATCATCAAAATGTCGTTTAATTAACTTGATATACTTCCATTCTTTGTGGATTTTGTTGCCCGTGGAGTTTCATAATAATTTGCATTTTAGATTTGTATTGAAAACTTCTTATATCATTGATTTGTGGTACTGGCATTTAGACAACAGCAGGTTTTTGCACACATTGCATAGAATATTAGCCATTTTACAATCGTAATCAATATCAACTCAGTGGTTGGAAATTACATCCAACCGGGATATATTCGAAGTCACGTATTTTCAGAAACGATATAACGTTCCAAAACATTGTATGGATTTGATGCAGACTTGTTTTCGTATGAAGTTTCTTTCAGCAACGAGAATACTTTCAAAGGGATATTCTTGACGCCCGTTCTGGGGGTTTGCCGGCTTTAAATATTGTACGTTTGCCCAGTTCATGTGAATAGTGTTTATTTTTCATTTACATATTTAGTTCATGAAGTACTCGATTAATAACCATCGTATCGTGTGCGTTTTAAAGTACTACAGTTTGCCATATATATAAATTAAATCTAGTCTATTGTATTGCAACTTAGTGCATTGTTATATCGATTTTACAAATTTACAACTTTATAAGTCATTCTAACAATCAACCATGACAATACATTTTGGAAACTTGTCATAGACACTGATAGAAATAGGATCACAACATTTGAGTAATTAATAAAAGTGTTAAATTAACACTTGTTTTCCCATAAAATGTACGAAACAGTGCAATACTAGTATTCTGCGCAAGATTTCTTATAAGTAAACACGATTCATTGTAAGAAATAACGCATAAAAACATGCAAGCAAAGTTGTTGAACAAAGGTATATGTCAAACATTCTTGTACAAATACGCACTAGAAAAAAGAAAGCAATTAAAAATACAACTAGTAGTTATACTTATGGTTATAAGCGAAGACGTCATATTAGCATATTAAACATCTGAAAACTAGTATTCATATAAGTTCATATAGTATAACAAAGGCTTTTATGGGTATTTTAAAATTAAGAAAGATTAAACGAATCACAATAACCTCTATTAATGATTTATTTGTATGATACAGAAGCATATGATTTAAAATACATGTTTCAAGTCAACTAGACGTAGTTTGCGCTATAGAAATTTGTTATTCATTCAATTTCAGTTATATGCGACTACATAATGAAACTTGTGGTCAAGAATTAAAAACAAAACTAAAATGTGATGTCTATACCACCATCGTGTTGTATTGTTTTCTAATATTTATTGTGTCACAATACAAATGTTAAACCATAAACCATTGAATCTCTGAAGACTTGAGCTTGAGATGGTAAATGTTTAGTAACCTTACATAACTTAATTCAACATTGAGCGCCATCAACATTTAAACATTTTATGCCAATTAATGCTTTATTGAAAACAATAATAGAATCTTCGAGTAAATGTATCACAATACTTCACTTCTTGTTTATGAAAATAAGCTTTGTAATACCTCCCTGGGTTATTACCTATTGACAACTCAAGATCGTGTAGTGGTTTACATTTTATTGTCTACGTCTAAAATCTACGGATGCTATGAAGGAACCCTCTTTTCTCTAATGCAACTCCGAGCTAAAGGCATGCAGCGACTACGCCATATACACGTGGTTCCGTTGCTCCAGTCCCGTGCTACCTATAGCACACCCATCACCTGTATTT